>OU753578.1:14833477-15462977 GCA_916701695.1 Agrochola macilenta | reverse complement strand
CAATATGGTTATTGAAAGATCGCTTTCCCTTGTAAACCTTACCGCATGTGTGACAAACGAGGTGTAACTTTCTGTGTCCAATTTCATGACGTCTTAGTGAGTAAAGGTTATTGTATGTTTTGCCACATTGGCTGCAGACCGCAGTAGAGTGACCGTCCTTTGTATGCTGTTTCAGAATTAATGAAGACCCAAAACTTCTTGGACACTGAGAGCATTTAAAATCTTTGGGTGCATGCACTCTTAAGTAATGCTGTTTCATTTTCGTGACTGTGGGATATATTTTCAAGCATGTTTTACATTTTAGATTATTTAGGTCATCTTTATCATGAACTATGTGAGCAAGTTCAATAGATTGCAATATACTACTCTGTTTACTTCTTTTCACAGCACAGTTTTTATTATCAGGACGACGGTTAGGCTCCACTTCAATATCAATGGAATCTTTGTATATTCTTTGAAATCTCTTACTTAATAGAGTTTGATTATTGTTGTTTTGGTGTTTATCATAATACAATTCCACATTATAATTACTAGTGTCTGAAGCTACTGAAGCTGTCGGGTTACAATATAATCTACTTCTAACATCAAAATGTCTTCTCCTGTGTTTATTTAAATATGATTTATCCCTAAATTTTCCATGGCAGATATCACATTCTAAGATACATTTTGTATGGTGTCGCTTCACATGGTCAGCGCGACGGGAAGTAGACAAAAATTTCATTTCACAAAGTTCACATTTATATGGCTTAACACCCGTATGTGTTCTAGTATGATACAGCAATGATGTCTTTGTTGCAAACTTTCCTCCACACTGTTCACATTCAAAATTCTTCTGTTTTGTATGTGTTAAAATATGTTCCTTTAACCGGCTCATACAACCAAATTTCTTACCGCACCAGTCACATATCAAAGCTTCACCATTTTCATGTTCTATGCGGATGTGAACACTTAAAGCCCCTTTTTGTGCATACTTTTTTCCACAATAATCACAGGACAGCTTTGCTTCTGCATTAGACTTTCTCATCTTATCACACAACTTCTTCTCAATATGGTTATTGAATGATTGCTTTCCCTTATAAACCTTACCACATGTCTGACAAACGAGGCGAGACTTGCTGTGTCTTCTTTCATGACATCTTAGTGAGTAAAGATTGGTGTATGTTTTGCCGCATTGGCTGCAGACCGCAGTACAATGAAAGTCTTTTGTATGCTTTTTCAGAATGAATGAAGAACCAAAACTTCTTGGACACTGAGAGCATTTAAAATCTTTGGGTGCATGCATTCTTAAGTAATGCTGTTTCATTTTTGTGACTGTGGGATACATTTTCAAGCATGTTTTACATTTTAGATTATCTTGGTCATCTTTATCATCATGAACTATGTTAGCAAGTTCAATAGATTGCATTAAACTACTTTGTTTTCTTGGTTTCACAGCATAGTTTTTATTATCAGGACTGTTGTTTGACTCCACTTCAATATCAAAATAAAATTGTTGAGAATCTTTGCATATTCTTTGAAATCGCTTACTTAATAGAGTTTGATTATTGATGTTTTGGTGTTTATCATAATACAATTCCACATTATAGTTACTAGTGTCCAAAGCAAAAAATAATGACTTGTTATCATAGTTTCCTGAACTTATATTTTGGGCGCATTTTTGTAGGGAATCAATTGTACAGTGCAACTGCTCTGTATTTTGTCTACATTGTTGAATGAACTTATAGCAATATATAACTGTTCCTGTACACTTCTGGCATATCATATCATGTGCAGAAATGCTGTCCAAGACCTGAAACATACAAAGTTATTAGTTAAAAATATTGTTAGGGACTTGGGATCTAAATGAAAGGAAGTTGGACTTGTACAAGGCAGAGTTATACCGAGCTATGCCGATTAGGTACATAAGAGACCTAATGTAGTTACTCACCTTATCTCCTAACACAGTGTTTATGATTTCATACAATACTTCAGTCGTTTCGATATCAATGCCTAGAGAAACCTCATCTTCAATATTATACGGGATTTCAATTTCGCTTATTGTATTGAAGCACAAGAAACAACAGTCCGACTTATCAGACAAAACATCACGAAGTATAAAACTTAAAATTGGCATTTTTAAGACTAAAGCACAGGACTAAAGTTTACAGTTTACGCTCGTTCAAACCTAATCTGTGGTTCGAACTATGTTTGATTATTTTTGGTCGATTTTGGTTTTCTTTCGAGTTTCGACTGCTTGCTGTAAGCTGCAAATGCAATGCTGCCAGTTTGACCATTGAGTTGGAAAATATATTTTGTAAGTCTATGCTGTCTATGAGTTTGACTGACTACTTCTTGACTTGCTTTGCTTTGCTCGACTTGCTGCTTTCGACTTTTCTCTAGTAACACGAACCACAGACTACACATTTAGATCCACAGAGTACTTTTTAACATACTGAAAACGAACTGTGTATGTACTTACGAAAACCGCCCATACTACTACGAAATAAAGGCGCTGTCAAATTCAACAAAATGTTTATTCTCGCTTGAAAGTTGCAAGTGTTAAAAATAATAAACAATGATTCGACCCTTAGCGCTAAACAAAAAATATTTACCATGTAAACGTTTTTCAAGAACAGGGAGCACTTCTTAAAACAAAGTCAATTAATATTATCAGTAAAACAAAACCAGACAAGTCATGAAAAAAACCTGAGTGAATAAAGTAAAGCATTTTATATGGCCGCCATCGCCATTTTGTTTCATGGCGACGATTAATCCTACGTGGGAAGGACAAGGAAGTTCTTGAACGAAAAATTTTTAAGCGCGCGCTCCGCTTTGAACTTTGTTTAGTTTCAACAAACAATTTGACGCTGTTGTTGTAGATTTGTTCGTGAAAATGATTGAGGAGTCAGAATTAAATGTGCTTGTGTCTAACGTACTGAGCGAAAATCGGTACAGCCATTGCAGGTTATGCCTGAAGGATATACAGGAACATTACGTTCGTTTTCATGATTCTGTGTCATTGGACACCTCAAGTGGGGTTTATCAAGCGCTTTCTGAAATACTTACGAAACTGTTAGGGGCTGAAGTAAGTTACATAAATTAGGTTATCATTCATGCATGGAAGAGAGATTTTGGTTGCTTACTTGAAAGTTAAAATTAAGTTTGACAATACGATAGGTACTAAAACCCATAGCAGAGTCAAATTATTTCTTTATTCTATTCTTTATAACTTAAAGCTAGCTAAAGAATGACCCCCTGACCCGGAACCCTTTTTTTTGTATAGACTACTGTTGAGGTTATTGACATAATACATTTTTATCACAAACACAAATAGCCCTGTATTCTTATCTAAATGCAAAATATTACTATTTTCAGATCTGTGAAGAGATTGCTGGCATTGATGCAGTGTGTATGCAATGTGTAGACAAAGCACTTGAATCACTAAAGTTCCTGCAATCATGTGAAAAATCAACCATTGTACTAAATAATGTCTTTAATAATCTCTCCAACACACTGACTGTTGATATTGACACCACAAGTGCAGATCATACTCTGTACATATCAGTCAGTGAACATGAGTCTCAACTTATTTTGGTTAATAATGAAGCAAAGAAGAAGAAAGCTGAAGCAACAAATATTTTTCAATGTACTAAATGTAATGAACAATTTGAAGACATAATGGAGCTCAGAGTACATAATGTATCAACTCATGCTATACTCACATGTGAGAAATGCTATGATAATGTAAGTGATGAGAGTGAACTGGCCGCCCATGAAGACAGCCAGCATAAGTATGAATGTCCCGAATGCAATCAATTTAAATGCACGGAGGAAAGCTTGAAACAACATCAGGATAAAGCCCACGGAGTGTTTGTATGTAAGGACTGTGGCAAGTCTTTCAAAAGTATAGATAAGCTGCAAATCCATGAACAAAAACACATCTCCAAAAGTGAATGTCCAAAGTGTGGCAAAAGCTACAACACTAAAGGATTCTTCTTGAAACATGTCAAATTATGTCTGGAAGACCTGTTGGACCCACATCCAATAAGAAGTAAAATTGAGAAAACATATTTTTGTGACAAGTGTGGAAAGGGCTACAGTACTCCAGGTGGTTTACGGGTCCACAATAGATTTGTTCATGGTAATGCAAAGCCACATACTTGTAAATATTGTAATAAGCAGTTTACTGCTCCAAGTTACTTGAAGGTGCACATGGTGAAGCACACTGGAGAAAAGAATTTCAAGTGTGACCTGTGTAGTAGACTGTTTGTGTCTAAAGAGGCATTGTTGTACCATACTAGGAGACACACAGGTGACAAGCCATACAGTTGCACATTTTGTGATGAGAAGTTTGTGAATGCTTCGGCTAGGGCTGAGCATATAAAGTTCAAACATGTTGGTCCAACCCTTATGTGTGAGATATGCTCTCGCAAATTCTTCACCCCAAACTTCTTGAAGCAGCATATAAGGAAACATCATGATCCTTCCAACAAGCTGTATGCTGGGAGAAGTCTAATACCACCTAATGTTCCAGCTGTTGAGAATATGAGAGTTCGGTTTATAGACTGATATCAAGAATGGTGGCTCATCAAAAGCTGTCAAAAGACTATCTATAAAAGCTTGTGTTACTATTTAGTATGTAATATACTTAAAATCATTTATTACATCATCAAGTGGGCGTAACACAATTTATCATTTATTAATGCATTATAATGCAGATAGTTTAATTTCAAGGCTTGTGTTGTTACTGTTGCTAGACCTATTTCTATCTTCGGTAGACATCGAGTTTTTCCTGTTCATGCTACCCCCCTGAAGAAAGCTTGTATACCTAGCTTATGTAATGTCTATTTGTTTATTTCAATTTATTTATGAAGAGAGAAAATCAATATTGAATTTAATAATATTGTATTTTAGAAGTTAGGACTGCTTTTATATTAAAACAAACATAATATATACTGGTGATATTTTATTTAACTGCTGTACTTCGAGATGTAAGTAAAAATAATCAGTACCTAATGATTGGTTACTTTCACGTCACTGAGTTCAGCATTACTTAGCACTCCTATCAAAGATGTTGGCGATTGTCAGTCAACACAATTATTGTTTTCAATCTGCCATGTTTTTGACTGGCAGCATTCCAACTAACTGACAATAAATTAAACTATCATTAATGGTGTTATTAATAAATTAGTAAATTAATGTAAGTTATTTCCTAAAAATCTGTGGACTCATTTCATCGTAGAAAAGTGATAAAATGATTCCAAAGAGTGTCTATATTTAGCGTACAAATTTTCAAAAAAATGTATGGCCGGTCGATCGGAACATCAAACTTAAAATATTAGATTACAAGTTCAATATAAAAAAGGTGTTTGCTTATTTTTGTTAAATTTATATTTTTCTTTTTGCCTCTAAACTTGTGACTGACACAACAATTTAAACCAGCTATTTTACAGCAATTTTACCTTAGGCAGTGTACAGTGCCGCAAGCAGCATAATAGTGGCGCTGCCTCGACCCGTCTAGTGCCGTAAGCATTGCATTGTCACTTATTTTGTTTAATTGTTGAGGTTAGTTCGCTGTAAAACACCTAATTCCCAAAAGATTACATTCTCTTGTGCCTAAACGGACCTGGCACTCGCCGGCCGCTGTCGCGGCACCGCTCTTTTCGCTCGCTCGGCTCGTGCGTTGTGTGTGGTGATTTCAGAAATTTTCATTTGCTACTTAATTTTTCGTAAATTCAGTCATTTTTAGTGACTATTGGTATAATTATCTAAAAAAATACGATCAAGCAATATAAAGGGCAGCGGACTATCAAAAAAATAACATGTACCGATGACAATGCAATACTTACGGCACTTTAGCCGGGCCGAGGCAAAGCCACTATTATGCTGCAAATAGCGGCACTATACACTTCCTTTACCTTATACCTAAATGTAACCAAATTCTTGCAGAAGACATAATACCCTGAAGAGTCAAGTGCCTTCATATTCATCTTTCTAAATCTCATAAAAAAATGTTTTGTTGTATGGGCGCGCTTTCCAATAATGAATTTCAAATTCTAGGCTTACTTCTGTCACCATCATTCACATTGATAACAACTTGGATATATTTGGGTACTGCTGTGACTTAATGTTATTATTTACACTCATAGTAATATTTGGATAAATTGCAAATGGTGCTTCTGTTTCAGGCACAAACAATTTGCTATGAGGATTATAGTGTCTTTGAACATGTTTCCTCAACTGATGTCCGGTGACGAACTTGACGTGGCAGACATGACATTCTTTCGTAGGGCCGAAATGCTTCCGCCGCTTATGTTCCATCCTCCTGGAGGCCGACAGAAAGCTTTCGTTGCATAAGTCACAAGGAAAAGGTCTTTCGCCCGTGTGAAGCCGTGTGTGGTAAACTAAAGCCGCCTGGGTCACAAATTTCCCACCACAATGACTACAGTGGAAGTTCCTTGCCTTGGTATGTTTTACAATATGATTGTTTAATCTACTTTTAGCATCAAACTTTTTCCCACACCAGTTACAAGATAGGACAGTTCCAAATCCATGATCTGTTTTCAAATGCGTCCGTAATCCGTTCTTTGTAGCATAGCCTTTGTTGCAAATATCGCAAAAGAAGCTCGGTTGCCGCTCCTCAAGCTTGCCGCAAATTCTTAAGTGTAATTTAAAGGTGTGCTTGTTAAGGAACGCTTTGCCGCAGCATGGACATGTATTGACTTCGTGTTTGTTTAAATGCGCTCGTAAGTCCCTCTTCGAGGGGAACTGAACAAAGCACAATTTACATATAGCTGCTACATGATATAGTTTGTCATGGAATGTCAGCATTTTGTTTGTGCTAAACATTTTAGAGCATTTCGGACATTTTAATTTTTTTGGGTAATGCACTCTTTCACTATGGTCATCAAGTTGTAGTTGTGAAGCGAAAACTTTAGGGCAATGCATGCAAGGATGCTTGGAGTTGCTGTGAACCTTCATATGTTTGACCAGGTGGCAGTTGGAGCTGAATCTTTCCCCACATTCTTCACATATAACATTCGTTTTTTTTTGCTTCTTCACCCGATAACGTTTATCTTTGACAAGTTCTCTTATTTTGCTAAGGGCAGTTTTTTTACTCCTGAGTGTGTGCCGTTTTCGGCTAGTGAACATGAGATTTTCATTATCCTTTATCATCAAGTATACAGTTTGAACACCTAGCTTGGGACCTATAGTTGATGATTGGTCTAAACTTGCGCAGAGTCTGTTTAGGATTGTGTTCCAGTTGTCATTGGAGGACTGACACAATTTTTGGAATAGGTAAGAGTTAATGGTCATAGTGGCACAGTTCATGCACAGGACTTGTGGCAAAGAAGGCTCCTCAACAACCTGGAACAATACATTTACATCAAATATTATAAAAAGTATGTTGAAGTGATTGAGCATGTTCAATACAAGTTCCTGCGTGCCATGCATTATAGATGCTATGGATATTATTTGCACTACCAGGATTTGCTTGCAAAGTATATGCTCGCAACACTTGAAAATAGACGTAAGTTCTTAGAAGCCATGAATTTATATAATATTGTAAGACATAAATTTGACTGCATTGAACTGTCCAACATGGTTTGCTATGTAGTTCCTAGGACTGTCCACAAGCGAAATGTACGCGCTGGCACATTATTTTCAGTGGGTACTTGCAAGTCCAATTCTGGCTTGCAATCGCCTGTTCGCAGAATGGTCGATTCCTACAATGGGACTTTTGAACATAGACATTTTTGTTTGTGCTCCCTATATGTTCAAAAGTCTTATACTTAAGGTGCTTTCTCGAACATAATATTTCCTTCTTTTTTGTGCAGAATTTCTTAAGATTTATATGGATTTATACTAGATATATTAAACACGTTCATTAAGAAAAATAAACAAAAAATGTATATGTATTTTACCCCCTAGGGATTATATTCACTGTTTGTATCCTGTAGCTAATCTGTGAACAGCTTGTGGGCTGCAATATTGTCTATATTTTTTTATGAATTTCTTGTTTCTGTTTTATGTTGTAGCTGTTTGTTGTTCCGTTTGAATAATAAAAAAAAAAGATCACGAGCTATCCGAATATATAAAAAATATTTGGCTTAGGTCTTAAGGGCGAGGTGTGCAAACTGATTAGCTGTTACAATGTTTAATAAATCTTAACTTCACTAATTTACTGATAGACAATGCACAGCCTGAACTGCTGGGTCTAGAAACATGAAATTTTGTACGAGTTCCATAAATAATGAGAGTCAGTACTAAGGAAGGATTTTTAAAAGATCCATCCCCTAAAGAGGTTAAATGGGGAATGAGTTTATATGGAAGTTCGTCATTTTTGCCCATGGGGAATCCCATCACATCAGCTAAAACAGAAATAATTTCATCAAGTTATCTAGGTACATACTGCTTCTATTTTATTCAGGCACCTGAGTAAAATTCAATAACATTCGAAAATTATTCTGTAAATAACTGTATTGTTTTATATACTTACGCCTAGTTCGCGGAACATATCCACAAAAGTGAGAGTTACATCCAAATACGACCTCTGAAGCCGTACAATGTCTTCAAAGGATACTTCTTGTTGCTCCGTCGAAGAAAAACATAACCTACAAACGTGTTCGGATTCACTCGTCAAGAATTTAAGAGCTGGTAAAGTTATGTCGGCTTCTGATTCCATTTTAATTCAGAAATCTTAGCAGATTTACCACAAAATTCAACTGCATTTAATTTTAGAATGAACAAAATATCTACAATCGCAGTTTCATTTCATCTGTTTGACATTTTTGTAGTTTTGACACTTGATTGTGACTTAATTGACAGGAAGAGTTTTTTCTTTTTTCTTATTTTTTTTTCTGTTCTTTCAACATTAAATTATTGCGTTCAAATTATGAGGCTCGCCCATATTCCAATTCAATTCTTCTTATTAGCTTTTGTGGAAGTTACACCACAATTTAGCCAATATCGAATTTATCACAGGGATTTTGGGAAGACTAGGCAGTTTACAACCAGAAATATATTGCACTTAATTATCATTTTATCGTTTTGCAAATCTGGTGGATCCGCAAAGGTTGCCCGCGAAATTCAAATTTTCTTACGTTTTTTGCAATTTGCTGGTCAGTGTCAGGTTGTATCTTGATCATAAATATCATTCACGACCATAACAAACATGTATTTATGGAATTATAATCATTAGAATCTCTAACAACACATTATACATATAAATCTCTCTAGGTTAGATTTGTTCCATTGAAAGACTTTTTCATGAAATTACATTTGAGATTACGATATATTATTTAATATACAGATGAATTTCGCGGGCTACCTATGCGGATCCTCCTTAAAAATTTAATACAAAATTCTAAATCTGCAGTTACATTTAATGTAACTGCAAATTCAGTAAAAATACCTCAATTACACAAGAACAAAAAAAATTGGCAGTCATGAGGACTGCCGACCTTAGATTATATAACACTGGAGAAGCCTTACGAACACTTCCCCTCTGTAAAAGTACAAGAACAAATGTTCTAGTACGTTCATAAAAACTACTTTCAAATCGATTCTAACGCACTTCGTAAATCGTTTTAAAGGCGTGCGGAGCTCGCCCGGGTGTCACCATTGTGTGGAACGCCCGGAGGACACGGTGGAGCATACGGTGGAGGTCTGCCCGGCTTGGGCGGAGCACCGCCGTGTCCTCACGGAGGCGATCGGCGGCGGCGATCTCTCGCGTCCGGCCCTGGTTCAGGCCATGGTCCGGAGCGAGAGTGCATGGGAAGCCGTCACTTCCTTCTGCGAAGCAGTAATGCTCGCGAAGGAGGAGGCGGAGCGCGCGAGGGAAATGCAAGATGCGCGCCCTCGCGCCCCTAGTCGCCGCAGGAGACGCCCCGGGCGTCGGGAGTCGCGAGCCGACTTCCGGCCACCGTAGGCGCGGGCTTGCGGACGGTGGGCAATGGGTAGCTCGCCGTCCGATTAGGACCAGGCCCGGGTCGACGGCGCGTTGTGTTCCACGCGCGCCTCAAAGAGATGTCAGCACCAACTGACGGGGTCCGTAAGGGCCAATGCCTGCCAGGGTTGCGAGTTTGTCCGAAAGGGATATCGCGGCCCCGGCACACAGGCAACGGAAGGAACATGGGTGGGTTTTAGTCAGTAAAAGTCTGACACTCCCTCTCGCTCCGCCCAGAGCGGGAGGAGTCATTTGATGATTTCCCACCCAAAAAAAAAAAAAAAAAAAAAAAAAAGGCGTGCGGAGCTCCGTGAAAATGCCTATTTGTGCTGTTATATGGTGTAAAAAGCGTTCAAATACGTCAAATTTACATAAAGAACTGAATAACTATAATAAGCAATTTTTTTTTCTAAGATCTAGGTACTCATGTTTTTTTGAAATTTAAAATCCTAACCTCATAATACAATTCGATTTTTCATTCGATTCAACCATGATTCAATATAAAACGTAGCATGAATCGAGTATTTTACTCGCGTTGCTTCTGTGACGTCACCGAGTCTCGCTACATCTCGTTTTTATGTTCGTAAAGATCAAACTACTTTTCTTTTGCATTACGAAAATATACGTCAAATCAGCAAAACTTACACGCATTTGACATGCGATTATGTCCTCTAGTAAAAATGTTAACGAGACTACCGTAGTGTTGAGGTCATGTTTGAAACCAAAATAGACATGTCGATAATTTCCTAGTAAAAATGACTTAGTAATTATTTTTGTAATTTTTTTTTTTTAATGTTCAATGATTTAAAATTTGTTTATGTCCATTGAAGTGGTGGTCCAGTGAAGTTGTATATAAAAAAATAATTGAACTTGAGCTAATTTTTTATTGAGTTTACTTATTAAAAATATAGTTACTTTTATTTAATTGAAGTTATTTTATCTTCTTATTAATATGTAACTATTTTATGCAACAGCTGTTTTATTTCATGGATTCAAGCAAAATTCCGAATGAATATCGATATCGATAAAATAAAATTAATGATACGGACTTCTCTTTCCGCTACCGCGTCCCCCGCAAAAAGTGACAGACTGTTTTGTTCGGAATATTGTGCTTATGGCTTCTCCAGTGATATCTCTGTTCTGTGAGTGATATATACTCTAAGCTGACGACAGAAGTGAAAACTTAAAAAAAAAGTATTAGCGCCATCTAGATTCTATAGTCCAGCACTACGGCGCCAGCATGTCGGTGACGCGAATCATTAAGTTTATCCCCTACCAAAAATAGCTCAACGCGGCTAAAGAAGTTTTCACTTCAAAAATTAAATAAAAAAGTACTGCCCTCAGGTTTCAATACCTATCTCTTATAATTATCTAGACTTGTTTGTTTATATTAGCCGGCTATCGGGGCGTAGGCATTACATTACAGGGAGGCAAGTGCCGGCTTTAGGGGGGGGGGGCAACCCGGACGCTCGCACTAGGGGCCAGAATTTCGAGGGGAATTCGGGCGACGCGATCCATGAAAATGAACTGAGTGTAATCATTATTATCATAAATTGTTTTTGCCTCAAGTAGAATTGACCGGTTGACACTGTACCGACCATTAGCCTCTTTATACAAATACTCGCACATGCTCCGCCCTCCAAACCAATACAGGCGACATAAGTTTCAACAGGCCCAATTAACATGTGCTGTCAATCCTGCATATTCCCTTAAAGAGGCGAGCACACGGACCATAAACTTCTTACCGCTACCGTCTCCGGCCTTGGTCTGGTCGAGCAACGAACTGCCCAGTAGGTCCTAACTCCTGGTGGCTGGAGATGGATCCGCGCCCAGCTGCTCTTCTGAATCGGGTGGGGGGTTAACGGAATAATGTATTTCCCTCTATGTCTCTATCACCTCCTTTGAGTATACCACCACCTCGCTTCTCATCTCATTCTCATTACAGTTACAAAAATGCACTTCAAAAAAAGTACACGGCAAGGCATGTACTTTTTTGAATTTGGAAAAAAGGGGGCGTTACAAAATATAAAGCGCTCGGGGTGCTAATATTTCTAGTAATGCCAACCCGAAGCGGTACACATCACTTCTAAAATAAAATCAAGGTCAAATCGTGCGTATGTACCCAGTCGCGGACTAAGCCTGTCGGGGGCCCGGGGCGGCAATACTAAATGGGCGGGCTCCTAGGACTGAACGAATCGAAATATTTAGCACGCTGCCTCAAAATTTCTTTTGACTATTGATACAGAAATAGCAGATACTTTTTGGACAACAGAAAAGCTAGAGCATCAGACGAATAGAGGAAGGTAGAGCGAGCGAAGCAAATTCGAACATTTTTGTACCCCACATAGTTAACATTTTTTTGGAACATTTATTCAGAAATACCTAGGAGTTACTTTGTCAACTTACCTTTATAGAAAAGTTTGAAAATAAAGGATGCAAGAGCAAGCGCAGCGAGCTTGACAAATATGCACCCAACTTCGGATAGGTAGGGTTTTATTTTGATTATTCGTATTATATAATATAGGAGTTATTTTGTCGACTTACGCAGAAAACTCAAAGAAAATACGAATGAGGGTTGCAAGAGCGAGCTCGAAAATTTTAGCACCCTACGTTTATTTTAAACATGCGTAGGGAGTCCCCAACTACAAACTACCTTTTATTTACTGAACATATTTGGTCTTGTTTGAGATTTTATTAAAAAGTATTTCTCGAGTTTTGGGGGCCCCCAGGACCGGGAGCCCTGGGCGGACCGCACCCGCCCTGCTAGTGTATGTACCACGATTACTTTATTTATTATCTTTGCTCATTTTAGCCGGGAATGCAGTTCTAAGAATCGAAGTATCCAGTCAATCTCTGTGTGTAGCACGAACTAGTTGTAAAACGTTTAATTGAACGGGGAACCAAAAGGTAAGCTTTAAATCTTACATTGATTTGTTCATTATAATAATAAATGTTAGTTAACCCCATCCTAGATATTATCTAGGTAAGTAGGTAGCATTTAGATAGTATTTTTTTAAACCTTTATATTTAAGATAGTTAATTGATTCAGGCGTGACTTTGCGGAAATCCATAATAAAATACAATAGACAACGTATATTTTAGTAACCTAATCCGCTTAACTGTTCATAAAGAACCCTTTAAGAAATCGACACGTGTTTCACCTCTCAACGAGGCATCCTCAGGACGGCGATTGACTTGTGACGTGTGGAACTGGAAACGTCAAGCGTCTGCACTACCAGGCTGGTACGGCTGGTTTTGGTCGAGTAGGTCCGTCACAGTTTGGGAACTTGACATTAGCTAAACGTCATGCCACAACAGCCGCGCAATACAGGATCGAGTTTGTATCAAATGAAATGTATGAAAATTATTTAATTTATTATTATTATCTCCTTAATAGGTACGTAGTTAATCAGATCACCTGCCATCTTATCTCTTGATTGACTGGTAGAGAATGCCTAAGGCAGTGTTTTTCAACGTGTGGGTCTCGCCTCTCTAAGGCGGTCGCCGTTACTTTAAAATTTAAAGCTCAAAATGTTATATTTATTAACAAAAGTTAATTACTATTAGACTTAGGTCAACACAAATCAAACAAATACCTACTAGCCGCATGAATCATTTGTCAAGGAACACGCGCACGCGCTATGCGCCTATTTCTCGTAAGCCAATTTTTCTCATAGCGGGTCCGTTTTTGCTACACATAGGATTAAATAGTTTTTTAAGGCGATTTCTCTGTTTGCCTTTTATTTGAGCCATCGACGAAAGCGTTAACTCGCACAGCGTAGGAGGTTCCAAATGGAATCAACACCTCAAAGCTTCCGTGGGTAATTGTGGGTTGTGTTTTTCTGTTTAACTGAAAGGTACCCAATATAACCGACTTGAATTCTAAGTTAGAAACAGCGGGGGGTCCCTACCCAGCCTACCCTCCGCTCCTAAAAATATTTTTCCATACTAAGGAGGCCGCGCCATGAAGTAAAAAAAAGGTTAAAAACACAGGCCTAAGGCATTAAGTCCTGGGGTTGCGGGTTTGTCTGGGGCTGCGGGTTTGACTGGGGTTGCGGGTTTTTCTGAAAGGGATATCGCGGCCCAGGCACACAGGCAACGGAAGGAACACGGGTGGGTTTTAGTCAGTAAAAGTCTGACACACCCTCTCGCTCCGCCCAGAGCGGGAGGAGTCATTTGACGATTTCCCAGCCAAAAAAAAAAAGGCATTAAGTCCGCCTTTGTACCATATGTGTGCGAGAAAATTAAATAAATAAAAAACAATCGTTCAAAAAACTGGCTTTAGGTATTCTAAAAATATTATATCCATCTACCTACTTACTTAGGTACTTATCTGTGATCATACATTGATACATTGATTAAGTATGATCACAGATAAGTAAGTGTGTGTGTAATATGAGTAACAAAACAGTATGATTGACTGGTGTGAATCATACTGTTTTGTTATACTTACTCAGATTACTCTGTGGTTATTTTTGTATATTTTGCGGCTTATGTGTTCACAGGTTCCCAGTGTTCTGCTGGCAGTTGGCTGTACATGTGCTTCTAAATAACTACCGTAGCAAGTGTGAAGTAAATTCAATATTGGCGTTATTGCGAAACTGAACATTTCAAGGTAATATTGCACAAAATGTCCATTACTTGTGTCAATTTCACCGATGAAACTGAATGCGATCAGCACTTAGAAACTGCGTTGATTAAACAGCTGTCAGTGTCAATCTAACACATTAATGATAACACTGACAGGTCTTGAAGATGGTCTAAAAATTTAGTTCTAGCTTTAAACGTTTATGCTACGACTTTTATTATTCGTAGCGTAGGGTATAAACGTGCTGAATGTGTTCAGTTTCATTGGTGAAGTCCGCCCAAAGAGTAATTATAAAAGGGAGTGTTGTTCCAACGTAGGATAGTAGGAGGTAAACAGATAGTTAAAGGCCATTCATTACAGACCACAGATAATAAAAAACTAAGAAAAATAATTACCAACGGGTAAAATTTTAACAAATAATTTACGACTATGTTGTTTTTTTTGTTATAAGTAAGTATGTTCCTAAATAAAACACTCAAACTAAATACCTTTGTGAAAATATTAGAAAGAAATAACCTACTCACTCGCAACTACAGATAACTATATACTAGTCAGAGACTCGCAACTCTTTTAGCCGTAGTAGTCTAGGTAGGTATATTGTGGCGTTGTTTTTGAAATGGTACCAAGGTCATATCGTATGTATTTATTTTTGTTGCAGTTTCATAGGTACTGATTCCTCACGTTTGACTGACCTGGGAATTCAAACAAGGTAATAAATTCAAACTATTATATACTATTATAAAAACGATCTTCATATTTATTCATTTGTAATTTGCCCTCTGTCCTTTTATGAAATCTCTCTTATGTCGTTATGATCAAGTACGAAAATACATTTCTACCTCTTACCTACACAGTGTTTTTAATAGCCAGGCCACAGATATTAAAATACTACGCCAGGCTGACCAAAAACTCGAGAAAAGTTTGGTCGCTGCACTCGCTATGTAAGTACAGCAACAAAGTTAACAGACAGTCCACTTCTACTTACAAGGTGTAACTTTAATGTTCTTGGTCCTGAAAAGTGGTACTTATCTTAGTGAACATCGCAATTTTGTAGAAAATGGGAAGTGCTAATAGACTTTCGTTGGGAACTATGATGTACAGTAAGGGAAATAATTTATAATCAAATTGGCAGTTGACGCACTAATGGCCGATTCCTATAATTTACGAACCGTTATTGGTTAAAATTAAGACTCTTGTATCTTTACCAATAATGAAGCAAAGATCTCATAGCTTTGCATAATTAATAGACTTTCCGCTAAGGAAGTAGGTCTATCTGTACTCCCTTTCTTCTTCGATTTTTTTTTCCGATAATCATTATCCTTAACACGTTTGCTATAAACTTCAGTAACCATAATGTTAAATTTTGTTTTACATAATTATCTTTACTTCTGAAACTATTCTGCCATAATATCGAGTACTATAATAATTGAATCTCCTAATTTGGCATGAAAGAAAGTCATATGTCCTAAGTATTGATTTATTATTCCGAATGTTCATTTATAATAAAATTGTTGGTCCTAAAAAATTTGCCAAAAAAAAAAAAAAAATGAACAATCGAATTGATAACCTCCTTTTGGAAGTCGGTTAAAAATTAGGTTTTAGTGACAGAAACGAATCGCTGTAAATCCGACTCCACGCACTCTTGTCTGACGGCTCCGGCGCTGCGGGGCTCCGGGCGGCGGTCCAATGCGAGCTTATCCCCCATAGCCCCTCCGCGATTTTAAACTACACTCTAGGGGTACGGCCATAAATATAATGGGTACGGGCCGTACCCATTATATCTATGGCCGTACCCCTAGAGTGTAATTTGGCCTCGTATGGGACCGCCGGAGCCTCGCAGCGCCGGAGCCGTGACAGAAACAATGCCTGCTGCATGTTACATGCCCGCTTGCATGCTACATGCTTGCTTGCATGCTACATGTTGCATGCTCGCTTGCATGCTGCATGCTTGCTTGAATGCTACATGTTGCATGCTCGCTGCTACATGTTGCAAAATATTGCCCGCGTTCATATATACCTAACTCCTATGTACGTAACGCCTGAGAGAAGTTCATAGATAGTTCATAAATTGTAATTATATTCCAATAGTGCATAGACGTATAAAAAAAATTATACGTCTACCTAAACAAAAAATCACCAAAATTTAGTTTATTCCTGTCAAACGACGATTTCCCATTCTGAAATAGACATAAGTGACACAACTTAACCATATTTTAGTTTGACAGCACTAAGATGGCACTGAGATGTTTAATTTAATGAAAATGGCAATTTTGCTAATCTGAATTAGACGTTTTTCACCTAAAATTTTGATTGTAAAAAACTAAATCTGACTATTTTTAATCGCGATTAAAATGGTGTGAGAGAAAATAAGTTGTCATGAACTAAAATTCACACTAACATACGACTTCAGGTGCAAAAACAGTACCTACTGTATTTATTTTTTCTTTTCTTCTCACCTACATCTCGAAAATGGTGTCCTAACGCAAAAATAATGTTTTTTTTTATAAGACCCTTATACCCCTAAAACTCAACATGTAGGTAATCATTTTACATATTTTCCATACAAAAAGTGAAAAATTCCATATAAAACACGTTGAGGATGCCCGCCATGCGCACTTCCGCTCCAAAAAAAAATTCACGGGATAGGGCTCAGAGTAATAACTAAAATAGAGGGAGCGTGAAATTTCAGTATAGTTATACTGTTTATACTTATGACAAATTCAGTGTGAAAAACAAGGACAGCTATAGTTATAAGGGTTGCTTATGGCAAGGCTGTCCACTTTTTTTGTCTCGGTAGTGATGTGCCGTATTTTGCAGAGGTATCGATATTAATTTATTTTAGATAGGAAATTTACTTATTGAATTGAATGTACAGACGCCAGCACATCAAGCTACTACAATCTGTCAAATTTATTTAATAGATTTTCAACTTTAGTACTACAGCATAAGGTTCAAGGTTGATTGCGAAAATTTGACAGTTTCGGGTAGCTTGACCTGCTGGCCTCTGTACATTAGTGTCATGTCATACATTCCATGGATGATAAAATCAAAGAATACACTGTTTGTTTAAAAACGCTCTGGTTCCAACAGGCTTTTACATGCTAATATTAGTGGAATTGCACAATATTCATATTACTATATGTGGGTTTCTAAACACGTGGGCCAAATTTCATAAGTGTATCTATGTATGTTTGTCCACGAATTTCTCAGAAACTCGGAATCGGATCGTGGTCATTCTTTTTTTATTGGATTTTTATCTTTCAACGTAGGAAACAGTACAAGTTTCATCAAAGGAGATAAATAAAAAAAAAGATATATATATATAGATAATTCAAAAATTTAAATCAGCCATGGCAGCTAAGAATAGGCCAGTCCCAACTGACGGCGCCCGTTCACGAACATGACGCATGTATCAGCACCATTCAGCTCAACCATACAATTATATGCAAAATTTCTGAAAACAACAAAGAAAACTAACTTGGTGTGTTGTGTTACTTGTGTTTTATCTACTATACTTTATTTATAGCCAAAAATACATATCAATATACATTAGGTAAAGTATATAGTAAAGTAAAACAATTGGTAAAGGTTAACACGTTCACAGTCCCCATACAAACCATTTAGTAGACACCTTTTTTTTTGGTGGGAAATTGGCAAATAACTTATCCCGCTCCGGGCGGAGCGGGAGGACGTATCAGACTCTTACTGACTAAAACCCACCCGTGTTCCTTCAGTTGCCTGTACGTTGCCAGGGGCCACGGTATCCCTTTCGAACTTTTCTGCGATTTTCGTCGACCCCTCAAACCGGCAAGAAAAACAACTGAAGATATAAGAAAAACATTTTTTTTCACAGAGCTTTGGGACACAGAACTGTGAACGTTTTGTGATAGGTAAAACATAACGCGAATTGATCAATAAGTGAGCGCACGTGACTTTACTTACCAATAATAGGGATGGTATGGCGCCAGGTTTAAACCTTCTCCATTTATCGATACTTACAAAGCAGTCGTTCGTAAAATGTTTAGAACATACTCGGCTATGCTTAGTCCAATAATTTCTCTTTAATTTAATTTCTCACTTTACACCAATTTTCTTTCTCATTTGAAGGTATACTGAAAAAGAAAACGATAACTTTTCCAATTTATCGGCATAAAATTATCATATCGATAAAAAGTATCTCCATCACTAGCATAACATAACCTCACAATATAACGATTTATTTTTTTGAAAATTAATTCGCGATCACAACATAATTTGTAATAAAGATAGTTTGAAGAGATCATTATCATTCTAATGTATGTTATTAGTAATGACGTCCAAATATTTCGCGTGATTTTATATGAAAACTGTAAAATACACTTACCGATAAAAGCTTACAAATTCTTTGTTTTCTGTCCGTTACGAATGTGATTTACACGATAACACAAAACAAGCCATGTTAACAGCCTATTGATCTGTCCTTTGCACCTATTTTTTTTAGAAAATTGTGCATAAATCTATAATTTTGAATAAAATAATGACCAACACCTCAACCAGCACACGTACTGAAATTCACGACGTAATATACGACTAAATCAAATACTTTATACGGTTAACCGTGTACTAAGTAACTATTGTGGTTTTTTAACTGGTCGTGTAAAAAGAGACCAAGTTTGACCGTTTGACAATTTCGGAACGTTCATTTAGTTTTAGCATAGACGAATCCATATGCATTTGTCTCTTTTAAGTGTACAATCTGCGCCATAAGAGAGTAGAGCTTAGATAGGTATATCGTAATTTGTCTCTAATTTGTATGCTCCCTCTATGCTTTAGTTATTACTCTGAGGGGTACGGCGAACCTCAGAGTAATAACTAAAGCATAGAGGGAGCGTGAAATTTCAGTCTAGTTAAACTGTTTATACTTATGACAAATTCAGTGTGAAAAACAAGGACAGATATATAGTTATAAGGGTTGCATAAGGCAATGCTGTCCAATTTTTTTGTCTCTGTAATGATGTGCCGTATTTTGCCAGATGTATCGATATTAATTTATTTTAGACAGGTAATTTACTTATTGCCGACTATTTATGTTTTGTGCTCGTTATTGTATTGTTATTATTTTGTTATCTACTCGAGTTTTATATATATTTTTTAATCACGTGTTTCTGTGGCAAATAAACTTATTTTTCTTTCTTTCTTATTGAATTGAATGTACGTTAGTGTCATGTCATACATTCCATGGATGATAAAATCAAAGAATACATTGTTTGTTTAAAAACGCTCAGGTTCCAAAAGGCTTTTACTCGTTAATCCTATTCTTCTTCTTGTCGTGTGAACTGCAAGATGAACCAAACACTGATGTCAGTTTTTTTACCGCTTTCCAAGCTCCAATGTTAGTAACGACCATTAGTTCGCAGCTTATCCCTTTTCCATTCCAAAGCGTAGTAGGTACCTATGGAGAAGAACGGGCAAGAAACTCCACGGACACTCTTTTATATAAAATAAATTGTTACAAAATATTGGTTACATCATTCATGTTGAAATTATACATGTGAGAACAATGTAGAAAGACGTGCACGTTAAAAGCGTTCGTAATAAAAAGATAAATAAAAAAAAGAACAATTCATTTTTTTTTATCAGCCATGGCTGCTAAGACTTGGCCAGTCCCAACTGACGGCACCCGTTCACGAACATGACGCATGTATCAGCACCATTCAGCTCAACCATACAATAATATACAAAACTTCTGAAAACAACAAAGAAAACTAACTTGGTGTGTCGTGTTTTATCTACTTTACTTTATTTATAGCCAAAAATACATATCAATATACATTAGGTAAAGTATATAGTAAAGTAAAACAATTGGAAAAGGTTGACACGTTCACAGTCCCCATACAAACCATTTAGTGGACACCTTTTTTTTTGGTGGGAAATTGGCAAATAACTTATCCCGCTCTGGGCGGAGCGGGAGGGCGTATCAGATTCTTACTGAGTAAAACCCACCCGTGTTCCTTCAGTTGCCTGTACGTTGCCAGGGGCCACGGTATCCATTTCGGACTAATCACTAAGTGAGCGCACGTGAAGATGGCTTTACTTACCAATACTAGGGATGGTATGGCGCCAGGTTTAAACCTTCTCCATTTATCGCTACTTACAAAGCAGTCGTTCGTAAAATGTTTGGAACATACTCGGCTATGCTTAGTCCAATAATTTCTGACTCTTGGAATCACTTTACACTAATTTTCTTTCTCATTTGAAGGTATACTGAAAAAGAAAACGATACCTTTACCTTTACGTACTGAAATTTACTACGACTAAATCAAATACTTTATACGGTTAACCGTGTACTAAGTAACTAGTGTGCTTTTTGGACTCATCTATGCTTAAAACTAAATGGATATTCCAAAATTGTCAAACGGTCACACTTGGTCTCTTATTACACGACCAATTAAAAAAGCACAAAATGATTACGATCCGATTACGAGTTTCTGAGAAATGCGTGGACAAACATACATAGATACACTTATGAAATTTGGCACACGACACGTGTTTAGAAGTCCACATAGAGTAGCTTATATGAATATTGTGCAATTCCAACAATATTAGATACATACATATCGAATTGATAACCTTTTTTTAGAAATCGGTAAAAAGAAAAGTAAGATGTTTTCATGCTCCCGAAGGAACGATAAGCTGCGAACTAATGGTTGTTACTAACATTTGAGCTTGGAAAGCGGTAAAAAAACTGACATCAGTGTTTGATTGATAGATCTTGCAGTTCACACTACAAGAAGAATAATAGGATTAACATGTAAAAGCCTGTTGGAACCAGAGCGTTTTTAAACAAACAATGTATTCTTTGATTTTATCATCCATGGAATGTATGACATGACACTAACGTACATTCAATTCAATAAGTAAATTTCCTATCTAAAATAAATTAATATCGATACCTCTGCAAAATACGGCACATCACTGCCGAGACAAAAAAAAGTGGACAGTCTTGCCTTAAGCAACCCTTACAACTATATATCTGTCCTTGTTTTTCACACTAAATTTGTATCTTTATAATTATTATTTTGCACCAATGTCTACCCCATTTTTATGTCCACGCAATCACTGTCCATTCCAAGGTTGCCTGGAAGAGATCGCAGAAAGCGATAAGGCCGCCCATTGTATGTTTTGTAGTGTTAAATTTATGATTAACTATGTATTTTCTGGTGTACAATAAAGTTTATATAAATAAATAAATAAATAAATTTGTCATAAGTATAAACAGTATAACAAGACCGCAATTTCACGCTCCCTCTACTCTATGCTTTAGTTATTACTCTGAGGTCCATATGCATTTGTCTCTTTTAAGTGTACCATCTGCGCCATAAGAGAGAAGAGCTTAGATACTCGTATATCGTAATTTGTCTCTAATTTGTATGCTCCCTCTATCCTTTAGTTATTACTCCGAGGGGCGAACCACGAGTACCACGTAAAGTCACGATTGTCAAATTCGATTTTAGTTGGGTCAAAATATTTTTTTAATTTATAGAGTTGTTTTTGCAGAATAGCTATATGATTCTCATAGCCAAAAGTAAGGAATTTTAGTGATAGTTTAGGTGTACAAGAGAATCGGCGCCAACAATTCCTTACCTACATTTTATTTTATGAAAATCGTTTGTTTTCGCACATTATGTTCATCAATTTATTGTGTTCATTAGAGTAAATGATTTCTAACATATTTCCAGATGGCGTCTTTCACACCGATCATGTTGTCAGGAGATAACCTGGGCCAACGGCACCGGTGTCTTAACACCTTAGTGCGTGAGGCTAAAGAGAGAGGAGCTACAATCCAGGATGTCGAGGCAATGCCCGAAGAGTCTCCAGTCGATCGCCTCTTTAAAATAGACCTCGCCATAGAACTCAAACACGTAGACTACATAATACGTAATTTAAAAGACGACGACATGTTATACGTGAGCAGAGTTCTGAAATCAACATGGCTGATAGACCACCGTGACATTATTAACCCTAAATATTTAGAAGCTGTCCTCTTCCCAGAAATGATTACGCCAGCAGTTACCAAAATGAAGAACTGGCTTTACATCAATCTACGAGACACAGACATGTGTCAGGAGTTCTATCAGCACTACAAAGAGAACTCATTTGACTTTGCCATAAAGTTTCTTAGTCACTGCAGTCATGAGTTCATTCTGGCAGAGGCTCCCAAGATATTAACTAAATTATCCAGTCATTCATTAAAAGTGTTGTGCGAGAAATGTCCCAGTGTCGCCAAAATATATTTTGATTCGTTGGCGACGGATGAAGATGTGAAAACCCGCTATCTCATACAAGACCGGTCCTACTACAACAGTGTAAAATGCGTTCTGAAGTCAGATGCAGATGTGTTCCTTGACATCACGGAAAAGTATTTCAATATAAAAAGCTTTAGCAGATTCAGTCCTTTGGCGACTGACTACATCCTACGTTCTCATAAAGCTAGATTCTCAAATAAGTTGGAGCTGTACGTTGCGTATTTCGTGCACATCCCGACTCTTGCTGCTCGACTCAGTGTCGAGGAGTGTCAGGAAGTAGTGTTAAAGCTAGCACGAGCAAGCTACTTGCAGCATTGGTTCCAGTACAAAGTCGTGGAGCCGCTAGTAAAACGTCTTAGACCCGATAAGAGAGCGGCGTTCAAGAAACTAGTGTTCGTTGAGAAGGACGTAGGTGAGCGAGTACCGGAATGGCCGTATCTGAAGCCGGAGTCTCCCTCGCATTCAGACTCTGACCAGCATATATTCGACGACAAGGAATTTCGGTCAATCTGCGAGAATTTAGATTTCAGGCGCATGCTGGCAAAAAGGAAATGTGCTGGCTTTAACATTAAAGACTCACGTGTGAAAGTAAAATCGGACTTAGACCGGTTGTTTGATGAGTTTCGTTTTACTGGATTCGACCGAGCTCTGCACGAGTTAGGGCAACGGTTACGAGCTACAGGTTCTGCGGACAGACGCCGCGATATGTTCCTTGTTCTAGTGAGCAAGAGCGGTGGGCGTAGTGATGCGGTGTCGGCTCTGTTAAGTCTAGCAGCCCGGCACCGCAACGAGCCACCGCACACACGCGCCTCCATACTGCGCAGTCTCGTCAAGCGCGCTAACGTCTGGCGCCTGCCTGCAGATGTCTGGCAGCATTTTCTGGACTTCGGGCACGGACTCGGGCTTGACGGCGCAACATCCGAAGCTGCATGCCGCGAGGGACTGCACTGTGTCGTGATTCGCCAGTTGTTAGCAGGTGAATGCGAACAAGCCGTCAGTGACGTTTTTCTCAATGACTTTTCAACGCTGGCAGAGTATTCCTTAAAGGTGGATGAGCGAGTGCGCGTTTCTAATGGTCTTCAAAACATGTTGGCAGCGGCTGCCATAGGCGTGGAACCAGCAGTCGTCGCAAAACGGCTTCATCAACTGGTCGATGTCATTGAAATATACCACGTTCGTGTCGAGAAAGCATCACCTACGATCGAAGCAGTGAAGAGCTTAGCTTTGCGTGACGCTGTAGTCGCTCATTCCTTACTAAAACGGTTATATAACGCGAGGATTGGACGTCGTGAGTTACTTCGTGTAAACTTAAAGTTTCGGTGCGATCAAGGAGCGTTCATGAACGCGCTGCGTCACGACCCTCCTGCCCTCGAAGTTAAGAAGGTTACAGATATACTGGCTACGGGTCAATCACAGTTTGAAGGATTCGTTTCGAAGCTAGTGATCTACTTCAACCAGAAGGAAGACTTTGCAATACAACTCAGGAGCGCGTTAGAGGAGAAGATTACTCAACAACAGAATGAAAGTTACAGGAATGTAAAGTTGGTACGACCGTTGGCAAGCCTCTTGTACAAAGATTTTGAGAAAGAATTACGTGAGTTAGATAAAGCGGGTAAAGAAAGTGTGAAGCTAGCGGCGGCGCTGAGGGCCTGCGCACACCGAGCCCGGCCTGTCGTCAACTTGGCGGAATGGGGCTGGCGCAAGGCTGGCGTGAAAGCAGTAGCGACGCGAGCAATGCGCTGTCGGGAAATGGAAAGAGCTAATTTAACTCGTGCGTTAGCAGCTGAACGGCGCACGGTAAGAGTAGCCTTAGCACTAAGTATGAGATCTGCGGGCGGGTTACTTCTCGACACCTTCCAATCAGCAGCGAAGCTGCGTCCCGTAGTTGCATTGCAGGTGGCGTTGCCGTACTTCCGACACCACGGCACTACTGCTGACCCTGGAGTATGGGATATCGTTAAACCCCTGTTTTCAAATGTCGACCTCTCCTCCCGCGAAAGGCTTCGTCAATTACTTCGAAAAACCGAATGGATTCCGTCTAACATCAAACCCGATTACTGCGGAACATTGTACGTTGTTCTTCAAAAAATTTCCAATTCAGGTTCAGACTTCGTTCTTCACAAGATATCCATGCTTCTTCCTGAGGTAAGAGAAGATATAATCGAAAAGATTTTGCTTTGTGTGTTTGAGAGTGCTAGTGTGGATGAACCGGAGTTACCATATCCTGCAATAATCGTCAGATATTTGATGTTGTCTAGAAATAACGAGGATTTAGAGAAGAGATTCACTAAAGTTGGTGATCGATTTATGGAGATATTAGAAAATTTGCGTTGCAATGAAGACTGGAATTTTCGTATGATACTTGATCAAATTATTAAGTGTCTTATTTACAATGCGGCGTTTCTAGACACTAAATACACGTCGTGTTTATCAGTGATCGAAAGGTTCTTAGCTTGGGCGCAGAAGTTCATGCCAAAAGAGGAATATTTTGAAAAGTATGTGCATATAAATCTAACAATGTTGTACTTTAAAGCAGTTAGACAAAGTATGAAACAGATGCCAGAAGTCTTCGCCGATCTGAAGAGGAGGAAGTCGGAGGGTGTAGAGGCTGTGGGTTTCGTCTTCGGAAGATATATAGTGAAGGAGGTAGCTGAACTGGTGAGCACATACTTCGAATCCATAATAGAACTGTTTATGGATGCTTTGATTAATTACTTATGTCAAAACTTCACATACGGAATTTCGAGGGCGAATTTCATTGCGTCCATTCTCAAAGGTATCCTGGCAGAAGCAGTCGGTACCCAGCGGCGAATGGCAGTGTATGTCCTTAAAGATCTTGGATACAAAGCTAATGATTCTGGGAGAAAGGAAATCGTAGAACTAATGGAGCAGGATAAATGTATTGAGTTATTGGTTCATGCTGAAATTTTGAAGTAAACGATTCTTTGAAATGAATTACCCTACCTACCCTACCTAACCTTACCTACCCTACTAAAGACTCCTGGTTCTAAGCTACCTCTCCACCAATTTTCAGCTAAATTGGTTCAGCCGTTCTTGAGTTTTAAATAGTGTTACTAACACGACTTTCTTTTATATAATAGATAAACCAATTACAGGTACTTTTGAATTGTGAAGGGGTCGGTCAGTCCAAAATATGAAGCTAGTTGCCCATTACAACCCGTAGTAGGTTCCTATGGAGAAGAACGGGCAAGAAACTCCACGAACACTCTTTTAAATCAGAATATTGTTACAAAATATTGGTTACATCATTCATGTTATAATTATACATGTGAAAACAATGTAGAGAGACGTGCACGTTAAAAGCGTCCGTAATAAAGCAAAAACAATTCAAAATAAGCCTTGGCAAATAAGAGATGACCAGTCCCCACTGACGGCGCCCGTTCGCGAACATGACGCATGGATCAGCACCATTTAGCTCAACCATTTTGAAGGGAACTTATTGATCCAACACACACGCCACCACCAGCGAGACATTTGAGTGAGCATGACATACTCTCTGCCGCAAGGGCACATTCAAGTCAATGAAAGACGTACCCAGTAAATTGTAGTTTTAAAGTAGGAACATAGTGCTCACACATGTGCTATGCAATTATATAATACTATGAAATTGAATTTATACAATTTAAAGATAGTCTTACAATCTTCAGCAGCTCCAACAATATTTTCGAATGCCAATCAATTAGTTTATGCGCCCTTGTGGAGCTGGACCAGCGTTGAGCCAAGCATTTTTGTCAACGATGTAATCCTCCAACTTATATTATGCTTGGCAACATAGTGTGCGTTTTATACAAGATTTTAAATTCGTTTCATTCAGTTGGAGTATGTGGGGAGGTATTTGATTGTACCATTTCAAACAGTACCCCATGAAGGTTGAGTCTACTTTAGCCACTCTGAAAACCGGTTGAACTAATTGGTCCCTATTTCTAGTGTCAGTGTTAATTGTGTCTATCACCTCTTTTACTGAAAAGACTTGGATTTTTCCTAACGTACATTATGTTTTCATAGATATATTGACAAGGTACCGTCATCATCATGACGGTTAATATCTTTAAACAGTTCCGTTAGAGAATCGCGTCTGCGGAGTCCATTTATATTGCTCTGATGGCTCTTTTTTGCGGAATATAAACAGACTCGATATCTGCAGCCCGTCCCCATAGTAGAATACCGTAAGACATGATACTATGAAAGTAACTGAAATAGACTAGCCTCGCGGTATCTACGTCAGTAAATTGACGGATTTTTCTCACAGCATATGCTGCTGAACTTAAGCGTCCTGCAAGAAATGTTAAATGAGGACCCCATTGCAGCCGTGAGTCGAGCGTAATCCCCAAGAAAACAGTTTTATCGATGAATTCTAATTTCTCCCTATTCAATACTATGTCACAATCACTACTTTTAACATTCTGTAAAGCAAATCTTATGCATTTCGTTTTTTTCCGTTTAATACTAAATTATTAGCAGTGAACCAATTTTGGACTTGTAGTAGAGCGTTATTTACGACGTCAAGATTTGATGCACGTCTATTTATCTTAAAAAATTGAGTTTTTAGGGTTCCGTAGTAAACAAGGAACCCTTATAGTTTCGCCATGTCCGGCTTAGCTCAGAGACGGTTAGTATTAGAAAGCTATAATTTGGCATATGTATACCTACTAATCATGCCGACAAAGAGGCAAAATAAAATAAAGGTTTTTGTTTATGGTAGAGGTAGGTACCATAACATTTTTTTTTCCCGTCTACCCCATGTTGTGGGGTATCTTTAGAAAAGTCGTTTAAAAATACTGTGAGTTTGTGAAAACCATTTTTCGGATTTAGGGATCCGTTTGCGAAATATTAAGCTTTTAACAGTTTTTTTTTTTTAGAGTCAAGTGTCCCCCCCCCCCCCCCGCCAGCTAAATGGTTGTACTTTGTGAAAAAAATCCCACCATTAGTATATAAGGTGTATCTATTCATACACGAAATATTTTAAGAGATATACCTATAGCTTGTAAAACAATCATAGCAACAACAAAAAAAATTCTAGGTAAGTATCTTATTAACAAAAATATAATTTAATATTACTTGACATACATAATAAATACTGGTTCCTTCTTAATTTTTAACATCCATTACGCTAGTTTGTACGCGAGCGGCAGTATTTGAGACGGCACGTGGCTTTTATGAATGATCAAAGAGAAACACGTGAGCGCGGCGTGCGGGCGCCTGCCTCCCCCGCCCGGCGCCCGCGCCTCGCCAGTCCCACACAATCCGCGTGTACGCTCGCGCGCGCCTCAGCTGGCACGCGTCGGGCTCGCTCGGGCAAGATACTTACAATGCCTAACTACAGGTATTCCAACCAGGAGTACCAGAACATGGTGGTGTGTGAGTGTGTGTTCAACTACGGATCTACTAACAATAACAATGTTGTTAAAAAGACTAGTCAATAAAACTTATAATCTAGCCGTAACGTAGTTATTTAATCGACAAATAGGTTTTGATGAATCATACCGTATGTTATACCACAATGACAAGACATTTATCCCGTTTATCTTTTGACCACTGCGGGGCGACAACGTCTGCTAATCTCTGGTAAGTACGATTTTTTGATCAAATAAATCCGCGCTACGCACTTAGACTTTTTAACGTTCACATCTGTATGAGTAGATAGGTAGGCAACTAACAATCAGCTGACGGATACTACTCGATGCATGTCAATAACTTCCCAGAGGTCATTAACATGCGAATTCGAGTTACACCTATCAGCTGTTTATTTGTATTTACCTAGTTTACAAATGTGTAGATATTGTAAATTAGGATTAAAATTTGTTTTAATCGCATCTAGCTTTCTTTTCGTAAAATTTTAAAAGAGGGAAATTAATAATTTAGGTACCTACATAGGTTTAGGTGGTATTGTATTTTAAATTCATATTTATTATCAATGTAAGCGATACGCTATTAAAATAACACTAGATCGAGTTACGAAGTCCACCTACGTTGGTTTATTTATTTTTAACATCATCACGCCTGCATTCTCCGTAGAGATAGGCAGAGGTGTATTTTCGTATGTCCACTACAGTTCACCAGTGATAGGTCCCATATAACATGAGGTGCGGGCACCGGCAGCACACAGACTGCGGAGTGCGAGAGACGAGTGTCTGTGCGGCACCGCCGCGCCGCGTGCCGCATCGAGGCGGTCACCTCTCTCACCGCGGCGGGCGGGTCATTCATAGAATATGGAGTAAAGGTTTTATGCAAAATGTCTCAAGCAGTTTTAAAATTATAATAATTACGTAAAATAAAAAACATCGAGATAATTATTTTTTTTTCGTGTTTATAGTTTCTTTACCAGCTATAGGTATATCTCTTAAAATATTTCGTGTATGAATAAATACACCTTATATATATATATAACGAAATTAAAAGGAAAACTATCAGAGTTAAGTAGGCTGTACAGGTTAACGAGTAATAATCAACCAACTCAAATTTGCGACTTAAGTTCAACCTCAACTAAGTAATTAATAACTAATTAAGTTCAATCAACTTAAGTTTGTTCTTGGGATAAATTCATCCCAACTACGGAACCCTTCATTGTGCGTGGTCTGACATGCACTTGGCCGGTTTTTTTTATAAATGGGGTAGATCATTAATTTAAACTAAAAAGAGGAAAGGTTGGGTCCTTTCCTCATGGATCCTTTCCTCTTTCCTTATTGAGCCTTGTGGAACCTCCCTTTTTTCCTTTTAAACCGAGTGAATTGATTCCATTAATTTGTACTTGCTGTTGTCTATCATCATTTAAATAAGATTCTACCCATAGATATAAGAAAGAAGGAGATATGCCCGGTAGTTGAAAATGTATCGAAACCCAATGTCTTCGATTTATCCCCACTCTCTAGCCTACAACTACACATGCGATCAGTAAACCCAATAAATACGAGGTCCCGCTCACACTTGCAATTTACAAATCAGAACGTACTACACAATCAATTATAAACCTTATCCCATCAAACACAGCGTGCATTTACCATGCACCGTACAACTCACCCACACGAAAACATCGTTCGCTATCGTTGTGCTATGCAAAAGCCATTTATTTTACATATACGCTAGTGATTGACTAAATCGGAAACTTATCGATTCTCCCATTTATTATTGTATTAAAATTTTTGGAAGTTGCTGAAAAAGTTATAAATAAAAATCGATAAACATATAATAAGATGATATAAATAAACAATAAGTAAGTAAAAAAAAGAAATATTAAGTAAACCAAAAAAAAACAACATTATGAGAAAATCTAAATGAGTATAAAACAAGATTTCACATCGGTCTTCCAATCAGGCTATAACTGTTGACAAATTGAAGAATAAACTTTAATAGTAATATAAATTCATACGACAATCGACATTATTGTCGATAGCCTACGTTAGTGGATCTGCACAAGCACATCACTAATCCGTCGCAAGACGATGGGGCCGTACTAACGATGCAACCGCTTAAAGCAAATATCGTTTTGTAATTTTTACATTGCTTGTCCAGTTACTTAGCGACATACTTTGGTAGTGGTAAAGAAGCAATGTATTTACTACAATAAAAGTATAGTCGCTGTGATATATGAAAACAAAAATAACGTAGTAAAGACAAGAAATATTTTACGATTTGTGGTTTTTCATGATTTTATTGTAGTAAATACATTGCTTCTTTACCACTACCAAAGTATGTCGCTAAGTAACTGGACAAGCAATGTAAAAATTACAAAACGATATTTGCTTTAAGCGGTTGCATCGTTAGTACGGCCGCATCGTCTTGCGACGGATTAGTGATGTGCTTGTGCAGATCCACTAACGTAGGCTATCGACAATAATGTCGATTGTCGTATGAATTTATATTACTATTAAAGTTTATTCTTCAATTTGTCAACAGTTATAGCCTGATTGGAAGACCGATGTGAAATCTTGTTTTATACTCATTTAGATTTTCTCATAATGTTGTTTTTTTTGGTTTACTTAATATTTCTTTTTTTTACTTACTTATTGTTTATTTATATCATCTTATTATATGTTTATCGATTTTTATTTATAACTTTTTCAGCAACTTCCAAAAATTTTAATACAATAATAAATGGGAGAATCGATAAGTTTCCGATTTAGTCAATCACTAGCGTATATGTAAAATAAATGGCTTTTGCATAGCACAACGATAGCGAACGATGTTTTCGTGTGGGTGAGTTGTACGGTGCATGGTAAATGCACGCTGTGTTTGATGGGATAAGGTTTATAATTGATTGTGTAGTACGTTCTGATTTGTAAATTGCAAGTGTGAGCGGGGCCTCGTATTTATTGGGTTTACTGATCGCATGTGTGATCGCAGGCTAGAGAGTAGGGATAGATAGAAGACATTGGGTTTCGATACATTTTCAACTACCGGGCATATCTCCTTCTTTCTTATATCTATGGTTAGGAACGTACCTAAATATTGGCTTCACTGTACTTTATGGTATGGACCGCGCGTGAGAAGCTTCAAATTTTTGCATATGTCTTCATGAAGAAAACTTCGCGAAGTGCGAGCATTGACTAGACTTGATCTTTTCCGCTCTCCTTCCTTCCACCTCCCTCTACATTATATTATATTATATATAGCAAAATACTTGTGCTGATTTATGAAAAGTGGTTCTACGATTTATAAAGTTTATAGTTTAGCTTCGATTTTTACAAGAAACCACTGAACAACACGGTATTCTTAAATGTTATCATGATCGCGTTCGAAAGCGCACTAGTTAGCGGAAACAGCCATTTGCCTGAGGCATGGCCATTCATGCCACTTCTCCTGTTATTTATATTTCTATGATTCTACCAAACTAAGCGCAAGTTTACCTAGTCCGTAATGCTTAAGTTTCAAGAGTAAGGTTTCATGATTTACGCAGTCAAATACTTTGGACAGGCCACAAAAAATTATTATGGCATCTTGGGCCTCCTCCCACGCTGTAAATATGTGTTTTAGTTTTAGTGAAAAAGGCTAGCGGCGCAACCACGAGTCAGTTTGCTTAGGAAAAGCGAAGGAAGCGAAACTTGGCCACCCTCGGCATCATTAGCGTTCTCCGATCTCCACTTACCATTCATCGGCTTCACGTTCACGGCCGGCTCTCGTCTGTCAGACCTGGGCGCGCCCGCTAGCCCACTCAGTCCAGCCAAAAATGGTCTATTGTGAAATAAAGTAACACCCGCGCATAACAATATTTTGATTTGACTTATTATTTTTATGTGTGATTTATTAATATGGAAAAGAAGCGAAAAATAGACAGTGGTGCCGATTCTCTTGTCACAAATGCCTCTAAACTAGACTAAAAATCACTAAAATTAAGTTTAATCCTGTCAAACGTCGATTTCCCATTCTGAAATAGACTAAAGTGACTCAATTAAACTATATTTTAGTTTGACAGCACTAAGATAGTACTGAGTTTTTAGTTTAGTGAAAATGGCAATTTTGCTATTCTGAATATGACATTTTTCACCTAAAATTTTGATTGTAAAATACCAAACCAGACTAATTCTGACAATTTTTAATCGCGATTAAAAAGGTGTGGTGTAAAATAAGTTGTCATGAACTAAAATTCACACCAACATCTCGACTTCACGTGCAAAAACAGTACTGTATTTATTTTTTCTTTTGCTTATATCTCGAAAATGGTGCGTCCTATCGCAAAAATAATGAAAATTTCGACCCCCTTTATGAAACCCTCAAACCCCTAAACCTGAACATGTAGGTAATATTTTTTCATGTTTTCTATACATAAAGTGAAAAATTCCATATAAAACACGTCGAGGCGGCACCCCCTGCGCGCCTCCGGCTCTAAAAAAAATCACGGGTTAGGGCAAACCACGGGTACCACGTGGTTTCGCGATTGTCAAATTCTATTTTAGTTGTGTCAAAATTATTTTTTAGTTTAGAGAATTTTATTTACAGAATAGCTCTAAGATTCTCATAGCAAAAAGTAAGGAATTTTAGTGATAGTTTAGTTAGTTTAGTTCGTTGTACAAGAGAATCGGCACCAGTGAATGCCGAACGTTCAAAGATAAATGGAACTTTCAGTATTTAGTGACTCCAGTAATAAGGCGCTATGTTTATTTTGTAATAAAACCATGAGAGAGAGAACAGCTATGTTCTCAAAGAATATAACATTAAACGACACTATGAATCGAAACATCTTCAAAATTACTCCAAATATACAGGAAGTTTGCGGACTGAAATCGCAGCAATCTTTGTTTACCAAAGCGAACACTGAACAAGAGTCAACAACTCGCGCCAGCTTTCGTGTTGCTCTCGGAAAACGTGGAAAACCATTCGCGATGGAGAAATGATAAAAGAATGCTTGATTGCAGTAGCCGAAGAAATATGCCCCGAAAAGGTAAATTTATTTAAAAATGTCAGTTTGTCTGCAAACACCGTGGCTCGGAGGGTGCAAGAAATTGCAGTTAATATATCATCTCAAATGTCTAACAAAAATGGACATCCTGAGTGGTTTTCTCTAGCCTTGAATGATTCAACTGATATGTCAAATACTGCCCAGGTGTAGAGTAAGTAGTCTTTGGATACATAAAGTGGGCTGCGTCTGTAAAATGATTAAAATTTCACGGTGTATAGGGTACTCATCTTAACCTGTAGGAGGAGTATGTATCTATTAATACCCAAAAAAAAATTTGTTAAAATCTCAAAACTGGTAAACTAATAAATAACGAAAGTTGATACACTATTTGCTTGATTTATTGACCTCAAACAGTCGACAATGCAATGAAAATTGTAAGCCGAATTCCCATTCAACAAGCCTCGAAAAATAAATTATACGAGTACCATTTGTTGCAAGAAAGGGTTAAAGTTTAGAAAAGTGCCGCCTTCATACGGGGTAGGGGTGGGGGGTAGAGTTTGTAAATCCCCCACTCCCCCCGTGCTGGAGATACATAGTTTTTTTCGAAACGATTTTTTTATAACAAATCTCATGGAAAATGTTGAAAAATGAAATGTAGAGGGAGGTGGAAGGAAGGAGAGCGGAAAAGAGCAAGTCTAGTCAATGCTCGCACTTCGCGAAGTTTTCTTCATGAAGACATATGCAAAAATTTGAAGCTTCTCACGCGCGGTCCATACCATAAAGTACAGTGAAGCCAATATTTAGGTACGTTCCTAACCATAGATATAAGAAAGAAGGAGATATGCCCGGTAGTTGAAAATGTATCGAAACCCAATGTCTTCTATCTATCCCTACTCTCTAGCCTGCGATCACACATGCGATCAGTAAACCCAATAAATACGAGGCCCCGCTCACACTTGCAATTTACAAATCAGAACGTACTACATAATCAATTATAAACCTTATCCCATCAAACACAGCGTGCATTTACCATGCACCGTACAACTCACCCACACGAAAACATCGTTCGCTATCGTTGTGCTGTGCAAAAGCCATTTATTTTACATATACGCTAGTGATTGACTAAATCGGAAACTTATCGATTCTCCCATTTATATTTGTATTAAAATTTATGGAAGTTGCTGAAAAAATTATAAATAAAAAACGATATACATATAATAAGATGATATAAATAAACAATAAGTAAGTAAAAAAAAGAAATATTAAGTAAACCAAAAAAAAACAACATTATGAGAAAATCTAAATGAGTATAAAACAAGATTTCACATCGGTCTTCCAATCAGGCTATAACTGTTGACAAATTGAATAATAAACTTTAATAGTAATATAAATTCATACGACAATCGACATTATTGTCGATAGCCTACGTTAGTGGATCTGCACAACCACATCACTAATCCGTCGCAGGCCGCTGCGGCCGTACTAACGATGCAACCGCTTAAAGCAAATATCGTTTTGTAATTTTTACATTGCTTGTCCAGTTACTTAGCGACATACTTTGGTAGTGGTAAAGAAGCAATGTATTTACTACAATAAAAGTACAGTCGCTGTGATATATGAAAACAAAAATAACGTAGTAAAGGCAAGAAATATTTTACGATTTGTTGTTTTTCATGATTTTCAACACAAATATAGCAAAATACTTGTGCTGATTTATGAAAAGTGGTTCTACGATTTATAAAGTTTATAGTTTAGTTTCGATTTTTACAAGAAACCACTGAACAACACGGTATTCTTAAATGTTATCACGATCGCGCTCGAAAGCGCACTAGTTAGCGGAGACGGCCATTTGCCTGAGGCATGAGCATTGTGATCAAGACGCGCGGACACAGACACGCCCCCATACCACTTCTTCTGTTATTTATATTTCTATGTTCCTAACCTAAATACCAATATTTTTTAGGAAGTGAATACACGACTGCCGCTAGCGGCACTTTATCCCTATCGGATAAAGTGCCGCTATTTGCGGCATAATAGTGGCGCTGCCTCGGCCCGGCTAAAGTGCCGAGTGCATTGCATTGTCACTGTCACTTGTTATTTTGTTTGATTGTTTAGGTTACTTCACCGCCCTTTGTATTGATTGATCGTATTTGTTTTTATTTTATTTTATTTTGTATAGGTACTCCAACGACTTATTCACTAATAACACACTACATGAAATAACTTTTATAACTATTTAGTACTTATGGTGGATTTGTCACTTAAAAAGAAGTACACAGCGTAGACATAGATAAAAAGTACATACCAATTAAGAAGATTAATTTAAATTGTTTAAAATGGACTTACTTATTTTTTGTTATAATGAAGATAAATAAGAACTACTTTACCATAGTAAGACAATACAAAATTATACATCAAATACTTAATTAATTAAAAGTAATACATATATTAAAAATGATTAATATACGTAAGGCGACTGCAATAAATGTGATCAAATGTTATGAATAGTTAGGGTTGGCGGAAATTTTCTTTTTTAAGTTTTTTTCGGAATTGATAAAAAGTGTCGCCAAAGATGTTGCTGCTATTGTGGACTATATTATATTAGTCATTACTGTGTATACGCCTTGTATACAATACAATAATATTGCCCAAATAAAACACTTTTCTTTCAAAGTATAGTTTTAATGAAACGTTCTAGTGAAGCGGACGGAAATGGAATTCTACTGGGTTGCTAGCCCTACATTTCTTTTATTCCCTAAATGGTGTTACCAGTAAATACACTACAAAATATACTACAATACTCCCCCTTTACAAATTCAAACGTTGAGGTGCTTTCCTCTGTCTATCAGAACGCCTCAAAGTTTGATTCTCATTACTACAAGAAACAACGGGTTGATTACCAGGTGAGTGTTTGTATGTACTGTTACAAGTTTTTGCATCCTGGTAAGTATTTGAAGTGTGTGGGCTAACTTCAGAGACTTTATTAAAACCTTCTGGTAGAATATTAACATTATCATTTACTTCTTGCAATATCTCTGAAATTGGCTCATTTACAATAACCTGCGATTCATCATTAAGAACTATTTGCTTATCATAATTATTATCTCTTAAATCCTTAGAATTTTGCAATAAACTATCATCTACTACAAAACTGGTTTCATTTAAATCTTCCTTTTGGTCTTGAGGCCAAGAACTTATAATCTGGTCTAAATGACGTTTCCAAATTAAGTTCTCTTCTAAAACTCTACATAAATAAGTTCTTTGTCCCAATACCTCATCAATTACACATTTAACAAATTTCTTTTTATAAGGATTCCTATAATCTCTACAGTAAGCATACTCTCCCTCTTTAAACTTTTCTTCTCTTTTTCCTACATTACACTGTTTTCTATCTTTGGATAATCCATTCTTTGAAATAATATGTCCTAAATATTTTATTTTAGGTTGCATAAATTCACATTTACTTTTATTTAAACGAATACCTGCCTCCTTGAATCTTCTTAAAACTTCCTTTAAATTTTCTAAATGTTCAACATCATTAGTACCTGTGACTAGGACGTCATCAATGAAATTTACAACACCCCGAGCCCCTAACAATACTTTCTCAAGTTTGTTTTGAAAAATAGCACTAGCTGGCTTTGTACCATATGGCAATCTGTTTACTCGGTATATTCCTTTTGGTGTTGACCAAGCTAAGAGTTCACTACTCTCCTTACTTAAACATAAATGATTAAATGCATTTCTTAAATCTAATTTTGAAAATGATATACCACCCTGCAATGCAGTAAAAATGTCCTCAATTCTAGGTAAAGGATGGTTAACATCTTTAATGTGTTTATTCACAGTAATTTTGTAATTTGCACATAACCTTATTTTATTATTTTCCTTCAAAACTGGAACTAAAGGTGTCCCCCATTGGGATGTTTCTGCTTTTGTAATAACACCTTCTTTCTCTAATCTAGTTAATTCGGATTCAACCTGTTCTTTAAAAGCATGAGGTACTGGCCTCGGTTTGTGAAAAATAGGCTTTACATCTTTATCAATTAACTCTAATGTAATTTCCTCACCTTTAATAATACCTAACTCACTTTTAAATAATGTTTCAAATTCCTGTAACAATAATTGCAATTTCTCTTCTGTACTTTGCACATAGTTAATTTGTAAAAGTTTTGAAATATCTACATTAAATTTCTGAATTAAATCTCTACCAAATAAAATTTTACAACCATTTTTAACAATAACCATACTACAATCCACCTCTTTTTCTTTTACCTTAATTCTACAGTTTATTTCTCCAACTGGTTTCAAAATATTACCATTATATGTTTTTAATTCAATATCTGAATTTTGTAATTTAATGTGAGAAAATTTAGATAAATAAATGTTTTCAGGTAAACATGAAATTGCAGCACCGGTGTCCAGTTCCATTTGGACCGGTTTGTTGTCAATACAACATTTAATTGATATTGGTAAAACATAGTTAACATTTTTCTCTATTGCAAAGATATCAATAGAATTATTGAAAGTGTCTTCATTTACCTCTACATTATTAGTTTGACCCTTACTCTTACATACAATAGCTAGGTGTCCAATTTTGTTACATATTTTACATTTAAATGACTTAAATTTACATTTTGAAAAATTATGGTTCGGTTTACCGCAATGAATGCATTTTAATAACGATGACTCACCGTCCTGTTTCTTCTCAGTCTTTTTAAATGTGTTGTGGGAACTTCTATTCGTCTTAGCATGTCCGTATTGAGCTACTTGATGTACTTCCTGCACCTCCTTCAAAGCCATTTCCTTATTCAGTGCTGTATCTACTAAGAATGTCACCGACTTGGAGACATCTTGTTCACACAATTTTTCTTGGATTGGTCCTGGACGCAGACTCGTAACGAATTTATCCTTAACACGTTCTTCTAATGTATTCGCAAAATTGCATCCCGCAGCAAATTCTCTAACACGAGCATACCATTTGGCTATACTCTCCCCTTCCAATTGTTGTAATTTTTCGAATTGAATCCTTTTTCTAAAATGCGAAATTCTTTTCTCGAACCTTAGTTTTAACAAATTCTGCAGCTCCATATATGACAACTCTTTGGGCATCTTTGGATGACACATATTCTTTAGAATTTTATATACATCTTCGTGAAGACTTATAATATTGAGCAATAATATTAAATAAATATTAAAATATTAAATTTTAATATAATATTAATAATATTGAGCATCTTTTTTCAGTTTTAGTCTCATTCGCTTCAAAATATTGCTCTATTCTTTCCAAAAAACACAAGATATCGCCATCTTGTTTGAAAGCATCTATACGAAAATCGTTGGCCATGTTTCAGCCGTAAAAATGTACCTTTTATGCTTCGAAATTCTTGTTTATCCTCGTCGCCATTTACTGTGTATACGCCTTGTATACAATACAATAATATTGCCCAAATAAAACACTTTTCTTTCAAAGTATAGTTTTAATGAAACGTTCTAGTGAAGCGGACGGAAATGGAATTCTACTGGGTTGCTAGCCCTACATTTCTTTTATTCCCTAAATGGTGTTACCAGTAAATACACTACAAAATATACTACAGTCATAAATCGGTTCATAGGGGCACTGCGGCCAAGGTTTGTTCTTGATGAGGACATAGAAAGTATATCTATACTGCGTACAGATCTAGATATAGTGCGCCTAGGTACAGTGATATTAAGTTCAGATAATAGCTCTCGAACATCGGCCCGATTACGGATAATCTTGTAAAGAAATATCCGATCGGAGAGACTTCTACGTTGTTCCAGAGATATCATATTGAAATGGTTGAGTCTTTGAGGATAACTGGTGTCCCGATCGCAACTAGAACATCTGAAGCGTAGATACCTGGTGATGACCTTCTGTATACGTTCTATCCTATTGACATGGACGCGATATGTAGGATTCCATGCCGGAGATGCGTAATCCATTATACTTCTAACAAGCGTGCTGAAAAGAAGTTTTAGAGTCTATATGGACTGACATTCCGAGCAAGTTCTCTTCACGAAACCTGCCATTTTTGTCGCTTTGGATACGATTAGGTCGATGTGGTTAATGAACGAAAGTTTATTGTCGAGACTTTGAGTTTATTGGACTCCTAAGTCACGGATGGTGTCAATTAACCTTTTGCAGGTAATTTATAGCAGTAATTTATAGTTTTAGATAATTACTAGCTGCCCGCCCCGGCTTCGCACGGATAGCACTAAGTACTTATCTACGGCACACCTACCTACCTAAGTACCTACTACCTACCTACCCTACCTACATACCTACCTACCTACCTACATACCTACCTACATACCTACCTATCTACCTACCTACATACTTACCTACATACCTACCTACCCTACCTACCTACCTATCTACTACCTACCTACCCTACCTACATACCTAACTACATATCTACCTACCTACATACCTACCTACCTACCCTACCTACCTACCTACTCTACCTACCTAGCTACCCTATCTACCTACTACATATACCCTACCTACCTACTACTAACTACTACTAACCTACCCTACTTAGGGGTATGAAAAATAGTTTACGTCCTATTCTCAGACCTACTGAATATACACACAAAATTTCATAAGAATCGGTCATGCAGTTGCGGAGGATTTTTTTTTACAAACACTGTGACACGAGAATTTTATATATTAGAGATATCAAAAGTCACTACTTACGAGTACAATGACTTAATTTACGAAAAATTTGTGTGCGTAGTCGCAGCGGGAAAATGTCGAATTTCTTCATTTCAGTTTAGCAGATATTTAGTGTATGACGTCGTGTACCTAGTGTAACACACGTGTCATGTGTCTAATTATTGAATGTATTTTTTTTCTTGCACCTACCTACTTCAATAGAAAAAAAAAGTGCCACTGGGATGACGTCGTTCCAGCGGAAACAGTTTTTGTTGAATAACTCCCCAATACCTGGATGCATAAATTTGTACTTACCATACACAATTACACGACGTCATACACTAAATATCTGCTAAATTGAAATTAAGAAATTCGAAATTTTTCCGGTGCGACTACGCACACACCCGAAGATTGGTGTCGGGCCGGTGTATACATGGCAGTCGCGCGGTAAAATTTGCTTGCGCAATGCAGGATTTTGCGTGACGCCAGTGTACTGCGTATTTCGAATGTGGCGATGTAGATGCCGCCACATCACTCCCCTCCGGAGACCGGAGGTCGATAGTGGGCTGAGCCATGTGTCTTGTGATGCTTGCCCGGGCCAGTTGTGGTTCCACTGAGTCGGAACCGGGTGCCGTATAGTTCACGGTGAGTCGGAACTGCCTACAGTTATTCCCCAGTGAGTCGAGGTCGCGCTGCTTTATGCTCCAATGAGTCGGATGTGGTACAGCACCGGGTTGAGGCTGACTGCTGGCGACAACCAGGAGAGGGTTGAAGGGCTGTGCTTGTGGACCGGCCGAAAGTGCAGTGTGCTCTGCCAAGGTTGCTGATGAGGCTGAAGGTGACCAGGTATGCGTATCCGCTGCATGCTGGGGGTCAGGATACCCATTGAAGCAGTGGGTGGTGGCTGGCTGTGTGACTCGCCGCTCGAAAGCATTAGGAAGTGATGATGATGACGCCACACTGAAGCTTGCACGAAGCTTGAACAGGGTGTAAAGTCCACTCATACTCCATAAACAAGGGAGGATCCTCAAACTAGACAGATGTTATGTCTGGTGCGCTACTGCCCAACGATTGATGTCGGGATGTTGTATACAGAGTTGATATGACAGAGGGGCATTAAATTACACTACGTATACTATACGTGTTTAGTATTAATTCGATACGGTATAAAAATAAAAAGCATCAAAAATGAGTTTTTTTTTTTTTCAAACAAACTAAATAGCTTATGAATCAGAGTAAAACGCAACCACCCTTTGTAAATAAATTTAACTGACCTTAGAAGATACCTAGGTAACAGTGGCAACGTCGCGCCCGCGCCGCGCGGCGTGTTTTATCTCATTTCAAAGCGGGCGGCCGGCGGCGGTGGCGCGGGCGGCGGCTTAGGCCTTCACTCGCGGCTTTTAGGTATGGTTTTGAAGTACGCGCGCAACAACAAAAACACTAAAATTTTAAATTCTCGATGTGTCCTTCATTCACATGAATGCACAAATTATACCGACGGAGAATATTGTTACTTATTTTTCTAATTAAAAATCATGTCAGTGTATTCTAACGCCGTGTAAGTTACACGAGGCATTGTTGAACACTTTAATTACACACACACACACACACAAAACCAAAGTTTAATTACGTGTCGTATCACAATAAAAGCAGTCGATCACAAAAAAAAACACTAACACTAAATAATAATAATCCCAAGTTACGTGTCCTGTCACAATAAAAAAAGAAATACTGTCTTAAACTTGTTTAGTGTCCTATCACAATAATAAAACTAAATCCCAATTGTCAGCGCGCGAGTTCGACAATACGGAGGCAGCGCAGGTACTTCCGTGTTACGTAACATAAGTACGTTCCGAAAGAACAGCGTCGCCGCACTGTAAAAAACAGTTTTTAGAAGCCCCACTCACTTACCGATCGCAACCCCTGCCCCTCGTCGCTAGGATGCAATAGCAACACACTGACCTATTTCTATTTCTTTTACCCACGGTGAGTTTGCTATGATTTTCACACTCGTAATGAAAATGCAAGTGTGTGTGTATTTATTGCTTCCTTGTTTGCATTGTCATCTTTTTAGCGAGAATATTTGGTTGTACTTGTGATTTGCGTCACAGCGGCAACCACGCATAGGTTATACTCAGATTTATCGTTTTAAGGTGCATGACCTATGCGTATAGACATAATCAGCTGTTAGGAAAGATACATCGTGTTCAAACGGGGCAAAAACTTAAAAAATCATTTGCGACTAAACTACTGCTCCTATTTAATTGATTTTTGGTACAGAGCTTGAAAATGGTACCTAGTATAGGCAGTTTAAAGGAAAGCCCCTCTGTCGTATCAACTTTGTATATGCCAATCGCGCGTTAAACTTTGCTTGCGCAATGCAGGATTTTGCATGTCGTCAGTGTGCTGCGTAGTTCGCATGTGGCGATGTAGGTGCCGCCACAAGTAGGTAGGTACTGATTGAATTATGATCCGAATATTTTAATTAATGAAAGGGATAACAGAAATCAACACGATTGTTTATTACTTACATTAAAAAAAAATATATATTAGTTTTTTTTTTTTTATCGTTGTCCCACACTAAGAATTTCTTCTTTTATCGTGGGTGCGTTTACAAACATTACAAACATAGAAACTCACATACACTAACATCCAGACCCGGAACAACTACTTGCAGATCATACAAATATTTGTTCCGTGCCCGCGACACGTTGCGCAGCAGTCGATCACTCAGCCACTGCGCCAACCGTGTCGTCAAACATTAAATACACATTGAAAACAATCAATATAATTACCTGACAAATTACATTATTATAACGGCAGCCGATTCAATAGTCAACCTATTGAATTTAAAAACAAGCAGTTCATTGCTTTGAAATCTATTATCAGTACAATATTTCAGCATGAACAAACAACTGAATACATTTATCTTGTGCCATTAGTTCTTCGATTTCTTGTCTCGTAAAATCTTTCATATCGTACTGAAGATCTCTAAGGACATACACTGCCATTCGGCGTTGTATACCGACTGCGTCTGCCAAGATACCTTTAAGAATGAACGTAATAAACTTCGCCCTCGAAATTCCGTACGTGAAATGTTCACCTATGTAATCAAACAAAGTACCCATATACAGTTCTATTATGGAGTCAAAGTATGTGTTCACCAGTTCAGCTACCTCCTTCACTATAAATCTTCCGAAGACGAAGCCCACAGCCTCTACACCCTCCGATTTTCTCCTCTGCGGATCAGCGAAAACTTCTGGCATCTGTTTCATACTCTGTCTAACTGCTTTGAAGTACAACATTGTTAGATGTATATGCACATACTGTTCAAAAAATTCCTCTTTTGGCATGAACTTTTGCATCCAAGCTAAGACCCTTTCGATCACTGACAAACACGACGTGTATTTAGGGTCTAGAAACGCCGCATTGTATTTAAGACATTTCATAATTTGATCAAGTCTCTTATGAAAATTCGAGTCTTCTTTGCAACGCAAATTTTCTAATATCTCCATAAACCGATCACCAACTTTGGTGAATCTCCTCTCTAAATCCTCGTTATTTCTAGACAACATTAAATATCTGACAAATATTGCAGGATATGGTATCTCCGGTTCATCCACACTAGCACTCTCGAACACACAAAGCAAAATCTTTTCTATTATATCTTCTTTTACCTCAGGAAGAAGTATGCATAAATCGCGAAGTACGAAATCTGAACCTGATTTTGAGATTTTGTCAAGCAAAAAGTACAACGTTCCGCAGTAGTCTGGTTTGATTTTAGACGGAATGCATTCGGTTTTTCGGAGTAACCGGCGAAGCCTTTCGCGGGATGAGAGGTCGACACTTGAAATCAGGGGTTTAATGATATCGCATACTCGAGGGTCAGCAGTAGCGCCGTAGTGTCGGAAGTACGGCAACGCAACATGCAATGCAACTACGGGATGCAGGTTCGCTGCTGATTGGAAGGTGTCGAGAAGTAACCCGCCCGCAGATCTCATACTTAGTGCTAAGGCTAATCTTACCGTGCGCCGTTCAGCCGCTAACGCACGAGTTAATTCAGCTCTTTCCATTTCCCGACAGCGCATTGCTCGCGTCGCAACTGCTTTCACGCCAGCCTTGCGCCAGCCCCATTCCGCCAAGTTGACGACAGGCCGGGCTCGGTGTGCACAGGCCCTCAGCGCCGCCGCTAGCTTCACACTTTCTTTACCCGCTTTATCTAACTCACGTAATTCTTTCTCAAAATCTTTGTACAAGAGGCTTGCCAACGGTCGTGCCAATTTTACAGTCTTGCAGCTTTCATTCTGTTGTTGGGCAATCTTCTCATTTATCGCTCTCCTGAGTTGAATTGTAAGTAAGTCTTCCTTCTGGTTGAAGTATGTCACTAACTTCGAAACGAATCCGTCAAACTGTAATTGATCTGTAGCTAGTATATCTGCAACCTTTATGAGTTCGAGGGCAGGAGGGTCGTGACGCAGTGCGTTCATGAGCGCTCCCTGATCGCACCGAAACTGTAAGTTTACTCGAAGTAACTCTCGACGTCCAATCCTTGCGTTATATAACCGTTCTAGTAAGGAGCGAGCGACTTCAGCGTCACGCAAAGCTAAGCTCTTCACTGCGTCCACCGTAGGTGATTCTTTCTCGACACGAACGTGGTATATTTCAATGACATCGACCAGTTGATGAAGCCGTTCTGCGGCGACTGCTGGTTCCACGTCTATGGCGGCCGCTGCCAACATGTTTTGAAGACCATTAGCAACGCGCTCTCGCTCATCCACCTTTAGGGAATACTCTGCTAATGTTGAAAAGTCATTCAGAAAAGCATCGCGGACGGTTTGTTCGCATTCGCCTGCTAACAACTGGCGAATCACGACGCAGTACAGCCCTTCACGGCATGTGGCTTCGGATGGTGCGCCGTCGAGCCCGAGTCCGTGTCCGAAGTCTAGAAAATGCTGCCAGACATCTGCAGGCAGGCGCCAGACGTTAGCGCGCTTGACGAGACTGCGCAGTATGGAGACGCGTGTGTGCGGTGGCTCGTTGCGGTGCCGGGCTGCTAGACTTAACAGAGCCGACACCGCATCACTACGCCCACCGCTCTTGCTCACTAGAACAAGGAACATATCGCGGCGTCTGTCCGCAGAACCTGCAGTTGCTACCCGTTGCCCTAAATCGTGCAGAGCTCGGTCGAACCCGGTAAAACGAAACTCATCAAACAACCGGTCTAAGTTCGATTTTGGTTCCCCGCATGTCTCGATACAGTATTCCCAGTAAGAATCTCTCTTTTTTTGTACTTGGCACTTCTTCCACCTACTAAGCGCCCCACAGACTGGCCAATAACTCTCGTCATCGAAGATATGCGGATCAGAGTCGGAATGCAGGGGTGACTCCGGCGTCGGATATGGCCATTCCTGAACTCGTTCTCCGACATCCTTCTCAACGAACACTAGTTTCTTGAACGCCGCTCTCTTATTGGGTCTTAGACGCTTTATCAGTGGCTCCATGACTTTGTACTGGAACCAATGCTGCAAGTAGCTTGCTCGAGCTAGTTTTACTACTACTTCCTGACACTCCTCGCCACTGAGCCGAGTGGCAAGAGTTGGGATATGCAGGAAATACGCAACGTACAGCTCCATCTTATTTGTGAATCTAGTTTTATGACAACGGAGGATGTAGTCAGTCGCCAAAGAACTGAATCTGCTAAAGCTGTTCATATTGAAATATTTTTCCGTGATGTCAAGGAACACATCTGCATCTGACTTCAGTACGCATTTCACACTGTTGTAGTAGGACTGTTCTTGTCCGAGATAGCGGTTTTTCACATCTGCATCTATCGCCAACGAATCAAAATATATTTTGGCGACTCTAGGACATTTCTCGCACAGTATTTTTAATGAATGACTGGATAATTTATTTAATATCTTGGGTGTCTCTGCCAGTATGAACTCATGACTGCAGTGACTAAGAAACTTTGTAGCAAACTCAAATGTGTTCTCTTTGTAGTGTTGATAGAACTCCTGACACATTGCTGGATCTCGTACATTGATGTAAAGCCAGTGCTTCATTTTGGTAACTGCTGGCGTAATCATTTCTGGGAAGAGAACATCTTCTAAATATTTAGGGTTAATAATGTCACGGTAGTCTATCAGCCATATTGATTTCAGAGCTCTGCTCACGTATAACATGTCATCGTCTTTTAAATTACGTATTATGTAGTCTACGTGTTTGAGTTCTACGGCGAGGTCTATTTTAAAGAGGCGATCGACTGGAGACTCTTCCGGCAGGGTCACGACATCTCGGAACGAAAGTCCGCTCTCTTTAGCCGCATGCACTAAGGAGTTGAGGTGCTTGTGCCGCTGGCCCAGGTTATCCCCTGACAACGTGATTGGTGTGAAAGACGCCATCTGGAAATAGTAAAAACATCATATAATCTAATGTTGGTATGTACACGACCAATGTGAATATATTTGCAAAAAATAGTGCTCGCTCACAGTCTAAAATATGATTACTTTGCGCCACGATAGATTTCTACTAGACTTCTTGATCAGCCTGGCTATTTATAGCACTGCGTAGGAGGCAGAAATGTATTTTCTCATTTGATATTGCAGTCTTTGATATGGGTAGGTACCTACATACTTTGAGTTTTGATTACATAGTAAGGTAGGTACAATTACAATTTTCACTGGAAGATAAAAATATTTATTTATCTATTATAGCAGTCTTACTTACTTCGTACACAAATTATTACATATTATGTAAAGCATAACGTGAACGTTCACAAAAAGGAGAGTTAGCTGAGATTCTGGAAAATTTTGATGAAGAAAGAGTTCCTGATCAAATTAGTATGTATATCAATAGTGTAAAATCTTTACTTACGGTTTGGATTCCTAGATCAATCAAACGTTCGGGCTTAGTAATTAAATGCAACAAAAACAACGAATTCTTCGCAGCATTGCTGGCTAAACTGAGCAAAAATCAATAAGCACACGATTCGACCTTGAAGATATTTAGGAAAGGTGACCGTTCCCAATAAACGGTTTAGCTTTATATTAGCTAATATTTTTATTCGGAAAAGCTTACGAGTACTTTGTTTCAATTCAAATAATAAAAGTTTTTGCTAACACACTTTAGATGAAAAACGTAAACTAGAATTTATGCTATGCTAGAATTTTTTCTGTTGGTAATATTTTTACTTTTAAATTTCCCGCTGAAAGACTAACTGTCGCACTGACAAATAACTGACATGAGTCCGGTCGTGTGCTCAGAGTACAAGGCCGCTTTCCGAATTAGAACGCTCACATCTCTGACATCAATAATAAAATTAGCGTTCCGATTTAGATAGCACGATTATGACAGCTGAGGGCTGTCAACAATTGAGGAGCGTTTTCAAAAAGCAATACATCAATCAAAATCTCAAAATTGATTTTTGTGTCGTTTCGTACTCCATCTCTATAGGGCTTCACGATGGTCTTTACGAATTTTCTGTAAATGATACATAAATCATTCTAAAAGTACAGCAAAGTGCATTAGTTTTTTGAAAGTGATACATCTACATCGATCGAATTTTTTCAAAACGATACATCAAACTTTTTTCAGTAACGTGATTTATTTAATTACAAGGGTTTCTAGATAAGATAAGATAAGTCTTTATTTGCTTTAAACATGGTATAAAGTTGATGTCTGGTTTTGATATACATAATGTCCACATGTTTAGCTATACAGAATATTGTATCAATTGCATGCAAAATAATTAATAACGAGTTAAAAGGTCAGCTATAGAATGTCACAAATTAATTGGAAATACAATAATAGTCATTCATTCATTAATACCTGTAGATACACATTTTATATTTTCAAGTTAAAAAAATCATTAATGTCATAAAAATTATGTCCATTCAGCCATTTGTATAATTTGTTTTTAAATGAGTTATGATTATTTAATAATTTTATTTCTTTTGGTATTTTATTGTATATACGTACACACATCACAAGGCAGCTTTTTGCATACTTGGCTGACTTAGGATTATCCTTTAATACAAGTCTGTGTGGATCCCTTGTTGGTCGAGAGATGAATTCGTACGCTTTTTTAAACAATCCCTTATTACTGTACACAAATTTACAGATTTCAAATATGTAAAGTGAGGGAAGTGGTAATAAACCTATCTTTTTTAAAAACGGTTCGCAGGACTCATCAGGACGGAGTCCACAAATGGCCCTGATGCATTTTTTTTGCGCAATAAATGCTCTATCCTTATCCGTACTGTTCCCCCATATAATAAGCCCGTAACATAAAATGGATTCTATATATGCGTGGTATGTAATAATTGCCGTTTTTCTATTTGTCACGTTCTTTACTTGTCTGAGAGCATAAGCAAATTTATTGATCCTATTGCACAAATTATCTAGATGTACTTTCCAATTTAAGTCTTGATCTATGAGTACACCCAAGAATTTGGTTTGTGTAACTTCTTTCAGTCTGCCAATATTAAGTTTAAAATTGTATTTAGCATGTTTAGATTTATTAAATTGTATAAAATTAGATTTGTCTAAGTTTATTTTTAATTTATTTGTCTGTAGCCATCCTAAAATATTGTCAATAGTATTATTAATGTCCATTTCATGGTCAGATATTGATTTATACTTCTTATCAGACGTCACGATAATTGAAATGTCATCTGCAAATAATACACATTTATGATTAGTGACTAGTGGTATGTCATTTATATATAATATAAACAAAATGGGTCCTAACACACTCCCCTGAGGGACGCCGCATTTATATTCCCTGGAGTCAGAAAAATAGGAAGAAAGTAGGTTTTCATGTACTTTATCGATAACAACGTATTGTTTCCGCTCACTTAAATAAGACGAAATCCAATTCAGTGCTAGTCCTCTTATTCCAATGCCTTCTAACTTTTTTAATAAAACATCATGTGCCACAAAGTCGAATGCTTGTGACAGGTCGAAAAAAAGTCCTGTAGTTATATGATTATTGTTTAGATTACACAAGATATTGCTCAAAAGGGAAAATATTGCCTGTGTTGTTGATTTGTGCTTTTGGAATCCAAACTGTTCATTTGCTATAATGTTATATTTGGTACAAAAGTCGACGAGTCTGTTGAGCATACATTTTTCGAATACTTTTGATAAAATAGGAATAAGAGTAATCGGGCGATAGCTTTTCACGTCATCTTTTCTGCTTTTTTTGTAAAGTGGTTTCACGACTGATAGTTTTAAGGCATCAGGAAAAGTACCTGATGAAAATGAAAGATTAATTAAATATGTCAATATAGAAATTAATTCAGTGTTGCACGCTTTCATTATTTTTGTGCTAATTCCATCATAACCTTCGGAGTTAGTATTATTTAAAGCCATTATCTCCTTTTTAACTTCATCTTGAGTCATTAAACTAAGAAACATGGAATTAAGAATTGACACCTTATTAGAGTCATTATGTAAATTATTAAATGATAAAGTGTGAGTCGAGTCAACAAAATAATTATTAAAAGCGTTCGCTATGTCAGTGGGATTTGTCAGTATCTGCTTATCTAATTGTAATTCAGAAATATTATTGTCACATTTTATATTCCCAATTTCGTGATTAATGACTGACCACGTTGCTCTACATTTATTTTGACTTTTTTTAATGAAATTAATATTAGAATTCATTTTTGATTTAATAATGCACTTTTTCAGCATTTTTGAATAGTTTTTATATTTTGTTTTGTACAATAAAGTTTTGTTTTTGTAGTAAAGATATCGTAAAGATCGTTTAGTGTTGCAACTATTTCTTAGACCCTTACTTATCCATTTTTGTTTGTATGTATTAGAATGATTAATCTTTATTTTTATTTTTGGGAAGCATAACTTATATAACAGACATAATAAGTCATGAAATTTATTAAAAGCCTTATTTGTGTCAGTTTCTAGGTGTACCTCTGACCACGATAAACTTGAGAGACATTCTTTGAATTTTTTAATATTTTCGGTACCGTAGTCTTTCTTAAAAGTGTAGTAAGATGTGGACTTCAAATTTTGCCCTTTTACTGGAAAGCCTAATAATTGGGCAGTCTCATGATCAGATAGATAAAGAGGCAAAACATCTGTTGATGCTGTCTTTATGTTACTAAGTATGTGGTCTATACAAGCGTCTTTACGAGTGGGAATATTAATGTGCATTTGCAAATTGTAGGTATTACATAAGTCTTTTAAATAGGTGGTCACTTTTCCTAATTTTAGGGTATTTATATTAAAATCACCAGCTATAACTATTTTTGTGCTTGGTCCATATTTTTTGTGTGTTTCACACATAAGTTGGTCGAGCTTATTCAAAAATACATTAGGTCAGAGTTTGGCGTTCTATATAGACATATAAATTGTGCAATGGGATTTCAACGCCACAGGCTTCAAATGATTTTTGTGTTGAATATTTTTTTATGTAAGAAAGCTCATTGTATATAATACCCTGTCTCGCGAGAATACAGGTTCCCCCTCTCTGTTTGTCTCTACTAAACACAGTTGCTAAAATATAGTTATTTAATTTTAAATAATTTTCATTACCGGCACGCATAAAAGTTTCAGAGAAACATAAAATGTCAGGTTCTTTATTGGCGTCCCGTAATTCTAATAATGTTAGTTCTAGTATTTCCCGTTTTGATAAAATACTAGCGATATTTTGGTGTAATATTTTAAAACTTACTACTACTACTATTTTAACACACATATGATGATCCTGATGCTCAGGCATTTTATGCAGATGTTCTCCAGGGTTCAGCTCTCGAAGATGACAATGTACGACGAAACTATGACGATGAAGAACCCGTAATATAATCCACTAATATTATAAAGGTGAAATCCCGTATCCATGCAGCAAATTCGAACTAATGTATCGGGTTTTTATCAAAACGTGACATCAACAGTAGATGTATCAAAGTTGAAAAAACTCGATGTTTTTGATGTCATTTTGTTGGTATGTTTATGTGTTCCTTTTTTTTATTGTATAAGTAAAAAGTATCTCATTAAACTAATTAATAAATTAATAAGCAATTTCATTTAATATACTTTATAGAAACCCTTGTAATTAAATAAATCACGTTACTGAAAAAAAAATCATATTACGATGTATCGTTTTGAAAAAACGCTCCTCAATTCGGAACGGTCGTGAACGCGCTCACAGTGCTCGCTCAACGTCAAAACTTACATATCATATTTCTTTGTGTTTAAATTACAAATTTCTTCTTCTTCGTTGGTTAGGTGGCCACGGTAGCCAGAAGCACACTTTCAAAAATGCCAAGTTATTCTAAAATTATGATGCGACTCAAAACAAAACAGCTCAAGAGTCATTTCTGACAGCGCTCACGGTGATATTAGTAAAAGGAATGGTCGGCGTTATCGCAAGATGGCACATGTCATGACGTCATCAATGACGGTTCACGATACATCGTTATCGTGCTCACGCTTTTTCGGTACGGGCGTTAGCACGCTAAAATCGATTACAGCGTAACTCGGAATGCGGCCTAAAGCAGTCGTGTGCATGAAGTTTGTCAATAACGTTTTATTTATCAAATGTCAGTGTCAAGTAATCACAGAACATTAATACTCAAGAGAAGAAGAACAAGCGCAAGGAAAAAAAATGAGACAGGAACGCACGCCATCTAGTGCCACCCCCCTAAAGACTGTACAAACCAAAATTAGGCGGGAAATTTGAATCTCTCTTGTGTGTACCTATATACCTATATAGGTGTATAGTTGTACTATCGAACTTTGGGGATTCAACTTTGTTTACCGATACTTATAGCCTGCGAATTTGAAATGTTCCTGATGTTTTAAAGCTGGTTTGGATATTATCACTAATGCAGAACAGATTAAAACAGAACCATTTCAAATTTGCAATCTAACTGTGTCGGACCAACGGCAGTACCGGTACTACTATTTTTCAATAATTGATTATGATTATAATTATACCTGTAACAAGGTATTATTGAAATATAATAGTATAAACTGGAAGAATACAAAAAAAAATAGTTTAAGATATTTATTTCTGTAACAGAATAATCAGTAGACACTCATGAGTTGTATCAAAATTATAACAAATTTTATTTACTCTCTTAACGTAATATTCGAATTATAAACCTCAAAACGAGTTTATATTGACGTACATTATAAACACAATACCGAAATTTAAAAATATAATCATATTATAACACTTTTTCTGTAACAAAATAATGTTATAATAGTAGTTTATGAAACTGTTGCAAAAAAAGGGGTATTAAAATACGAGCGTGTATTGAAAAACCGAGCCAAAGGCGAGGTTTTTAATAGTATCACACGAGTATTTGAATACCCCTTTTTATGCAACAGTTTCATAAACTACTATTGATTGAATCACTCCCTACGGTCGTGATTCAGTCGTTAGTATCCTTCATGGCCCTCGCTTTAAATCCGTCCTTTATTCACTAATTGCATAATATACTATTACAAACAAGACTTACTCGTAATTTTTAAAAATAAATCATATTTCCAATGATAGTTGTGAAAATAGTTCATCAGCATAAGTAATAAAAGCGTCTTTCCATTCTACACACTTTTAACATTTTCTATCAAATAGACAAAGTTACAAACAGCTTCTCCTAAAGAAATCCAATTCATAATAGGTATATGAATTGGATTTCTTTAGGAGAAGCTGTTTACAAAATAATGTTATAATAGTATATTATGCAATTAGTGAATAAAGTGCGGATTTAAAGCGAGGGCCATTTATGAATCACGAGCAAGTGAAGGATACTAACGACTGAATCACGACCGTAGGGAGTGATTCAGTCAATTGTAGTTTATGAAACTGTTGCATAAAAAGGGGTATTAAAATTCTCGTGTGATACTATTAAAAACCTCGCCTTTGGCTCGGTTTTTTCAAATTACGCTCGTATTTTAATACTCCTTTTTATGCAACAGTTTCATAAACTACTATTACAAACAAGACTTACTCGTAATTTTTAAAATTTAAATCATATTTCCAATGATAGTTGTGAAAATAGTTCATCAGCATATGTAATAAAAGCGTCTTTCCATTCTACACACTTTTTACATTTTCTATCAAATTGATAAAGTTACAAACAGCTTCTCCTAAAGAAATCCAATTCATAATAGGTATATGAATTGGATTTCTTTAGGAGAAGCTGTTTGTGACTTTGTTCGCCCAAAACAAATATTATTTTAAACAAAATTGAATAAGATAGGATCTAATGATCTATTTATAATATTAATCATAATAACTACATATTATATGGTTACGAATGATACACTGGTCATCAAAAAACTTACATGAGTAGTGAGACTTGTTTTAACATTAAATTTTGTTCGAATTATCCAAAATTTCATATCAAGTCCATAAAAGACACATTTTTTTTCTTAGACACAACAATATTGAGAATAGATAGAAAAAATGGATGGATAAAGCAAAAACGTTTCCATGTTTCGTGTCCTGACGATAAATCTGTGCCTTTAATGAATTTAATATGAAATAATTTTATTATTGTTAGTAAAATTTTATGTTAAAACCAATCTTATCAGTCTTGTAAGTCTGTTGAAATCTGTTTGAAATCAGTAATTTTGTATATAAATTGCCCCTCAGTAAGTTTGAATAAAAAATAAAAATATTCTTCAACACAAATAATTAGAACCATTGTTTTAATCATTTGTGTTGAAGAATTTCTATTTTTCTCTTTAGAGCAGCCTTATTTGATTCTTGTGCGAACTGTCGATTTTTTAATATACAAAATCTTTTTATGCATATATGAAAGACACTATTTATTACATAAGCAATATTATTCTGTTTGTGTTCTTCACATTTATTGAGGAAATCCCATTTTATAGATTCTTTTAATAATTCTATAATAGATATTTTTAATTTCCTTTTGTATGCCTCTTTTTCTAGGAATGTATTAATTATAGTAGCACTTTTTTCAGTACAATTAATTAAATCTTTTGAGGCGTACGTAAGGGAATTGTTTATTCCTTCATATCTTTTAAATTCTATAAAATTGTGGACTTCCTCTTGTGTAAGTGAGACAAACACTTCTGTACAATATTCACAACTATTGTTTGGATGATTTTTTACTATAAATCCACAGACATAGGCACAAGCTTGCATTTCGCCAGTGATTTCTTCCATACTTTGCTCTATTTCATTCACTGCTATAGCATTTTCCAATGTTGCAGTATCACCTGTGCCTATGTCTGTAACTGGAGTCAAGAGAGTCTTGAAATTTGTCAGGATGACGTCATTTTCATCAACCTCACAATTTCCTGACCCGATGTGTGACAAATTACTCAGGACAGCAGTTTTTAAACCAGCTACAAACTGCCCAGTAGTTGGGTTTGTGTTAGTTCCACAGTTACTGCGAATGCAACCGAATAGATTTTCTATTGGGTCCTGCTGGATTCTTCTTGTTGATAAGCTTTTAATTGATTTGTGTTTTTCTTTAAGATTTTTCCATAGTCTTTCCAGCCCATTCAAACTCCAGACCCAACCTTCCTTGGACGGGGGAGAACTTTTGCAACCCAAAAACGTTAAATTTCTGAAAAATTGCTTCATATCCTTAAAAATCTTCAAGTGGTCTGTACTGTCCTTTAAATTTGTGGACATTAGTTTCCCCCTTCTAAGGTCTGGTGTGTACGCATTAACGCTATCAAATAATTCGTCCACCTTTGAAATTAAATTTGCTGTCGTTGTTGCATCACATGATAATTGTCCTGAAAAAAAAAAACTTTATTTGTAAATAACAATTTTTTCACAATCGGAATGCAAAGTTGCGTTGAAAGAGCCTTCATAGGTGACGACACAATTATACATGATTGTCCAGCATACTCTGGGCAGTCAGCCTCACTACCAACCTACTGACTGGCTAATCTTTTTATTACGATCACGGCATGATCTGAAAATAACTAATATTATAAAGAGAAAAGATTAGATTTTTTGTATGTTTGTTTGTAATGAATAAATTCAAAAACTTTTTCACCAGTAGAATGCTATATTGGTGCCGATTCTCTTGTACACTGGGCTGCATCAATTGGGTACCCCAATTGTATTAAAATTAACTTTGCTACAACTTTGCAATTCAAACATATACATCCTTAAGAAAAATAGAAAAAGTATTCCATATACCCGGACGAGATTCGAACCATCGAATCATTCGGTAGCCTATGATTACCGCGCGCTCTTACCAACTAAGCCAGTTACGTAGTTAGTAATTATTTGAATGATCAATGTAGTTGGCGTTATAGTTCTGTCTCTGTCTTATCGATATATGTATGAACTCAGTACAATACATTGTTTGTTAATTGAGGGTAGCTCTCAGAGTAATAACTTATTACTCTGAGGGGTAGCTATTCATACATTATACAAATATATAATGGAGTTACCGTCTGATGAGTCTAGTTTTGTTACACCTTTCGCATATTACTATACGTGTTTGTGTTAAAAACATTTTAAAATGATAGATAATTTCTTGAGAACAAAGATTGTGGTTCTTTACGAACAAATTTCAAGCATTAAAGGGATTGCTAGACAGCTGAGAATAGCGGTAAATCAAATATTATCTAATAATAAAATAAATTGAATAGTTAGTAAACTTTGTCACTCGATTGATTAACTTAAAATGTATTTTCTACACAGAGAAAAACGGTGCGCTTGTGGGTGCGACGTTATTTGGATACTGGTGATGTGAAGTCAAAACCTTTTGGGCGGAGAAGTTCAGGCGTCTATACAAACAAGTGTGAACGCCACCGTGATATAGTAAATGTTCACTTGAATTCGCCGTTCGCAACCACTCGCTCAAGTGCTCAAAGACACGGCATCTCAATCGCCACAGTGCGGAGGCACTTGCACGCAGCAGACATTCACAATTATCGTCCAGCGAAGAAAATTCAACTATCGGAAGCTCATCGAGCAGAAGAGTTCGGTTCGCACAGGAGCTTATGGACTTTGACTGGGAAAACAACATAGTTATTTATACGGACGAAAAAACTTTTAGGTCCGATAATGATGGAAGAAAAATACTATGGCGGAAACCTAACGAACGCTACAATCCACAAAACATATTACCGAACAGGTCCAGTGGTAGAATAACATTAGGTAAATAAACGGCTTTATTAAGTAAATAAATGATTGATTACCATGTTAGGACAGATTTAATTTTATCGGCATTATTATGAGAAATTAAGCTATTATTTAGCAATGTTTATCACCACAATACATTATACTTACTACCTAATAAACTAATAAGTTACTAAAAAATAGTTATTTTCAGGTTTCTGGGGATGGATGTCATCCATGGGCCCGGGCGAATTAACAGAAGTAGGCGGGCGCATGAATGGCAAGACATATATTCAAATACTGCAAGAGGTTAGGTATGTTGCCTACAGTGCGTGTTGCCTACCCAGAAGGTCAAATATATTTCGTCCATGATAACTGTGCTGTGCATAGATCCAGAATGGTGAAGGAGTCGCTAAGTTTACAGGTTGATATAACTGTTATTGCCTGGCCAGCTAAAAGTCCGGATCTTAATCCAATTGAAAACATGTGGGGTCAAATGATTTTAAATTGGGACTCAAGTGAATGGAAGTCCAAGCATAATCTACAACAAGAAGTCATAAGAACTTGGGAATTGATGCGTGGTAGGAATATAGGCTGGAAAATGGTTACTCAAATGAGAAGCCGACTACAGCAAATAATACTCAGTGAGGGTCATCCCCTCCGTTACTAAAATAAACATTAATAAAAAACAAAATGACGTATGGTAAATAGGTAAGTGGGTCCTAATTGCGATCCTCCTATGTATTTTCGATCCCGTAATCCCGTTTGGTTTTTATCGTTTTATTAAAATAAAGTGTCAACATTGACACATTGAAATAACTCAAAGAATAAATCATTTGACCTCACTATTTCATTATTGTGATTAATAGCTAATAGTAATTGGAGGTAGATAATATTTATGATTTACGAGAGATGTAAGTTGTTTATTCATAAGAATGTTAACTAATGATAACATGTTTTTTCACTCTTTAATTATGAATATTATTCTACTAGTTTGAAAGGCAAACTTTTAATCATTATAAGTAGTTGTTGCAAGTTAACTATTTTGCAGTGAAGCGATACAAACTTTTTATATGTTACAGTTATCTATAATGTTATACTTACAGTTAAGTTTTTCAATTTATAATAAATTTTACTTATTACTAATAATATTTATTTTATTTTAATATAAACCTACTACTTAAAACAATATATAAAAAGCAAAACTTGCTTAAATAGTATAACTAAGAGAAAAATAAAATTTGACGAAAACAATAACCTAACTATCAGAATGCCAGTATCGAACCTGAATCATGCGTTTCGCATGTTACATCCTTGACCACCAGACGCAACTATTATTAACAATTTTGAAATATTCTTTAGCATTGTTGTTTATCTATAAACTGTCTGAAAAAGTATTACAATAAAATACAAAACTTGCTATGCGGCCATCGCGGATTCGAACGTAGGTGCTTTCAAGGGGGGTACCCATATCGTGAAGCCGACTGTACACCGAACTAAAGTATCACTAAATTTCCTTCCTTTTGGCTATGAGAATCTTAGAGCTATTCTGCAAATAAAATTCTCTAAACTAAAAAATAATTTTGACGCAACTAAAAACGTTTGACAGGGATAAACTTAATTTTAGTGATTTTTAGTCTAGTTTAGAGGCATTTGTGACAAGAGAATCGACACCATTGTCACTGACATAGGCTATAATTTATAAAGATATGCTGGCAAAGCCGCTAGTATAATGTAAAATGTTTAATGAAACATTTTCGATCATACTGTTCAATGGTCTATTATTGAGTAGATCATACCAACATGAGGAATCCGAAATAGCTTTAGAGGTATTATTGCTGTCAAACACTTCGTAAATTATCAAATGTGACATTAAGATAGATTCATAATCTTTTTTTTAGACCTTTTTCTGTAGCTGCTAATATTTGACTTAAGCTCAAAATGGATGATCAAAGAAAAAGATCCTTACCTTGTGCTATTTTTGCATACATGCCGGCTGCTACTGAGTGGCTTAAAACTTGAGCAGCAAGCTTAACTTTCATTTTCTGTTTTGTGTTTGGATTAAGGTGGTCTGGTTTAATTAATGGTGCAAACACAAAATTGGGGTTACTGTTGTCCAGCTCATAAAATTCTTGAATGTAGCTCCATTTAGCAATACCTGTAACACAAATTGAATAAGAAGTAAAGAAGAAGTAGAAGTGAAGTAGGTGTTAGTATAGAGTAAGGTATTCAAATTCAGATTAATTTATAAATAGCTGTGCATCTGCCATACTCGTAGTAGATTTCATAGTAACATGTATTTTTAGGAAATTTCATTTACCTTCCTATTACAGTTATTAAAGATACAGCCTTGTGATAGACAGACATAAGCCTAATTATTAAACGGTATATGGGACCCTCTTGGGTATAGAACCCTTAAAAGGCTGATAATATCATATTATATTATAATGATCATACATTCATGAAAATTAAATTATTTGACAGTTTCTTACCAATTCCACATCTGTTGTCGGATGTTATATTAGTATGACATTTTATATCATATTTTAGAAATAAATTTCTAAAACACTTTAGCAAATGTGGTGTGTCAAAAATGGTGACAATTTCATTATTGCCTAATTTAATGTAAGGCTGCTCTACAGTAGCTCCCAAGGTGGTTACAGCTCTCTTGTTCACCGAATCCAGATCACATACTGTGGCAGCTATATTGAGCCCAGCATCAAAACAGCACTTCAAAACCTGAAATGATTAAACAAATTATGATGATAAACTGGGTGAAGAGAAATGTCATGATTCATGAATGATTAGGAAATAATATGATTCTTCATCTACTGTGTCAACATCAGCTATACAATAGCCAAACACCAGGCAGGTAGTGCAGCTGACCGTTTCATAGGGCACAGGATGATCATTTTAAATGTTAGGAATTAATTAAAGGACATATTATGCTCACCTCTTTTAGGAGAACTGCCAGGCGATCAGCGGTTACAGATCCACCAGAAAGATAGTAGGCGACTGGTTGTTTAACAGGTTTTCTAATACCAGCCACCATAAAAACAAGTGCATATGATGCCATTTGTGCCGATCTGCCCTGAGAAGCATGATCTTGGTAACCTTCTATCAAATCCTCTTTTGAATTGTACCATAAATTCTTTTTTATGGACATCTCATCGAACATCAACACATATTCTCTGTCAGATGGTATACACTTTTTAACTGTTTTTTTCAAAACATTAAAAATGTTTTTGTTGATGCCAACGCACAGGTGAAATTTATTTAACAGGGACTTTAATGTGCCAGGAGCTGGTAGACATATCATTCTTCTTAATAGCTTATAACATGTCGGGGATCTTTTGTAGAGCCTTAAAGCCGTTATTTTTGCCTCTGTGTTCCATCTACGGGCTCTTCCTTTTCTTTTATAGTTTTGTAATTCCCCTTGCAGTAATAGTGCAAAGGTTGATGATACTTTTGACTTCAAAATATCATTGACTGTACTGTGTTTGCATAAAACATTGACAAATGACACATTTTTCAGGTTTTTTATAGTTTTTTGAAGTCTACTGACTTTCTTCATATTTCTTATCATCCGCGTATACAATTTTCTTTCTCTTTCATTTGGAGGTTGCTTCAGAGACATTGCAACTGGTTTTAATTCCTGTGCAGACACATTAGTTGTGTTTAACACATTAATATTTTCAGCCAATGGTTGACTTATTCTTGATGGGCCTGCTACTGGTACAAACACACTGCTTGGTTCCAAAGAATCAACAGGATTCGTCAACTAAAAATTAAAAAATAAAAATTGTGAAAACCAGCGCATTCTAAGTTGGCCGGCCTGACTAAAGTTTTCAGGGACTAAATAGTGGCAGTAGGTTTGGGGCTATAGCATCTTAGTGACTGTACATAGGCAAACTTTTAGAGTGGCTAACTTCAAGCTGGCCAACTTAAAATGTACGTATTGTAAGGGTATAACCCGTACAATACGCACAGCCTCGTACCATTTGGGACTATTTCACCCAATTCCCCAACCCACATTCATGGACTGGGTTATCTTGATTAGTGAATGTGTTGTACAATCATTAACTATTCATTAGTTACAATAACAATAATGTTTATTGACTGACCTCATCAAATTCTTCAGATGGTACTGCAGTTCTAAAGAGCTTCTGATCAATGAAACATGTTCTTTTGAAATGTTTATTGCACAGCATTTTATGTTGAGAAAATAGTTTTCCTTGGAATTCAGGTGATGACCATGGTTCATTCGGGAAACAGTATTTCGCCCATAATTCACAACTGAAAGAAGGTGCAAACTTGTAGCTACATTCAAAAATTACATTGAGTTTACAACAAGTTATGCACTCAAAAAGTAACTAAGTAATACCAACACATACCGAAGACTATTTGTTCTGCCTGGTTTTGGAAAACGGTGTAACGTGATGCTGGCATCTTGTGAAGATGAGGATCCACACTTAATGCACTTTCTTAAGTTTTCCTTCATCGTGAAACACGATTCTCAAAAAGAGTCACTATCTCACTAAGAGTCACTATCTCACCAAGAGTCACTATCTTGTTAGAGTTTCTAACACTTGATAATGGAACGGAGGAACTGGATGCTCGACTCAACGTTTTAATGGCACAATAGGATACTTTGTTTATTTAAATTAAAATAAACACAAGAAAAACGATCGACCTCAACGGAAGACATTTGCCTTGTGTTGTTGTTGTTGCCATAGCAAAATACCAACCAGATTACCAAAGGCCATTAAATTTTTTGAAACTGATTATATTCATTTATTTTCTAAATGAAGTTAATAACTGTCAAATATAATTAAATCAACGAAAAATCATTAGATTGCTATCTATAAGCTACGTTTAGTGAAGAAAACGATTTTATAGCAAATCCATATTTCAGTTTATTTTACATGGTAACATTATAGTGCATGACAGCCTGTTGGAAAGAGTCGGCAACAATAAATACTCGCTATTCTTGTCATGCTTTATGCCCCCCGTCGAGTCCAAGGTCAGCTATACACTGTTGACTGGGCCTGCAAGTAATGGATCACTAGCTACCACAGACCACCACAGACTACAAGATGGTATGTATTTATAATGTGGTATCAACAAGCCGATGTTGTGTATTTTGTTAATATCTAATCCCAGGACCACGGGTTTATTCAATTTCCATTTGATTGCGAATTTGCGACAAATATATTTTCAACGAAATGAAGTGAAACAGAAAATGAATAAGTTGGTGTAATAACGTTATTTGTTTATTTTTCCTTATGTACAGTGCACACAGAGCATACAGTAACTTTACAGTGCAGTGCAGTTATATTATTATTATGAACTAAATTACCTATTCCGCTAGAGAAAAGTAAAATTAATTTTAACATTATGTACTTAACTAAGTACCTACTATATATTTGAATGGGAAAAGTCTAGGCACATTGACTGACTATGAAATTCTCATAGATTTTTGTTATATTCTCATTGTTGTTGTTCTCATTGTGTGTTCATTGTTGTCTTCATGACTCACTACTGTCTGTTTCTCATAAATGATCAGTGTTTATTGGGTACTGCAATTATAACCCACAGAACAGCGTTGTAACTCATTTACACCCACAAACCCGCCCCTAAGACAACCCACTGACCCAAACAAGGTTTTAAAAAACTTGTACCTATGTACAAGTAGGCTATATTTTTGCTCCGACTGTAACCCGAGAAAAACGACAGTAATGATGAATCATTAGGAGTGTTATGATAAGTTACAGACAGTATTGCGAATAAAGTATAACTAATGTATAACTCCTTATTAAAATAAAACCCTGAATACTTATCTAATGAGATATGGGGATCTGCCGCTAAATCTAATTTAAACTCACTACAAAGATTACAAAACAAATTTGTCACAGTATTATTTGATTCTAACTATTTATAACCAACAAAAAAAATATATGAATAAACTAACCTACTAAATCTAACTAAACTAGTTTCAACTAATGACTGCACGGGCAGGGACTAACCAAGGCAAAGAAGCAATATTAGTTGAGGGACAACAGCTGTTCAATAATTTACAGGAGGATTTAAAGAAGTGTGATAGTATAAACATTTAAAACAAAACTTAAGAAACGTGTATTTACCCTGTAACGTCACCCTAGAGCCAAATATGATAATTATAATTGCCTAGATGTCACTTTGTATCTAATATTATTTTATGTTGTATCTAATATTAAGTTAACTGTTATCTGAGTTCTTAGGAGAAATTCTGTAACATACAGATCACTGTGATGCAAAGACAAGTAAAAATTATAACTCAAAGACATTCAATTATTTGTATCTATCTTTTATTTTTGTTATAACTTCTGTGAAAGGACTAAAAGATTTGTCAAAAACATAATTATGTCATGATAACGAACTAATATTGACATTGTTTCAAACATCTTGTGTATTTAAATAAAAACCGGCCAAGTGCGTGTCGGACCACGCACAATGAAGGGTTCTGTATTTGGGATGAATTTATCGCAAGAACAAACTTAACTTTGTACTTATACGGAATGTATGGGAGAACGTATTTGTGCAACCGCAAATGTAAGTTGGTTGATTATTACTCGTTAACTTTTAAAGCCTAACATTATTTAATTTTAAAACGATACCATTTATTAATCAATTTATGCAGTACCGCTTAATTGCCGATTTAAAAAATTTTAGATTCTAAACCGAGTCTATCGAGCATGCTTTAAAACGTGTGACATAAGCGTGTACCGCACCAGATGTTTCTACAGAGCTGCAAAAAAAAACAATGTGTGTCGTATTTTATAAAATCTACAGTTTACACTTAAATTTTTTGGGATATCCTGATACGGCATCCCATAGTATACACAAATAATGAGTGTCATAAAAGTTAAAATACCAATTTCTAAGCCAAACAAATATGAACATTGCATGCCTAAAAAAATATCTGGACGGGTTCCGTTTTTTCATTATCCCTAAAAATTACAAACTGTCGAATAAAACTAGGTTACAATTTCAACGACAAGGCAAAGCTGGATAAAAACAAACACTTGAAATGTACAAAATAATGTCGCCTTGTTCCTTAACAATAAACATGGGGTCGTTTTTAAATTAGTGAAGCTAAGAAGATGTAAAATGTAGGTAAAGGATAAGGTAATAAAAACATTAAAATTAAAAACTTTGAAATTTTTGTTTTTTTTGTTCTACTCCTAGTGGTCGAGAAAGGGTCACCATATCCGTAGTCAGACATCTATGATCATTGTAACAGACAAAATATTACTTTGTATTTTTGTTTCTTTGGTCGATGCAAAAAGGGGCGTAAAACAGATGTGGTACAATAAACAATACAATTTTCAATTTGCCGCCAAATCGTAAACAAATGAATAAAATACATACACAAAAATATTTGCAGTTCCATTTTCAAAATTTGAACCTATTTTTTTATTATAACGTTTACAAGTGGCCAGTTCTAAAAACTTTCAGTGTCGCCCTCGTATAGTAAATAGTTATGTAGTAAGTTTGGAACTGTGACCACATCTCACGAGCATAGTGAGAGAGCAAGCGTGCCGTGATAGTTGTAGGCGAAGTGTTTACCGACTATGAAGTCAGCCCTATAGTGGAGTCATCATCATCATTGCAGCTGAAAGACGTCCACTGTTGAACATAGGCCTCTCCGCAGCGTCGCGTCGCCGCATCGACGGACCCTGTGCTTCACAGGAGTGGAGTGACTGCAGAAGAATAAAGTTACTACTAAAGTGAATACTTACCTATTTTTATTAAATAGTCACCTAATTATTGATACAAACATAAAATTTTACACATAACAACATAAGTAACACTAAGTATTATATATGGCGCTTGCAAACGTTTTTTTACCGGACATGAACCGTGCTTTTCGCTCTTAAACTGGTTATAACACATCCGACGATCAGAACGACCGTCCTGCTCATTCTTCTCGCCCCGTGTGTCGTCCGCGTGATTCTTCCAAATAGTAATGTAATAGTGTGACACCCCCGTGCCAATAAATAGCACGTACAGCCGTTGGTACTAATCTGTTCCCGGTTGCGTTCTATTGCCGTCCCATCGGACTATGAGAGTGAAGGAAGAAGAAGTGCACCTGTGTATGCGCATACACTTGCCTTGTTTTCTAAAGTACCTCCTGTATACTTGGCTGTCTTCGTTGAAATTGGCCGCCGTGACCGCAAATGGGTCAGGACTCAGGACTTCGTACGTATCTCATCTAATGTATGGAATCTAAAAAGGAGATATAATATTAAGTATCATATTAGTGAAACAAATTCTATTCAAAATTCAAAAGTCATTTATTCAAACTAGGCTGAGAATCAGCACTTTTCGAACGTCAAAATTACATAAGACAGTCCCCCAAAACGCCCACCCTTCACCACTTCCTAGTGCATTAGCTGGGAAGAAGAAGTGGCGCAACAAACTCCCCAGCAGCACAGCTGTCTGTTCAGTTAGAAGAACAAAAAAAAAGATTCTTTATAATAGTATTCAAAATAATTTACATTACGCAACACAAAACATAATTTAGTATTCATATAGTATATGTATTAAGTAGGTATTCATTTTGCATATTTTTTTAATTATCGGGTTCAGTTCCACACAAACACAAAATTAATTACAACACTTACTGGATAAGTTTTTTCTTCATGAATCTTGGATTTCAAGATGATTTCATGAATGAAATGGAAATAAAATGAGAACTATGAAACTGCAGTAGCTAAAATTTTCTGTCTCAGTTCAGTCAGCAAATAATCTCATACTTACGTCAATTTTGACGTTCCTATATTTACGGGAACACCAATTTTGTTTTCTTTGTCAAGTCAAAACTTTAGCAGAATACCGTTTTAGTACATTTGTTATTTTCATTCTAGTCGCAATCTCATGGCACAAAACGTCACGTTTGACTTAATTTTATCCTTTGGTAAGACTGGTTGTCAGACTTTCGGGCTTCTGACGACCCTTATCGACTGTCAAAGATCCACGAATGACAGTTGGGACCAACGGCATATCGTGCTTTCCGAGGCACGAAGGAGTCTCGGTATGTAAAGATGGTCACCCATCCACAGACCAACCCCGGCAAGCATAACTTAACCTGATGGATCGACCCGTGCGGCAATTATTAATCTTCGTGCAAACTAGCGCGACGCGACACCGGTTATTGTTACCTACACCGTGAAGTTTTCTTAGAAATTGTATTGTTCGAGTCGCGTCGCGCTGGTCTGCCCGAGCCTTTACTTAGCCATGAGCTCCAAAACTAAATACCTATGTGATTAAAAATATAAGAAAAAAAGTACCTACTCATATGCAACTCTTTAATTTAGCCGTAGATACTGTACGAGGGGGCATCGTCGTGTCTAAAATGGTACCAAGGTCAAATTGTACTCGTATGTAGGTATTTATTTTTGTTGCATTTTCGTAGACCGTACTAATTCCTCACGTTTGACTAAAACAAGGCAGACCGTAATGAATAATTTATGTTTAATTCAAACTATCTTTCATAATTATTCATTTGTAATTTGCCCAGTCCTTTTATAACTGGCCATCAAATACGAACTGGCCCGGACTTAGAGACCCAGGGGCCCTAGGCACTTTGACTTTTGAGACCCCTTCATTCCGAAGGCATTTTAGAAATTTTGTAAATAAAAAGCACAAGTATAGGAAAAAATGAAAAAAAAATCAATTTTTTATCTGACTTTATAATAAAGTCTATAAATAAACATCAGCAATTATGCAGTCTATGCCAACTATGTCACTATAGTCAAGCTACCGCTAGCTAACTAGAATACCGTAAGCTAGCTAGATCGCGCTAGCTAGAGCTGGGTGGGTGGGGCCCCTAGGCCATAGCCCGGCTGGGCCCCTAGGCTAGTGCCTTGTCTGCCTAGGCGTAAATCTGGGGCTATGTACGAAAATACATTTCTACCCCTGACATACCTACGCAGTGTTTTTAATAGCCAGCCTGACCAAAAACTCTACAAAGTTTGGTCGCTACACTCGCTACGTAAGTACAGTCAGCAACAAAGTTAACAGACACTCTACTTCTACTTACAAGGTGTAACTTAAATGTTCTTGGTCCTGAAAAGGGGTACTTATCTAAGTGAAAATTGCAATTTTGTAGAAAATGGAAAGTGCTAATAGACTCGTTGGTAACCGTATGTACAGCAAGGAGAATTAATTGATAATCAAATTGCCAGTTGGCACACTAATGGCCGATTTCTATAATTTACCTTAAAGTGCAAATTTTTGTTATGAGTCAAGTTTCCCGCCCTCTGCCAGCTAAATGGTTGGTTTTGGATATGAGAAAAACTTCACGGCAGTAGTATATACTCGTATAAGGAAATTAAAAACTATTGTGCTAAATAGGCTTTACAAATTATCGAGTGATAATCGACCAAATTACATTTGCGGTTGCAAAAACATGTTCTCCCATACATTCCATGAGGGAGAACATTTTTTGCAACTACAAAGTTAGGTTTGTTCTTGCGATAAATTTATCCCAACTACGGAACCCTTCACTATGCGTGGTCCGAGACGCACTTGGCCGGTTTTTATAAAGGAACCGAGCATAAGTCGATTTGCCGTGCTATAGCCATTTCATTCAACTGTCAAAGAATTAAGTTGTGAACTTGAATATACGGGCAATACATTTTGGTAGTCAATTTGGTATTCAATTTATTTCCTTGACTTTACCTAGGCTAGGTAATACCTTACCTACATTTTATTTTATGAAAATCGTCTGTTTTCACACATTATGTTCATCAATCGTGTTCATTAGAGTAAATGATTTCTAACATATTTCCAGATGGCGTCTTTCACACCGATCATGTTGTCAGGAGATAACCTGGGCCAACGGCACCGGTGTCTTAACACCTTAGTGCGTGAGGCTAAAGAGAGTGGAACTACATTCCAGGATGTCGAGACCCTGCCCGAAGAGTCTCCAATCGATCGCCTCTTTAAAATAGACCTCGCCATAAAACTCAAACACGTAGACTACATAATACGTAATTTAAAAGACGACGACATGTTATACGTGAGCAGAGCCCTGAAATCAACATGGCTGATAGACTACCATGACATTATTAACCCTGAATATTTAGAAGATGTTGTCTTCCCAGAAATGATTACGCCAGCAGTTACCAAAATGAAGCACTGGCTTTACATCAATCTACGAGACCCAGCAATGTGTCAGGAGTTCTATCAGCACTACAAAGAGAACACATTTGAGTTTGCCATAAAGTTTCTTAGTCACTGCAGTCATGAGTTCATTGTGGCAGAGGCTCCCAAGATATTAACTAAATTATCCACTCATTCATTACAAGTATTGTGTGAGAAATGTCCCAAAGTCGCAAAAATATATTTTAACTCGTTGGCGACGGATGAAGATGTCAAAACTCGCTATCTCGAACAAGAACAGTCCTACTACAACAGTGTGAAAAGCTTACTAAAATCAGATGCAGATGTGTTCCTTGACATCACGGAAAAGTATTTCAATATGAACAGCTTTAGCAGATTCAGTTCTTTGGCGACTGACTACGTCCTACGTTCTCATAAAGCTAGATTCACAAATAAGTTGGAGCTGTACGTTGCGTATTTCCTGCACATCCCGACTCTTGCTGCTCGACTCAGTGTCGAGGAGTGTCGGGAAGTAGTGCTAAAGCTAGCACGAGCAAGCTACTTGCAGCATTGGTTCCAGTACAAAGTCGTGGAGCCGCTGATAAAACGTCTTAGACCCGATAACAGAGCGGCGTTCAAGAAACTAGTGTTCATTGAGAAGGATGTAGGAGAGCTAGTACAGGAATGGCCGTATCCGACGCCGGAGTCACCCCCGCATTCTGACTCTGACCAGCATATATTCGACGACGAGGATTTCAGGCCAATTGGCGAGATGTTTAATTTCAGGCGCATGCTGAAAAAAAAGAAATGTTCTCGCTTTGAAAACTACATTAAAGACTTATGTGTGAAAGTAAAATCGGACTTAGACCGGTTGTTTGATGAGTTTCGTTTTACTGGATTCGACCGAGCTCTGCACGAGTTAGGTCAACGGTTACGAGCTACAGGTTCTGCGGACAGACGCCGCGATATGTTCCTTGTTCTAGTGAGCAAGAGCGGTGGGCGTAGTGATGCGGTGTCGGCTCTGTTAAGTCTAGCAGCCCGGTACAGCAATGAGCCACCGCACACACGCGCCTCCATACTGCGCAGTCTCGTCAAGCGCGCTAACGTCTGGCGCCTGCCTGCAGATGTCTGGCAGCATTTTCTGGACTTCGGGCACGGACTCGGGCTTGACGGCGCAACATCCGAAGCTGCATGCCGCGAGGGACTGCACTGTGTCGTGATTCGCCAGTTGTTAGCAGGTGAATGCGAACAAGCCGTCAGTGACGCTTTTCTCAATGACTTTTCAACGCTGGCAGAGTATTCCTTAAAGGTGGATGAGCGAGTGCGCGTTTCAAATGGTCTTCAAAACATGTTGGCAGCGGCCGCCATAGACGTGGAACCAGCATTAGGTGCAAAACGGCTTTATCAACTGATCGATGTCATTGAAATATACCACGTTCGTGTCGAGAAAGAATCACCTATGGTGGAGGCAGTTAAGAGCTTAGTTTTGCGTGACGCTGAAGTCGCTCACTCCTTACTAGAAAGGTTATATAACGCGAGGATTGGACGTCGTGATTTACTTCGAGTAAACTTAAAGTTTCGGTGCGATCAGGGAGCGTTCATGAACGCGCTGCGTCACGACCCTCCTGCCCTCAAACTTGAGAAGGTTACAGATATACTAGCTACGGGTCAATCACAGTTTGACGGATTCGTTTCGAAGCTAGTGATATACTTCAACCAGAAGGAAGACTTTTCAATACAACTCAGGAGCGCGTTAAAGGAGCAGATCGCTCAACAACAGAATGAAAGCTGCAAGAGTGTAAAGTTGGCACGACCGTTGACTAGCCTCTTGTACAAGGATTTTGAGAAAGAATTACGTGAGTTAGATGCAGCGGGTAAAGAAAGTGTGAATTTAGCGGCGGCGCTGAGGGCCTGTGCACACCGAGCCCGGCCTGTCGTCAACTTGGCGGAATGGGGCTGGCGCAAAGCTGGCGTGAAAGCAGTTGCGACGCGAGCAATGCGCTGTCGGGAAATGGAAAGAGCTGAATTAACTCGTGCGTTAGCAGCTGAACGGCGCACGGTAAGAGTAGCCTTAGCACTAAGTATGCGATCTGCGGGCGGGTTACTTCTCGACACCTTCCAATCAGCAGCGAAGCTGCGTCCCGTAGTTGCATTGCATGTGGCGTTGCCGTACTTCCGACACTACGGCGCTACTGCTGACCCTAGAGTATGGGATATCGTTAAACCCCTGTTTTCAACTATCGACCTATCATCCCGCGAAAGGCTTCGTCAGTTACTACGAAAAATTGAATGGATTCCGTCTAAAATCCAACCCGACTACTGCGGAACGTTGTACGTTGTGCATGAAAAAATCTCCAAATCAGGTTCAGACTTCGTGCTTCGCAAGATTTGCATGCTTCTTCCTGAGGTAAGTGAAAATATGATCGAAAACATTTTGCTTTCTATGTTAGAGGATAAACCGGAGATACCTTACCCAGCAATATTTGTGAGATACTTGATGTTGTCTAGAAATCACGAGAATTTAGAGACGAGATTCACTAAAGTTGGTGATCGGTTTTTGGAGCGATTAGAAAATTTGCGTTGCGAAGACAACTCGAATTTCCAACAGAAACTTGATCAAATTATGAAGTGTCTCAAATATAATGCGGCGTTTCTAGACATTAAATACACGTCGTGTTTATCCGTGATAGAGAGAATCTTAGCTTGGATGGTGAAGTTCATGCCGAAAGAGGAATATTTTGAAGAGTATGTGCATACACATTTGACAATGTTGTATTTCAAAGCAGTTAGACAGATTATGAAACAGATGCCAGAAGTTTTCGCTGATCCTAAGAGGAGGAAGTCAGAGGGTGTAGAGGCTGTGGGCTTCGTCTTCGGAAGATATATAGTGAAGGAGGTAGCTGAACTGGTGAACACATACTTCGAATCCATAATAGAACTGTATATGGGTGCTATGATTGATTACTTAGGTGAAAACTTCACGTACGGAATTTCGAGGGCGAAGTTCATTGCGTCCGTTCTCAAAAGTATCCTGGCAGAAGCAGTTGGTATCCAGCGTCGAATGGCAGTGTATGTCCTTAGAGATCTTCGGTACAAAATTAAAGATTTTAGGAAAAAGGAAATCTTAGAACTAATGGAGCAGGATAAATGTATTCAGTTATTTGTCCATGCTGAAATATTGAATTAAGTAGGTAATTGATTCTTTCAAATTAATTTACCTGCCTACAGTTCTTTTTCATATTTATTGTTTTCCGTAATAATTGTTTCTTTTTTATCCAAATAAATAGCCGTGTGGTTTTCCGTTAATTTTTTTCACTTTTATAAAGACTTTCCTTACCTACTTAATCTTCCGATCAGGCAGCGTGAGTGTCCTGCGGGGTAATTGTGTAACAGTGTGATTTTCTCAATCGTGAAAATCGTGAAAATGAATGAAAATGCCATCATACATGGTGGCAGGAACATCGACGCGAAAACTGTTACCATGGATTCAGTACCTACATGATTCTGAACGCCCCGAAATTGAAATTTTTCGTCAATGTTTTTTTTAATCTGCTTTTTTGAGTTTCATAGAAAAGTCCAATACCTATGTATGGAACAGCAGATTTTTTTTTTAAACAACTGGCGCAAAATTATCAGGTACCCAGGGGCGTTCAGAATAACATACTGAATCCATGGTAACAGTTTTCGATGTCCCTGCCGCCCTGTATCTTAAACCAAACGTACAATAAAAAAAAAAAAAAATTAAGTACGGTGGTTGTACCTACTTATCTTGATCAGGCCGTTAATATTTTAATAGAAAACATTTTAGTACCTAGTAAGAAAAAAAAAATAAAAAATTGCAATGTTCTAAGTTAGGACGCGCCAGCGTTAGCGGGCAGGTTTTCAAATTGGACAAGTACATTAACAATCTGCCTGTAAAACTTCAAGTAATTTTTTTTTTTTAAATGATTCTTCATTGAAAAATACATACAACCCTTAGGTAGGGACTGGCTTTGTAGTCAGTATTTATGTTATGATTGCCGTATTTTTGTACCTGATTTAGTGTTGATGTAGGTATATTTTAAATTATCTGCCTGTACTAGTTTTGTTAAACAATTTTTTTATTTTTTTCAACAAAAACACAACTCAAAAAGGTAGTGAAATTATTTATTTGATGTAAAAAAGTAAAATGATGGAAATAAATTGATAGGTGATTATTTATTTGATGTGCAATTAATAATAGCCCTTAATTTTTTTTTTACAAATCCTCAAAAATTTGGTAATAATTCAGTGTTCGAAATTGACCCAACACAGAATCTACTTGGGGCAAATTTTTTAATCATCATTCATCAGATAAAATTTATAATTATGGAATACTAGCTTTTGCCCGCGGATTCGCCCGCGTGGATGTCGGAAAATATCCCACGGGAATTTAAGAACTACCGGGATTATATACCTTATAGCCGAGGAGAAGGACTCCTACTGCTGCGCAGCAGCGTGTCAAGTCTTGTAAGACTTGACACACAATTTGTTAGTGACGCTTTAGGTAAAAAAAAAACACGATTAATCAACTTGCTTTTTTTTTTTTCTCTTTTTCAACTTTGGTCTCATAGTGAAAATTGTTCATAATGATGCGTACAATGACCCCTTGACCCCTTAAGGTCTAGGGTAAACAAAACTTTGTATAAGCTTGTATATTAGAAAGAACCAGAGAAAATCGGTTTTGCTTACGTGACGATTTCTACCATACAACTCCTGGCAACCAAGTAAGTTACGTCACTAACAGAATTATGGTTTTGAACAGAAAAAGTACCAAGTCTGGTTGAAAAATCATAGAAGTCATGCTTTATTATTTCTAATCTGAAAATGATTATAATAAGGCATAACCGGAACAGTTCGATCAAATAATCCATCGTGGGCAAAAATTCCTATAGCCTGGTCCTTCATTATCAGTTTCTCTATTTCTTTTCTCACGGAATCCTCTAAACCAATCTGATGTTCTCTTAGGACGTACACTGCCATCCGACGCTGGATACCAACTGCTTCCGTCAAGATACCTTTCAGAGCGACACCAATGAACTTATTCCTTGAACTTCCATACGCCAAGTTACTGTACAAGTAATCAACTAAAGCGTCGGTATACAGTTCTGTTATGGAGTCGAAGTATGTACTCACAAGTTCAGCTACCTCCTTCGCTATATATCTTCCGAAAACGAAGCCCACAGCCTCTACACCCTCTGACTTCCTCCTGTTCGGGTCTGCGAATACTTCTGGGGTCTGTTTCATACTCTGTCTAACAGCTTTGAAATACAACATTGTTAAATGTACCTGCGTGTTAGTTTTGAAGTATTTTTCTTTTGGCATAAACTTCTGTAACCAAGTTAAGATTCTTTCGATTACTGACAAACATGACGAGAATTTAGAGTCCAGAAATGCTGAATTATACTTTAAGCTCTCCAAAATTTGATGAAGTCTTCTCTGGAAATTGTAGTCATTTTCACATCGTAGCGTATCTAAGCGTTCTAAAAATCTATTTCCAATCTTCTCGAATCTGTTCTCAACATCTTCCTCATGTCTGGACAGCAGCAAGTACCTGACGAAAATAGTAGGGTACGATATAGTTGAAATATCCTTATCAGCATCGTCGTCATTGAGCATTTGAAGCAATATGTTTTCGATGAACTCGTCGCAATCAGGAAGCAGTTTCGACAGGTCTCGTAGTATTATTTGGGCGTTATAAGTGGATATTTTGTGAAGAGCAATGTACAAGGTAATGCAATAGTCGGGCTTAATGGTGGACGGGACCCAGTCGATGTTTCCGAGTATACGACGAAGCCTTTCGCGGGGTTCCAGATCGACACTAGAAAACAAGGGTTTAATAATATTCCATACTCTAAGGTCAGAACAATCACCGTGATGACGGAAGTATTGCAACGCAACACGCAATGCTACCACGGGACGTAGCTTTGCTGCTGATTCGAAGGTGTCGAGAAGTAAGCTGCTCGCAGAGCGCATACTAAGTGCTAAGGCTACTCTTACCGTGCGTCGTTCAGCCGCTAACGTACGAGTTAACCCAGATCTTTCTTTTTCCCGACAGCGCATTGCTCGCGTCGCAACTGCTTTCACGCCAGCCTTGCGCCAGCCCCATTCCGCCAAGTTGACGACAGGCCGGGCTCGGTGTGCGCAGGCCCTCAGCGCCGCCGCTAACTTTACTCTTTCTTTACCCGCTACGTCGGCGTCATGCAATTCTCTCTCGAAATAGTTTCCAAACAGACTTGCCAGCGGCCGAGCAGATTTAACATACTGCCCTTGGGCGGTCTTCTCTTTCAAAGCAGTGCAGAGGTGCGTTGTAAAATCTTGTTTCTGATCAAAGTATACGACTAGCTTCGTAGTGAACGTATTAAAACTCGGCTGTCGAGCAGCGAAACTACGGAAGTGACGATAAGGGTAACTAGGAGGAGGGAAACTACGGAAGCCCATCGGTTGCACAGAGGGACTACCGAAACTGAAGCCCGTCCGAGGAGCAGTGGAAGTACCCCAATTCGTCGACTGAGCAGCAGAAGTACCGAAACTGAAGCCCGTCTGAGGAGTAGTGGAAGTACCCCAATTCGTCGACTGAGTAGCAGAAGTACCGAAACTGAAGCCCGTAGGCTGAGCAGCAGAATTACCGAAACTTAAGCCAGTCGGCTGAGCAGCAGGACTACCCAAGCCCGTCGGCTGAGCAGCGGAACTGTCGAAACTGATGCCCGTTGGAAAAGCGGTAGAATTACCGAAACTAAAGCCCGTCGGCTGAGCAGTAGGACTACCCAAGCCCGTCGGTTCAACAGCGGAACTGTCGAAACTAAAGCCCATTGGCTGAGCAGCAGCACTACCCAAGCCCGTCGGCTGAGCACCGGAACTCCCGAAACTCATACCGGTCGGAGGAGCAGTGGAACTATCCAAATCCTTCGGCTGAGCAGTAGAAGTACCGAAACTAAAGCCCGTCGGTTGAGCAGCAGGAGTACCGAAATTGAAACCCGTTGGAGGAGCAGTGGAACTACCCAAATTCATCGGCTGAGCAACAGAAATACCGTATCTGATGGTCGTCGGAGGAGCAGCGGAGTTACCAAAAATCAATGGTTGAGCAGAGGAACTACCGAAATTCATCGATTGACCAGCGAAACTGCCGAAGACAGTCGGACGAGGAGCAAAACTTCGGAAATTCTGCCAACATTGCCCACCAGCCAGCATATCCGCCACTTGCTTTATTTCGAGCGCAGACGGATCATGCCGCAGTGCATTCAGCAGTGCTGCTTCATCTCGTCGGAATTCCGTGTTAAATCGAAACAGTTCGCGGCGTGCAATCCTTTCATTATAAAGCCGTTCAAGCAAAGGGCGCGCGACGTCAGCTTCACGCAAAGCTAAAGCCACGATTGCTTTCACTGCTGGTGAAGTCGGCTCAACTCGAACGCGGTATACTTTCAAAACATCTAGTAACTGACGCAGTCGGTCCGCGGCTACTGCTGGTTCAACGTCTACAGTTGCCTCAGCCAACATGGTTTGAAGACCGTTAGCAACGCGCATACGCTCGTCCACTCTCAGCGAATACTCTACTAGTGTAGAAAAGTCTTTCATAAATGCAACGCCGACGGCTTTCTCGCATTCACCAGCTAATAACTGGCGAATTATAACGGCGTGCAGTCCTTCACGGCACGCAGCTTCGGGTGGTGTACCGTCGAGCCCAAGTCCGTGGCCGTAATCCAGTAAACGTTGCCAAACATCTGCAGGCAGGCGCCAGACGTGAGCGCGCTTGACGAGACTGCGCAGTACAGAGGCGCGTGAGTGTGGTGGCTCGTTACTGTGCCGCGCAGTGAGACGCAACAGAGCTGACACCGCATCAGTGCGTCCACCAGTCTTGCTCACCAAAACAAGGAAAATATCGCGGCGCCTGTCCGTGGAACTGGTCGCAACCAATCGCTGACCCAATTCATGAATCGCACGTTCAAAACCAATAAAACGAAACTCATCGAACAATCTGTCTAAATCTGTTTTCACTTTTATCCTATTCATGAAATTTAACGCTTGAGGTTGCATGGCGCATGTATAAGCGGTGGCGCCAAACAACATGCTACCGCCAGGAGCTCGAGGTGGGAAAATGGGTGATATACCGGTCATGAAATCCTGATCATCAAAGATATGCAGACCAATGTCGGAGTGTGTGGGGGGAGCGGGTATCTCGTACGGCCATTTATCTTCACAGTCACCAACGTCCTTATCAACAAACACTCGTTTCTTGAACGCCGCTCTCTTGTCTGGGCTGAGTCGCTTTATCAGTGGCTCCACGACTTTGTACTGGAACCAGTGCTGCAAGTAGCTTGCTCGTGCTAGCTTTAATACTACTTCCTGGCACTCGTCGACACTAAGACAAGCAGCGAGAGTCGGGATGTGCAGCAAATACGCAACATACAGCTCCAACTTATTTGTGAATCTAGTTTTATGGCAGCGTAGGATGTAGTCAGTCGCCAAAGGACTGAATCTGCTAAAGCTGTTCATATTGAAATACTTTTCCGTGATGTCAAGGAACACATCTGCATCTGACTTCAGAACGCATTTTACATTGTTGTAGTAGGACCGGTCTTGTCTGAGATAGCGGGTTTTCACATCTTCATCCGTCGCCAACGAATCAAAATATATTTTGGCGACTCTGGGACATTTCGCGCACACCACTTTTAATAAATGAGGGGATAATTTAGTTAATATCTTGGGAGTCTCTGCCAGAATGAACTCATGACTGCAGTGACTAAGAAACTTTCCGGCGAACTCAAATGTGTTCTCTTTGTAGTGCTGATAGAACTCCTGACACATTGCTGGGTCTCGTAGATTGATGTAAAGCCAGTGCTTCATTTTGGTAACTGCTGGCGTAATCATTTCTGGGAAGAGAACATCTTCTAAATATTCAGGGTTAATAATGTCACGGTGATCTATCAGCCATGTTGATTTCAGAGCTCTGCTCACGTATAACATGTCGTCGTCTTTTAAATTACGTATTATGTAGTCTACGTGTTTGAGTTCTATGGCGAGGTCTATTTTAAAGAGGCGATCGACTGGAGACTCTTCGGGGAGGGCCTCCACATCTTGGATAGAAGCTCCACTCTTTTTAGCCTGTCGCACTAAGGAGTTGAGGTGCCGGTGCCTTTGTCCTAGGTTGTCTCCCAATAACGTGACTGGTACGAACGACGCCATCTGTAATGTAATTAATGAAAAAGAGTCAGTTAACAAATTCCCTTTCTACCACTTTCTTGTGTTATTGTTTCACTTCAACAAATTTATACTGATACTACTCGAGTAATGATGATAATAAAAAGTTGACTTAATTATAAAGAAATAATTGTATTCTCTTTGACTTGATTAAATCTTTAGATATTTCCATTTTTCATACCTACTTAGTACCTATTTGATCAATTTGCAAATTGAATGTTATCCTAATTACATTTTATTATTATTTAACTATGAAACAATTTAAAAACTAACAGACTTAAAATAATAATACGTACAAGTATATAAGAAAGGGGTGGGGGGGGGGGGAACAATCAAAAAATTCGTCCGCATCGTTGTCAACAGGAAAAGTGCCCAAAAGGCTGGCAGCATTGCCACGTTGTATGGCAATGCTGATTCTCTGTCCGAAGAATAGGCCAGCCTTCTGGTCACATGAAGAGTCGACCAACCGCTTTGCGATGTCTTCAAAGACTAAGTGGGCACTCGGTCTCGGACCCCATGGCCCTAGTGTTTCAACCCCAAACGGCTCAAACATATAAGTCCCAATAAGATTGGAGTATTTGCGCGGTTTGAGGTTTTCCGCACCTGCAGCAGCAGCCCCAGCACAGCCCACCGTGCTAGGAAGATGGGATGGCGCAAGGGTGTCGACACACGTTGCATCCCACACCAATGGCCTACCTACCTTCCAAGGCATTATGGTCATTCCGTCTGGTCTCTTCCCATCGTCGCGTGCCAAGCCGTTGGGTTCTAGAACAGCTGGCACCCCGGCGGTGACAAGAGCACGACGGATGATGTCATTAATGCTGGCGTGCCGTGCTCTCCGGCCTGCGCTTTTACTGCAGGATAGACCATGGTGTCAGAGACAGTCGACTGCTTCACCGCATTGACAGCGATGCGGGGCCACACAAGGAGCGCCCAGACGCAGACAGGTAGCGAGCCGGAAAGTGGTGTCACCCAGCATAGTGCCTATGCTGGGTGACGGTAGCGCCTGAAGCCAAAGGCCCGACTCCCACTCACCCACAGCCAGCAGGCGGGCACGCTCAGCAGTATTGGTGGACGTATTAATAAGATTGTTCCGTACCAACCTGCAGAGCGGCTCATCCCACTGCCTCTGGGAGGACAGGTTCACGGGCCGATCTGTATTCGGGCAAGCCGTTTTCCAGGCGTTCTCCGCATCAGTCAAGCACGGCACTTCAGAGTCGACCAGGCAGGGGGCTAAAATTTTCCCGGTCAACTTTTCAGTGCTGTGGACAGAGGACAGGAACGCAGGTAAGCTAATACTTGTAATTTTGCGGACACCGAGGCCACTGAAACGGATGGGTAGTGCGGCTTGCAGCCACGCCCGGTCGTCCAAGGCCACATTTAAAATGGATGTTAGGGTGCTGCGAATAATTTGGTCAATTTTGTCCAAGAGGTGTGGCTGCTTCCATAAAGGTGAAGAGCGTAGAAAATATATGAAATTTGGACAAAAACAGCAGTATCTGATCAGGGTGAAAGCCGAATGTAAGTTAATTTTAGAGAGTCTGTCCGAAATGTCGTTGAAATTTTTGATTTTTTCGTCGATGAAGGGAGAAAAGCTGTCTTCTAAAATTGGGGAACCTAGGAGCTGAAGTGAACTTTTTTTTTGAATTTTGGTTTGGGGGGCTATTGCATTAAATTTCTCAAGGGTCAATTGTCTGTCGGTAATGTCAGAAAGGTAAATTTCGCATTTTGATGGGTTAAGGTCCAAGCCAATGGATTTAAATTGTTGTTTGAGGAGTTGTAAGTCGTTCAAAACGGTGTCTACATCACCTCCTAGTGTTCCATCATCTAAATACCATACGTTAAATTTTGAATTTAGTTTCTGGATAATTGGATGAATAGCCAAGCTGAAAATGACTGGAAATGTAATTGTACGTCGGAAACGGCAGAATATCATAAACTTTTGTACTTGACTATAAACTGTTACAATTATCCTATCCTATATTATTAAACGAGCAATATTTTTATATGTCGGCGCCAGTCGCCAGGGCGCGAACCACCGACGCCTGCAGTACATTTTCTAAGCATTATTATTACTCACATTACGTCTATGCTCACATAAAATTTACGAATATTAGATTTGAAGTAAACCTGTCATCATAAATCTCATAATGTTATCTTGGTTATGTTTTGTCAATTAGTTAAAATTGTGAAACGATAATTTGTTCCTTTCTGACAGCACTCCGTATCCATAAATCTATCATCTTTATTACCTCGCATGTCGTTTTTGTATAGTTCAGCTTTTTGAAGTGATACTTCTTTATAGACGGGGGGTATTAGGATTTTTTCTGTCACGAAAAAGCGTTACGGCCGCGTGGAGGGGGAAGACGATATATCGCGTGGTGAGCGGCGGCAGCGGAGGACGGAGAGAATAGATTGGAATCTCAAGTTTTTATATTGAACCGATTTGAAAAATTATTTCAATGTTGGGAAGCTACACTATCCCCGGGTGACATAGGCTATATTACATTTTTTCAAAAAAAAATTGGGATCCTTATTAAAACTCCAATAATGTAACCAAAGGTGTAAAAAAATTACCAAAAATATTCTTTACATCGCGTCCGCTGCGAAAACTATTGATGATAGAATAGAATAATGTACTACGACTTTGCAGAACACATCATTACTTACAAAAAGTGTCGCGACAGCATATGTCTAACTATTATAGTTATGCCACAATAAGTGTTCTTTTATTTTTTTAATTTAATTGAAATGCCGGCGCTAGAAAAGGCTCTTTATTTGTATCTTGGTATTAATCCTTATCAAAATAAATTACTTCATTACATATTCAAGACTGCTTCAATACCTTTATATAACTTTTTGAATTATTCAATTCGGACATTCCATACGAAAGATATCACGAGTTTAAAAATGTAAGTACTAGAAAAAAGTTGCGTGGTAGCCGCTCACCCTGCTCGGCTAGCTAGGCAGCCCCATAGGCAATGGTACGGGACCTCGGAGTCAATGTCAAGAAATGAAGTGCCGTAGGAAGCGTAGGTGGGTTAGGTAGGTAGGTAGGTAGGGTAGGATAGGTAGGTAGGTGCGTAGTGCGCTGTAGATAAGTACTTAGTGCTACCAGTGCGAAGCCGGGGCGGGCAGCTAGTTGATTATAACGCAGATGAGCCGAATGAAGATTTATGACGAAAGATGTGCATTTCTTAACTTTCCTTTGTATGTGAAGTTTAGAGTAGGCTATGGATGTTTTTTTTGGTTCCGGATTGAATTCAGTTTTTTTGTTTGATAAAATAAAATATGTTTAAATAAAAAAAGCAATCATAATTTGCAATAAACCTGCGAAAAAAAAATGTGTGATGCGATACTTAGTAGAAGTGAAACTTCAACGGACAATTAGTGGAAAAACGAATGGCAACGGACAAGTGGAAAACTGAATTGCAACGGACAAGTGGCAAAACGAATCGCAACAAAATTTTAGCTTGAAGTTTTACGGGCAGATTGTTAATGTTCTTGTCCTATTTGAAAACCTGCCCGTAAAACTTCAAGTTATATTTTTCTTTTTATAAATACTAAGTTATAAAAAAAAAAATATAACTTGAAGTTTAACTTGGTCACGGAGCGAGGGCGGGTTATAGGGCCTTAGGCTCAAAAGCGAAGGGTTTGGAATTGGGACATTCCATGTCTGCGCAGCGAACGATACAGTCGCAAGAGATTCTATTTTTGGCATGTGAACCATACGGTCGCGAAACGAACTTTCAGTTGAAAAGGGTGTGATCCCCGAATTTCCAAGCTACGTGAACTCGTGAACGATTCTTGACCTGTTCTCAGATTAACGTAACTTACAATTTACAACTTTAAATTTCAATTTTACATCTTACTGATGCGTATTACTTTCGCCTACACAAGTGTTTCTAAAGCCTACCTGTTCAAAGAGGTTGCACTGGAGCAAGCTGGATTTGTGAAAGGGAAAGGCACCCGGGAACAAATATTAATTGTTCGTCAGTTTATTGAGAATGCCCGAGAATTTAACAAACCGACCTATATACTTCGTCGACGGCTAATGTTGTGAATTACTTTACTAGGCACGCCGAAATACCTAGTGCAGCTAGGCATAGACTTGAGAAACCTATACGAAACAGGTACAGCTCCAGTTCGAACCGACGAAATCTTGTCGGACAATGTCCATCCTTGTGCAGGTGTTCGTCAGGGTTGCATAATATCACCGCTTCTTTTCAATGTTTACACCGAACTCATCATGCTCATTACTCTGGAAGACTGGACAGACGGCGTCTCAATCGGTGGCTACAGAATAGCAAATCTGCGATACGCTGATGGCACTACGCTATTTACTACTAGCGCAAGTCATTTAGAGAAATTACTTCGTAAGATGGAGAGTACGAGTCTCGAATTCTTCGGACTAAAGATTAACTATAAAGAAACTAAGGTGATGATCGTGAACCACGCTAACAAAAACTCACCCGTAGTCACAAAAATTTCGAATTGCGATGTGGTCTAGTCCTACATTTATCTTGAAGCGTTAATCTCAAACGGGGGTGGATGCATGGATGAAATTAAGAGACGTATAGTGATAACTTAATCATCAATGGACAAACTGAAAAAGTCTGGAGGAACAGAGATATTACAAAAGCCACTAAGATCTGGCTTGTTCAAACACTGGTTTTTCCTATGTTCCTTTACGCTGCTGAGACGTGGACGCTGCGTGACATCGAGAAGAAGAAGATAGACGTTCTGAAAATGTGGTGCTAGAAAAGAATGCTTGGGGTATCGTGGATGAAGTTTCGCAGGAATCACGCTAGACGAGAAATTACAATGGGGACCTCATATAACATCTCTTGCGGGGCGCCTAAGCTCGGCCGCTTATGCTGTTAGAAAGATAAGACAGTTAACAGATGTAGAAACCGCGCGTTTGGTTTATTTTAGTTACTTCCACAGTATTATGTCGTATGGCATTTTACTGTGGGGTCGGGCTGCTGACATTGAATCCATATTTATTTTACAAAAGAGAGCTGTCAGAGCCATTTATAATCTACATCGTCGCGAATCTCTCAGGGAACTATTTAAAAGGATTAATATTATGACGGTACCTTGCCAATTCATATATGAAAATATTATGTATGTAAGAAAAAATCTTCATATTTTTAATAAAATAAGTGATAGACATAATTTTAATACTAGAAATAAAGATAAAATAGATCAACCATTTTTCAGATTATCTAAAGTACATACATCTTTTATGGGGTACTGTGTTAAATGTTACAATAAAATACCTTGTGATATATTACAATTAAATGAAAGAAAATTTAAAACTCATATTAAAAGTATACTCTGTAAACAAGCATATTACAAATTAGAGGATTATATCCAAGATAAGAATGCTTGGAAACATGCTGGTCCTGCTCCATAGGACAATTTAGAGTCTAGACAAAATCAAACTGGTTGCTTATTTAATTATATAGTTTGTTATTTTTTATAACTCTGATTTTAAATTCTGTGATTTCTTGAACTCACACACTGACTTATTAGTATTACTTGTTAAAATGTTAGGAATATCGTATAATTTTGCAATGTTTGTAAATATGTGAGCACCATGTATCTATCTATCATAATTAATTTATCTGCAATTGCTTTATTATTTTTTTTTCATTTTTGTTTTACCTATCGTGGTATAGTAATCTTATTCTAGATGCATCGTCTTCACATATAATTATATAATTAATGTATACAAAATATTGTAAAAACATTTTAAAAGAGTAACGGTGGAATTTCTTGCCCATTCTTCTCCATACGAAAACTACCTTTTGGAAGGGGCGACTAGAATCAATTCTATTTTTTTGTAAATTTGACGTTCATAAGTGCCTTTTATGTGCCTAATTGAAATAAATTGTTTGACTTTGACTTTGACTTTGCACCAATACCTCTATACGCCAAGAACTCTGCATCAAAAAGAGTCTTTCTGTTCTGGTCCAAATACGCATCCTCAAAAACTTCGGACACGTCTCGAGACGTGAGAGTGACTCTATAGAGCGCCTTGTCGTTCAGGGTAGAGTGGAGGACACTAGACCACGTGGACGCTCACCCATGAGATGGACTGAATTGGACCAAATTAAATCCGCAGTGGGCGAACCCGTGTATGAGTGCACAAAAAAAAAAAAACACCAAAAATCGGAGAAAATGGCGAGAAATCGTGAGGCGAATCACTTCAGCACCTGGACAAGAAACTACATGAAGACCACGACCGCTCTGTCAAGAGTGCTACGAAGAAGAAGACTGTAACAATAATCTGACAAAAAAAAAAACATAATTTTATAACTATTCATTCAGGCTTTCGTGGAATTCTGTAGAAAAGACACAATTCAGCCAATATTACGTTGTTGCTACATACCACAGAACAGAAAAAAACAGCTTCACAGAACAATATTCATATTTTGACGAGCTGTCGAAAATACAATGGTTACTGTGATACAATGGTTTACCTTTGGTTTATGAAAGGGATTGTCATTGCGAGTGTGGTACGCAATTACGATGCAGAGAAGAATATTATTAAAAGTCAACTACAAATTGTTCAAATAACTGCTTTAGTAACATTACTTACTAAATGCGAGGGTTGGAAACGTTATAATATTATACCGAATAATATAATGATATAAGTGTGTTTACGTGATTGATACACATATAAGCGTAAAATGATCGTCTACAAAATGCAATTGAACCGATTGACAAAATTATTACGAGATTGAAAGCAAATGACAAAAAATTTGTTAAATGGCAAATAACGCACCGCAAAGATGGCCTATGACAGCAATTGTAGTTATTTTTGACGGACGTAAAATTTTTGTCTCATCTCAGTTTACACCATTCTTCATACATATCGTCTACATACAATACAAGTAATAAGGCACTTCTCGGTTGCTGTTGGTCGGTCGGTGTTTTAACCTGTGGTTGGTATGGTTTCGGTCGGCCCGGGTTACGTTAACAGTACGAGAGCGGTTATCTCACTGTGTAGGTATAAATTAAAATAATAATAAATAATGCACAGGGAATTTAAAAAGATTGATTAAAGGGAGGTTGATAAAGATGATATTTTTTTTTTTGTATATAATCAATATACTTAGGTTACCTACCTACCTACCTACAACGTAGTCTAATTGAATGGTCTTTTAATTATGGTCTTATCTGTTTATATTCGCTTGTGTAGGTATCGCTTTATAACAGAGATAAAATTTATAACTTAATAAAAAAATTACGAAATCCTAAAAGAGAACAACGATAATATAAATGTATTTTTGACAATTGATGAATTTGATGTTTTTTATGGCGATGATCTCAATACATAAATAATTATTCAGTTCACAGGTCTTTTAGGATGTCGTCATTTTATTTATTTTTTAAATGACGAAATCCTAAAAGAGAACAACTAGAATATAAATGTATTTTTGACAATATTTACCTTGATGTTTTATAAAGCGATGATCTCAATACATAATTATTCAGTTCACAGGTATTTTATTTAGCTAAGTAGATACTTATAAATATTGGCGAAAGAATAAACAAAATAATAATTAGTGAACACCAAACAGGATTTATCTACTTCGTATTATCAGATTTTATAAATGAATCACTATCTTGTCAACTGCAGAATATAACCGCGGCGTGACCTTGAGGAATGAAGTCATGTTTGGGCCAGTTTGGGTGCGTTCACAATGAAATAAATTGCAATCTTGAAAAATATACGACTTGTATGTACCTAGGTATTTGTTTTTTTTTCTTGGAATCCTATCAATCTATAAAATATTATAAATGCGAAAGTGAGTTTGTTTGTTTGTTACGCTTTCACGCTAAAACGGCTGAACAGATTTTTGGATGAAAATTGACACATGGGTAGACCATGACCTGGATTAGGACATAGGATACTTACTTATTATCCCCATATTCTCGCGGGATCGAGACTTGTCCGGGTGAAGCCGCGGGGCGCAGCTAGTACAATAATAATATGGTAAATGGACAGCAAGCAACGAAATACAGATGAGATTCAACAATCTGCACTCTAATTGCGTAACACACGATCAATCACAATCTATGGGGCATGTGCTAAGAAAGCCCGCGAAATTCAAATTTTCTTTAGTTTTTTACATTTTGCAGGTCAGTGTGAAGTTTTATGTTGATTAAAATATGATTTGCGACCGTAACAAATATGGCTTTAAATAATTATAATCATTACAATCAGCAATACAACTCCATATGTAAGCACAATCGTCAAATGTCATGATTTCATGAAATTGTCATTCAATGAACAAAATTATATGAACTTAGAGAGTTGTATTGATCATTTTAATGATTATAATTCTATAAATAAACATTTGATACGGCCGCAAATCATATTTAGATCAACATACAACATGATACTGACCTGCTAATTGCAAAAAACCAAAGAAAACTTGAATTTCGCAGGCTACCTTGACGCTTTCGCCTTAATTTTGACAGTTCAACAGCATTCATTGCGTTATTTACGTTGTTGAGCAGACATTTTTCGAGATTATGAAGCAATGGACTAGCAATATCCTTCAAAATGATTCAAATTATGATTGATCGGGTGTTGGTTTGAGGTCAACACTGGAGGACAGGCCGTTAACGATATCCCATACTCCGGGTTCAGCACTAGCGCCAAGGCGAAAGGAGTATGTAGTATCGCAGCACATACCTAATGATACTTTATTATATTAGATTCGCTGTTTATGCGAATGTGTCGGGTACTGGCCTCTCCAAGCGTCATTCTGCCGGTATCGCAGCTTTTTCTATTTCTCGACAGCGCATCGCGTCGCGACAGGTTTCACGCCAGCTTTGCACCAGCCCCATTCCGCCAAGTTGATGACATCCGAGGTGGTCGGTGTGCGCAGGCCCTCAGCGCCGCCGCAAACTTTACTCTTTCTTTGTCCGCTACGTCAGCGTCACGCAACTGTTTCTCAAAGTTCTGGTGCAAGAGACTTGCCGACGGGCGGCGAATGGTGCGCCGGCAAACCCGAGTCCGTGCCCAAAATCCAGAAAATACAGGCAGCGCGCTTGACGACGCTGCGCAGTATTGAAGCACGTGTGTTTGGTTGCTCGTCACTGTGCCGCACTCACAACAGAGACAGAGAGACGCAACAGAGCTGTCACCGCGTCCGTGTCAGTGCGTGCCCCAGTGTTGCTGTGTTTTATGATGGTCAACCATTGGTCAACCAACAATAACAATCAATGTCGGAATTATTTATAACAATCGAACGAGTTGCCAATTTGCCATTGGCATATTTCATAACTGCGAGAGTGTAAAAGGACGGCGCCTTTTGTATAATAACGATTCATATGCGTGCGACACATACACGACGTTGTTTTGAGAATTATTATGGATCTTACACACTATGCCGGCGGCACGTACCCCCGGCTTTTGCGTCTTCATTTCCTTTGCGATCTTATGTACGGCTTGTGCGGCAGGGCGCGCCGTGGCTTGCCCGGCGGCAGTGCTAGCGGCCATGCCGCCGGCATAGTGTGTAGGAACTATACAAAAACTATACAAAAAAACGATGTAAGTTGGTCAAAGTGACAAAACAATACTTTCCGATCCAATTCCATATTTTTTATGCATTTTTATTGAATTTAGGATATTATGGAATTTTGAATCCCGCGAAGATTACCATATTTGACCAAAAAGAAAAAATAAATTGTATAGAGGTAAAGTTCACTCATCCTCCATAGAAAAGGGAGGACCAGACTGGTCGGTGTTGCGTATTTACAATCTCAAGGCCAGAACGCAACCATAGGAAACTGCTCGCATAGACATTGTTATGCTATTTTTAAATCTGTGATTACAATGTATACACGAATTTTGTGTACTGCTCGTGTATAGTTTGTAACGTGGACGCGCCCGTCCTGGGGGTCTACTCCGAAGCGTTAAATCCGAGCTATCGGGCCGAATGTTCGGACGTTTCCTACTACGAACTTCATTTTGTTTCGGTCGGTCGGTTCGGATTCGACCGAACTTCATTTTGACGTTTATTGTATCGTAAACCCTACTATACTACATCACTTACGCTTGACATGAGTTTTAAACATAAATAGTTAAAAATAAAAGAAATGAGAACTTGGTGAAATGGAACAGATTACGGAATATGAAATGGGTTAGGTTAGGTTAGAACTGTGTCAACCGCGCGCGAGCCGAGCCTACGGCGAGCGCTACTTTCAAGTTGCTCGCAGCCAGGCAGCCTATTTAGCGCAAGGTGCATTACGTCGCAAACAAGTTGGCTACCAGTTTACAATTTGACGCAATATATACACGATTAGTCCGTATCTGGCACTGTATATTTTGGAATAAGGTAATTAATTAAGTCACTACGAAGTATACGCGAGTATTTGCGTACTACTCTTGTATAGATTGGAAGACCTTAGTAAAAAAGTGATTTCCAATCTATACGCGATTAGTTTCACACCCTTGTGTTCTGGCCTTGTATAGAACGGAAAGAAGCGTCGGTGTTGTGTCTGGTGGGGTACTAGCCGATGATAGTCGAGATGTCGCGACGCCCCCGCCAGGGGGCGTGGCGTGCGGGGTCAGGCCTTCGCCCCTCGCCCGCGGAAGCACCACAGTGGCCCGCTAATACGGGCCCTTCAATTTGTCTGCCTCGAACGGCCTGTAAAATTGACGCAGGCAAAGTGCGTCTGTGTGAATGGTTGCTATGAATTTTCTGTAGGCGCGTCGCGACGCTATGATCCTATAGCGTCGCTTCTTCACGACATCCCGGCGGTCTGTCCCCGCCAGATGAGACCCCCAGTTGCCTGGAGGAGGCCCAACGAAGACGACCAGCGACAGAGATGCCGACTCGACGCTACTACAGGTAGATATGTAGCTTTCCCTCGCCCCGCTCACAGATCTAGCCGTTTACGGATTGAGGGATAAGCAGTCGTGTTTGTGTGAGCGGCTTGTATTGTAGTGTACCGTCGCTCAGTGTCGACGTGCTTCGCGGCACGCGTCGCGCTCGCACGTGTTGTGTAGGCGTCTGTAGAGTATTGGTTGTCTGTGTTAGTTACGCAGCATGCCTATATTAACCTACTTAGAACACGCCGCGCAACGGATGTATGTGTACATATGTAGAGTCTCATGATGTCGAGTAAGCCGCGTGTAACCTGGGTCCGGCTTACTCGAGGCGTCATATCCAGTGGATGATGTCAGTTGTCCGCTACTAGGTCGCGGGGCAGGGGTAACGCGTCAGGGGGGCGCGCGTGCAGTGGCGCTAGCTGCCTGACATGGGGCCAGGCAGATGTGTCGGCACGCGCGAACATCCTTGTCGCGAGTCGCCCGACAAACTCATCCAGGCTCTCTATCCCGAGGTCCCGGTGGAGTACGCCATTCCTCACACAGGGAGGAGCGTCAACAATGGTCCGCAGCGCAAGGTTTTGTTGCGCGCGGAGCAGCTTGCGGCTCGACTCCCTTGTGAGGGCGAACCACGCGGGGGTGGCGTATGTCAAAATTGAGCGCACGTACAACTTGTACACGCTCAATTTGACACGCGCCGGGATGCGGGATGAGAGCACCGGTTTGAGCAGGTTGCGGGCGACTCTACCCTGTGCGGCGACCGAGCGGACATGTGGCACTATCGAGAGCCGGCGGGTCGATGGTCACACCCAGGTACTTAGCCCGGGGCGACCAATCGACGTCGACTCCGTGAAGTTTCAGGGGCGGTGGGAGGGGCGCAGATCTAGTGATCAGCGCCTGCGGTTTACCCACGTTAACCGAAAGCCGCCACTTAGACAGCCACTCGGGGAGCAAATTGAGGGCGCGCTGCATCTTGACCGCCGCGTACTTCGCATTAAGCGATGTAGTGATGGACGCGGCGCGGCGTCATCGGCATACAGCGCGAGCATAGCCGATGATAGATCTCGGGACGCTGTATGTATGCCATTCGCGCGGTAAACTTTGCTTGCGCGATGCAGGATTTTGCGTGTCGTAAGTGTGCTGCGTAGTTCGCATGTGGCGATGTAGATGCTGCCACAAGTACCTACTCGTAGGTAGGTACTGATTTAATTATGATCGGAATGTTTTAATTAATGAAAGAGAAAATATAAATCAACACGATTGTTTATTTTATTTAAAAAAATACATGAAATTAGTACATTAAATACACACTGAAAACAAACAATGTATAGATGTCAAAATACATTAGGTATTATTACGGCAGCCTATTCAACAGAACCCCTACTGAATTTTAAAACAAACAGTTCAAAACTTTGAAATCTATTATTAATACAATATTTCAGCATGAACAAACAACTCAATACATTTATCTTGTGCCATTAGTTCTTCCATTTCTTTTCTCTTAATATCCTTTATATCGTACCGAAGATCTCTAAGCACATACACAGCTATTCGGCGCTGGATACCGACTGCTTCTGCCAGGATACCTTTGAGAACGGACGCAATGAACTTCGCCCTCGAAAGTCCGTATGTAAAGTTTTCACCTAAGTAATCAATCAAAGCACTCATATACAGTTCTATTATGGAGTCGAAGTATGTGCTCACCAGTTCTGCTACCTCCTTCACTATATATCTTCCGAAGACGAAGCCCACAGCCTCTACACCCTCCGACTTCCTCCTCTTCGGATCAGCGAAAACTTCTGGCATCTGTTTCATACTCTGTCTAACTGCTTTGAAATACAACATTGTTAAATGTATATGCACATACTTTTCAAAATATTCCTCTTTTGGCATGAACTTCTGCGTCCAAGCTAAGACCCTTTCGATCACTGACAAACATGACGTGTATTTAGGGTCTAGAAACGCCGCATTATATTTAAGACACTTCATAATTTGATCAAGTCTCTTATGAAAATTCGAGTCTTCATTACAACGCAAATTTTCTAATATCTCCATAAACCGATCACCAACTTTGGTGAATCTCCTCTCTAAATCCTCGTTATTTCTAGACAACATAAAGTATCTGACAAAAATTGCAGGATATGGTATCTCCGGTTCATCCACACTAGCACTCTCGAACACACTAAGCAAAATCTTTTCAATTATATCTTCATTTACCTCAGGAAGAAGCAAGCATAAATCGCGAAGCACGAAATCTGAACCTGTTTTGGAGTTTTTGTCAAGCAAAAAGTACAACGTTCCGCAGTAGTCTGGTTTGATTTTAGACGGAATCCATTCGGTTTTTTGGAGTAACTGGCGAAGCCTTTCTCGGGATGAGAGGTCGACACTTGAAAACAGGGGTTTAACGATATCCCATACTCCAGGGTCAGCAGTAGCGCCGTGGTGTCGGAAGTACGGCAACACAACATGCAAAGCAACTACGGGACGCAGCTTCGCTGCTGATTGGAAGGTGTCGAGAAGTAACCCGCCCGCAGATCGCATACTTAGTGCTAAGGCTAATCTTACCGTGCGCCGTTCAGCCGCTAACGCACGAGTTAATTCAGCTCTTTCCATTTCCCGACAGCGCATTGCTCGCGTCGCAACTGCTTTCACGCCAGCCTTGCGCCAGCCCCATTCCGCCAAGTTGACGACAGGCCGGGCTCGGTGTGCGCAGGCCCTCAGCGCCGCCGCTAGCTTCACACTTTCTTTACCCGCTGCATCTAACTCACGTAATTCTTTCTCAAAATCTTTGTACAAGAGGCTTGCTAACGGTCGTGCCAATTTTACATTCTTGCAGCTTTCATTCTGTTGTTGAGCAAATTTCTCATTTAACGCGCTCCTGAGTTGAATTGTAAGTAAGTCTTCCTTCTGGTTGAAGTATGTCACTAACTTTGAAACGAATCCGTCAAACTTTAATTGATCTGTAGCTAGTATATCTGCAACCTTTATGAGTTCGAGGGCAGGAGGGTCGTGACGCAGCGCGTTCATGAACGCTCCCTGATCGCACCGAAACTCTAAGTTTACACGAAGTAACTCACGACGTCCAATCCTTGCGTTATATAACCGTTCTAGTAAGGAGCGAGCGACTTCAGCGTCACGCAAAGCTAAGCTCTTCACAGCTTCCACCGTAGGTGATGCTGCCTCGACCCGAACGTGGTATATTTCAATGACATCGACCAGATGATAAAGCCGTTCTGCGGCGACTGCTGGTTCCACGTCTATGGCGGCAGTTGCCAACATGTTTTGAAGACCATTAGCAACGCGCACTCGCTCATCCACCTTTAGGGAATACTCTGCTAGCGTTGAAAAGTCATTCAGAAAAGCGTCGCGGACGGCTTGTTCGCATTCGCCTGCTAACAATTGGCGAATCACGACGCAGTACAGTCCCTCTCGGCATGCGGCTTCGGATGGTGCGCCGTCGAGCCCGAGTCCGTGTCCGAAGTCCAGAAAATGCTGCCAGACATCTGCAGGCAAGCGCCAGACGTTAGCGCGCTTGACGAGACTGCGCAGTATGGAGGCGCGTGTGTGCGGTGGCTCGTTGCGGTGCCGGGCTGCTAGACTTAACAGAGCCGACACCGCATCACTACGCCCACCGCTCTTGCTCACTAGAACAAGGAAAATATCGCGGCGTCTGTCCGTAGAACCTGCAGTTGCTACCCGTTGCCCTAAATCGTGCAGAGCTCGGTCGAACCCGATAAAACGAAACTCATCGAACAGCCGGTCTAAGTTCGATTTAGGTTCCCCGCATGACTCGATAATATAGCAGTCGTTGCACAAACCTTTCTTTTTTCTTATTAAGCGCTTCATGCACCTACCACGTGCCCTACAGACTGGCCCATAACTTTCGTCGTCGAAGATATGCGGATCAGAGTCGGAATGCGGGGGTGACTCCGGCGTCGGATACGGCCATTCCTGTACTCGTTCTCCGACATCCTTCTCAACGAACACTAATTTCTTGAACGCTGCTCTCTTATCGGGTCTTAGACGCTTTATCAGTGGCTCCATGACTTTGTACTGGAACCAATGCTGCAAGTAGCTTGCTCGACCTAGTTTTACCACTACTTCCTGACACTCCTCGACACTGAGCCGAGCGGCAAGAGTTGGGATATGCAGGAAATACGCAACGTACAGCTCCATCTTTTTTGTGAATCTAGTTTTATGACAACGTAGGATGTAGTCAGTCGCCAAAGAACTGAATCTGCTAAAGCTGTTCATATTGAAATATTTTTCCGTGATGTCAAGGAACACATCTGCATCTGACTTCAGTACGCATTTCACACTGTTGTAGTAGGACTGTTCTTGTCCGAGATAGCGGTTTTTCACATCTGCATCTATCGCCAACGAATCAAAATATATTTTGGCGACTCTAGGACATTTCTCGCACAGTATTTTTAATGAATGACTGGATAATTTAGTTAATATCTTGGGAGTCTCTGCCAGAATGAACTCATGACTGCAGTGACTAAGAAACTTTATGGCAAACTCAAATGTGTTCTCTTTGTAGTGTTGATAGAACTCCTGACATGATGCTGGATCTCGTACATTGATGTAAAGCCAGTGCTTCATTTTGGTAACTGCTGGCGTAATCATTTCCGGGAAAAGAACATCTTCTAAATATTCAGGGTTAATAATGTCACGGTGGTCTATCAGCCATGTTGATTTCAGAGCTCTGCTCACGTATAACATGTCGTCGTCTTTTAAATTACGTACTATGTAGTCTACGTGTTTCAGTTCTATGGCGAGGTCTATTTTAAAGAGGCGATCGACTGGAGACTCTTCCGGCAGGGTCTCGACATCTCGGAACGAAGGTCCGCTCTCTTTAGCCTCACGCACTAAGGAGCTGAGGTGCCTGTGCCGCTGGCCCAGGTTATCCCCTGACAACGTGGTTGGCGTGAAAGACGCCATCTGGAAATAGTTAAAACATAATTAATCTAATGTTGGTAGGTTACACGACCAATGTGAATAATGCGCAAAAATAGTGCTTGCTCAGCTCACAGTCTAAAATATCATTACTTTGCGCCACGACAGATTTCTACTAGACTTCGTGATCAGCCTGGCTATTAAAAGCACTGCGTAGGAGGCAGAAATGTATTTTCGCATTTGATTAGTACAGATTACATTGGGTTGAAACCAGAACGTTTTGAAATCGTCTTTGATATAGGTAGGTACAAATTATTATGAGTTTTGATTTCATGCATAGTAAGGTACATCTACAATTTTCACTGGGAGTTATTAATATTTATTTATCTATTATAGCATTCCTACTTACTACGTTTACAACTTTTAATTAAGTAAAAAATTACGTGAACGTACTATCGAAGAACTTCATATCTAAGCAGTTTGAAAACAAAATCCCGTGAACACGATGACCACATCTGTTACCGGCCCGGTGCTATAGCGGCCGAGCGCTGCAAACAGAAATAGTCCTTACGGTGTATAGATATGAACTTCTTCGATGGTACACAAAAAGGAGAGTTACCTGAGTTTGTGTAAAATTTTGATGAAGAAAGAGTTCTTTATCAATGATAAATATATAATATAGATATCAAAATTAGTATGTAAATCAATAGTGTAAAATATTTACTTACGATTAGGATTCCTAGATCAATCAAACGTTTGGGATTAGTAATTAAATGCAACAAAAACAACGAATACTTCGCAGCATTGCTGGCTAAACTGAGCAAAAATAAATATGACTGTATACGATTTGACCTTGATGATATTTAGGAAAGGTGACCGTTCCCAATATATGATTTAGGTTAACTTAACAAATATTATTAATCGGAGAAGCAGTACTTTGTTTCAAATCAAATAATTAAAGTTTTTGCTAACACACTTTAGATGAAAAACCTAAACTGTATGCTAGAATTTTTTCTGTTGGTAATATTTTTACTTTTCAATTTCCCGCTGAAAGACTGACTGCCGCATCGACAAGGCCGCTTTCCGAATAAGAACGTAATAGCTCATAGCGCTGTCCATGTCGCTGTCATCAATAATTTGCGTACCGATTTAGATAGTACGAATAAGACAGCTGAGAGCTGTAAACTATTCGGAACGCTCGTGAACGCGCTCACAGTGCTCACTCAAAACCTGTTTATAATATTTCTTTGTGTTTAGACCACAACTTTCTTCTTTCTCTTTGGTTAGGTAGCGTCGGTAGCCAGAAGCACAATTTCGAACATACCACGTTAGTTTAGTTAAGATGTGCCTCAAAACAAAACAGCACAACTGTCATTTTTGACAGCGATCACGGTAATATTAGTAAAAGCCATGGTCGGCGTTATCGCAAGATGGTGCATGTCAATTGTCATGACGACATCTATGACGATTCACGGCACATCGTTATCGCGCTCAGTATAATTTGGTGTTAACACGTTCGGTGTTATACGAGTGTTGGCACGCTCAAATCGATTACAGTGTAACTCGGAACGCAGCCTAAGTATCTGACATGAGTCCATGGTGTGTATGCAGCGTTGCCGTTAGCGTACATTTTACACATTTGACGTACTTTTTAAGCCTCCCATGTGTAATGTGTTATGGGGTCTATTTTACGTACCTTTTCAACTTAACATCCGAAATCATGTGTAAAATCGTGGTTTAAAGACTATTTTACGTACCTTTTTTGAAACCGCCGCCAAAACGAGAAAACGAGATAGCATCTTCGGGCCTAAGTACTGGTGGCCTGTGGAGTCACAGACCTACGTAATGTAGGAATAGGAAATAGCTTTGTCTCGCTTCCGCCGAGAGAGTAGGCAATGAACATTGTATCGTGTATCCAACTAGCCCGAGCGGCGCGCTCTTTGGGCGCGCTTAGTAAGTCAAGACAGACACAGAACGCTACTCTACTCACAGGGCGCGCTTGTTTTGGCGGCGAGCCTCCTTGCCGGATTGCCGCGATGGGATCTGGAGGCAAAAGTCCTCGCGCACATTTGGGAGTGGCGCGAGGAGGCGAAACTCGGCGTCACTCCGCTGCCGCGAGAAATCACGGCCCAGCGGACAGAGCTCCGGCGGGATCTCATGGCGTCATGGAGAGTGCGATTGTTGCAACCCAGTGCTGGGCACGCCACAATTGCGGCGATAAGTTCCCTCTTTGAGGAGTGGCTAGAGAGGCGCCACTGCGTCCTCACCTTCCGCCTGACGGAGGTCCTCACCGGACACGGTTGTTTCGGGAGGTTCCTGTTCCGCATAAGGTGGGAGGAAACGCCCGGGTGTCACCACTGTGTGAATCACCCGGAGGACACGGTGGAGCATACGGTGGAGGGAGGTCTGCCCGGCCTGGGCGGGCACCACCGTGTACTTGTGGAGGCGATCGGCGGCAGTGATCTCTCGTGTCCGGCCCTGGTCCAGGCCATGGTACGGACCAAGAGGGCGTGGGAAGCCGTCACCTCCTTCTGCGAAGCAGTAATGCTCGCGAAGGAGGAGGCGGAACGCGTGAGGGAGAAGAAAATTTCGCGCCCTCACGCGTCTAGCCACCGCAGGAGACGCCCTGGGCAGGCCAATTCCCGGCCACCGTAGGCGCGGGCTTGTGGACGGTGAGCAATGGGTAGCTCGCCGTCCGATAAGGGCCAGGCCCGGGTCGACGGCACGTTGTGTTCCACGCGCGCCTCAAAGCGAGGTCAGCACAACAGAAGGGGTCTGCTAGGACCGATGCCTGCCGGGGTCGCGGGAAAGTCCGAAAGGGATACCGTGGCCCCTGCCAACATACAGGCAACTGAAGGAACACGGGTGGGTTTTAATCAGTAAGAGTCTGACACGCCCTCCCGCTCCGCCCAAAGCAGGAGAAGTTAGTTATTTGATAATTTCAAAGCCTAAAAAAAAGGCGCGCTTGTTTGCAAAGCGGATAAGTTTTAATAGGTAGGTACATTTTGTTTTGTATTTTTAAGCGCGCGAGATATTGGTCTCTGCGATAAGGGAAAGTGATTTTCTTTCTTGTATGTGTATAATTGTATATAGTTTACAATAAATAAATAGAATAAGCCCATTTCCACTAATCGAATTAACCACGAGAAACAATTCAATGAGTACCTATCATAAAACTGCGGGGATTTTTTTATTTAATATAGATAAGTTTTCTCACGCCTAGAATCCAAAAAATTTAACTTCTGCTGGCGAGCAGGCAGTTTCTCCCTGTCTCGCATTCATTGCGAAACAGCAAGAGAAGCAGTAGCGAATGATTTTATTAAAAGCATTGCTTATGTACCATTTTAACCCAAAATGTACCATTTTAGCGCTGGATATGTACCCTTTGGGAACTCAGTTGCGGCAACACTGTGTGTATGTCAATGTCGGTATGTCAATGCCAACGTCAAATAGTGGATTAAAATCAATGACTAATAAATCAAATCAAATAATGAATTATTAGTCATTGATTAAAATTTCAAATTATTACCTTCACACTCAGCCGGTGCTTCAAAACTTTTAGTATGTTTTGTTGTACTCTGTCTTATCAACAAGCCGATTTGTTGTGTACCTATTTTGTTATTATCTAATCCTAGGACCACGAGTTCATTCTATTTCCATCTGATTGCTAATTTGCAAATATATATTTTCGACGAAATTAAGTGAATTACTGAATGAATAAGTTGCCTAGTTGGTGTAATTCCATTACTTGTTTATTTTTCCGCATGTACTTACAGTGCACACAGAGCATGTAACTTTACAGTGCAGTGCAGTGCAGTTATCATTATTATATAAATTACCTACTCAGTGAGAAAAACTCAACTTAAGTAACTAGGTACTGGATATTTGAACCAAACCAAAAGGTATGGATTGTGTATTATTTAGTCGTTGACTTATATCATTGTCCTTTTGAAATCATTGTATTTACCATATTTATTTTAAGTTTAGACTATGAAATTCGCTCTTTGTAAAATACTGGTAGGCATTCATCTGCATTTGGTTAGACTGGAAGCCGACCCCAACATAGATGGGAAAAGGCTAGGTAGATTGACTGACTATGAAATTCTCATTGATTGTTGTTGTTGTTGTATTCTCATTGTTGTTGATCTCATTGTTCGTTCATTGTTGTCTTCATGACTCACTACTGTCTGTTTCTCATAAATGATCAGTGTATATTGAGTATTGCTATTATAACCCCTTGGTGCAACTTGTTTTATACCCACAAACCCGCCCCTGAGACGACCGACTGAACCAAACATGGTTTTCTAAACTTGTAGAGTAGGGACCTACTTTCACAGTTATTTTAGCTCTGAATGTAATGCGAGAATAACAACAGTAATTATGAACATTAGGAACATTATGAAAAGTTACAGACAGTATTCTGAAAAAAGTATGACTAATGTATAAATCCTTAGTTTATAAAAACTTGAATATCTAATTTAGATATGGGAATCAGCCGCTAAATCTAATCTAAACTCACTACAAAGATTACAAAACAAATTTATCACAGTATTATTTCATTATAACCATCTATGTCAAACAAAAAATGTAAATGAATAAACTGACCTACTAAATCTCACACAACTTTACATATAAGTACACCGGCATTCACATAAAAATATTCCTTACAATCAAACATACAACTACATTTAATAAAAAACATGTTTCAACGAATTACTGCTCGGGCAGGGACTAATCATGGCAAAAAAACAATATAAGTTGAGGGAACACAGCTGTTCAATAATTTACAGGAGGATTGAAAGAAGTGTGACGGTATAAACATATTTAAAACAAAACTTAAGAAATGTGTATGTACCCTGTAACATCATCCCATTTTTATGTCCATGCAATCACTGTCCATTCCAAGGTTGCCTGGAAGAGATCGCAGAAAGCAATAAGGCCGCCCATTGTATGTTTTGTATTGTTAATTTACTATTTTATATGTATTTTCTGGTGTACAATAAAGTATACCTATATAAATATAAATAAATAAACATCACCCCAGAGGCAACTATGATAATTATAATTGCTTAGATGTTAGCACTTTGTATCTAATATTAAGTGAACTGTTATATAAGTTCTTAGGAGAAATTCTGTAACATACTTTTATCTATGTTTTCTTTTTCTTATGACTGCTGTCAAAGGACTGTAAAAGATTTCTCAAAAACATATGTCGTGATCATGACCTAGTATTGACATTGTTTCAAAAATCTTTTGTTTAAGGGGCATGCGCTAAGGTAGCCCGCGAAATTCAAAATTTCTTTAGTTTTTTACATTTTGCAGGTAAGTGTGAAGTTTTATGTTGATTAAAATATGATTTGCGACCATTTCAAATATGGCTTTACATAATTATAATCATTACAATCAACAATACAACTCGTTATGTAAGCACAAACGTCAAATGTCATGATTTTATGAAATAGTCATTCAATCGCGAAAAAAAAATCAGCTGTTCCCTACATTTCGACGAGTTAAGCGAACATAAATTTAGGGAAAAGCTGTTTTTTTTTTTCTGCGATTTCAGTGTTGGTCCCATAGTGAAAGTTGTTTATTGAATAATGATGAGTACAATGACCCCTTAAGAGGTTTAGTACAAACAAAAACTAAGGTTGTATTGTTTATAATTTTATGGTGTAAATTATAACAAACTAATACAGTGAATACAACATACAGAATAGGAAGAAAGAAGGCTCCACTTTACTTTAATACCGGCGCGTGCGAAGCTTCAAATTTTTTTTTTTGGGTCTTCATGTAAAACGCTTTAGCAAAATTTCACACTGCGCAAACGCCTAGATTTTGAGAAAAAAAATCCTAAAGTTAAAAAAAAAACAACTTTTTACGTAATAAATTTGACATTTTACCACAGATTATATTGTACGAATTTCACTCCTACGTTGTTCCGTATGCGATGAAGTATAGATATAAAATGGGTAGGACGGAGTATAATATATTCAAATAAGGGGAATCCTCAAAATAGTTGCGGGGAATTACTTCTTTTCGACCGGCGACGAAGTGTATAAAACCATCTAATTCAAATGCCATTTATTCAAAATAAGCTGAGAATCAGTACTTTTCGAACGTCAAAATTACATAAGACATTCCTCCAAAAACGCCCGCCCTTTGAACCACTTCCTAGTACTTAGCTGGGAAGAAGAAGTGGCGCAACAAACTCCCCAGCAGCACAACTGTCTGTTCAGTTAGAAAAATTTGATTCTATACAATAGTCACAGATAACTTTACCTATACTACAGACAATAGTAGATATGCAAAATAATGTAGGGACATTATGCAACATAAAACATTAAATTTATTCTAACCTTTTTAATTTATTTTCGAGCTACTTCAACTCCTAAAAAGGAGAAGGCTCAAAATTACCTCACGTCTGACAGCAAAGAGAAGAAGATATTTTTTTTATTTTTTTATTACCAGCCTGTTACAGTCCCACTGCAGGGCAAAGGCCTCTTCTCATACAGAGAAGGCACGAGCATTGATCACCACGCTTGCTCAAGACGGGTTGGTGATTTCAGACTTATATTAACTATAAACTCAGAAAGTACATATGAATTGAAAAAGTCACATTGGTACTTGCCCGGATTTCAACCCACAACCTCGTGCATGAGAGGCGAGGCCTTAACCACTGGGCCATCACGACACGCCTATTTACAAAAAATGTATTTAAAAAAATGCATATTATTATGTAGTTTCGGCTTCGATCAATAATGCACTAGATACACTATCCCATACAAAAGTTCTCCTAAAACTGTCGCCAATCGTGTTTACGTAATTCTAGTTTAAATAAATATACATTAATGTAAATTCAACCTTAAATGCAATGCTTAAAGTTGTATTCACAAAGCTATGTACAAAAAACAATAAAGTCAAACATACATCAAAACAAATTCAACCTTACACGCATGTTTTAAAGTTCGAATTACAAAGTGCTAATAAAAGCAATAAAAATTTATGACCGAGGCTCGCCGCTTGGACAAGGAATGAGTGGAGTCGAACTGTGTAATATATTTTTGTTTATACCTTCGATCAATAATAGTACTAGAACAAAGATACGTCGCTGAAGTGGCCACGTTTGTACACACTTTAGTACATTTATATTTCTTTATATGAAATACAGAAAGAAATCATTTATACTAACAAATTCAGTTTATTATAAGCCATTGACACTCAAACATAAAGTTTAATTACAATGGCAAAATTAAATCTTTCTGTCGTCGGAGAAACAAATATATAATTACAATGGCAAAATTAAATCTTTCTGTCGTCGGAGAAACAAATATAATGTCATGTGTCATGAAAATTAAAAGTCATTTTTATATAAGTTCAAAAATATTTATTGTTACTGTTGTACTGTTTTTAGTAATCTAAGCCTTTGCGTGTTTCCAGTTATGTCCAATCTATTAAAATGAATCGAACAAATTGTCAATTTTTTATAAGGCTATTAATATTTCTATTGATATGTATTAATATTTCTTTTCCTCTTTCTTTCGCGGAAATCTACAAACAGAAATAAAATATAAAATAACAATACTACACCATGCATTCCCTGTTCCAGAACAGTCGATGTTTGGTACAATAGTTGGTAGTTGTCACAAACATTGGTCAAACAATCATAATATTTGCTAAATGATTTATATTTACTATTTAATTCTGTTTTTATTTTATGAAAATCACTTACTGATAATAAACTTACGGAAAAAAAAAAAATCCTTCCAAAATCTTGGTGTTACGGTGGTTATTTGCATATTTTTTGAACGCGTATTGCGAAATTTTGACGTCTTAACGTTGGCTATGATTGGATCATACTAATTTGAAATAAGACCACAACCGAATTTGTGCTCTTATTTTTCGTTCCGTTTTTGAAGCGCTTACCGGGAATCTAGTGCATTATTGATCGAAGAGTTTCGGTTTTAATCCTTACTGGCTAACATACGAAAAAATTGCTCGGAATCTTAATTCAGGGGTAGTATATAATTTCTGCCAGGGTTGAGAGTTTGACCGAAAGGGATATCGCGTCACGTGTCGTTTGTTTACGATTTGGCGGCAAATTGACAATTGACTGTGTCATTGTCACGTCAGTATTAATTTAACGCGAGATAATTTTCGTACCATGATTTTTTATGACTTTCGATGTCATTTAAGTCAACAAGAAAGTTATGATAGACTTCGATTGGCCTTTCACGATGAAGCCCCATCTCGTGCCACTGTTTACAACTGGTTTAATGAGTTTAAATGTGGTCGCACTAAACTCACGGCCTGATCCTTATCGGACGGAGATATACCCATTGCTCACCGTCCGCAAGCCCGCGCCTACGGTGCCGGAAACGGCCTGCGATTCCCGACGCCCAGGACGTCTCCTGCGGCGGCTAGGGGCGTGAGGGCGCGAGATCGCCCTGCGTTCCCGGTCTATGTCCATGTCATCATTCAGGTCATGAGTGACCCAGTGACCCAGGTACTTAAATTTTGTTACCATAGATAACGGAGTATTATTTACGGTCACATCTGGCACGTTAGTGTAACATTTGGTGCCCGCCTTGAATACCAATAATTCTCATTTTTTTGTATTGTAAGTACCTGAGTCCCTGAGTGACCGCGTAGTCTTCACACATCTTAACAAGACGCCTGAGTGCGCTTATTGATGGACTCAGCAGCACCATGTCGTCAGCGTAACTTATATTGTTAACGCAAACTCCGTCAATGTGACAGCATAGACGGGTGCTGCTGAGTTCAGCAATCAGCTGATTAATGTAAAGGTTAAAGAGACGAGGTGAGGTAATACCCCCCTGTCTTATCCCGCACTTCAACCCATACACATCAGACATAGAGAGAGAGAGAGAGAGTTCATCAGAGTTCCACCCCACCTGACATAGTTCGTCTGATTCTCGTACCAAAACTTAAAAAGAAATAACAGTACAGTCAACGCTGCTTTCCTATCGCAGCTTATCCCACAAGACATCGTATGACACCAGGTCAAATGCCCTCGATAAGTCCAGAAAACATGCATTGTCCGGTGTTTTCCTATCAGCATAATACTGAACAGTCTGCTTAAGACACATGATGGCAGTCTCCGCTGATAGTCCGGGTCTGAAACCAAATTGGGCATCGTGAAGATTTATACGGTGCGGTACGGTACGGTTTTTTTAATTATTATAAAATATTCGCCGGTTATTAAAAAAAAAAACAGCTTTTTCATAGAAAAGTGCTATACCTACGCGGCCAAAATGTATGGAACAGCAATTTTTTTTTTTTAAATATCCGACGAAAAATTTCTACATAGTGGTTCAGAAGCATGTACTGAATCCATGGTACCAGTTTTCGCGTTGATGTCCTTTCCATCCTGTAAACTTACCACGTTACAAAATTAAAAAAAAACTATGTTTAAACCGACCACAATCTAAGAAGCCCGATTTGAAGTTTCGCAATATACATGCCGCGATAACTTTGTATGAACGTCTACATAAGAAATCGAAATATCAAATGCATTATCCTAATTAATCACTATGTTATTCATACACTATAACAATGAGAGGGCGCATAAAGCCAGCAAAAAATCAAATTTCACCCGCGCAACCCTTACCTACCCCTCTCATCAAACACGACGAAAACAAAACACAATCCATTCCCGCCGGCAGAAACTTTTCACCCGGCGTTTATCTAGCTAGGTATAGAATTCGAATTTGAATTTTCTGTAGTAAGTATACGCAAAATAATCAGATGAAACGGCTCTATATAATTTACCTAAGTATGATCGTCTTATACAAGTAGGTATATTATCCCATCTATATTACATTATTGTATGTCCGTGAATCTGTTACCGATGCTGGTGGGCTACTATTTTAAACGTTTTTATTTGCCTCTGAACATAATTGTTATCTTATACTAGTATTTATTCGATGTTTATTAGTCAGTTATAGGCATTGATTAGAAAACTGCACAAATGCGAGCGGATCATCATCAAAGTATTATACTACATACTACATTATCAGTCATGATGAAAATAAACTCAATAAACTTGCTTTTTTGACGATATGGAAGCAAATACTATCTAACTAATCGTATCACTTACCTTCCCTTTTTTACTTTGAGGAAAACCAGCCTTTTTAGAATGATAACATCATAAAGGTCATAATTATTAAGGACGAACATGATTGAACAAACACATCAATAAACTTAGAATATTTGTTGGACCGCAGTGATCAGCAACCCTATTCGTCGAAATGGTTTTTCAATTACAATATTTAAACGAAATATGATCATTATCTATTCCCTTTATTTTCAACGCAATTCTTCAATAGGTAAAAACTAAAAACATCTGTTTATTTTGCATATACTATACGCTAAGCTTGAATTCAGAATCTTAGATCAAATGCAAGTTTTGGAACTAGAAACTCTATGTTGACGTGACAAGGTTCAAATTCAAATGTAACCAAATTTTATTTAGGATCTTGTACAATTTGTACCTCACGACGTCTTCGTGGAAAACTGTGATACCCAAGTAAAAAAATATAATGCAGTCACTTAGCAACAGTGTTACCCAAGTAAAAAATAATATTGGTATAGTGGATTTAGCACTGTACTGTGCAAAGACACATAGCATGTGTCACGAAAATCTTTCCTGCGCGAAGCGCGAGTAGAAACAATCCCCACCGAAAACCTTTGTGAACAAAAACCCGATCTTTTTGTTTGTGTTTTTGAAAAATAATCCGATAGTCGAGACGGCCAATGGCATAATTGCTAAGAGCCTCAACCAACCAACACCTGAGGAGGCTCTCGTTAGGCTGTTAGATCAAGGGCTTGATCCAGAAAGGGCTTCAAGTGCTTCTGGACACGACACGTATCGTTAGGAGGTTCCTCTCTCAGGAGCATAGATAATACACGAGCCCTGACTACCGATTGCTTGGATCCTGCTCCCGTAAAGGATATAATAATATACCAATAACCATGCTTTTCGGGTTTCAACCTGATTTAGGGGATGGTCAAAAGTCGCTCGAAATGGTTCGTCTAAGCGTTACCTTATAAGACGTTTGTCAACAAAAGTGGGGTAAACAAATTTCGATCTTGAGTTAATCGCAATAAGATTTAAAATTTCCAGCGCAAACTTTCAAATAAACGTGGAATTGCCTAGTTGGCTATGTTGTAAATTTTCTCCGCAAGAAAATTGACCAAAATACAGGACAATGGCGCTAGTTGTACTTTAACAGTCATAAATCTGTCAAATAAAATGTATGTCATCTTGAGTTTTCAAATATCAATATTGAATTTTATATTTTTATTTAATCTCGGTATTTATTTAGTATATCAATTCTTAAAGCTTTTAATAATCGTTTTGGAAGTGGTTTTAGTGTTTTTTCCATGTTTTCTATTTCACAGTTTCTTTTCTAGAATGTGATAAATTACGAAAATATTATTTACGCAAATAAATTATATCACAGTGCGGCCAAAAATGTGAGCGCAGTCCTCTCGTCTCAACAGAGCGACGCCGACTGATTTGTGAAACAAAAATATGCTTAAAGTTCCCGCAACGTGCGACGGAAGATGACTTCTTCCACGAACTAAGAACGTCGTAAGTGCTAAAAGCTTGTAGTCGTAATAAAACCAAAACTAAAAGGAATAAAAAAAAAAGCCTACACAATTATTTTCGCCTTTTATTAATACAAATAATCATCTAATTTTTATCCAATTAATCATTACCATATTAAGTACAAATCGAAAATACGGGAAAATTAGAAGTAACTTCGTGATGTCTTTTTATCGAGAAAATTTTAATAGTTTGTGTTTCTGTTACACAAACAGTTTTGAAATATCATGTAGTTACTCGTATTATTTTTATTTTATACCTAAGTCTTATCAACTTCCAGAAAAAATCAAATTGAAGATAGGCAATTTTGCTTACTACCGCATCAAGTTTCACTTGATATTGGAAAAACGCAAAATCGTTGAGTCATATTCCGACAGAACGTTATTACAATGTCATGTCTTTGGGTTCGTTGCTGTAGTGTTGTGACCGTTTAAAGTACTTTTTTGATCGAATAAAATCGATTTAATGAAAAATCGATAGGTACTTTTACAAACATTACATTAAGAAAAGAGAAAAACGTATATTTACAGTATTAATAAATGTCTAAACGTATAAAAACAAAAATGATCGAAATAAAATTATAACGGAAGACTTTAGAAGAGATATACATTTTGACAATATGATGGAAAATTATGATATACAGGTTGTTCGGCATAAGGTTGAACATACGAAAATGGCGGATCCGTGGGGCCGTCTACTACGTTTTTAGGTCCAATAACAAGGATTTTTTTTAATGATTCTTTTAAATTTAAAGGAAATTCGTCGTTGCTCAAATTCACTACACAAAATATTTTGATAGGTGTCAAATCGGGCTTCTTAGATTGTCGCACGTATATGTTTGTTTTTGTTTCAATTTATAATTATAAAAATTATGATTTTGATTATTGTATTTATTTTATGACAAAAATTGTGATTTCGGGTATGTAGTCCTCTCTGGTCTGGATTGTTACTTATAAATAAAACATTTTGATTTTTCAGTTTTTATATTTATTTTTGTCAAAAGCGGTTTAATGAATTATTTAACAAATTTACCACATTCTCAAAGATTGGACATTTTGGGATTTGAACATTGTGAGAAGTGTGTCCAATTCCCAAAATGTCCTTTTGGGAATTGGACTGAACGTTCAACTGTGCTGCTGGGGAGTTTGTTGCGCCACTTCTTCTTCCCATCATAAGCAATAAAGGAAGTGGTGAAGGGTGGGCGTTTTTGGGGGACTGTCTTATGTAGTTTTGACGTTCGCAAAGTGCTGATTCTCGGCCTAGTTTGGATAAATGACTTTTGAATTTTGGACATTTTAGGATTTTGACATCGTTGGACATTAACCCTGAACGAATTCATTTAGCTCTAAACCAAAAAGCCATTAAATTTCTGTCAATCGTTTGAAGATGTCAGAGGCAGAATTATGTTTAAAAAAAAACATTAAAATAAAAGTACTTCGGCCTAAATGTTAAAGGGAGCTGTTTAAATATTTATTGTTTTTATATTCAAGTACAACAGTTTATCTTTCTGTAGGAACTTCATTCACTTCGTTTTTGTAAATTTTATGTATAATAGTAATATTTCCTAACAGATGGCGCTGTTTCCACCAGTATCGTTGTTGGGAGACAACCTGGGCCAACGGCATCGGTACCTCAACTCCTTAGTGCGTGCAGCTAAGAAAAGTGGAGCTACGATCCAGGATGTTGAGGCACTGCCTGAAAAGTCTCCGGTCGATCGCCTCTTTAAAATAGACCTCGCCATAGAACTAAAAAACGTAGACTACATAATACGTAATTTAAAAGGCGACGACATGTTATACGTGAGCAGAGCTCTGAAATCAACATGGCTGATAGACCACCGTGACATTATTAACCCTGAATATTTAGAAGATGTTGTCTTCCCAGAAATGATTACACCAGCAGTTACCAAAATGAAGCACTGGGTTTACATCAATCTACGAGACCCAACAATGTGTCAGGAGTTCTATCAGCACTATAAAGAGAACACATTTGAGTTCGCCATAAAGTTTCTTAGCCACTGCAGTCATGAGTTCATTGTGGCAGAGGCTCCCAAAATATTGACTAAATTATCCACTCATTTATTAAAAGTGTTGTGTGAGAAATGTCCCAGTGTCGCCAAAATATATTTTGATTCGTTGGCGACGGATGAAAATGTGAAAACCCGCTATCTAAGACAAGACCGGTCCTACTACAACAGTGTAAAATGCGTTCTGAAGTCAGATGCAGATGTGTTCCTTGACATCACGGAAAAGTATTTCAATATGAACAGCTTTAGCAGATTCAGTCCTTTGGCGACTGAATACATCCTTCGCTGCCATAAAACTAGATTCACAAATAAGTTGGAGCTGTACGTTGCGTATTTGCTGCACATTCCAACTCTTGCTGCTCGACTCAGTGTCGAGGAGTGTCGGGAAGTAGTGCTAAAGCTAGCTCGAGCAAGCTACTTGCAGCATTGGTTCGAGTACAAAGTCGTGGAGCCACTGATAAAGAGACTCAGCCCCGACAAGAGAGCGGCGTTCAAGAAACGAGTGTTTGTTGATAAAGACGTTGGTGACTTTGAAGATAAATGGCCGTACGAGATACCAACTTCCCCGACGGCGTCCGACACCGGTCCACATGTCTTCGATGACCAGGATTTCATGTCTGTCTGCGGGAATGATAGGTATGAAATGCTTAGTAGGGTTGGCATGGCTATGCCATTAAGTGCATATTGTATGAGGAAAGATGAAATATTGCCAGAAGCAGATTGCATGATACGAGTCAAAACAGATTTAGAGAAATTGTTTGATGAGTTTCGTTTTATTGGTTTTGAACGCGCCCTGCACGAATTGGGTCAGCGATTAGGTGCCACAGGTTCTGCGGACAGGCGCCGTGATATCTTCCTTGTTTTGGTGAGCAAGACTGGTGGTCGCACTGACGCGGTGTCAGCTCTGTTAAATCTCGCTGTGCGGCACAGCAACGAGCCACCGCACACACGCGCCTCCATACTGCGCAGCCTCGTCAGGCGCGCTAACGTCTGGCGCCTGCCTGCAGATGACTGGAAAAAAGTTCTGGACTTCGGTCACGGACTCGGGCTCGACGGTGCACCATCCGAAGCTGCGTGCATCGAGGGATTGCACTCCGTCGTCATTCGCCAGTTATTAGCTGGCGAATGCGAACAAGCCGTCCGCGACGCATTTTTAAAAGAATTTTCATCGCTGGCAGAGTATTCCCTAAAGGTGGACGAGCGAGTGCGCGTTGCTAACGGTCTTCAAAGCATGTTGGCAGTGGCTTCTATAGACGTGGAACTAGAAGATGCCGCGGAGCTTCTCGGTCACTTACTAAATGTTCTAAGATTATACCGCATTCGAGTTGAGCCAACCTCACCAGCAGTGAAGGCAATCGTGGCCTTAGCTTTGCGTGACGCTGATGTCGCACGATCTGTACTGAAGCAGCTTTATACTATAAGGATTGCACGCCGCGAGCTGCTGCGATTTAACATGGAGTTCCGAAAAGATGAAGCGGCACTAGTGAATGCTCTCCGTCATGATCCGTGTGTCCTCGAACTCAAGCGGGTTGTCGATATATTGGCTGATCGTCGGACGAGCTTCGATAGATTCACGTCGAAGGTAGTGGTATACTTCGACCAGAAACAGGATTTATCAGTAAATCTCAGAAGTGCACTAAAGAAGAATATTGCTCAACAGAATGAAAAACTTAAGAATGTAAAGTTGGCCCGACCGTTGGCAAGTCTCTTGTACCAAGACTTTGAGAAAGAATTGAGTGAGTTTGACGCAGCCGGTAAAGAAAGTTTGAAGTTTGCGGCGGCGTTAAGAGCCTGCGCACACCGAGCCCGGCCTGTCGTCAACTTGGCGGAATGGGGCTGGCGTAAGGCTGGCGTGAAAGCTATCGCGACGCGAGCAATGCGCTGTCGGGAAATAGAAAGAGCTGGCTTAATCTGTGCGTTAGCGGCTGAAAGACGCACAGTAAGAGTAGCCTTAGCACTGAGTATGCGCTCTGCGGGGCCGGGGGGTTTAATACTCGAGACCTTCTCATCAGCAGCCAAGTTGCGTCCCGTGGCAGCATTAAATGTTGCGTTGCCGTACTTCCGCCGTCGCGGTGCCAGTGCTGACCCTGGAGTATGGGATATCATTAAGCCCCTGTTCTCCAGTGTTGACCTCAAACCCCGTGAGAGGCTGCGCCGACTACTCGGAAATACCGACTGGATCCCGTCCACAATCAAACCTGACTACTGCGCTACCTTGTACCTTGCTATCAACAAAATCTCCCTTTCCAGTGCTGCCTTTGTGCTTTGTGTTCTGTCGAAATTTCTTACCGAAACCGATGATGAGTCTATTGAAAACATATTGCTGCAGATTCTCGATAGTACAGATAAGGATATTCCAGCGATACCGTACCCTTCTATATTTGTCAGGTACTTGCTGCTGTCCAGAAATGAAGAGGATGTTGAAAGAAGATTCACGAAGATAGGGAATCGGTTTTTAGAACGCTTGGACACGCTGCTATTTGAAAAGGAATCTAATTTCGACAGCAGACTGAATCAAGTGTTAGAGAGTTTACAGTACAATTCTGCATTTTTTGACACCAAATACTCGTCGTGTTTGTTAGTGAGTCAGAGGATCTTAACTTGGATGCAGAAGTTTATCCCGAAAGAAGAAAATCTCAAAAAGTACATGAAGATACATTTAACAATGTTGTATTTCAAAGCTGTAAGACAGAGTATGAAACAGATGCCAGAAGTTTTCGCTGATCCGAAGAGGAGGAAGTCGGACGGTGTAGAGGCTGTGGGCTTCGTGTTCGGAAGATATATAGTGAAGGAGGTAGCTGAATTGGTGAGCACATACTTCGACTCCATAATAGAACTGTATACAGGTGCTTTGTCGGATTACTTACGTGATAACTTCTCGTACGGCAGCACGAAGGCGAAGTTCATTGGATCCGTTCTCCAAAGTATCTTGGCACAAGGAGTTGGTATCCAGCGTCGTATGGCAGTGTATGTACTTGCAGACCGTCGGTACGATATTGACAACAAAATGAGAGAGGAGATCGTAGAACAAATGTGTAAGTACAAAGACACTGAGATCTTTGTACATGCCGAAATTTTTATTTAGTCCGAGCAAGGTTCGGAAGTGGTTTATACTTTCCTTTTTTTATATGTTAGATCTTGCATTAAGGTTTCGCGGCAATCTTACGCAAGAAAGCGGCGTCCCTGCTGCACAGGGTGCGTGTGAGTAGCAACAGCATCCTGAGTGTGATAGCGGACAGGTATGACTGCCTGTTCTTTAAACATTGTATGCGTTTATGTGTGAACTAACATAGTTTTAAGCATTATTTTTTACAAAAAAAATGGATCATTTTTGTCTGAAATATAAATAAAAAAAAATAAAAAGAAAGTAATGAACATCACAAATTATTTCATTTTAATCCTAAAAGTTGTACTGTCTGTGTCCGAATTTGTGGCGATTGTCAAATGTTTTATTGCGGTTTGAAGGCTGCGCAATCTTTTCATAGTCCAGTAGCCAGAAGAATAATATGTACTTTGATAATTCTAAAGTTATTATTTTCGCTGATCAACTTTAGTAAATTCATTGCTATGTACAAAAATGCTAACAGTTTAGAGTTATGCAATAGGTATAAAGTAGGTATTTCCTAATATTTCGCGCTTATTGTACATAGCAAAAATTTCACTAAAGTTAATAAGCGAAAATAATAACTTTAGAATTATCAAGGGTTGTGTGGAAAAAATATTATATCTCTACACTCTACTCGACTATTCAAGTTAAGAGGAGAATTTAAGTCACACAAGTGTTTGGGATAGGGAGAGGAAATTAAGTAGATTAGACTTCTGGCATAAATACTTATCACATGATAATTTTGTTTTCAACTCAGCACCTCAAACAAGCAGGTTTTGCTGCCTAAAGACAATGAACAAAATTCGATTTAGCTGCAAGCGTGAGACAATGTAGCTTTTGCACGACTTATATTGCAAAGCATTAGTTGGACCCAAAATACTACCCTGCGGGACACCGAAGGAGACAGGTAGTCTCGTTCGGTGTCCCGCAGGGTAGTATTTTGGGTCCAACTTTATTTCTCGTCTATGTAAATGACCTCTGTGAGCTTAATCTTCCTGGAGGTAAAATAATAACGTACGCGGACGATACGGTGCTTCTGTTTTCTGCTGATACTTGCGAGAATGTGTATAAGAGTGCACAGTATGGTTTTAATATAGTAAACCATTGGGTACAGAAAAATATTCTTACTCTTAATGTAGGTAAGACGCAATATCTCACCTTTTCTATGCGAAACTGTAATCCGCCAACCTCAACTCTCTCCTTAATAGCACACAATTGCTGTAATAATTTAAGTTGTTCTTGCCCTGCCCTAATTAAAACGGACAAAGTAAAATATTTAGGAATCATTATTGACAATAATCTATCTTTTCGACCACATACATGGTTACTTCTAGGGTAAGAAAACTGATATACGTTTTCAAAAATTAAAGAAATGCAGCTGAACCTAAATTAATTAATTAAGCAGTAATGCTCGCGAAGGAGGAGGCGGAGCGCGAGAGGATGAGGCAAGATTCGCGCCCTTGCGCCCCTAGTCGCCGCAGGAGACGCCCCGGGCGTCGGGAGTCGCGAGCCGACTTCCGGCCACCGTAGGCGCGGGCTTGCGGACGGTGAGCAATGGGTAGGTCGCCGTCCGATTAGGACCAGGCCCGGGTCGACGGCGCGTTGTGTTCCACGCGCGCCTCAAAGAGATGTCAGCACCAACTGACGGGGTCCGTAAGGGCCAATGCCTGCCAGGGTTGCGAGTTTGTCCGAAAGGGATATCGCGGCCCCGGCACAGAGGCAACGGAAGGAACACGGGTGGGTTTTAGTCAGTAAAAGTCTGACACGCCCTCTCGGTCCGCCCAGAGCGGGTGAAGTCATTTGATGATTTCCCATCCCCAAAAAAAAAAAAAGGTAGATCCAACTTCAAGTAGGTATAGTTCGTATAAGTCTAAAATCGCCAACCGGTCTTGAGCAAGCGTGGTGATCAATGGTCTCTGTATTAGAACAGGCCTTCGCCCTGCAGTGGGACAATTAAAGGCTGATATTGTTATGAAATCGAGTTTAAATAAAAGTTTGTCTTGGTTGGCTTCCTGTCACTCCTTGTATCGTCGATACCTACCTGTATGAAATGTACGAGTAAGGTAAGTGCTCCAGTGAATGAACATTTAAGCGATCATCAAATTTAAAAAAATAATTACAGTATGTGCATCTAAGGGATACGGTGCAAAGCTATATTTTGGTAATAAGATTATATTCAAAAATATTTTTTAAGTTGGGCTTACGACATAACCTGTATAATTTCTTAGATTTATAGCAATAAATTGAAAAATACCCTAAAACCCCAGTGAATGAACGAAATTTTCCAGTAAATGAACTAAATAAAACCAGTAAATGAACACAATTTTTGTTTATTTAATAATACAGGAAAATCCATAATATTATAAAAAATACAGTCTAACAATCAACTAATTATACAAACATAAATCCTGTGCCTTTTTTTTTTTAAATAACTTCTCCCGCTCTGGGTGGAGCGGGAAGGCGTGTCAGACTGTTGCTAACTAAAACCCACCCGTGTTCCTTCCCTTGCATGTGTCGCCGGGGCCGCGATATCCCTTTCGGACAAACACGCAAACCTGGCAGGCATTGGGCCTTACGGACCCCGTCAGTTGGTGCTGACATCTCTTTGAGGCGCGCGTGGAACACAACGCGCCGTCGACCCGGGCCTGGTCCTTATTGGACGGCGAGCTGCTCACCGTCCGCAAGCCCGCGTCTACGGTGGCCGTAAGTCGGCTCGCGACTCCTCCTTCGTGAGCATTTCTGCTTCGCAGAAGGAAGTGACGACCTCCCATGCACTCTCTCTCCGAACCATGGCCTGAACTAGGGCCGGACGCGAGAGATCGCAACCGCCGATCGCCTCCGTGAGGACACGGCGGTGCTCCGCCCAAGCCGGGCAGACCTCCTCCGTATGCTCCACCGTGTCCTCCGGGCGATCCACACAGTGGTGACACCCGGGCGTTTCCTCCCGCCTTATTAACTATTAACAGGAACCTCCCGAAACAACCGTGTCCAGTGAGGACCTGCGTTAGGCGGAAGGTGAGGACGCCGTGGCGCCTCTCAAGCCACGCCACAATTGCGGCGATAAGTCCCCACGACTTATCGCCGCAATTGTGGCGTGCTTAGCACGGGGTGGCTACAATCGCACTCTCCATGACGCCATGAGATCCCGCCGGAGCTCTGTCCGCTGTGCCGTGATTTCTCGCGGCAGCGGAGTTACGTTTCGCCTCCTCGCGCCACTCTCAAATGTGCGCGAGGACTTTCGCCTCCAGATCCCATGGCGGCAATCCGGCAAGGAGGCTCCGCCTCACCGGAGACCGTGCGGCATCCCCGGACCATCCGGATGGCCATGACCCTTTGGGACGCGTTCAACCGGCGGGCTGGCCGTAGCCTCAAAGAACGCACCCACACCGGTGCCCAGTAAAGGGCCATGGACCGCACGACCCCCGCGTAGAGCCTCCGACAGGAGGCGTTTGGACCCCCTAGATTGGGCAGGAGCCGCTTCAAGGCAGCCCTGGCCCGCTCCAGTCTGGGAGCCAAACGTCGGAAATGCTCCACAAAGTTCCACCAGCTGTCGAGGACGAGTCCCAGATACTTCATCGTCGACTCGACGCCGATGTGAACCCCTCCTACCGTTATTTGGGAACCCGACGGTGGCGCGTTCCGAGGACTATGAAAACAAATGGCCTCGGACTTGTGCAGGCCCACCTCGAGTCCCAATTGTCAGATCCTGTTAACGATTGTCGCAACCCCGCGTGTCGCTAGTTCGGCCGCCGCCTCGTGCGAACTCCCCTGCGCCAGGATCAACGTGTCGTCAGCGTAGCAGGTCACGCTGACGCCGCTAGGGAGGTCAGCGCGCAGCACCCAGTCGTATCCAATGTCCCACAGATGCGGCCCCAGGACCGATCCCTGTGGGACACCGCACGACATCTCTCGCCGGTTCCATTCTCCCTGGTGACTGGGGTAGATGATGGCCCTGTCCAACAAATAGGCCTCGACCACACGACAGAAGTAGGTCGGCATCCGGTGATACCGGATTGCCTCCCTGATGCAACTCCAGGGCAGGATATTGAAGGCAATAGCGATGTCTAGAGACATCACCAAGACGACCCCACCCCGGGCCACAGCATCCCCCGTCGTGAGGGCACGCGCATGATGGCGTCCATCGTAGAGCGCCCTCTGCGGAAACCAGCACCAGCCGCTCGACGAGGCGGTCTGCAATGACTCTTTCGAAGAGCTTGCCCACCTTGTCGAGCAGCACGATGGGCCGATAAGCGGACGGAGAGTCCGCAGGGCGCTCCGGCTTCTTAATGAGGACCAGTTTCCCCGTCTTCCAATGAAGTGGAAACTGGCCCATCTCCATAACACACGCAGCCTAGCACACATTTATTGTCAAAAGATTACTTTCACTTTTAATTTGTCTGTATTTTGTGTTTCACGAACTGTGTCCAAATAAAAGTTTTCTTTCTTTTTCTTTTCTTTTCCTCGTGCTCTCTGACATTGTGCCCGCTAATGGAGTGTCGTTACTTGCTTTATTAATAGTTAGATTTCCGTTAGCAATGGACCTAAGAAATCTTTCCAACGTTTCTTGGGTATATCGAAACCTTTCATATTTATTTTTATTGGAATCCATGGTAATTTAAAGGGACCGTATACTAAAAAATAATATAATAATAAAATCTAGGTCTTAAAAGGATGAAATCTAGCTCTAAATTTTGTGTTCATTTATTGGTCCCATCGTCATGACGAAAGCTAATATTTGAACATGATGAAAAATGTTAGTTCATTCACTAGATTTTATGAACCAATAAATGAACATACCTGTCCCAATACTGGCCTAAAGATTAGAAATCTATTTTTAAAACTACTCCCAAAACATGAATCATATAGCATAATAATAAATTACATATTTGAACAAAATATGAAATTGACGTTCGTCCAGTGATCAGTCCAATTTCAAACGATTTTAAGTTCCATTGCTGGGACACCTAATATTTTACTTAAAACAGACTAAAATGGCAATGAAATCGATTTGAGACATAAAGTATACCTATCCTTTATTCTAATTAATAAATAACTTATAGAATATACTTCAATTACGGCTACAATGTGATATCAAAAATGTTGCGTCTTACCTGAGCCCTAAATTCTTGCCCGAACAAATACATAGTTACACTCACACTACCAACTTTAAACGCTCGCCATTATAAAATGTATAGTGACATAAGAAATTAATTTTGCCACTTTAATAGAAAAAAGAGTTACAATTACGAAAAAAAATACTGAGTTGGGTATAAATATTTTTATTTCTTATTTTTTGGAAAAAACCCAGTTTTGTTCATTCACTGGGGTGTGTTCATTCACTGGAGCACCTACCCTATATATGAAAAAAAAAGAGGTAACCTCCGACCGCCGAGAGAATGCATTTCTGATACCTCTCAGTTGGACACGATTAGGAATAAATCCTAATCCTAACTAATAGGTATCTATATCTAGGTATTAAGGCCTGTTCAGATCAGCTCGCCGTCCGATAAGGACCAGGCCCGGGTCGACGGCGCGTTGTGTTCCACGCGCGCCTCAAAGGGATGTCAGCACCAACTGACGGGGTCCGGAAGGACCAATGCCTGCTGGGGTTGCGGGTCTGTCCGAAAGGGATATCGCGGCCCCAGCACATAGGCAACGGAAGGAACACGGGTGGGTTTTAGTCAGTAAAAGTCTGACACTCCCTCTCGCTCTGCCCAGAGCGGGAGGAGTCATTTGATGATTTCCCACCCAAAAAAAAAAAAAAAAAGGCCTGTTCAGATATAAGCGATTTCGCTGTCGCGCTCGGTTGCGATACCAAAATTCAAAAGTCATTTATTCAAACTTTTCGAACGTCAAATTTACATAAGATAGTCCCCCAAAACGCCCACCCTTCACCACTTCCTAGTGCGTTAGCTGGGAAGAAGAAGTGGCGCAACAAACTCCCCAGCAGCACAGCTGTCTGTTCAGTTAGAAAAAAAAAAGATTCTTTAAACCTAATAGTATTCATAATAATTTACATTACCCAACACAAAACATAATTTAAATTATTAGCCATATGTTAGCTACTTAGATTTATTTATATTTCTATGTTAGCTAGCACACGCCAATATACCAAACGAAATCATCGAGAACTATACTCAGGCAGAAATAAAAACTAAACGTAAACAGAACTAAATCTATAAACATATAATAAAATCGTAGCGAAGTCAAAACTGTACATTGAATATTTTTGAAAAAAAGTAATTGTTGCGAGGTCCTGGATCGATTCTAATGCCGAAAATATAGTTTTTAAAATTTTTGTCTGTTTGTCCGTATGTCCAGCATCACGCAAATTCTACTGGACAGATTCTGCTAAAATTTGGCATAGATATTCCCTATAAGTCTGGTCGAGCTGTAGGGTATAAACTATCACGCTATTTGCTATGGGGGATGAGTAATGTTAGATTATGTTCGTATTCTTCTCCGAAAATCTTAAAAAGACGCGCCGTGTATTTCCAATCTATAAAAGGCCAGAACGCAGCCATAGGAAACTGCTCGCGATACATTGTAATGTTATTTTTAAATCTGTGATTACAATGTATACACGAATTTTGCGTACAGTTTTACGTATAGTTCGTAACGTGGATGCGCGCGTCCTGGTTCCAAACTATACTATATCACTTACGCTGGACATGAGTTGTGATAAGTAATATAGATTAAAAAGAAATTGAACTGGGTGAAATGGAACAGCTAACAGATAATGGAATATGAAATGGGTTAGGTTAGGTTAGAACTGAACTGAACAGAACCAACCGCGCGCGAGCCGAGCGAACGTAGTGAGCGGTGCCGCGGCAGCGGCCGGCGAGCGCTACTTCCAAGTTGCTCCCAGCCAGGCAGGCTATTAGCCCAAGGCGCATTACACAAACAAGTTAAATACCAGTTCACAATTTGTCACAATCTATACACGTACACGATTAGTCCGTATGCGTACTGGCACTGTATATTTTGGAATAAGGTAGTGAATTAGGTCACTACGAAATATACGCGAGTATTTGCATACTACTCTAGTATAGATTGGAAGACTTTAGTAAAAAAAGTGATTTCCAATCTATACGCGATTAGTTTCACACCCTTGCGTTCTTGCCTTGTATAGAATGGAAAGACGCAGACGCGCCAAAATGTTAGGATATTGCAGATAGTTACCGATTTAACGTTTTAAATGATTATCATTACGCTATACCTTTATGGAGCTAAGCAGTCAATCACGAAATATAAGAACGGCTATTTCAACTAAATTTCAACAACATCAAATAACTAAGGGGGTTGCACGACTCTTTCCAAAGCAGTGGTTGTAAGATCCCAACTATTATTGGTATTTTTTGTGATTCTTTTTTTACATTAACTATTAGTAAGTATTTTTTTTATAAAATATTTATAAAATAGTTAGTAATTAATTAATAGTTAATTCACTAAAAAAGTTAAACTTGGTAAGCAATAAGAAATATTAAGAAAGAAAAAAAAAAAAAAAAAAACCTGCGTAGCACGTCACCTTTTCGACGGTGACCAACACCGAGAGAAGGCCAGCGTCAGCGACAATCCCAGTAGTCTGCGGCCTTTGGTTTGCCATAATTTTAGTGTTTTGTGGAATTGCAAACCCAGTTCTGTTATGAGAGAAATATCGGCATCATCTATCCGAAGACTTTCTACGAACCTTGCGGCGTATTACTGAAGGTGACATTAAACAAAATGATGAACGCGTTATTAACAGCTTTCTTAATTCAATTAACGAGACGTGTTAATTTCCATCGGTGGCAATCCACTGATCGAGTATTGGTTACCTACCGGCTCCGCAATCATGGGCACATCAAGACCGCTAAAATTGGTAATACGAAACTAATTATGATCCAGGCGCCACGAGTACCATCTTCTACGATAACCACGTATCTATGTTCACCTCAGAGTAAAAGAACCTTTTTAACACCGTTCTCCAAAGTTTTGGGCTCAGTCAGGGTAAAATGTTTTTATTGGATGCTCCTGGTGGAACAGGAAAAACATTTAATACCACTGGCACCCTGTAGAGGTCAGGAAGCAAGGCAACATTGCAATCGCGGTAGCGGCTTACAAAATTGTTGCCAAACAGCTTCCTGGTGGCAAAACAGCGGACACCATGTTTAAAATTCCCATCGATTTAGAGTGCAACGACACGCCTGTTTGTGAGGTGTTGCGCTTTCATCGTATGGGATGGATTGATTAAGGCAAATAGGAAAGCAGTGGTAGCTGTAAACAGAACCCTGCAGGACTTCCGCAGGAACCAAGACATGATGGGTGGTGTCACAGTTCTGTTTAGTAGCGATTTCCGGCAAACACTACCTGTGCGACGCGAGGTTAGGATATTGTAAATAGTTACCGATTTAACTTTTTTAAGTAAATGATTATCATCACGCTATATTTTTATTGAGCTAAGCAGTCAATTATGAAATATTCTAAGCACAACTATTTTAGCCAACTTTCAACAACAGCAAAAAAGTAAGCGGTTGGGCTATTGCTTTGCAAACCTGTTTTTGTAAGTTCCATTCCCAACTAAGTGGTGTTTTTTGTTTTTTTATTTACATTTTGTATTACTAATATGTTTATAAATTTCGTAGAACTTATTAATTCAATAAAAAAGGAAAACTTCGTCAGAAATGGAAAATTGCTACGACAAGCCCTTTACAGTCACAAAACATTCAAGCTTCTGTACCTAGTAATCATTTTAGAGCTAAAGACTAGAAGAATAAAATGTTTTTTTACAGGTCATCCTGGTGGTGGTGCTATTTACTTGAAAGTGCATATTGTACGGTAGTTCACAAAAACAAATATATGCATAAAATACTTAATTTAATCTTTTGGTATTATTTTAACATTATTAACAAGAATGAAATTAATGTGGTGATTCGTGAAACTAGGGTTGACGAGGTGAATGCTTCGTTGAAAACTCTGAGGTTGAAAAGGTCGACTCTATGGTTGCGAGTTCATAGACTGCGCTTGACCATAACCATGCAAGCTCGGCTTGACTGAAAAAATATCCGATGTTCTTCTAAAAGTTGGTGAAGGCACTCTACCAGAGGAGAGTGGCCAGGTGGCTCTACCAGAGACTCTTGGTAGAGTAGTTCCTACTTTAGAAAATCTGATTCGTCTGGTGTACGGGGATATCAGTCGCATACTGTAGGTACCAAGAGAATTCATGGATGCGTGAACGGGCCATTTTAACGCCCAATAATGATGAAGCTGCAGCGATCAACGACAGTGTTCTCTTGCAAATTGAAGGGAGCGAAGTGATATCCTACACCTCCATCGGTTATCACTGTTGTGGAGCAAGATGATGTAGAAAACGGCAAGTGGACTTCCGGCGTACATCATTCAGCTGAAGGTCGATGGCCCGATTATGATTTTTCGGTTCTTAACTCCATCGAAGCTGTGTATGGAACCCGGCTCAAAGTCGTGTCTGTGCAAAGAAACGTCATCGGCCAAAATTGTAACAGGTTGTAGCGTTGGCGAGACAGTGTTTATACCGCGTATACCACTAATTCGCCACAGTTACGTCTTCCAGTTTGTGTAGTTCCCTGTCAGTATTGCTTTACGATGATCATCAACAAGTCACAGGGGCAGACACTGAAGGTTGCGGTTGTTACCTCAAGACAAGCTATTTCTCTCACCAGTCCTGACTCTGTATATTTTGGCTGTTGAATACAAAACTACAAACGTACATAGTATACAGGGAAGTTTTATAAAAATGTGGCTATAACGTAACACACCACAATTTATATACTACAATAGTATACAGTCGTGTGTTACGACTTCCACGTGAACGAAGTCACGGGCAGAAGCTAGTAATTTATACAACTATTAGCAACCAGTTTGATTTTGTCTAGATTCTAGATTATCCTATGGAGCTGGACCAGCATGTTTCCAAGCATTCTTTCTTGGATATAATCCTCTAATTTGTAATATGCTTGTTTACAAATTGAACTTATAAATACTTATAATTTTTTTTCATTTAATTGTAAAATTTAAAATACCTTACCAACGCGTCTCAATTGCAAGGCTCTCTCCGCCTCAAACATCCAATTGGGAGCCAAACACATCTTTTAAAAGGGGCTAAAAAAATTCAACATTTTAATATTTCGAGGGGAATCGCGTGCCAGAGTATCTCTAATACATCAAATTATTTTGTGTTAAATTAAACTACACCTCCTGATGAACTTTAATATGTTATAGGTGTAGCACAATGGTGCCGATTCTCTTGTACACCGAACTAAACTAACTAAACTATATCTGAAATTCCTTACTTTTGGCTATGAGAATCTATTCTGAAAAAAAAATAGTTTTGACACAACTAAAATCGTTTAAGACAATCGGAGGCACCGGAGGCACGCGAGGGCACATAACATTATGTATACTTACAGAATAAACAATTTCATTTCATTTCACAGATTTCCCACTCCACAGATTGCAGGAAAACGAGAGGAAAGATTTGCTGGAAAACGAGAGGAAACATGTTACACATCAAAAAACAATTAATATTATTTTTTGTCATCATTTGAACGTTAGTAATAATTGTGCCGTCGTTTTTAACGGTCGATGACGGCCAACTCGAAGTGAACGGCTAGTAATTATCGTTATCGCGCTCACGCTAATTCAGAACGGGTCAAAGCACGCTCAAATCGACTACAGCGCAAATCGGAATGTACCTTGGGTGTGTCCTGTCTGTCCTGTCCTGTCAAAAAATGGATGACATCACTCCTCCAAAATAACAACAAGGTCAAGAAGCCGGTGTTAGCTAGTATTTTCATTTTTTTTTTTGCTTAAAGGTAATCTTAGAACCCCAGGTGTCCGGAACCACACGGAACATCCGTTCCATTTCCATCTGATTGCGAATTTGCGAATATTTTATACGAAACGAAGTGAATCAGTGAATGAATAAGTTGGTGTAATTTCATTTAATTCGTCACTTTTTTACTTTTCCGCATAAACAGTGCAGTGCAGTTAAAATTTTATTGAAACTAAATTAGGTACCTACTCGGCGATAGAAAATTGAAGCTCATTTCAACATTACCGGTTATTTGAACCAAACCAAAAGGTATGGATTGTGTACTAGGTATTTGGCCTGTTTATTGTATTTAGATGGAATTCTCGGTGTAGATATGTTACTTCATGACTTACTACTACGCTTGCTAGATGGCTGGAAATTCCGGGACTGTCCCGGAATTTTGCGTCTTGTCCCATATCCAGTAAAAAGACTGTGGACCATTTAGTCGGGGCCACACCCCGGGACAATCCACTAAGCCAATCCAATAATAGCCCGGTGTAAATAGAGACTTTCCACTGCATTGGATTGTCCTCAAGCCACTTTGCCTTTTCATTTCACTGGCTTAATGGAATTCTCGGGGATTGGCCCCGTCCAAATGTTCCATTGCAGTTTACTGTCCAGATTCCAAACACCTAGTTTTTTTCACAAAGTTACGAGTAAGTATAACTAGGGCTGCCAGTACGACACACACGGCTCGGCTGCCAAGTAGCTGTGATCCGTAAAAATGGCAAAATCCAGTGATAAATATTTAAAGTTTGTTAAGTGTTAAGAGTTCTATATGCCAAAGATAGTATTTTTTTTTTTTTTTTTCTTAGATAACTCATGATGATTTCCTACCAAAGATTACCTAATCAATTAGCCATAAGGACGTGCTCAATTTTTGTTTTAGGTTTATTTAATGTTTCATAGTAACTGGCGTTGATTACTTACCAAAGTTAAATTTAATTATTAAGCAAAATGGTGGGTTAATGTTAATATCTGGTCTATTAAGTAAACAGATTGCAAAAGAAAACTATAAATACATACCTTTTTAACTGATTTCCAAAAAGGAGGAGGATATATATTTGTTGCGGTATGTATGTCAACCGATTTCTCCGTCAATTGCTTTTGATTTTGAAAATTATTTTTTTGTTTGAAAGAGTATGCTCTCAGGGTCCCATGTAAATTTGATTAATTTTGCTTGGATATTTTTTGAGTTAGCTTCAATAATACGTATTTTTTCCACTTAGTCTGTTAGGTATGGTATGATGATATGATAAGTTCCTGTCACTGTTATTTACATAGCAGGTAGTGGTATTCGAATTTGTGTGGGGTAGCTGAACCAAAATTAAATAGTGAAAAAAAAAACAACTTCCAAAAAACCCAACTAAGTGAAAAATATCTTTTATTTCGAAAGTCGGTGGCAAATACGAAAATACAAAACCAAAGACACCGATAGCGCTATGTGATTTGACCAATGAGCGCGCGCGTTGTTAGAGTTAGCTGTCAGAAACGACCTTGACGAGGCCCGGTTGTTGCTTATTACCAAGGTGAGATGTAAGATGTTATTAGATGTTACACAATATCATATACGACTACTGTAAGGATCGCTCGTTTTTTTATGTTTAAGTCTCTTTGGCACTACAAATCACTAAATTACTTTAGCGCTAAACAAATTTCAATCTCCATTCAATTTCTGTAAATCGTTTGAAGATGTCATAGGCAGAATTATGTTTAAAAAAAAAACAATCAAATAAATGGGCCTAAATGTGTAATTTTTCTTTACAGATGGCGCTGTTTCCACCAGTATCGCTGTTGGGAGATAACCTGGGCCAACGGCACCGGTACCTCAACTCCTTAGTGCGTGAAGCTAAGAAAAGTGGAGCTACGATCCAGGATGTCGAGGCCCTGCCCGAAGAGTCTCCAGTCGATCGCCTTTTTAAAATAGACCTCGCCATAGAACTCAAACACGTAGACTACATAATACGTAATTTAAAAGACGACGACATGTTATACGTGAGCAGAGCCCTGAAATCAACATGGCTGATAGACTACCATGACATTATTAATCCTAAATATTTAGAAGAAGTTCTCTTCCCAGAAATGATTACGACAGCAGTTACCAAAATGAAGCACTGGCTTTACATCAATCTACGAGACCCAGCAATGTGTCAGGAGTTCTATCAGCACTACAAAGAGAACACATTTGAGTTCGCCGGAAAGTTTCTTAGCCACTGCAGTCATGAGTTCATTCTGGCAGAGGCTCCCAAAATATTAACTAAATTATCCAGTCATTCATTAAAAGTGTTGTGCGAGAAATGTCCCAGTTTCGCCAAAATATATTTCGACTCGTTGGCGACGGATGAAGATTTGAAAACCCGCTATCTCGAACGAGATGAGCTCTACTACAAGAGCGTGAAATGTGTGTTGAAGTCAGATGCAGAAGTGTTCCTTGACATCACGGAGAAGTATTTTAATGTTGATAGATTTAACAGATTCAGTTCTTCGGCGACTGACTATATCCTACGCTGCCATAAAACTAGATTCACAAATAAGTTGGAGCTGTACGTTGCGTATTTGCTGCACATTCCGACTCTTGCTGCTCGACTCAGTGTCGAGGAGTGTCAGGAAGTAGTGATGAAGCTAGCTCGAGCAAGATACTTGCAACATTGGTTCGAGTACAAAGTCGTGGAGCCACTGATAAAGAGACTCAGCCCCGACAAGAGAGCGGCGTTCAAGAAACGAGTGTTTGTTGATAAAGACGTTGGTGACCGTGAAGATAAATGGCCGTACGAGATACCCACTCCACCAACGCCGACGGAGTCCGACACCGGTCCGCATGTCTTCGATGACCAGGATTTCGTGTCTGTGTGCAGGAATGATATTTGTGAAATGCTTCCTATGGCATGTATGGCACGTTGTGCTATGAGATGTCCGATACCGCAGCATTGCATGATACGAGTGAAAACAGAATTAGACAAATTGTTCGATGAGTTTCGTTTTATTGGTTTTGAACGCGCGCTGCACGAATTGGGTCAGCGATTAGGTGCTACAGGTTCTGCGGACAGGCGCCGTGATATCTTCCTTGTTTTGGTGAGCAAGACTGGTGGTCGCACTGAGGCGGTGTCAGCTCTGTTAAATCTCGCTGTGCGGCACAGTAACGAGCCAGCACACACACGCGCCTCCATACTGCGCAGCCTCGTCAAGCGCGCTAACGTCTGGCGCCTGCCTGCAGATGACTGGAACAATTTTCTGGACTTCGGGCACAGCCTCGGGCTTGACGGCGCACCACCCGAAGCTGCGTGCACCGAGGGATTGCACTCCGTCGTCATTCGCCAGTTACTAGCTGGCGAATGCGAACAAGCCGTCCGCGACGCATTTTTAAAAGAATTTTCATCGCTGGCAGAGTATTCCCTAAAGGTAGACGAGCGAGTACGCGTTGCTAACGGTCTTCAAAGCATGTTGGCAGCGGCTGCTATAGACGTGGAACCAGCAGTCGCCGCGGAGCGCCTCGGTCACTTACTAAATGTTCTAAGATTATACCGCATTCGAGTCGAGCCAACATCACCAGCAGTGAAGGCCATCGTCGCCTTAGCTTTGCGTGACGCTAACGTGGCACGATCTTTACTGCAGCAGCTTTATACTGTAAGGATAGCACGCCGCGAGCTGCTGCGACTTAACATGGAGTTCCGAAAAGATGAAGCGGCACTAGTGAATGCTCTCCGTCATGATCCGTCTGTCCTCGAACTCAAGCGGGTTGTCGATATATTGGCTGATCGTCGGACGAGCTTCGATAGATTCACGTCGAAGCTAGCGGTATACTTTGACCAGAAACAGGATTTTACGGTAAATCTTAAAAGTGCATTAAAGGAGCAGCTCGCTCAACAACAGAATGAAAAAGTTAAGAATGTAAAGTTGGTACGACCGTTGGCAAGTCTCTTGTACCAAGACTTTGAGAAAGAATTGAGTGAATTTGATGCAGCCGGTAAAGAAAGAGTGAAATTTGCGGCGGCTTTAAGAGCCTGCGCACACCGAGCCCGGCCTGTTGTCAACATGGCGGAGTCGGGCTGGCGTAAAGCTGGCGTGAAAGCTATCGCGACGCGAGCAATGCGCTGTCGGGAAATAGAAAGAGTTGGCTCAACCCGTGCGTTAGCGGCTGAAAGACGCACGGTAAGAGTAGCCTTAGCACTAAGTATGCGCTCTGCGGGGCCGGGGGGTTTATTACTCGAGACCTTCGCATCAACAGCGAAGTTGCGTCCCGTGGTAGCATTAAATGTTGCGTTGCCGTATTTCCGCCGACACGGCGCTAGTGCTGATCTTGGAGTATGGGATATCATTAAGCCCCTCTTCTCCAATGTTGACCTCAAACCCCGCGAGAGGCTGCGCCGACTACTCGGAAATACCGACTGGATCCCGTCCACCATCAAACCTGACTACTGCGCTACCTTGTACTTTGCTATCAACAAAATCTCCCGTTCCAGTGCTGCCTATGTCCTTTATGATCTGTCGACACTTCTACCCAAAACCGATGAGTCTATTGAAAACATATTGCTTGAGATTCTCGACTGTACTGATAAGGATATTCCGGCGATACCGTACCCTTCTATATTTGTCAGGTACTTGCTGCTGTCCAGAAATGAAGAGGATGTTGAAAGAAGATTCATGAAGATAGGGAATCGATTTTTAGAACGTTTGGACACGCTGCTATTTGAAAAGGAATCTAATTTCGACAACAGACTGAATCAAGTGTTAGAGAGTTTACTGTACAATTCTGCATTTTTTGACAATAAGTGTTCGTCGTGTTTGATAGTGATTGAGAGAATCTTAACTTGGATGCAGAAGTTTATGCCGAAAGAAAAAAACTTCAAAAAGTACACGAAGATACATTTAACAATGTTGTATTTCAAAGCTGTAAGACAGAGTATGAAACAGATGCCAGAAGTTTTCGCTGATCCTAAGAGGAGGAGGTCGGAGGGTGTAGAGGCTGTGGGCTTCGTCTTCGGAAGATATATAGTGAAGGAGGTAGCTGAACTGGTCAGCACATACTTCGACTCCATAATAGAACTGTATACCGGTGCTTTGTCGGTTTACTTACGTGATAATTTCTCGTACGGCAGGACGAAGGCGAAGTTGATTGGATCCGTTCTCCGAGGTATCCTGGCAGAAGGAGTTGGTATCCAGCGTCGTATGGCAGTGTATGTACTTGCAGAGCGTCGGTGCGATATTGACAGCAAAATAAGAGAGGAGATCGAAGATCAAATGTGTAAGTACAAAGACACTGAGATCTTTGTACATGCCGCAATTTCTATTTAGTCCGAGCAAGGTTCGAAAGTTTTTATACTTAACATTTTTGTTATATCAGGTCTTGCATTAAAAAGTATTAAGGTCACTAATGATTTAATTTTAATCATAAAAGTTGTTCCGTCTGTCTGAATTTGTTGCGATTGTTCTGGCAATCCTTCAAAAACCGCTAAAGCAAGCCACTGAGAAAGCCTTTGTTAAGAGGAGAATTTGAAGTTACACAAGTGTTTGGGACAGAAAGAGGAAATGAAGTAGATAAGACTTCTGGCATTTTCACGTGATAATTTTGAATCTCCTATCAGATACTAATATAGTCAATGTCATAGGCCATAACAGTGGCCCGTAACACTTTCAAATTCAATTTTTTGGAATTGAATTGGATTTTTTTTTAAGTGAGCTGATGATGAGATTACACTCATACTCAGACACTTTTTGTTTTCTATTAAAAGTTATATTAATATTATATTGTTATCGATGTTAGAAAGAAAATACATATATTACGCAGTCTTAAATACACATCGAACTACATATTTTATGCAAAATATATAAACAGAAAAAAAGAGTATAACGAAAAAAAGCAGTAATGATGATATATATTTGCTTCACTGTTATAGTATAAGCCTTTGTTATAATAATGTTATTTCTAACAAACTGTTATAATACTGTTTAATAAATGTTTAACAAATAAAACTTCATTTTATTTTCTTAATGTTTTATTAAAAGACAACTTAGATCAAGCAATTAATAACGAAATAATACAACGTAGCAGGCCCATCGCCAATGCAGATATGCGCAAGAGTTTCTATTGAGGAAATGATTTACTTCATTTTTGTAGGATTGCCCATACGACTTAGAACTCCATTTGAAACGGTATTTTTATAGAATATTAAAAAATATGAAACGCAAAATCATAGTTACTAGTTTTAATAGAAGAAAACAAAACCTATACATATTAAATTTAACATTTATATTTCATAATATGGAAATAAAAGCACTTCATGAAAGTATGGAGCAACTAGAAATGGCAGAAGTAGGATCATAAAATGGTGAAAAATGAGACAGTTCATAGATAATCAATTGATTGCCTACATAATTAAAATATAACGGTTGGTACTAGAGATGTGGTAACATTACATTCTTAAAATAGACTTTGACCAGTTTAAAACAGATATTTAACTATATTAACATTATAACTAGGAACTTTTAGTTCATAATGCATTACTAAAGGCTCAACATGGGAATCAAACAATTATTTATTTTAAAAAGTATATAACCATTTCAGCCGAAAGACCTCAACTGCTGAACATAGGCCTCCCCAAAAAAAGTAAATAGTCACATTGGAAATGACAACAAAAACTTGAAATACCACAGTTATAACTACTAACTCTATAAAGTGTCCAAAAACATACAAAATAATAAATTAAAACGATCATTCATTTCAGTTTCAATCAAATTAAATAGATAATTTAATACAAACACTCGTTCCCCTATGCGCAAACGCAAGCGTTGATCAACTTTATAGAGTTAGAAATTGAGATTGATATTTGAGACCATAGAGCACGGAATCGCCGCGTCGTCGTTGGTAGAGACTAGACTACCCGTAATATTAGTGCCCGCGCAATTAGAGTTGAGCGCAAATTTCGGCTTTCACAGACTTCGAATAATACTAGTACTAGATTCCCGATGTGCGCATCAAAAAACAGCCGGAAAAATAAGACCACAAATAATGTTGTGGTCTTATTTTGCATCATAGTTTTTTCAACCTTATTGCTTAGAAATTATGTTTTATTTTTCCATGAATATTTCTGTTCTTATTTTAAAAATACGTTTACTTTTCAATCGAAGTAGTAAATACGTTGACAACGATAATGAACTTTATGCTTGAGTGTTAAGGTTTATAATCAAGTTATAGGCTATCGCGGCCACTTGAGCGATGTGTTTTTGTTCCCAACCCTTAATCTAGTACTATTGTTGATCGAAATTCACAGGCATTGTCACGGGCCGTCTGTTTCTATGAGTAAACGGTGACGCGCGCTGACACGGTTGGTTTATATGAACAGTGTTGACAGTACCGACTCTAACAGCGGCCGCTGAGGATCTGCGTGCAGTTTGATACTAATAAGCCCGTGTCAAATACACAGACAGCGAACCGATAGCGTGGCGAAGCGTTTTTTCTTTGTAATTTATCGTTTGAGTCTAGTCACATAGAAAAGCGAAAGCGAACCGATAAAAGCCGATACTGCGGCGAACCGAAAGACGTGTGACGCCATGACAAACAAAAGGCGAGCGCACGAAGCGAGATAGTTTATTTATTTAACAATTTATGTAACATCGAAGAAGTTCATATCTAACCACCGTAAGGACTATTCTTGCTTGCAGCGCTCGGCGGCTATAGCATCGGGCCGGTAACAGATGTGGTCATCGTGTTCACGGGATTTTGTGGTTAGATGTGACAGACAAGAAGAAAGGAACAGAAAAGAGTAGCAAAGTAGTAGTTTTAGTTTTATAAGCTGGCTTTGCAATTTGTATGCACGACGTCAAACAGAGAGCGAATTCGAGACGCGAAGAGCGACGCATTTATTTACAAATTGAAAACGAGTTCGGTTCGCTGCACCTAGTTTGACGACTCCGCTTTGGTTCACATTATCCGCGTCTTCGGTTCGGTTCGCAATTATGTTTGATACTAGTTATAAGGATAACTTTAAGTATGTTATTCGTCACATTGCCCCGTTATGTGCAACAACCATAATGTCAATATATTTTTATTTTTTGCCAATTTTTGAAGCGCATGTTTTTGACGAAATTCCCAAATATTCTACATTACCTACCATTCAATTGGAGATCATTTAACAATAACATTAGAGCAGCTTTTAATATTCATAATTCGATTATTTTCCTATAATTCCCTCAAAGAAAATATCTCTTTTAATTATAACCTAACGCTTGCCTTCCCCGTTTGTTTAAATACCCCCCACATTTCGCTAGCAATGTTTATGTCCCATGTAATAGGGGGCGAGCCTATTGCCATCCACCGGGCATCAACATCAAATGCAGACCTGGCTACTACGAAAAACCCCAGTACCACTGCTTATCCTGGGATTGAATTCAAAAATTTAATGGTGTTTAAATTTTTACTTCCAAATGTCAAATTTTCATATCCTTACATCACGCCAGTATGCCACGAAGGGAGAGGCGGAGGTGTATCTAACACCTTGACCAGTTAAGTTTTAGCACAGATTAATAAAGATGGGACACGCAAAATAATTTAAGTAAAAAGCAACTTGCTACGACACAATAAAGTGCAAATAAGGTCGCACAGCGCTAATCACCTAGAAGTTGCCTCTCTTTCTATTGCGTAACTCTTAGATCTTCTGACTACGTTACACTCACTGAATTGGCCCGACTAGACGGGCCGGCCGCGGACTTGTAGCTTCATACCTAAACTGCGGAGTGTCTTATCTCTATTCATCTGTGGTCATGTAATAGCGGACAAGCCAATTTTTTTAAATAATGCGGGTATATAAACATTGATAGATAAGTTATATATTTCAACAATATGTGACGCACGAGACGCATTGGCGACGCGTATCCCCTATGTATACAAGTACATACATATACACTACAATATACAACTAACGACTATTTCTCTTTGTTAAGCGCCTCTATAAACTCTTCTAATCTCTCTTGGACATGTCTTACTTTTTCTGTGGAAGAAAAAGGGAAGATTAGGTTTATTTTTAGGGAAACAGGCCGATTTTCATTGGCAAACAAGCATCAACTTTGCACAACTTGAAATAAAGTTTAAAATGAATAAACGTTAATTATTCTGAGAGAGAGCTATTTATTTTCGACTTTATTTTAAGAGCAGCATTGTTGATATTTGATTGCCAGGAAGAACCGTTACACAGGGGTTTGTTGGACGACTAATAGGGATCATGACTGAACATCTTTAGTCCGTCAGATAGTTTATGAAAAAATATTGGACACGTATTTTTTATTTTTTTACGTAATCAAAACATTTGAATGTATCGCCACATTGAGTTAAAACGTGGCATGACGTCACTCTTCGGTAGATTTTATACTGAATGGTGACGTAGCGAGCTCCCACTCCCCAACTTTATTGAGATATTTTTTATTTTATTATTATGATAAAACATAAAATACGCGTCTAATATTTTCTTATTATCTGACTGACCGACTAAATAGTTTTATTTTACCCAGGCAACATCCCTTTTAATTTAATCTGTGATACAATCTCGAATCAACTGACATCATTGGTCGCTGTCATTACGGTGAACCAATCACAATACAAGCTGAGGGAAAATTGTCAGAAAACACAAGTTATAAACTTACTCAGTTCCTCAGCTAGCTCTACTCTCCTGCCAGATAGCAGCTTTTTCTTCAGTTCGGGGTCAGCCGCCATCTGCAATTAATAACAAACAAATTCTGTTATAGTACAGATGAACACAGATGGGTCACTCCATGGTCTAATAAAACGAGGTCTGGCATTCCGAGAGTAACACATGCTTACGTCACTTTCCAGTTGCCACTTTATTGCAACAAAACACGATTAAGGAAAGATTTTCAGCCACCATTCTGTTAAAAAATATGTAAAAAGCATTAAAATTGTCGTTTCGTGTGTCTAATCAAACGAAACAATTCAACTTAAACATAAACCAACGTAATTGTTAATAAAAACCTCATTGTTTTATCGGATTCGCACAGGTATGGGGTCTCAATTCGAACAAATTATAATTAGTCCTTGAAAAAGAATCATAGATGGCAGCATAGGTAACAATTATGAAATTGACAATCACTAAAAAGCGATAAACGGCAGATTTTGGCTGAAGTAAGATTAGAAAAAATCTAAACTTCCTTGTTTATTGCTGCTGATATATCTATTCAAAGTCATAAATCTCGCATTTTCAACAAAAAAGATAAATGAAACCTTTTACTTCAATTCCAACCCATAGAATGATAAAGTAGCCATCTGTTAATCATTTTGTGTAGAGCTCTTCGCAATAGATGGCGTTTTACTCAATTTTGTCATCACGTTTAGTAGGAAAATCAAACTTTTTTTTTATCTGGTACCTACGTTACATAGGATTAAAAGAATTGAAAGAAATCTATTAACATGTTTTTGGCAAGTACCTTTTTTCAGTTTTCTGATCTACTAAGCTTTCTATAAAAAAAAACTTACCAAGTGCGTGTCGGACCACGCACAATGAATGGTTCCGTAGTTAAAATGCATTATTCCTAAGAACAAACTTAACACATTTAGTATGTTATTTTAAGACCATAGACTTCGTATAGGTTTTCCTGTTGTCTATGAGTAAAGAACCATTCTCTGCATTCTTTTAAAAAAAATTGGCTCAATACTGTTGAGATAATGGTAAATTTTCATCAATTTCAAAAATTTTCAAATTTTTAAGATTTCTAAAATATCTTTAAAACTATTTAGGTTAAAATTATTAAAAAAAAAAATTTAGATCCTCGCAACAAGTCCTTTCATTTGATATGTCACACGGTTCAGTTTGCAAAACTTTTTATTTGCTTATTTGCCCCCAAATGTAACCCCAAAATTCCAAATTCATTTAGTTACGTTACACGTCCGTGTTTGGGTCACATAAATACATATGTGTACCAAATTTCAACTAAATCGGTTCATTAGATACGGAGCAAATTGGCTGTGACAGACGGACAGACAGACAGACAGACAGACACACGAGTGATCCTTTATGGGTTCCATTTTTTCCTTTTGAGGTACGGAACCCTAAAAAGGATAGCAAAGAACATTTTAAAAGTAGATAGCTAGTCTGTCTGTCAATGGTGCCGATTCTCTTGTCACAAATGTCCCTAAACTATACTAAAATTTAATTTATTCCTGCCAAACGACGATTTCCCATTCTGAAATAGGCCTACGTGACACAACTTAACTATATTTTAGTTTGACAGCACTAAGATAGTACTGAGTTTTTAATTTAGTGAAAATGGCAATTTTGCTATTCTCAATTTGACGTTCTTCACCTAAAATTTTGATTGTATAAAAACCAAACCAGACTAAACCTGACAATTTTTAATCGCGATTAAAAAGGTGTGGGGTAAAATAAGAACTAAAATTCACAACAACATTTCGACTTCACGTGCAAAAACAGTACTGTATTTATTTTTTCTTTTGCTTATATCTCGAAAATGATGCGTCCTATCGCAAAAATAATGAAAATTTCGACCCCCTTTGGAAGGTTTTGGGTTTAGGGGTTTATGGAACCCATAAACCCCAAAAACCTGAACATGTAGGTAATATTTTTTCATGTTTTCCATACAAAAAGTGAAAATTCCATATAAAACACGTCGAGGCAGTAAACCTTGTGCGCCTCCGGCTATAAAAAAAATCTTGGGGTAGGGCAAACAAGTACCACGTGCAGTCGCGATTGTCAAATTCGATTTTAATTGTGTCAAAATATTTTTTAAATGTTGAACTTTTTTTTTTGTAGAATAAATCCAATCTCATATCCATAGTTTTAGTGATAGTTTAGTTAGTTAAGTATGTTCTTGGGATAAATTCATCCCAACTATGGAACCCTTCATTGTGCGGGGTCCGACACGCACTTGGCCGGTTATTATTTGATGTTTTTCACTGCTTACCTCATCGAGTACTTCTCTCAGTTCCCTGTCAAGTCTTGCAGCCTCTCTGTTGCCGATCTGTTGTCGCAGCGCGTTGGCCGTCGTACGGAGGGTTTGTTGGACTCGCCAGAACATCACTACCTCGCAGCATTCCTTCTGTAAATAGACATTTATAATGAAAATATTAAATACGAAAAAGTTGCTAAGTCGCCTTTGTTTGTGTATTAGGATGATGTTTTGAAACTGCTTGGACTTCCACAATTCCTCTTCTTTTCGAGTCTATTGCAGAAGTATAAATATTTTATTATGTTATAGTATTTTTATGTCAGAAAGCGACGCGCGCTTTACTTGTGGTAACCAAGTGTACAAACACGCGGTGTATGTATGCGTGAAGTTTTTATTAAGCTTATTTTAAATAATTTATCATGTCATTGTTTGTGAAGAGAACATAAATTATTTGAATTTTGACTTTGAAGACGAGTAGCGTCAGCACATAACACGCACATACTTACGACTTGTTTCGGACGGTATCGAGAGCTCCTGCGCTATGCCGCGTGGATGTTGAAAAATATCCACACATTTAATGTAGAACAATATCGACCGCGGGCGAAACTAGTGTATAATAATAAATTGGTACTGACCCCATTTCCGTTCTGTTGACTGTACAAGTAGAAGCTCTTCCGACAATCCCGCGCCCTCGTCTGTGCGCGCTGTAAGAAGTTTCTGAAATCCAGATAAACAATAGTTGAAATAACAATGTTTTATGAAATGTAACATGGAGTCATAAGTTCTCTAAATACTCTAGCACTAACTTCAAATACACCGGGCGCCACGTCTCCCGGATGTAGTCGTTGTCGACGTCGATGCCCTTCCGCCGCAGGTTGTCGCGCACGGCCACGACCTCGTCGTACGACAACACGGGCCGCGCCACGCCCAGCTTGTCCAGCTCGGTGCGGACCGAGCCGCGCCGGGACTGCTCTTCTGTGGTCGATTGCCAGTAGAGCCAGCGGTCTTTTAGACCTGGACCTGGAATATGTAATGGAGGATGTGAAAACTACGATTCTCATGAATCTAAGGTTAGTAGTTTTTTTTTTTTGTGATAAATATTTTTGAGTTTATCTTTGGCATCACTGACATCGATGAAGGGAAATCATCGTGAGGACTTATAGTTAATATAAGTCTGAAATCGCCAACCCGTCTTGAGCAAGCGTGGTGGTCAATGCTCGCGCCTTCTCTGTATGAGAAGAGGCCTTTGCCCTGCAGTGGGACAAAAATAGGCTGATATTATTATAAATATCCGCAATTGGTACAGTCAGCGACAAAAGTCGATTAACACTTCAGTCATCACTTCATCTCAATTATTGAACTAAATATTAAATTGAAAACCGAACAGAAGTAAAATTAAAAGAACATTAGGGGTGTTCACCAGAAAATCGTGTTATGGGTTTTGGATAAGTTTATATAGAAAACTTAAAGTACTGTTCTGGCTAGCTCAAGAGTTTCAGCACTTACCAGTCAGTGAAAAAATCGGATTGAGAATAAACCTTGTAGATGACTGTAAAATTGATTATCACTAAAATCGTGAAAAAAGCATTCCTGTATTGTGATAATTTTGGCGTAAATAAGAAGTCACCTAGTTAGTTTTACTTATACTGAAATAAAGTCAACAACAGCAGCATGCATGCATCAATCATCGTGTAGCTCAACCCTAATTTAGGGAGCTCAACGATCCGTCACACGACGCCATATCTGCAGGGTATTTACGTAGGCCACAAAAAATGCTCAAAACCGACTTCTAACAGACAGTTAGAAAGTCAAGTATTCTATCTAGCCTAAATGGTACTCACATTCAGTCAGTTTTCTCTTTAAAGGTCATACAAGAATTTAGTTATGTGACAAGAACATGTTGGTTAGCTAGAAGGAAGCAGTCAATTACTCGAGTGGAGACCCCATAGTATGGGACAGTCCCCAGATAGACGGACCAAAGACTTTGAAAGGGTTGCTGAAATAGAATGGATGCGGAAGGCGGAGGACGAGAGTGCTGTGGGGCAATTTGGGAAAGAGCTATGTCCATCAATGAACTGAGTTGATTGTTTGTTTGATTGAGTTACCTGTGAGCTCCTTCAGCTCCTGCTGCGTGAGGTCGAGCCGCTGCTTGAGCGCGTTGTCCATGAGCGTCACGGCGGAGTCCCAGTCCTGGCGCGACGACACCATGCGGTCCTGGAGCGCGTTCAGTTGGAGCACGCGGAGCACCTGGGAACAAATACAATTCTCATTTATTCAAAATTCTGAGAATCAGACAAAGAGAGAGAGAAAGAAGACAGGTCGTCACCTTCCTAGTGGTTTAGCCGGGAAGAAGTAACGGAACAAAATAACCAACAACGAATGATTCAGATTGAACGAAAAACACACAAGATACGGAAAGGAAAGTAAAAAAGAAAAACCTCCAAGCACTAATTGATTTGATTCTTAATACCAATTTTTGATCCTTACTATTCCTTACACGTGTATTTTTTTCGTAAAAGCACGTATTCGATGCTTAACTGGCTCCTCCTAAAACTAAAAATGCAGTGCTAGTGTTCTCCAAAATCGAGCGTATCGGGGTTACTTTCGCGAGTTAACGCTATTTATCACCGATTCGGCATGTGCCCTGAAGTCTCATCTCAAGAATTCCCCGTATTTAATTAGGGTAAGACGTGGTTCTGTAAATGAGTAAAACTTGATGACACCTCCTATAAAGAAGACTGGCAGACTCCCTTAGAACGCTGGGCCTGTGCATGGGGCCTCAGTACTCACGTCCTGCGCTCGATCTTCCCACTGATGCCTCCTCAAGGCCTCCTCGACAGCCTCCTTCTTCACAGGCTCGTACACCGGGTCGGAGTCCTGCGCCCTGTTCATTAGTTCGGTGAACTCCTCACGTAGGGCTTCGCGTCCGGCCCTTATTGAGGCGTTCGGGAGCTCCGCTTCTGCCCATTCGCGGAGTTTTATGTCGACTGAGGTGTTGAATTTGTCTGTGAAGAACAAAATTATTTAAGTTGAGATAGTAGAAAAGTGATGACAAAATTTCGCTGTCTGAGATGTCATGATATTTGACAGATGTAAATCGTATGTCAAATGTCATATCAGGTGTAAACTCTAATTACGCGATGCAGGATTTGTGTGTCGTCAGGTCTTTGATGCGTAGTTTGCATGTGGCGATGTTGATGCCGCCAAATGCTTTTAGAAAGTGGGGTTAGGTTTGAAGTCAAAGTCAAATCATTTATTTCAAATAGGCACTTGCAAGACACTTTTGAACGTCAAAAATTACAAAAATAAAAATTGATTCTAATCGCCATAAATACATACCTAATACATTTTGGAATGATTATCTATTAAATTAACGATTCACAGTTAAAATTTACAACAAATAACGCTGACAAGTTACTATGTGCTGGCATTACTTTTATTATAGTTTAAAAATTCTACAACAAGACTCAAATACTGCCAGATTGACATCTATTAAGCATTTAACCTCTGATGTATGATTACTGATTACTGTAAATTCTTTATAAATGAATAAATAAAAATATTTAATTCAAAATGCATGTAATAAATAAAGTGAATTAAATCTGCATATTCAATGCAAATGTAATAAAATGAGGCCTGATAAAACTGTGTTAGTATAGATATTTCAACTTTATTTGAGATACACAACATACAAACATAAGGTAATAATCTCACTAGAATCGTAACAGTAAGGATCAAGCCATATAGTAGTCGTGGAAGTGTGCGGCATGCTTCCATCGGGGGCGTTGTACTTCACCTGACGAGGCACGGGGACGACCATATCTAGGAGGATAGGATGAGGAGTAGGGTAAAAATTTCAAGCCTTTGTTTAAAAAATACTAAAACCCAACTACGACAAAAAAGTCTACTAAAAAGGTATAAAGTCACACACACGTGTTAGAGCATAAATTGAACAGAATACGTGTGACACTGGAACTCCGAAACCGGGCGGGCTCCCGGAACAGACACACGTGAGGCGCTAGAACATTGTTGAAAACGGACGCGGATTGGCCCGTACGCAACCCGCTCCGGGTAGAGTCCGTACAACGTATTTTAATACTCCCTCGTTTCAGACCACTGCGGGCGCTATCCGTACGGATCTCCCGTGTACGCACGGCCCGTGCGGGCCTCCCGGACAGCTGTGAAACCAGCCTTAACCCTATCATTTGATACCCAGCATGGCATAATTAAATAGAAAAAAATTGTTCATGGCTTTATGTCCTCTAGAGGGCGCCATATTAATTTAATGTGACGTCACATATCCTATAACCAGCGGACGATCAAGACGCTTCCAAGGATACCTATTTGTCAAATTATGATGAGTAGTTTAGAAGCTATGAGGGAACAGATGAACACACATACATGCATACCAGTCGAAATCATAACCTTCCTTTTTGCTTCGCCGTAATCGGGTGATTCGTTATTTACAACAAACTAAACTAGGCGTTCTCAAATAAGTCTTATGTTGCTCAAACGTGTTCAAAAATTAACCGTAACATAAAAGTACTCATCGCGGTAGCGATATGGCATTCAAAAGAGTTATGAGGAGCCCACGTGGACTTCAAGGATGTCCAGCCAATGCGGGCCGAAATGCAAATAAATCATTAGCCAATGACATTCAAACGCGCGAAGTATCGTTCCGCCCATTTCTTTTGTTGACTGTCGCGGGCCGCCCGCGCCGCCCGGGCGGTCCCAGTCTACCGAAATCTGTCAAGCGGGCGATGCTTATGCATCCAATGTATTTACGGCACAGGCACGCACCGCGCGTTTTTTGTGAAAATGAGTTCTAACTATTCGAATGTGTAAAATTGGAGTCAATGTTGTATTGGTGCACACGGAGTTAACCCGGTTTTGTGGTATAAGTTTTGTTTTTGTCTTGTTCCTGTACTCACCCCAAATAAAAAACCAAGACAACAAGACTTCAATCAACAGTGAAGTGAAGCCGGTTTGGTAAAAATGTGTGCACTTTGTGTGGTGTAGTTTGATTGTAGTGTCTTTTTAAAAGGTTGTAAATGTGTGCGTCTGAGCGTGTATACACAGAGCGGCGCACTGTGGGAAAGCCCCATACAAAGCCGTCTCAAAACCGTTTCACGTGAAAGTCGTTGTAATGGAATAAAATTTATAAATTAATATAGTCTAATAAATAAGCTTTCTTTTCGCAATTTTTTTGTTTTTTTTAGTTAATTATAATGTATACAAATAGGCATCAAAGCTAAATCAAATTCAATAACGTAATTTAAACGCAATACGTTACTACAATTCAACGCCACATTACTCAAAAGTTTTTGATATAAATGTACAAGTATAATACAGTTTTGGAATGCTTATAATGTCTTCATAACGTTTAGTAATTAATATTTTAAACATTGGTTTAATAAAATAAAATTAACCAATATAGTTTAAGATGGTATATTTTTAGTGTTTTCTTTTTTTTTAACGAGACCTTTACCCTTTACCGCTGCTTGCCGCTGTCGAGATATTTGTTGAATTAAGATCTTTATACATTAGTATATGCAAGGAGAAAATAAAAATTTGCGCATACTTGCGCTTTTTCTGACACGGGATCAAAACATATCGCGAGATAAAATTATATTTTTTTTCAATTTCGTTTTATTTCTCATAAACTTATTTTTTATCTATTAAGGTCAAATTAATAAGAAGTTCATTACAGTGATGAGTATTATTAATAGTTTTTTGTGGTTTTTATACAGTTTTGACCACCTTACTTGATAAAATATGGCCAATTATCTATTAGGGTCGAATTAAAAACAGGTTGGTTTTGGGAAGAGTGCAAATGATTTGTTTCTTATCTTTTTGCACATAGCACTATTTCATTGGCCAATAAAAGGAAGGCGAACCCTGAAACATTCACAGTTGCAGAAGTTGACTGATTTGAAAAATGGGTGAATTTGTTTGTAGCAAACGAGAGTTGTGCAATTTGTTGATAAATGGGCATAATGTAGAAAACTTCAAGACTACAAGAAAATTTCAATTTGTCACCAGAGGATATGGCTACTGTGGTCTCCTACATTCAAAGAAACTTGGTATCTAAACGTAACAAACGCTGGAGAAATGCATCTCGAAGAAAATAATGCTTTGAAAGTAAGAACGTCAACTGGTTAGACGGTTAATTTCGGGTTCCACTAGAAACTTGTTCATCTGTAAGATATTGCAGACCCATATTGTTAGAATTTGCCAAAGAAAATCCTGAAAAAACCACGTCTGTTGTGGCTGATATCAACAATCAAAAACAAAACCTGTCTCCTTCCCTGATAAATAAGAATGGTGAGGTAATCGAAATTACTCATAACCTATTTTTAAACATGATTGATGGTAAAGTGGCACAAGTTTTAACTGAAACTCGTTCAAGCGCTTCTTGTACAGTTTGTGGTGCTACTCCTCTGCAAATGAATAACTTAGAGGCAGTTAGGACACGAGATGTGAACGAAAATTCATTTCAATACGAACTGTCAATACTAAATGCTTGGATTAGGAGTATGGAGATGATCTTACACATTTCCTATAACTTGTCTTTTGAAAAGTGGTCAGCTACTAAACGAGAAAAAGATGAAATGAAAAAACTGGTGCAAAAGCGGTTTATTTAGGGAAGAAATAGGACTGCATGTCGATAAACCTCGACAAGGCACTGGAAATAGTAATGACGGAAACACAGCTCGGACATTTTTTCAGAATTACTCTTGCTCTGCATACATTACAGGAGTAGACGTAGAACTTATAAAACGAATGTACATAATACTACAAACTATGTCATCTGGAATGGCTATTGATTCAAAAAAGGTCGGTGAATACACATAATACAGCCCAACTGTCCGTAAATAATTATAACTGGTATTATGTCTTCCTCCGTGCATAAAATACTTATTCACGGCGAAAAAACCATTGAGTACTATACTATTTTACCTATCGGACAATTGTCCGAAGACGCGCAAGAATCCCGAAATAAGGATTACAAAAAAATTGACTTCATCATTCTAGAAAGTGTTCAAGAGCGGCTACCAATGAAGACGTGTTCCATATCTTATTGTACACTTCTGATCCATATATATCAAGTTTGGGAAATAACTCAGTAACAATATCGAAAGAACTTTTAGATGAAGCCAAGGCCCTTCTTGCTGTCAATAAAAATCTGTAGGAGGTTGCTGAATTGTGTACATATTTTGTTTTCTCGTTTGGTACTATGTATATTCCGTTTTATGTAAATTAAACAAACATATTTTGTATGTTTTTCTTAAAAACTGCATGTATTTTTTTAAGTTTAATTTTTTAATTTATTAACAAACAGAATTTTCAAAATAAAAATTATTTCATTTAAACTTTATACATCCAAGTATATGTGTGCAAAATTACAGCTCATTTAGTTTTGAAACAACTGAGATACGGAGTTTTGAGACGAAACATACGCGATTTTCCCACTGTGCGGCGGTGTAGTTTTGGCATGCTTCACTGTATTGTTGGCAGCGCTCTGTCTTGGTTTTTTATTTGGTCTAAGTTCTTGTAATATCCCAATTAATTAATAATACCTAATAATCTCACGTTAGATACAATACAATAGCCCCGTACCTAGTACCTCCCCCACTGACCCTTACAGGAAAGAACTTAAACCATGTCTGTTAATACAACCTACCGTAAGTTCGCACCTAGAACGAACTGATGCCGTCGTGTAGGTACAGTGCGTCGCGTCGTGCAATTGTGCATAGCCAGAAAATACCTACTAAAGTTTACCATAGCCAAAGCCAAACCAAGCCATAAAAATCTGTTTTAAAGTAGCCACTTATCAGTGATAAAATACATACCGAAGTTAACTTTTAACTTTGGTATTTTCTAGTAAGACGTACGAAAAATAAGTGCTTACTAAATTTCTTTTATTGAGGTACATTTCCCTGTAGACAATGCTCTGTCTCGTGCGTGAGCCACGCGCCGCGTCGCAACTACTTTGAAACGCGAGCGCCGCAGTGTCTTTGTTGTAGGGTGTGTCTGGTAACGATAACCCCGACTTTTTAAACTTTGCCTTTTTTGTGTCTTTTCAAAACCAATGTGTCAAAACTATGATTTAAATGTCACCGTGTATTATAAATGCGAAAGTAACTGTCTGTTGCCTTTTCACGGCTAAATCACTGAACTGATCGTTATGAAACAGCACAGTTTAGTACGGATTGTTCACTCTGCGAAGTCATTTAAATAAAAAGCGATTCTTGCTACGACACAATAAAGTGCAATTCAGGTCGCACAGTGCTAATTACCTACAGTTATATTCACTTAGAAGTTGCCTCTCTTTCTATGGCGTAACTCTTATATCTTCTGACTACGTAACACTCACTGAATTGGCCCGACAAGACGGGCCTGCTGCGTACTTGTAGCTTAATACCTAAAATGCGGAGTGCGCCTTCTGTACCTACTATTCTGTGACGTTAGACAACTCATAGTTATACGAATATTTTTCGAATTATTTCTTTAATCGTTAGGGTTCATTAACCTGCTGGAAGGATACATGTTAGTAAATTTTTTACACATATTCTTGCTAAAATTGGTTATATCTGGGTATTGTTACCGTCAATTGTACATCGATGAATAACCCAAGCAGAAGTAAAATTCAAAGACATGTGACATCCACCACTCCGCACTGGGCTTTCGTGGTGGATCACGGTCCACTGAGGCCTGTTTCTCAGCAGTGGGAACATTATCAGCGGATCGTGTTTGGTACGGGCCACTCACCGACATCGGCCTGCGCGTTGGCCGCGGCCGGCAGGTAGATGTGCCCGAACACGCGCTGGGCGGCGCCGGCCCACAGCGCCTGCTGCAGGCGCAGCTCCCAGGCGGCGGCGCCCACGGCCGACAGCTCGGCCGACTGGTCCAGCAGCTCGGCGCGCGCGCGCTCGAACAGCTCGTCGCGGTCTAGCTCGCGCTGTCTGCCGGGGGAGAACAATATAGAGATCTCATTTTTTCTAAAGTTGGGACACATGAATTAATAGAGATAAGTCGAATTGCCAATAGGGAATATGCATGGAAAATCTGTGGGAGTAATTTCGTGAAAGGGGACGGAAGTGTGTTACAGGAAGCCGGGGAAGCGCGCGCTATTTAATTTGACCAATGAGCGCGCACGGCGCTAATGTCGTCATCAGGAACAACCTTGACGAAGCCCCGCCCCTGTTGCTTATTACCGAGTTATTATCATATTTTCCACTCAATCAATAAAACGCAGTAATATAAACCCAAGAAAAGTATTAAAAGTTATGCTTGCCTGCTTGTTATTGTTAAAAAAAAATTGTGTGCTGGGACACAGTAGAAGTGAAACTTCAACGGACAAGTGGAAAAACAAATCACAAAAAGAAGTGGTAAAACGAATGGAAACAGGCAAGTGGAAAAACGAATCGCAACGAACAAGTAGCAAAACGAATCACAACAAAATTTTAACTTTAAGTTTTACGGGCAGGTTTTCAAATTGGTCAAGTACATTAACAATCTGCCCGTAAAACTTTCCGTTGCGATTCGTTTTGCCACTTTCCGTTGAACTTTCATTTTTACTATGTGTCCCAGCACCTTTGTTTTTTCGCACGTTTACCGCAAATTATGATTTGGTTAGGTTAGGTACGTTTGAATATTTTTTTTTTTAATTTAAACATATTTTATTTCATCAAACAAAAAACTGAATTCAATCCGGAACCAAAAAAAAACATCCGTAGTCTACTCTAAAATTATGCACATACGAGGGCGACACTAAAAGTTTTTAGAACTGGCCACTAGTAAACGATATAATAAAAAAAAAAGTTCAAATTTCGAAAATGGAACTCTGTCAATATTATTGTGTATGTATTTTTTTCGTTTGTCATTTGTTTACGTATTGGCGGCAAATTGAAAATTGACTGTGTCACGTCAGCATGAATTTAACGCGAGAAATTTTTCGTACCATGATTTTTTATGACTTTCGATGTCATTTAAGTCAACAAGAAAGTTATGATAGACTTCGATTGGCCTTTCACGATGAAGCCCCATCTCGTGCCACTGTTTACAACTGGTTTAATGAGTTTAAACGTGGTCGCACTAATCTCACCGAAGATCTGCGTGAGGGACGGCCTTCTACGGCGACGACTGAAGATAACATCAGTGTTGTGCGGCGTATAATAGAGACTGACAAAAGAGTGACTTATCAGCAGACGCGGACAAGCTTAGGCATCGGTATGAGTCAAGTGCACAAAATCCTCCATGAACATTTTAGCGGACAGGAAGCTTTGTGCCCGGTGGATACCTCATAATTTGACAGAGGCTCAAAAACTCCGTCGTGTTGATTGGTTTCGTGAAATGGTTCAAAGATTTAACGGAGGTGACTCAAATGCTGTGTTCGACTTACTTACGGGTGACGAAAGCTGGATTTATTGTTATGATCCTGAAACTAAGAGACAGTCTGCTGTCTAGGTGTTTCCTTCCGAGGAGTTGCCAACTAAATGTCACGATTTTATCCACAGAACAGAAAAAACAGTAGAAGTCGCATAGCGCTTCATTAGTATCGGAACCAGCGTACCCCAACTCACACAAATACAAGTTAATTGTATTTCGCAACACTAAGAAATCTTTGGTGTGATTGGTAGTTTAACATTGAATGAAAGTAGGAAATAATGTCAGTCGTCGTGTATTTGAAAATAAACCACAATTTATAGTCAATAGAGTTGTTTATTGTCTACTCTTTTAACGTATTTATTACTTTTTCTGTTTAAAGCGCACTCGGAATAGTTTAATGAGCAAGTTACGCTACCCGCCGCTAGATGTCACTATATTAAATGCATTCAATTTAAAGTTGTATTTCTTTACCGATAAGGTTTATATTTGCGTAACGAGGTTATTACTATTCGTCGTCCTCTAGGGATGTACCACTGTCGTTGACTTATTTATCGACATTCCGTTTTATTTTCAAACAAAATACAGTCAACAGCTAGAGTCGATTAATATTATTATGTTTGAAATCAAGTGTTAATATTTTATATAATTAAGAATTGTTATGTTAAAATACTGATTCAATTTTGAAAATTATTCTATTGATAAAAAGATATACTCTGTGGTGTTTATTTCTATCAATATAATTACGCGATTAGTTATTACGGGTACACACTAAGTGAGATTTAATTAATACAAATTAAAATGATACAATGGTTTAATTAATTACTTAAGTAAAAACATCTAAAGAAAAAAAAAAATACACATTTTATTGGCCTTGAAATAATACATACTTGTTAAGAAGTTGCCTTTTTGTTTGTTTTATATTAATTTTAAGTAGATGGTGTATCCGCTCATTAATGTAGCGTTCTGTAATAGCTTTTATTAAGTCAGTTATATGGTTTGATGTAGGAAATTCTCCAATTTGATGAAAATTTATATCTTCGAACAATTTTTCTCCGATAAACTTTCTTAATATTTTGGCCATTATTTCTTATTTTTTAAATAGTTTTCCATCCATAGTTCGAATGACAACTTCAGCCACTTTACAAATTTTTATCATGTCAGTTGATGGATAAACAAGCCCACCTTTATCTTTGGCTACTATAAACTTATGTAAAGAAATGCTTTGATTCGAAACGAGAGCGCCAACACACACGTCGCAATTAATTTTCTTTATTAAGATTCGGGCAATGTAACCTGCAATATGTGCTATTGCTTGAGAACTAATCTCATTCAAAGCCTATATAAATAACTAAGCTCATTTAAAGCCTATATAAATTGAGAGATGTTTTTTAAAAGTTCGCCGATTTCTTGCTCTTCTGTGTTGTCTCCTGTCCAATCATCCTGTGTTAAACCTGACCCAGTAGTAGTTTTATTTATACGATCTACTGCGGATGAACAGTTCAGGATAGACAATTGTTCCAACGCAGTACAATTTCCTGATCCGAAATCTTTCAATTCCACATGAACCAAAAGTTTTTTATACGCTGCCACAAACTGTCTTGCTGTCGGATTATAATTAGATCCACCGTGTGCCCTAATATTACCGAATAGTAGTTCCAAGTGGTCCTGACTTAATTTGTAAAATGGCAGGTATATTATCATTCTTTCTTGGATGAGGCTTGAGTAAAGATATTTTATCGCCTCAGCGCATCCTAGGAACCCAAGGAATCCGGTTTTTCGGAGACTATTTGTTATAAGAACGCCATTTTCCAGTTTCAAATTTGAAATGTAATCACAAGCCATATTCAAAAAATCGAAAAATTGTGTTGCGTTGCGCTCATTTAAAGCCTTCTTAAAACCATACTGATGAAGATTTCGTGAATTAAAGATGTCAAACATATTATTGATCAACAATATAAACTTTTCTGTGGCCTCACTTTCTTTAAATGCCACAATTCTTAAGTCTTTACGGCAAAATTGCATAGCCTCCGCCACGCTTAAGCTAAAAAGCTGTGTTGCCAATTTAACTTTCATTCTTTGATTTTGAAAGTTGATATGGCGGTGTCTTAGTTTATTTGACAGATGTAACTTTTCCTTTTCTTGTATTGTATTTAGTTCAACAAAATATTTCCACTGCAGTTTGTTTCCCTCTTTGTCGACCAATATTTCATACGTCTGAAACGTATTTCGTATGAGCTTTATCATATGGCATGGGTCTAATATGACGACAATGAGTTCTTTTGTGGCAGGATGTTCAAATTTGACATTTCCATTCTGGAAAGAACAACCTAGGTGATGTGCCATTGATAAATTTGCTGCACATCCATCAAATGTCAATGCGACAATTTTGATGCCTATGTCGTGGACCCGTTCAATGCATTGTTTAACAAGCTCACCGCGCTGTGCTCCTGTGACTCCATCTACCAGGAAAAAGGCTACTGGAACCTTAAAACTATGGTTTATGGCCATTATTAAAAAAACTAGAACTTCTTTGGCGTCTGCTAGGTGGTCACCATTTAAGCCTGTACCCATGTCAATATATCCATGAAATTTCTGTCCATCCCATTCAATCCTTCGACGTATAGCCATTTCATCAATTACCAATGTAGCTAATAACGGATGGCTTGATGAATCTGTTTTATGTTTTAAAGCTACAAACGACTCTCTCGTAAAACCTGGCTCGCCGCCTATATTTGCATACCATTTTTTTAATGTTTGTGGATGAGGCAAAGAACTGTTAAATGTACTACGCACGTATTTATATGCTTTAGGGGAGTAATAATGGAGAGTGAGAGCAAAACTGCGTAGTTCTGGTGAGTACAGTTGTTTTGAAATAGCCCCCGATTCTAGATTTCTAAATTGTCGAGAAACCAAATCTTTGACCTATAAAATGAAAAAAGATCATAGTTCAAAACGAATTGTTAAGTGCGTGACAGAACACGCAAATGCGTGTTCTGTCACGCACTTAACAATTCGTTTACGCCGGTCAGCCTACGAGCCTACGAAGTGGCATGTTTATGAAATCATAATCATGCCACTTCGTAGGCTCGTGGGCTTATAAAATGGCATCAACCCTAAAATTGCTAACAAAAATCAATCGAATATGCAATTTTGATCAATTATACGAGTATTGTTGACTGAATTGTCTTGAATTAACAACAGTGAAAGAGACGCAATCTCAAATAAATTGATACTCACCTTTACATTAGTGTTTTTTAGATTGCTGATATTTTCATTAACTATAGAGAATTTTTCTTCTAATACCTTTAAAATATCTTATTTTATTAGCGATTTTTAGCTTTCAATCTACCAATTATCAAGTTCTGTCTCTTAATTTTACTTTCCTTCCACTGTAACACTCCTTGTAACCTTCTTTTTCGAGGAGTAGAAGCTAGTGAAGTATTATCTAATGTTTGTTTTTTTTTGGGGGGAGATTTTGTTACATCGTCATGTTTTCTTTTATGTTGCATAGGTAGCAAGGATACTTCCAAACTTTGTCCTGCTCGCACATTAATTGATGTATCTCTTTTAGCGACATTTGTACGAAAAAATAAGAGTAAATTTTATGTCAATTATTTCACATACTTAACAATATAAACATAAACATTAATAATGATGTCTTCTCAAAAGTCATGATTTCATAAAAAATTCATTCCATAGAACAAATCTAACTTAGAGAGATGTATTAATGATTATAATTCTGTAAATATATATTTATTATGGTAGTGAATCGTACTTTGATCAAGATACAACCTGACATTGACCTGCAAATTGCAAAAAACGTAAGAAAATTTGAATTTCGTGGGCTACCTTATGGAGCTAGAATCTCGGAAGAATCGCGATACAACTACAAAAACTACCAAATTGCATACATTTGATACAGACAGTTTTGCTTAGGACAACAAAGAACTGAGGTGTACTGGTGGTCGCGTGAGCTGACCGCTTTACGCGCGGCGTGCGTTGCTACGCGCCACTTGTACGCCAGGCACCGCAGGCTTCGTATCCGCCCGCCGGATACGGAAGCCATTGAGGCGGAGCTGTACGCCGGGTTCAGAGCGGCGAAGACCGCCCTCCAAGCCGGGATCGAGCGGGCCAGAGGACTGGCCCGCGAGGAGTCGCTGGAGACTCTGAACAGAGACCCGTGGGGACGCCCATATAAATGGGTGCGAGACAAGCTCCGCCCATGGGCTCCCCCGCTGACGCAGAGTCTCCGGCCCCAGCTCGTGGAGGACGTGGTGAGCGCTCTGTTCCCTTCGCGAAGGGAATATACTCCCCCGCCCATGGCTCCGCCTCCTGCGGTGCCCGATGCGGACCACACAGGAAACAACGGCGGTACGTAGGCTGAATGCCAAAAATACCGCCCCAGGACCCGACGGCTTACCTGGAAAAGCCTGGGTTCTGGCCTTAGAGGCTCTCGGGCTTCGACTTCGAGGGCTCTTTAGCGCATGCTTGGAGAGGGGCCAGTTCCCACTTCGTTGGAAGACGGGGAAACTGGTCCTCATCAAGAAGCCGGGGCGCCCGGCGGACTCTCCGTCCGCTTACCGGGCCCATCGTGCTGCTCGACGAGGTGGGCAAGCTCTTTGAAAGAGTAATTGCAGACCGCCTTGTCGGGCAGCTGGTGCGAGTGGGGCCGGATTTGGCGGACAGCCAGTTTGGTTTCCGCAAGGGGCGCTCTACGGTGGATGCCATCATGCGCGTTCGAGCCCTCACGACGGGGGATGCTGTTACCCGGGGTGGGGTGGTCTTGGCGGTGTCTCTTGACATCGCCAATGCGTTCAATACCCTGCCCTGGAGTTGCATTAGGGAAGCACTCCGGTATCACCGGATGCCGACCTACCTCTGTCGAGTGGTCTAGGCTTATTTGACGGACAGGGCCGTCATCTACCCCGGTCACCACGGACAGTGGAACTGGAGAGAGATGTCGTGCGGTGTCCCGCAGGGATCGGTCCTGGGGCCGCATCTGTGGGACATCGGCTACGACTGGGTGCTGCGCGCCGACCTCCCTAGCGGCGTCAGCGTGGTCTGCTACGCTGACGACACGCTGGTCCTGGTGCAGGGGAGGTCGCATGAGGCGGCGGCCGAACTAGCGACACGTTGGGTTGCGACAATCGTCGATAGGATCCGGCAACTGGGACTCGAGGTGGCCTTGCACAAGTCCGAGGCCATGTGTTTCTATGGTCCTCGGAACGCGCCACTGTCGGGTTCCCAGATAACGGCGGGAGGGGTTCACATCGGTGTCGAGTCGACGATGAAGTACCTGGGACTCGTCCTCGACAGCCGGTGGAACTTCGTGGAGCACTTCCGACGTTTGGCTCCCAAACTGCAGAGGGCTGGGGCTGCTTTGAAGCGGCTTCTGCCCAATCTAGGGGGTCAAATCACGGCACAGCGGACAGAGCTCCGGCGGGATCTCATGGCGGCATGGAGAGTGCGATTGTCGCAACCCAGCGCTGGGCACGCCACAATTGCGGCGGTAAGGCCCCTCTTTGAGGAGTGGCTAGAGAGGCGCCACGGCGTCCTCACCTTCCGCCTGACGCAGGTCCTCACCGGACACGGTTGTTTCGGGAGGTTCCTGTTCAGGATAAAGCGGGAGGAAACGCCCGGGTGTTACCATTGTGTGGATCGCCCGGAGGACACGGTGGAGCATACGGTGGAGGTCTGCCCGGCTTGGGCGGGGCACCGCCGTGTCCTCACAGAGATGATCGGCAGCGGCGATCTCTCGCGTCCGGCCCTGGTTCAGGCCATGGTCCGGAGCGAGAGTGCATGGGAAGCCGTCACTTCCTTCTGCGAAGCAGTAATGCTCGCGAAGGAGGAGGCGGAGCGCGCGAGGGAAATGCAAGATGCGCGCCCTCGCGCCCCTAGTCGCCGCAGGAGACGCCCCGGGCGTCGGGAGTAGCGAGCCGACTTCCGGCCACCGTAGGCGCGGGCTTGCGGACGGTGAGCAATGGGTAGCTCCCCGTCCGATTAGGACCAGGCCCGGGTCGAGGTTTGATAAATTCATGGAAATGTGTTCGATTACTAATACTGAATTGGTAACCGGACGCAGGATTAAATTTTTCCCGATAAATCGCGAATCATATTTTAATCAACATACAACCTGACACTAACCTACAAATTGCAAAAAACGTAAAAATTTTAATTTCGCGGGCTATCTTAGCGCATCCCCCTTAAAATATCGATAACTCATTATCGATAACGGTAATCTCTAATTGAGTAGCTGACTGTGACATGTGAATTGTTGGAATCTTCTCGAACATGTTTGAGTTAAAAGAAAGTAAACCTTAAATTGAACACAGTAAAGTCAACTTTTACTTGTCTTGTTGACTAAAATATTATTTTTCAAATTTTAATCGAAATAAAATCAATTAAGACTTACCGATGGTATGATATACCTCCATTTGATTCATTTTTGGTTCTGCTATCGTGTTTACATTCTAAAACAGCACAATAGGGCATTCTTGTATTTTTTTTCTAGTTTTTATATCCGTGACGGTTGTAACAAGACTGATGTGCGTGGTTTGTGCGCGGAAGCAGACATATGCGGAAGTCCGCAAAATTCGGGGTACGCGGGCCTCGCCTACTTGCGATTTCTACTGTTTTTTCTGTTCTGTGATTTTATCGCATTCACAAAATCCGGTGCAAGTTTTTCACTGTCTGTTCTCGTCGTACATACCTGGGGAAGGTGTTCTTCCACTCGGTCTCGAGGTTGAACCGCTTGGCCTTGAAGGCGTCGGCCTGCTGCTCCACGGACGCGCGCACCATGCGCCAGAAGCAGTCGGCCACGGCCAGCGACAGGTTGCGCGTCGTCACCTGCGACGGCGTCACCAGCCCGTCTCTGTGGGAGTACATCAAAATTAAAAAATTCAAGTCATTTATTCAAAGTAGGCTGAGAATCAGCTCTTTTCGAACGTCAAAATTACATAAGACAGTCCCCCAAAACGCCCACCCTTCACCACTTCCTAGTGCATTAGCTGGGAAGAAGAAGTGGCGCAACAAACTCCCCAGCAGCACAGCTGTCTGTTCAGTTAGAAGAACAAAAAAAATCAAAATAATTTACATTACGCAACACAAAACATAATTTAAATTATTAACCATATGTTAGCTAGCACACGCCAATATACCAAACAAAATCATCGAGAACTATACTCAGGCCGAAATAAAAAACTAAACGTAAACAGAACTTAATATCTAAATAAAAAGCCTCCAGGCATAAAGGGCGTGCCCGCTTACATATAGTTGTAACTGGAAGTTATAAATGATAAGCTAGGGCTATGGATGTAAAATCAATAAACAAACAGTTAATTACTAATAACAATAAATAATATGATCAATTGTCGAGGTCACTAGCTAACCACATATTGCAATACAACTCATAAAAAAAATATTGTGATGAGTAGATTTAGTCAACAATAAATTAAAATAACTTGACTTAAAAAGTCAAATAAAATAAACAATTATATAAACTCATATAACTTGTCAGTACGTGAGCTGGAGAAAGAACATAAACATTGTCTTGAGTTAATCACAGCGACCAACCATTCTTATCATTTAAGTAGTCGTTGATAGAATAGTATGCCTTTGAACAAAGATTGGATTTTACTTTCGTTTTAAACGCATTAAAAGGCAAATCTAGCAAAGAAGAGGGTAGCTTGTTATAAAAGATTATACCAAGCCCAACAAATGAGTTATGAACCTTATGAAGCTCGTAGTTTGTCCTTATTTCTAGTGTTAACAATGTGAAAATCACTGTTTTTAGTGTATAAGTGTATATTTTGCCTAATATATAAGATGTTGGCGAAGATGAATTGAGATGCCACCGTGAGGATACCAATATCTTTGAAAAAATCTCTCAGAGAAACTCTGGCACCTAGCTGGTAGATAGCTCGAACAGCTCGTTTTTGAAGAAAAACCAGAAAAACTGCCGAGTTTACAGATTCAAACACCTCTTTATCTAAGACGATGTTGGGACCTAGATTTCTAACAATTAGTAGGGCAAACTTTACACATTTCGTTTTCTTAGCATTGAGAACTAGGTTATTTGTCGTAAACCAATCCGTAACCATTGAGAGTGCACTGTTTACATCGTCAAAATCTTGTCTATTCCTGTCTACTTTAAAAATAAGAGAGGTATCATCTGCAAACAGTACAACTTCACAGATACCCTTTAAATAGAATGGTAAGTCATTGATATACACTAAGAACAAGAATGGACCCAGTATTGAGCCTTGAGGTACACCTAACTGAACTGGTAGCCCAGAAGATTTCACACCATTAACATCTACACATTGGGACCTATTATGTAAATAAGAATTTATAACGTTGAGAGCTTTGAACACCGTAATGACGCAGTTTACGCAAAAGCGTGTCATGGTGCACGCAATCAAAGGCTTTGGAGACATCACAGAAAACCCCTATAGCATTTTGCGAGTTCTCCCATGCGTTAAATATGTGTTTCAGCAAAGCAACACCCGCATCTGTGGTCGAACGACCTTTTGTAAAGCCATATTGTTCATTATGAAGGAGGCTATTTAAATTAAAATGTCTTAGCAACTGCTTGAGTATTAATTTTTCAAATATTTTGCTAAATGCTGGTAAGATAGATAAAGGCCTGAAATTACCAACGTCACTTTTATTACCTGATTTAAATAATGGTATGACTTTACTATTCTTCATGAGGTAAGGAAAAGTTCCTAAATCAACACATTTATTAAAAGTAACAGCTAGATAGGGGGCTACGATGTCTATTATATTACTTAAAAGTTTAATGGAGATGCCCCAGTAATCACCAGTGTTTTTAGACTTGAGTGTGTTAAAAACATTAACTACATCACATACACACTACTAAGCAAAAGGTTTTCAGCTTTAGATGGGGATGAATTTAAGGAGCGAGTGGTAGTTACAGGTATGTTGGCAAAAAACTCATTAAACGCCTCAGCTACGTCAGCTGCTTTATTAGTAATTTATTGTCGACCATAATCTCAAGTTGTTTATCTTGTTTAACAGACTTACCCGTTTCATTGTTAATAATTTTCCAAGTGGCTTTTACTTTATTATTGTTTTTTTTTATTGTATCGTATATATTGTATCTTTATTATTGTATTGTATCGCTTAAAAATTTAGATTTGTCAAAAATACAAACCTTTTTAAATAATTTTGAATCATTTTTGGCATACTCTAGGAAAAGAGTATCAAACCTGTATTTTTTCAAACCATATAACTCGTATAGTCTCGCTCTACTTTTATAAATTCCTGGAGTGGCCCATTGGTTAAAGCCAACAGAGGTGCCATTAATTTGAATAGTTTTGGTCTTGAAAGTAGATTGGTACTCTTTTTGCACAACATCAAAAAGGGCTCCATAGATTTCATTGGGATTCTCGTATTCTACTATAGATGGTGTAATTCTATGAGCTATATTATTTTTAAACTTATTGCAACGACTAGCTGTATAAGGCCTGCATTCAATTTTATGCGGCTTTTTATGTAATGGCATGGGGAAGCTAGCTAATAAACCACAGTGGTCAGACGTTAAGTCACTTAACACTATTTTATTTTTGGCATCACAATCACTAAATATATTATCTAGACAAGTTGAAGAAGATGCCGTGATTCTAGTAGGTTCAAAAAACAAGTTTATTAAATTATAAGACCTAAACAGATTAAGAAGTCTAATACTTAATGGAGTAACATCTAAAATATTAATATTAAAATCTCCACATAAAATTATACTTTTATTACTTAATTTTAACCTATTGAGTGAATCCTCCATTACCGATTCGAAACTAATAAAATCACCAGAGGGGGGTCGATAAACGCAAATTATAACGTATCGCCCGAGTTCAACACAAGACAACTCAATAGTGCGCTCGATGGAAAGATTAACTACCTAAATCTAAACGTTGTTTACATTTCAACTTGTTTGAAACAAGAACTAAAGATCCACCGCGAATGGCGCTTTTCTTTACAAACGCACTTTGAACAGTAAAATTATCATCATTGATAAACACTACTTCATGTTCTTTCAACCAGTGTTCAGTCAAACATAACACCTGAACATCATAGTTCTCTATAAATAAACTTAACTCTAGCTCTTTGCCGGACAGACCCTGCATATTTTGATGAACAACATTAAAAATATGCGGCTCACCCGTTGTCGCTCCTAATAGTTTAAACTATAAGGCGTATCAAAAGTAGTGTTAGTACCACTACTAACAGTAACCGGTGATACACTACACGTACCAGTGTCACTCTGTATATTGTATGCTAAGAGATTAGCAATTTGTCTCCTACAACTAGGTGGCAAATACATTGTATAATTTGTCAGTTTGTTATCAGTAATTAATTGATTACAATCAAAATATAAAATAGCGTCACTGTGACGACATGTCCTATTATAAATTAACATATTTAAATTATAAATGTGCCTTTTTTGCTCATCAGACAAATATTGAGAATAAGGCAAGGCACAGAAAATGAATTTACAACTATTGGTCTCAATGGACACATTCTATTATGTCCTTTTTTCTTACAGTTAAACTATCCCCATATAATAAAATAACAGTTGAACTGGGGTTTATTTTTGTCAATTTAATACTACTAATTAATTGGCTAATACTGGCACCGGGTAAACAATTATTTATAACATATTGTTGTGAACACTGATTAAATACTCTACCAAAACCTTGACCAAATTTGTCAGAAAATACATATGTTGTGTTAATCAAATTATTCCTACTATTATTAACGTTATTAATACAGCTACCTACATTCTAAACCACTGAAGGTGTGGGCGTAACAACTTCAGGCTGAGTTTCCTGAGAGGAGGCGCAGCAAAAAGAGAGGTTATTTGTCAGAGACTCATATGCATTGTACTTGACCAGGTCGGCCAACTCATTGGCAAAATTCAAATTCAAATTCAAATTCAAAAGTCATTTATTCAAACTAGGCTGAGAATCAGCACTTTTCGAACGTCAAAATTACATAAGACAGTCCCCCAAAACGCCCACCCTTCACCACTTCCTAGTGCATTAGCTGGGAAGAAGAAGTGGCGCAACAAACTCCCCAGCAGCACAGCTGTCTGTTCAGTTAGAAGAACAAAAAAAAAAGATTCTATATAATAGTATTCAAAATAATTTACATTACGCAACACAAAACATAATTCAAATTATTAGCCATATGTTAGCTAGCACACGCCAATATACCAAACAAAATCATCGAGAACTCAACCAATCAATCATCGATACTCAGGCCGAAATAAAAAAAACTAAACGTAAACAGAATTAATATCTAAATAAAAAAGCCTCCAGGCATAAAGGGCGTGCCCGCTTACATATAGTTGTAACTGGAAGTTATAAATGATAAACTAGGACCATCGATGTAAAATAAATAAACAAAGAGTAGTTGGCTTCCTGCATACGCTTACTTAGGTCTTAGGTCTTGTTGACAAGCCTCATATTTACTAAAGATATCCTTTAGAGCATATTCCCTAACAAACAATTCACCTGTAGGTGCTGAGTGTCAGTATCATACATAGTACGAGAATTATATAATTGTAATTCACTATTACACTTCTTTAATTCTTGAATTAAATTTAGATGTTTTTGCCTTACTTTTGTATTTAATTTGTTAACTTTTTGGCGTTTTAGTGATTTTTGAATTTTTCTAATTAATCTATTAATTTTAATATATTTTTCAACTTATTATGGCTAGTAAAAAAACATGGAGATAAACAAACATGGAGCCTTAGCAAAGTTTGTATATTGTGCGTGAACATGAACTGCTTAATTTGAAATGGGCAGTGGTTTTTTAGTACCTGTGAATTTTTTAAACACAGCCTTATCTCGATAATGTTTGTATTTCTTGCTTTAATTATTTGATCAATGCCATAAAATGGGTCATGGACACAAAAAACATAAATACCAATTTTTTTAATTTAAAAAATGTTATACCTAGTGTATGTGGGTGTACCTATAATGCCCATTTGCAAAGAAAAAAATACTTTACGGATCAAGAAGTATCAAAACGTTGATCTGGTACTTGTAGCAATACCCATTTGCAAAGAAAAAAATACTTTACAGATCAAGAAGAATCAAAACCTTGATTTGGTACTTACAAGTACCAGATCAAGGTTTTGATTCTTCTTGATCTGTAAAGTATTTGTTTCTATATATTGTATGTATTGTGCTTGCTTTTTATGATGTTTGGTGTTGAAAAAAATTCACAATTATCATCGCTGGATATAGACCCACCACAGACTAACGATCCGCCCCGGCTTTGCACGCGTATTTATTATAAATATAAACCTTCCTCTTGAATCACTCTATCTATTGCTGAGTAGTTTAAAAGATCTAAGCGCACAGACAGCGGAAGCGACTTGATTTTATACTATGTAAAGAAAGATGACCATCAACTATTGGGGTATTGAAACTTTGGTAAGCTGGTTGAATAAATTCTCACACACACCTCTACACGTTTCTGACATTCTCTTATGTAGCAATCAAGATTGAAATTGGTTTATAATAATAATAAAAACTTGATTATTCATGAAACCAGTACAAATTCAAATAGCACTAGCCTCCACACTAGGATTCCCTGTGTCGTGGAGACTAGTCTCCACAAAATCCAAAAATGCCTCCAATTTGGTTGGTGGGTTGTTATCAAAATGGTTTTATAGCGGTTTTTTAATGCCAACTTTATGAACGTTAAAATGCAGTTAAAAACAAATAAATACGAGAAATAGTGTGTTGTTTTGAGCTTTGTCAGGTTTAAGCCGGATTGAAAGGTATACCACTCACTTGAACAGCTTGGAAGACCTAAAGAACCGTTCTTCATACTCTCGTATGCTCTGTATGGAGTCGTCCTTGCGCGAGCGGCCCGTCACCACGGCGTAGTAGCCCAGCGCCTTCATCGGGAACAGCTTGCCTTCCAGGATGCGGCGGATCTGGCGGAAGATTCACGTTTTGATAGTTAGACAAAGATCATTTACTCGTTAACCACGTTGTAAATAGAAATTAAAGGCTACTGGCCTTTAATTTCTATTTACAACGTGGCAATAAAAATTACGTTTTTATTGGGGGATGCGATAAGGTGGACGCAAAATTACATAATAGCCAAGTTTGATACGTTCCACTTTTACTGACACCAACCTTTGCTTACCAACTGTTAGAGGGATGTCTACTCTAATGCTGCGGCCGCATCTACGTCTATCGTGACGAAGCAATGCGTGGCGAAGCTTCGTATGTTTTGCTCGCTAAAAAGTTATCGCGTTAATGCGGTGGTATTATTTACGGGCACCCGGGCGATAAGTGCTACGCAGCCCGAACTATCGCAACGATAACCGATAATGGTTGGTCACATCTGCGTGTATCGTATCACGGTGCGAAGCTTTGTCATAGACGCAGATGCGTCCGCAGCATAAGAAAATGATTCATTTTGTCAAAACACTGAGTAAATTACAAATATCGTAGTCGTTTTATATACGTATCACTACGAGATTTGCAATACCATAATGCAATATTTTCAACGAGGAGCTCGTGGCTAAGTAACAACAGCCGCACTGGTCGATCCATCAGGTTAAGCTACGCTTGCCGGGGTTGGTCAGTGGATGGGTGACCATCTTTATATACCGAGAATCCTCTGTGCCTCGGAAAGCACGTTAAGCCGTTGGTCCCGGCTGTCATTCGTGGATCTTTGACAGTCGTTACGAGTCGTCAGAAGCCCGAAAGTCTGACACCAGTTTTACCATGGGATATCGTATTTTAGAGGTATCAGGAACAGGGTGTAAAGTTCACTCATCCCCCATAGAAAAGGGAGGATCCTCCGACCAGACGGGTGTGATGTCTGGCGGGCAACTGCCCAGAGGTTTGAAGTTGGGAGATTCTATATATGTTTATCGCGCGGTAAACTCTAATTGCGCGATGCAGGATTTGTGTGACGTCAGGATGTTATGTGACGTCAGGTCTTTGATGCGTAGTTCGCATGTAGCGATGTAGATGCCGCTACAGTATTACCCAGTTACTGGGTTTTGGAGGTCAGATAGGCAGTCGCTCCATGTAAAATACTGGTATTCAGCTGCATCCGGTTAGACTGGAAGCCGACCCCAACATAGTTGGGAAAAGGCTAGGCAGATTAATTTGAATGCAATATTTTCAACGAATATTATTTTCTTTCAGCACACAATATTGAGCCCACGTGGTTACAGCCCACTCCATCTCTCACAGAGTTCCCAGCAGAGGGAACATTAATAGGCTGATTATGCTATGTATGAAACGACATAGATCTTAACTAAGCGAGGTTCAACCATTACTAATCTTTTTGTAATTTTTGACGTTCAAAAGTGCCTTGCAAGGGTCTATTTGAAATAAATGAATTAACTTTTGTCCCGTCTATTGTAAATATATTTAAATGTCTTTGACTATATCATATCTGTATGAGGAGCTCGTGGCTAATTAATAACTGCCGCACGGGTCAATCCCTCAGGTTAAGCTACGCATGGCCGGGTTGGTCCGTCGATGGGTGACCATCTTTACATACTGAGACTCCTCCGTGGCTCGTAAAGCACGTTAAGCCGTGCGTCCCGGCTGCCATACGTGGATTTTTGACAGACATTACGGTCGTCAGAAGCCCCAAAGTCTGACAATCAGTCTTACCAAGGCTACTGCTAAGCTACTGGGCTGTGGAGGTCAGATAGGCAGTCGCTATATTGGCATTCAGCTGCATCCGGTTAGACTGGAAGCTGACCCCAACATATGTTGTTGGAAAAAGGTTAGGCAGATAGACTGATTTATATCATATCTGTAGGAATATTTCAGATATTATGATATACTCACTCTATTAGGGTTGGCGAGGTTCTCCTCAGCCAGGTCCACCTTGGTGAGCACGAAGATGGTGCGCTTGCCCGACGGGTCGCAGGACGAGACCAAGTCCGTTACGTTACTGCGCTCTGCGTCTACGGAGCCGTCCTGAAAGGGAAGGAGAATATTAGTTAGTAAATAATTGTCTATAACCAGAGCTTAGTAGAGATGGTTCACTCTGCAAAATCATTTAAATAAAAATCGACTTTAACAACGACACAATAAAGTGCAATTCAGGTCGCAGGTCGCGTAACTCTTATGTCTTCTGACTACGTTACACTCACTGAATTGGCCCGACAAGTCGAGCCGCCGCGTACTTGTAGCTTCATAACTAAAAAGCGGAGTGCGCCTTCTGTAATTTTCTGTGGTTAAGCGAAGATTTTGATAGGCGACATATTTTTACTCGTCCTAATTTAAAGTCAAATAATTTCTTTCAAGGCATTTTATAATCTCAAAATTTACAAGAAAGAGAATTAAATCTAGTTGCTGAGATCAAAAGAACAGGCATTTCCCTATTCAGAAAAATATGCAAGACACTCCATAATTGCTATAGAGGACCTATTATTGACATAACTTTCTTTTTCGTGTGGTTAGTGACTAACCTGGTGTCAGAGTTTTAAAACCGCCCACGGGCCTCTGACGCCGTCGAGAAATATCTCTCAGGCATGCCGGTTTCCTCACAAGGTCTTCCTTCACTGTCTTTGAAGCAAGTGATAATTATACAATACGCACATGAATCCGAAAAGTCAGAGGTTCGAACTCGAGGCCTTGGATTCGAACTCGAGACCTATGACTTGGCAGTCCGACGGTCACACCACTGCACTGCTGTGGTACTTGACATAACCACAAACCAGTTACGAGTATATTATGAAGATGTCCGAAAACATTCCTTGGTAGAAATTTTTTTCAAACTGAGATATTTTATCACCGCACGTAACTCACTTTTATCCATAACTAGCTGACCCGGCGAACTTTGTTCCGCAATCAATCAAATATAAAAAACCCTACCTACCCTAGCTACATCATCATCATCAGTTTTTAATTTCCCTTACAAACTTTCACCCCCCTTTTCACCCCTTTAGAGGGTGGTTTCCGGGATAAAATGTATCTATGTTAGACTGCTGGTTCTAAGCTACCTCTCCACCAATTTTCAGCTAAATCGGTTTAGCCGTTCTTAAGTTATAAATAGTGTAACTAACACGAGTTTCTTTTATATATATAGATTTTGGGTTTTTAGCAACTCGTTGCACAAAACAATTTATTACGTCCGAACGAACTGACAAAGACAAGTGACAGTTGCAGTTGCATAAATATTGTGAGTCATGGTCTAATAAAACAAGGTCTGGCATTCCGGGACTAACACATGCCTACTTCACTATCCAGTTGCCACTCTATTGCAACAAAACACGATTAAGGAAAGATTTTCAGAAACCAAAGCTTTTAAATTGTCGTTTCGTGTGTCTAATCAAACGAAACAATTCAATTTAAACATAAACCAACGTAATTGTTAATTAAAACCTCATTGTTTAATCGGATTCGCACAGGTAATAAAGGTGGTTGGGGAGTTATTATTACAAACTTCTGGTAACACTGATGTGATGACGTAGACTTGTGTGGCCCACGTGACCACTGTGTTTCGGAATGCCATACCTGGCGAAGTATATTATTATACCATGGTGTGAGTCATACTCTATAATTTGAATATCGAAATTCTCCCAAAAAGGTTTTATATATGCAATTCTAAAAACTTTTTGATTCACCCTCGTACATACCTGTATACACAGTATGATAGCGTTGGGGTTGTCCATGTACTGTTTCGTCATCTGTTTGATAGCCTCGCGCGTGTCTGATGCCATGTCCACCGTTTGTGTCTGTAACAGTCAAAATTATTGAGTTCATTTAGAATAGGGATAATTACAAAAAATTTTTTTTAGTCCTTCATTGAGATTTAAAAAAAAATTGGACACGTATTTTATCTTTCTTTACGTAATCTAAAGATTACGGCGATACATTGAGGTAAAATGTGCCGTGACGTCACGAGTATGGAGATTTTATACATACTAGTGATGTAGCGACCCCCACTCCCCAACCTAAAATGCGTTTTATCTACTCGTAAGTAATTTTTTATTAATATGATAAAGCAAAAAACACGTGTCTAATATTTTTTTATTATCTGACTGACGGACTAATTAGAACTTATTATTTTTTACCCAGGCATCATCCCTATTAATTAATTTCATTTATACTTGTCTTCTCGCAGGGTCAGTTATGAACAGGAATTATAAAGATGCTACAAATGCTTCAAAATCAAGATTTCAAGAACTTCTAGTTGTACGGTCAGCTTCTTTGCAATATTTTTTTTTTCTATAAAAAATATTAAAAAGCGATTCTTTCGTGATTACGCGATTGTTCGCGTACATGTCACTTTTTGTTCGAAAAACCGGAAAGCGCCCTCTGTCGGCGCGAGCACGCGTTCAGGTTCACCAAACAACAAGTTCGAACGATGGTGTATTTGCGCGACGATCACTATTAAATAAGACGCGGGGTCAAGTCTAGTGGTCACTTACGATAAATTCGGCCATACTTTACAATATAAACTTACAGAAATAACTCCGGGCAGGTCGACCAACACCATGCGATGTAGGCCGGGCCCCTTCACCGACATGGAGATCACTTCGCTAGACACTGTGCGGCCGCCTCGCACGCTGTTGCGCATGCGCAGTTCTATTTCTCTGGTAAAATAAAAATATAACGTCTTTTTTTAAGTTGTAGCGCAAACACGAGCTTTAGGAAAAACAACTATAATGCCTACATACAATTTCATTCACAAATTATTTGCTAAATATGTAAACAAACACGAGATTTTGGAAAACCAACTGTAACGCCTAAACATAAGGTTCAGTTTGCGTTACAACTTCTTATATTTTACGACTTTTTCAACAGTCCAGGGTCCAGGCAGTCTAAAATCAACTTTATTTACACTAATATAAAGTTTATGATTGTTTAAGAGTAAATAAAATCAATTGGAAACAAGGATTTAAATATAATAGAGCTTAGTTGAAAAACTGTAGCACAGGAGACAGAGCCTTCCCTTTAAAATGAGACAGTGAATTGTCAATTTTTTTTCTTTTAATCCACAATGGGGCAGTTCTTGGCCTGCATCTCACCTGATGGTAAGTGATCAGGCCGAAGGTGGAAGCGAGCTTCACCCGGAATCCTCAACCACAGAGGAACTGGCTATCTTACCTCTAACTGCCGAAACACAACAATGCTGTTAAAATTGTTGTTTTGGCGACTGACTCAGATAAGATGGTGGTAGCTAGCCAGGCGGACTTAGAACAAGCCTTACCACCAACCAAACTGAACGGAAGATTTTGCCCCCACTGGGAATCGAACCCGGGACCCCTGGGTCTGAGACAGTTGATCTAACCACTAGACCACAGAGGTGTTTTTGGAAAAAGCTTTAAACAGCGTAAAAGTTGATAACAGATTAAAACAGAAGGTAATAAAGGGCTTAAAAGGTGTCCAAAAATCTACAATGACTACTTGCTAAATATATTTAATTTATATATATGGCACTCACTTTCTTAAATCAGCTAAATCAGATTCCTTGTTCAGATCAAATTCTCTCCCTGAATCCCTGAACTGAGCGACGTGGTATGGCCCTTCTGATAGTGTTACTTTGACTGGAGCTCTGTAAATAATGATAAATAATCTTTATATATGTATAGAATTCTTTTGTACGTCTGTATGTCAATGAACTCCTCCTAAACGGCTGGACCGATTTTATTGAAATTTTTGTGGATCTCTGGATGGTTTATATTCCCAATTGGACCTGTTAGGTGGCGCCGCGATCGAGTTCTAGGAAACAGGACAACATGTGTCCGGTCAGGTAATTATTAAATAAAAATTTATAGATTATGCCAAGATACAGAAAGCAGCTTTTAAAAAAAAAATTGTGATCACCAATTTATTTGCCAAACAAATGGTGATTCGGTGTATAATTATATTCAGTACAAGATTATTTTCTTCACAAAACACATTTCGGAATCAAGAATGGTTGACATTTCAAATTGTTTTGTGATAGTAAGTACTACCTGAGTTTGATTGCGTGAATTCATTCAACTAAGTTCGAAAACGATATAATTTTGTATTTCTAGTTTTTTTTTGATAAACATAAGGAGATATCAAGACGAATTAGACTACGTATGTCCAGCACCGGTGCCCCTTACCTGGTACACATCTCGCCCGCCCCGCGCGGGAAGATCCTGGCCTGCGCGATCATCTCCAGCACCGACGTCTTGCCGGCCGACTGGTCGCCCACCACCACGACGCGCGGCAGGCGGTCCGTGTCGCCCGCGTCCCAGCCCGACAGCTCGTCCAGCACGGCCGAGTACATGTCGATTAGCGAGCGCTGGGGACAGGGACAGATATATTGCACAAGATGTCATTGAAACAACTGAAAACCTGAAGAGACCATCCATTCACACATATGACCACCACCACCCACCACCACCTACGACTCATCATTATGTGTAACTGGACAACAGGACCGACCCAGAACAGAAAGATAGTGATTATGAGGTAATGTTGTTTGTTTAGACATAAGCGGCGACGGCGACATCCCAGGTCTCTATCCACTGCTTACTGTCATCTAGATTAATAGTGCAAGTGGTCATAAACGGCGACGGCGACATCCCAGGCGTTTATCCAAAGCCTACTGTCATACAGTTTAAGATCTAATAGTGTATTATGCAATTAATGAATAAAGGACGGATTTAAAGCGAGGGCCATAGATGAATCACGAGCAAGTGAAGGATTCTTACGACTGGTCCACGACCATAGGGAGTGATTCTTGATGATTAAATCACGAGCGTAGAGACTGATTCAAGTGTTAGAATCCTGAGCGACGCGAGTGATTCATGGCCCTCGATATAAATCCGTTTTATTCAAGAGTTGCATACTATACTTTATACCATGCCTACGAGAAAAAGAATGGAATGGAATAATGGAAAAAAAAATATTTAATGAAGAAAAAAGGAAGGTCAAATTAATTAAAATGCACATTAAAATTAGAACAATTACTAAAATCAAGAGTAATTTTCAAAATATTATTATTAGGATGGTCAACTTGTGAAGCGATTCATGTCCTGTGTATTGAGTATTTTCTCACAAGGAGGTTGTATAACATTGAGATGGAGTTCCAATTTAATGGTGTGTTCTAAATTCAAATACCAAAATAGTGATTAAAAGACCTTTTTATTCACTGTTTTCAGTTAGTAAAATAAGGTTTTTAGAGGAGGAATGGTATAAAATAAAGTATTTTCTCCAGGGTTCAACGAACTTACCTTCATCTTCCTAGTGGAAGGCTGTCTCCCCTGTCTTAGCAGCATGTTCTGCTGCCTCAACTCTCTGTTCTCCTGCTCAAGACGCTGCAACTCTCGCTGGTATCGCGCTTGTAACGCCAGGACTTCTTCTTGTAACGCGTGGACGCGTTTCTCTGTAGGAAAGAAAATGGAAATAAAATAAATTTGTAGTCCCAATAAATATAAATGCGTAACACACTTGTCATGATTGACATTACGAGTGTATAACGTAACCGTAAAGTGTCCGTAGAGTTTTTTGCCCGTTCTTCTCCACAGGAACCTACTACGCTTTGGAATGGGCAACTAGCTTCATCTTTCTGACTGACCGACCCCTTGACAATTCAAAAGTGCCTGTAATTGGTTTATTTGAAATAAATGTTTTGAGTTTAGTTTGAACTTTAATTTTGACCATAGCTACAACAAAATTTGTATACCCATTTTCGTTTAGGGTACTGAATTGCTGATGCGGAAAATTACAGTATTTATTGTCAAAAATAAGGTTTTTTAAAATTATTTTCAATCAAGATATTTGCACAAATGTAAGCGAACAGTCTTAAAATAATAATAATATATGCATGTATACAAGGTGGCAGGGCCATCGACGCTACCATGGATTCAGTACATGATTCTGGATCCCCTGTAGGTATTGATCTCGTCGGTTATTTTTTTTTAAATTTGTTGAATACGAAAAACAGCATTTTTTTTCAAATACCCGACGAAAAACAGGAAAAGCGGCCAAAAGGTTGGCAGCATTGCCGCGTTGTATAGCAATGCTCGTTTTTTGCAAAAAAAAAATAAGCCAGCCTCTGGTCACATGAAGATTCGATAACCGCTTGGCGATGTCTCAAAAAACTAAGTGGGCATTCGGACCCAATAAGTTTGAAATAATAAATAGCTACATATAACATTTTAAAAAAATTGGGTGCTTATACTGAAAATGTTCAAATCCATGATGGCGTCTATGAAAATTGTAGTGGATACCTAAGGAAATAAACGATGCAAACTAGAACGAAACAGGTAGGGTTGTCTCACCGTAAGTGGTCGTATCTTCGTTGCCGCCGCCGGCGCGGCTGGCCGAGGGCGCCGGCCTGCTCTGTAGGTTGTTCACGATCTTCTGCGGCTGGTCTGAAGAATTACAACTTGTATGAGACATACGTACGGTAAGCTAACATGTTCAGAAAATCGTATAAGTAAAATAAATAACTCTAAATCTGAGACACTCCAACTAAAGACATTTTTTCTTTACATATACGTATAAATAAAAGGTATTGATCCCCGCAAAAATTGACATACTTAATTCTTTTGAATAACGGAATAGCACGCGCAAAAAAATATTTTTGGTGCTCTAGTAGACATTTTAAAAACCTTTCTAATACATTTCTTCATAGAGTAGCATTTCGCCAGAGCTTGGCCTGCGTGTAAAGCTGAATTTTTATACCCTATAACATTCTGGGAATTTTGCTTATTACCCCCCTACATACATAGTCACAAATTGTACCTGTTTATATTAGTAAAGATAAGATTTAACCATTTAATTTAAAGATTGACAATTAACAACGTCATTTATGTGAGTCTTTTGCACATCAATTTCAAAATTATAGTCTACAAAAAAACTACAAAATATTGAAACACACCATGTACAATCCGCCTATGAAAACCTTGATCATACTTAGAACCTTATCTGATTCAAAAAGCGACATGAGCTATTCACAAGTGAAATCTAACGAGTTTAATGTGATTAATTAAAATTATCAATGTTTTCATAAGGTGATTGTACTGCACAAAACACATACTACATGATATACATACCGACACTAGCAGCATTACTAGCAGCGGCTGCAGCCACTGCGTCTTCGTACCGCTGCGCCAGCCACTCGCGTAGTTCGGCAGCTCGAGCGAGCCCAGCATCGCGCAGCCTCGGATCTATGTGCACCGACAGCGTCATTGGGACACCTAACGATATACGGTCCTCTCAGCTTATATACCGCCGCCGTTATACATAACATCACGACTGTACTTTTTGAAGAGTTATGCAGGGGTGTACATAAACCCACATTTTGCCAGCTATATTTAAGTCCCACGTAATAGGGGGTGAGTATTGCCATCAACCGGGCACAAATCCAGACTAAGCAACTGATAAAATCCAGATGGAAAATCCCGATAATACTTTGGCCAACCTGGGAATCGAACCTAGGACCTCATGCTCAGCCTGTATTCCAACTGCAGAGCATAAGCCTCTTCTAGGGAAAGAAAGATAGTTTACTATACTATGCTTACTCAAAGCATGTTTTATACTTCAGTGTTTGATTGAAGTAGGCTTTTAAAACCCCAAAATTCAATATTTAGATAAAGAATTCTACTCACATTGTCGGTGTGAACATAACTCAAAAAATCAAGACTGGAATCAGTGTCTAGCACTAAAACCCACTCACTAATTAATAATGTAGTGAAAATTAAAAATGACACCCTGCGTTTACATGATGGCTGACAAATACTAAAGAATTAATCAATTTAAATGATTATATACTTTACTGCTTACCACTACTTACTAAGAGATAGTACAAACCTTTTCAATTTGTAGGTTTTTATATGCATTTACTGTCTTCCCATAAAATAAAATAAAATACTATCTATATTGTCAGTCAATATGCAAAAGCAGCATCTGTCCTACTGCCGGTGGGGAAGCAACTAGCTGATGCGACTATTCTCTCGATCAAGAAACGTACAATAGATGTAGATCCCATGTCAGTAAAAGAGATACATATATATTAACAGTTGATCACTGACTATTCACACGGCACCAAGAACTCTCTCTATTGACCGTTTCTTGCGCAACAAAAATTGACGATAGCTAGTCGCTTCCTCGTAGATGGTGGGTGGGACAGGTGCCTTAAGAGTTTTTTATTATATAAATGCTTGTTTTTTATCATCTCCCTATTTTCTACAACATTCACATAACTGACCTATCTGGATGTTGTCTCCGAACTTCTCCTTAGCATTGATGAGGGTGGTGGTGAACTGATTCCATTGATCGTTGTCTGGCAACAGGTCGTTCAGCCAGCCCATGTCAGGTAAACCGTCCTTCCATTCTGTGTATTTCTGGAAAGAGAGAATTTCATACAGATGTTTTATTAAGAGCAAAATAATGTTTCTAGAAAAAGTTCTCTATAAAAATCTAATCTGCTATGGGTGGCTTAAGATTGCCCTTTCTTTAGTAGTTAAATGAAACACAGTTTTTTAAAACTTATATTGTTTCTTGTAATTGGCGAAAATCAAATCAATCAGTTTGTGGCGGCATCTACATCGCCACATATCGCTACACATCAAAGGCATGACGTCACATCAAATCCTGACGACACACAAATCCTGCATCGCGCAATTAGTTTACCATGCGAAAAGCATATTCATAACTTCCCTGACATCAATCGTTGGGCAGTTGCCCGCCAGACACAACACCGGTCTGGTTGGAGGATCCTCTCTTTTCTATAGAGGATGAGTGAACTTTACACCCTGTTCCTCAAACCTCTAAAAGTTTATTGCAAAAATGTTGTACTTAAGTGGAAACTAAATCCAATACTTCTGTTTAAATAATAATCTACAGAAACAAAGTGTTGCAATTTACCTAGTTAGTGAAAAAATATGATCCACAAACAGATTTTACTACTTTGGCAGACTACTATATAAACGTAAACCATGATTTTAATTATTAAGTACATATTTTAAAACATAACCCACCTTATTCAAAGTCATGCCGCCACCAACAGCCCCTCCCAACACGAGATATCGGACCTTCAGCAGCCCCCTCACGGCTCGTGCCACGAGCATGCCATATTTCCTCCGCTGGATATGACTTGTGTCTATGGGCTTGTGGAGGAGAACGCTGCGACCAGTCCAGACGGAGAATGCTACTGCTCTTTTGTCTACAATTGTCCATTGTGATTTTTTTAATGATGATCTGGAAATAGTTTAACAACACCAAAATTACCTATCAGTTTTTCTAATGATTGAATAACAGATATTGCATTTAGTACTTATAATATTGTCTATTTTATTGGTATTATGACTTCCAAAGTACATTTTAAAGTCCTCACATATTTTTGTAGGAAAATAGTGGAAGAAAAGTTGGAGATTTGGTTGAGGTGTCTGTCTACAGAATAAGTTGCTTATAAGTTGCACAGACATGATCAATAATACTTATGGTAAGCGAAATGATATATGTTGATCATGTATTACTTACAGATTTGTTAAGAAATCACTGCGTACGCGTATAATGCGTAAATCAATAAACAATCCAGTAGGTAGGTACTATTTGGCAGATAGGTTTTAGGTCAGCAGATTGTCAAGGTCGAGTCTCATAACATGTTACATTACACACTGCAGAGCTTAATATAACTGATATTACGCCGAATGAAGGATTATTATGCGAGCCTTATAATATAGCGACGATTTCTTAGGAAAAAGTACCAGGGCGACAAATATTGAAGAAGTCATAGGTCAGGAACGAAGGTTAGACACCACTCACCTCATACGATTGTGCAGTATTCTCGACATGTTTACGTAATACCTTCGGTTTGTTTAGTATTTCATAACCTTTCAATAAGGTTTCGGAAAAAATAATAAATTAAAAAGATGTTCTCATTTCATAACCTCCACCGGTACTATGAAAAAATATATCACGTAATAACAAAACAGATAAATTGGTTTATATGGTGGGTTTTATAGTAAATATGAAACAATCAACTTGTAAATAGTTATAAATTACTTCATATTTTGAATATTGACAAATTACACATTTCAAAGGACATTTTCGATTTCATTTTTGATCTACGTTTTGTTTGTGCGTTTTGGGAACTCGGAACGCAGTACAATTATTTTGAACCTGTATTTTTCTCGTATTTATAAGACATAATACAAGAAAGTTTATCACAATTACAGTATTTGTCTATTTGAGATTTTGTTGTATTTACTCATTTATAAACTTAAGTTAATGGAACTTACAAATCAGCGTTTAGTTCATTTTACATTGCAAAATTTAGCAGAATGGGCTCCTGTATGAAACGTCAATTACGTCATTTTATGTCAAATGGCGACTTGTTTTGCCAACTGGACAAAATCCTGTCACTTGTAAAAATAATGCAATTTTCCTATTGTTTACATCTAATATTACCAATTATTTCCGTTTCAATACTTTAGTGTGACATGTGACGTTAGTTGGTCACGCTGAAAATGTCGTGGCTAAACTTAAACCACAGTTTAAACAGCCTAAAAGGCCAAATCACAAATTTCGCATCTGAAGTGTTATCTGAGAGTCCTGCACAGGATATTGCAAACGAAAGTTTACAAGGAGACTCTTCTGGGACAGAACTAGAGGAGAAATGCCGAAATCAGGAGCTTGAGGTGAGTTTGCGCAATTTAATAGCTAATTTAATGTTACGCTTGACAGCTGACTTTTAGGTTATGTTTTTATATTTTTTTATTGTTATGCAGAGACAATTGACCATACGATCTGTAATCATCCTCTCTAATTCTTTCGAGGTTGCATAATTGTGCTAAAAGTAGTGCAGTAATCTCGTAATTCCCGCTGGGCTTACGTAAACAAAGTAATTCTAATTGTTATTTTGCTATTGCTGTCTCTTTCCTGTTTAGTAAACATAGCAGATGATTGCTATTTGATAATATTCAGGTACTTACTTTTTTTTTAAGTACGAAAGTCACTATGTTTAAATCCTAATAAATAGAGCACTGTGTTACCACCTACACCTATTTCTTCCCTTGAAATGTTAAGTGATATTAGCTGTGTCCTAGAATATACTAGATCTGATAATCATATATGCAAATTATGTAGATTAGTAAACCAAACAGTACCTACTTGTAATCTTTATGTTTGTTCTTCAATTTAACCTGAATATTACATAAAATAATGCTTTAAATAGGAGTTATTGTAGACCTTTTATACAACCTTATATGTTTTCAATATTTACGAAATTAGTTCATGACATAATAATTATTCTTACTGATTGTGGTTTTATCTAGATATAGATTAATTTGTAAATCATTGGCTTTTTCTTGTTCTGTTTCCATTGTTATTAATATTGGTATGATCTAATTATATGAATTTCTTCTAACTGAACAGACAGCTGTGCTGCTGGGGAGTTAGTTACACTAATTCTTCTCCCAGTAAAGGCACTAGGAAGTGGTGAATAGGGTAGGCGTTTTGGGGGCCGGCTTAATGTAATTTTGATGTTCAAAAAGTGATGATTCTCAGCCTAGTTTAAACAAATGGCTTTTGATTTAGACTATTTTTATTTTGAGTGAGCGCTGGGTGTGTTTAATAACAATTAAGCAACTGACCAACTTTTTGACGGGTCTCCCTTGTTTCATCGAAAAGAAATTGCCAAATTATCACTTCCCTAACAATTTTCCGCATAATTTCATTTGCCAAATTATTACTTAGCAAAAAATCTCTACCCAAATAATTGTAACGCAAACCTAATGTTTTGCAAGTGAATGTTTAAACAATAACTTGTTTACCAACTAGTACTTTTACCAATTTTTATTTAGTCAAATATTTCAGTTGGAATAACTCATTTTAGTTTTTACACAAAATAAAGACGTTTTATTACAAGGGTGTTTTTTCCACTTGGGACAAATTCTAAACAGGTAATAATAATATGAATTTATTTTAAATTTTTTTTTTAGTTAGTTGCATTTTTTTAAATAATTGATCACGTCTAACTAGTTCAGTTTCGGGTAGCCTGTTTTTTTCCATATTTTTTTCTATATAATCTAGTCGTTTCTGGCGTAGGAGGTCACAGTTTTAACCTAACCTAACCTAACCATTTAAAAAAAAAATAACCTACTCTAACTAGTTCCATAACTAACTGACCAAACGTTTATTGTCTAAAGATTGTTTGCTGTAATAAATCATTTGATTAAAGACCAAATGGCTAAATTAAATTATCCTTGATAATATTCTGCCAAGTAAAAATTTGACCAAATGAAAATGTGCATACCTACTAAAGTGAAATTTGGGCAAAATCTTTTCGTAAAACGGCAGGCTCCCCTCTTTGACAATTCAAAAGTAAAACGTAATTGAAATAAATCCTTGAATTTCAGTTCTTAATTTTTTGTAGCATTAGATATGCAACTAATTGAACTTAGATTACAGGTTGGTCATTTTTTTACCAAATATTTCCATGTTACTTAGGCTCACATTTAATAGCAGATGAATTAACAAGCCCCATCAGTACTAAAAGTAGAATGAGGGAATCTGCCCCACCCCTAGCTATAAGATATACCCTGAATTGAATTAAGTTAATATTCTTAGGTAAATCCAATGAGATCTGCAATGAAGCATCAACAGACTCTTCAGTCTATTCTTTTTTAAAAGCTTTTTTACTGATTCTTCTCTAGCTGTATTCTAGACTCTGAACAGAACAGAGCCTAAAATCTTTTGGAAAACCTGCGGGGTAATTGCGTAACACACTAACAGTAGCAATGGCTTTCATTCTGACAGTTAAACAAAATTCATTGCGTTATTTACTTTGTTGAGCAGACAAGTTTTTCTAACATATGAAGCAATGGATTAGCATTATCCTTCAAAAATCATTGAGATTGTGTGATTGATTCAGAAAGTGTGTTACACAATTAGGGTGCTGACACCTTTTCCTGACAAGGATCTTCTTTCCCCTGCCTGAGCCAGAGTCTATATAATTATATCCTTAACTATGACCATTTTATAAATACGCATTCTGGTTCTACTCCCAATCTATATCCACTAACAGTTACGAGTAAAAAGCACTAAAGTACGTAATCGTTTACGTCGCTTTGACGCCGTGTAACCGCTGTGTAAATGCATACGCCATACTAGCGTCGCGAGTCGTGATTGTATCGAAAATATGTATACGTTTACCATGAGTATACGTTCGACGAACCTACGCTAGGCTGACGCTAGATCAGGGGGTCTACAGTCTACTCTCTAAATGCGACATCCGTAGTTTGGGCCGAAGTTGCGGGTATTTCATAGTTTCGTATCACATATGGACACAAGATTAGTTCCGGGCTCGAACTAAGAATTAATGACAACACGATTTGACAACCGTACCTACTACCGATGTGATTTTGCACATTCGAAAAATTGTAAGTACCTATATGATTCATTTAATGGATCAACTACTTTAGGAAGGTCCCGTATCTTCGTTGAGGGACTTAAAGAGTAAACTCCCAGTACCTACCTACGGGTAAGGGCGCCTACTCAATAAGTCCTTCAATGAAGATACGGGCCCGTTCTAAACGAAATCATAGCATCCACGCCCTTAAAGGCACTTTCTATTAGTCCTACAGAAAAATGGTGCTGACCTGTGATTATGGCGATGTTTTTTCTCATCAATAATAAAATACATTACGAACTTTTAATACTACTAGCTAATAATACAATGAACTCTGCTAATACATTCCTAAACCAAGCGCCAACGCTATCGCAAAAGAAAATACTTTGTATTCACAATTTAACATGTCCTAAATAGTTAGTTTCAGCTCCGTTATGTACGTATAATTAAAGCAGATATCAGACGCTTTTATTTTTATTTATTTTTGCCTTTCATTGGGCACCTCATTCGAAATGAAACACAAAATGAGTCAAAAGTGAAAAATTAATTCATTAGCGAACCGATCCAACGATGTTGGATTTCGGCACTGGACATCTTGCACTCACCTACCGAATGATCGAAAAATTAAATGTAAGGCAGGAGCAGATGAACGTTCATTCCAATATAATTTTGTTGCTGTCGTGTGAACTTGGAATGAAACAAAAATGTAACTTCACCCGAGTTACCCATTCAGTAGAGTGAACCGTCGAGTGAGCCATGTAGACCGGCGCGACGCGACAGCGCGATTTCTAGGAAAACTTCACGGTTGAATAATTACCGGTGTCGCGTCGCGCGACAAGTCGCGCTAGTCTGCACGAGCCTTGAAGCGTCTGATATCGGCTTGACTAGAGGGTACCAATTAATTTATTTCTCTTTCTGTTGATTGCTTGAATGGCTGATAAGCGTCACGGTTGAAGAGTTTTACGCTGGCTGACATATTTGGTGCGATATATCGGCAATTTATACCCCGAGCTACAATGGCGCTTTTTATTTGAAGCAGAACCGTAAAGCTAGTTGCTCCTACTAGGTATTAAGGAATCAGGTCTAATACCGAAAGGTTTTCGTAGGAAACTTGACTTATCTATTTTAGGGTCATTCACGAAAATAGACTGGGCGGCCCATTTTTCTAAAAGTATAAAGAAAACCTGAGAACCTTAGAACGATGTTCCTTTCGCTCTTGCACACTTGGCGAATGAGAGCTAGACTGAAAAAAGTGTAACATTGTAACCGTCACGACACTTTTGTTACGTAACAAAAGATTCAGAGTATGAAAAGTGTAGAGTAAAGTATCAGTGTGTGTGACCTACGATATAGAACTTCGATCCAAAAGAAGTCCTTAATAAGGAGATGCGGAAGTCTCGTCAAAATTAAGGAACACTTCTTGTTGCGAGAAGGGCAGAAGGATGATTTATTTTTATTTATTGATGATCTTTCTATGACTTGAATGATAAATGATAATGACAAGTATCTTGCCTTGGCTTGCAAGGTTGTGGACAAGTGGGATGTGGACTCAGCGATCATTGTGCCGATGCCATGCGTAATGTTCGTGAACGGGCGCCGTCAGTTGGGACTGGTCAACTCTTAGCTGCCTTGGCTGATTTAAATTTTTGAATTGTTCTTTGTTTTATATTTTTATTACGGACGCTTCTAACGTGCACGTCTTTCTACATTGTTCTCACATGTTTAATTTCAACATGAATGATGTAACAAATACTTTGTAACAATTTATTTAAAAGAGTGTCCGTGGAGTTTCTTGCCCGTTCTTCTCCATAGGTACCTACCTACTACGCTTTGGAATGGGCAACTAGCTTCATATTTCTGACTGACCGATTCCTTGACAATTCAAAAGTGCCTGTAAATTGTTTAATTGAAATAAATGCTTTGAGTTTGAGTTTGATAGTCGTCATAATTAATGGCTTAATAGCCAAGAGCCTCGACCAACACCTGAGGACGCTCGCGTTGGGCAGCTGGATCATCAGAGAGTGTTACTTCTGGACACGGCTCGTATTGTTAGGAGGTTCCTCTCTCTGGAGGCCTGATCGCTGGTAGCTTGATGCCCTGTTCCCAAAACCGGTGTGCTACTATAAAAAAAAAGTTTTTGGTAATAAAATATATAATTTATAAGTATATAAATGAAATAAAGGAGATATGATAAATGATATTTATTTCTGTAAATTGTTTAAGAAAAAACACTTACACGTCAAAATTAAATCATGTTTTTGAAACTAGATGAGTTAGGTGTTTCCTATCTGACTACTCTGAGAAGAAAAACTCGTGGCTAAATAATGACAACGCACGGGTCCATTGAAGGTTAAGCTACGTTTGCCGAGGTCGGTCCGTGGATGAGTGACCACCCATTACATATCGAGATTCGAGATCCTTCCGTGTCTCGGAAAGCACATGAAACCGTTGGTCTCGGCTGTCATTTGTTGATCTTTGACAGTCGTTACGGGTTGTAGGAAGCCCGAAAGTCTTATATCCAGTCTTGCCATGGGGTATTGTATTACCCAGTAAGGATCTGGGTTGTGGAGGTCAGATAGGCAGCCGTGCCATGTAAAATACTGGTATTCATCTGCATCCGGATAGACTGGTGATGTTATAGGCGGACTTCGTACCACATGGCATTCTCTACCACTGGACCTTTGATAGTTCGCCTTCGGTGTCAACTGCTTCCCGGAATTTACGACCTGTAATTTGTGACGGAGCTGCAGTATTGACGCGAACCCGCTCCTACATTTGTGTGATCTGTTGCTCTATTAGTAAGCAATTGTAATCTTTTTAAACGATCCAGACCTTTATATAGACGAAAAATCAATCTGCCTCGTCTTTTTCCAAATATGTTGGGATCGGCTTACCAGCTGAATACGTATTTTACATGGAGCGACTGCCTATCTGACCTCCACAACCCAGTTATGGGTAACACGGTACCTCTTGGTAAGACTGGTTGTCAGACAACCCGTAACGACTGTCAAACCTTTTTAGAGTAGAAGAATATTTGTAATAGTCGGAATACATTTTTATTTTTGCTCGTATTTGTGTTAGTCCGGATATTTTGATTAATATTAATATTACAGTGTATTTGCCAATTTAACGTCTGTTAGGGGTAAATTCACACAGAAATTGTTGGTACTCCACTGTTGTGTATATTACAGTTATAAAAATAATATCGTACGTATGTAGTTCGTCTCTTTCTAGCATATGTGATTGGATAGAGATAAAGTTTCTAGGTACCACTGGCCCATAAACTAACTATGGTGTGGCCACTAAATTAGCGACTTTAGAACCAGTAATTGCACCACTGTATGTAAGTACATATAAGAAATTAGTCCTTCGGAAAGTTGTCGTGGTTTTATCGTTCTACCTTTTAAGAATTAGGTTGCGAGGTAAGACATGGCATGAGCCTACTAAAATGTATACATAATCTGTCTAGTTTCTACTGCACGGAGTTGCACAGGGTCAAATTAGCTAGCGGAACTAGAAGTGATGGGTATCAATTTACTAACTGTGCGCTTGAAGCTGTCAATGTCGTAGGTTGTCCGTATTGAATTCATTCGTCAGCTTACCTCCTCAGCGCCCCGCCGCACTGTGGATAGAAAAAAGGCTCTCGAAGAGATAGGAGCTTAAATGTTAGTGTCGGTTTTCTGCTTAACATGGCTCTTAATAGCCAATATTATGCATAAATATATCATAGGATACAATCAGGAAGGCAAATTAGCAACAAATTTTTTTTTTGCAAGCATAATGTTTGGAGCTAATGCTTATATCTCCAGAACCGGGAGAATGACCGGTATATCCTTGCACACGGTGATGTAACTATTTATTTATGATTTTTTGATGTACTTGATTTTTTCAGATTAGGTACAGTTTTTTTTTTTATCGGCATAAATGTCGTTATATGACGTATGTCATATTATAGGTATGTAAAACTAGCTTTACCCGGCCCGACTTCGCACGGGTAGCACTAAAACCTACCTACCCTACCTACCCTACCTACCCTACCTACCCTACCTACCCTACCTACCCTACCTACCCTACCTACCCTACCTACCCTACCTACCCTACCTACCCTACCTACCCAACCTACCCTACCTACCCTACCTACCCTACCTACCCTACCTACCGTCACCGTTTAAACCTTCCCTCGACTACGACAAATATTTCAAAACCAAAATCAGCTAAATCGGTCCAGCCGTTCTTGAGTTATAAAATTACAATGAAAAGTGGCATTGATTTTTATAGATATAGATGTAAGCTTTATTTCATCGAGATACTTTTTTCGATCAACAGTGCGCCGACACCTCGTAAGGCACACTCTCTACACACTCGTGTCGTGCGCACAGTTCTATCATATTATTCGTTCAAGTTGTTATTGTTATTATACAGGGTGTCCGGTGAAGAACGGATAACCTTAAAATAGCAACAATAGACCGTTCTAAAACAAAAACAGACAAAAATATTTCAAGAAAAGTACCTAAAAAAGTTTTTTTTTTTTTTAAATACTGTGCAATTTCTAGTCACACATGTGACCGGCATAGTCAACGGTCAATATTACAACAACAAATAACAGATGGAATTCATTAATTTGTTGTCGTTGTGATGAAGAATGTAAAACAAGGTAAAAAAGTAAGCAACAAAAAAAAAATTGGTACGGCCATAAGGTCAATTATATTCTATTGCAAGGTCATCCATTCTTTACCGGACACCCTGTATACATACACTCTAATATTTTGACGTTTACACACACGCAATATTTTGACGAAATCGGGTTATATGTATTAACGATTTCTCAAACCTATTAACGATTTCTCAAACCGCTGTTCTCCCAGCCCGTCCCGCCACACGTTCCACACGCGGCCCGAATGGCCGTTGGTAGGGTAGATACGGTATCGCATGTTTGTTCTGCGATAAGTCTTGATAAGGCACAGCTTTCGGCCGAAACCTGTGCCCCAGCGAGCTTGGATTACGATGTTGGCGTTAACAAGTTACTTTGTTAGAAATTCAGTTGGCTTACGAAGTAATAGTAGTACTAGAGGTTTCGCTTGCGAGGAGGTCGGAAATTATCCCAAGGGAATGTACTACCGGGATTAAAAGTATTCTATGTCCTAACCCAGGCTATGGTCTACCTATCAAATTTCATCGATATCTGTTCAGCCGTTAAGTTGTCAAAATGTAACAGACACATCCCCCAGAAACTTATGTACAGGCAGAACGGCTTTCTTATGGCCGGTTTCTGAGCCTTTACCGAAGTTGATCTATTTAATACTATTGGCCCGAAAGTCTGACAGTTGCAGTCTTATAGGGTATCGTGTTGCCCAGTCACTGGGTTGTGGAAGTCAGATAGGCAGTCGCTCCATGTAAAATACCGGTATTCGCTGCATCTGGTAGGAATGGAAACCGACCCCAACATAGTTGGCGAGAAGGTGATGAGTAGTGAGTTTGATATCCAAAGACATTGTCTGTCTCTGATCTAGTCGTCGCAAACGCTACTGCTGAGCATGAGGTCCTGGGTTCGATTCCCAGGTCGGGCAAAGTGTTATTGGGTTTTTCTGTCAGGAATTTCTCAGTAGCAGCCCGGAGTATGGATATGTGCCAAGTTGATGGTAATAGGCTCGCCCCTTTGGGACTTGAACATAACTAGCAAATCATGGGTTTACTTTAGGTACGTATACCTCTGCCTAACCCCTTCGGGGAAACAAGGCCTGTTGTTATGTTATTGTCTGAACATTGACTTAAGGAAGAACATCGCTTCAACAGATGACTTTGTCGAAACAAAAGCTATTGAGGATTAATCGGACAACTTCAGAATCGCGCATAATGCCAGGGCCCTATTTAATAAACCTTACAAATTGTAAATTGTAGATGACAAGCTACAATTTACAAGTTTCTGTTTAATAAAAATTACAAGTTACAAATTTGTCATGGTGGAAAATTTACAAACGTTTAATAAATATTTTGACTTTACAAGTGGAAGTTTACATATTTGTTGGGAAAACTACTTTATTTTACACATAATTGTAACTACAAGTTTACATATTTTGTAAATTGTAGTCTAATTCTAACAGGTGGTCTCATGGTGTGTCAAAACATTACAATTTTGTTACAAAAATAGGGCATTTACTTGAACACAATACGAAAAGACATGTGCCCCTACACCGACCGAGCAAATTTTAAAACTTACATTTTATGTAAATTGTAACTTACAACTAAATATTTGTAAATACAATATTGTCATCGAAATCTACAGGCGTTTTCTACATTATGTAAATGTTTATTAAACAGCATTTAAGTTATTTACTTGTAACTTTCTTACATATTTGTAAGGTTTATTAAACAGCACATGTAGTAAAACTTAACTCGAGGAGCGAGCGAACTTAACGAGGAGCTCGTGGCTAAGTAACAACAGCCGCACTGGTCGATCCATCAGGTTAAGCTACGCTTGCCGGGGTTGGTCAATGGATGGATGACCATCTCTACATACCGAGACTCCTCCGTGCCTCGGAAAGCACGTTAAGCCGTTGGTCCCGGCTGTCATTCGTGGATCTTTGACAGTCGTTACGAGTCGTCAGAAGCCCGAAAGTCTGACACCAGTCTTACCAAGGGGTATCGTATTACCCAGTTACTGGGTTGTGGAGGTCAGATAGGCAGTCGCTCCATGTAAAATACTGGTATTCAGCTGCATCCGGTTAGACTGGAAGCCGACCCCAACATAGTTGGGAAAAGGCTTGGCAGATTTGATTTGACATGTAGTAAAACTTAACAAATATGTGACTTATTTTCAAAATTGTAGGATTGTAACGTTTATTAAACAGGGCCGTGGTCTATACGATGGCAGTGACTGGACCCAGTAACTCGGAATTTCGGACTCAGTCAGTGTGTTCATGTAGACGAGATCGGCAGTAAGTCAAGCGGGGGAAACTACCGGGCCCGAAAAAAGACGGGTAGGTTAGTCACCAGGACTGACTTGAGGGTCCGAAGTCAGCACTGGACTGGCTTGAAACTAGTGTCAACACGAGCCCAGTTGCAAGTCAGCCCTGGACTAACTTACTGTACTGTCAATAAGCAGATCAGTATATCGTACAGGAAGCAAGAATATTAGTCTAGATGACGGCCTCACTACTGTAAATTCAATACGTCAGAGAATAATCTATGACTGAGGTCTATAACAAATTGACAATTCAAATGAGATGGCGGAGAGAAACAGGCACAATTCATTCATTTTCGCAACATATCCGCTTGAATGGTAGATTTTCAAGGAGGTACATACAAGCCGTGTGCCCGTTAGGATTATCCACAAGTAAAAATTACGAATTTCCATACAAAAACTTTCATCCCCTATTTAACACTTTTAGGGGATGTATTTTCAAGCTTTTTTTTTTTTGGGTTGGAAATCATCAAATGACTCCTCGAGAGGGAGTGTCTGACTTTTACTGACTAAAACCCACCCGTGTTCCTTCCGTTGCCTGTGTGCTGGGGCCGCGATATCCCTTTCAGACAAACCCGCAACCCCAGCAGGATTTATTTTCAAGCTCAGTTTCGTTATAAAAGAAACTCTTGAGCAAAATTTCAGCTTCCGTACTCAGCAGGGTTGATATGATTTAAAATCACTTGATTAAAATCAGTGATTTAAATCGCGATTAAAATCAAGTGATTTTTTTATAAAAATCAATGATTTAAATCAATATTTTTTTACTTCGACCAAATCAGCCAAAATGTGTCAAGGGACTTCCCTCGACATAAACTACGGCGCGCACACACTTGTCCAATGCTGTTTAACTACACCGTTCGGAGGTTCTCCGAAATTTAAACTCGTGACCGAATCCGTCCGTTTAGTCTTTGGCGCGGTCATTCGTGATTGATTAATGAAAGTAAATACAACAAGATGTCTGGAAGGAAAAAAGATGCTGAATGGGTTTATTTCGATGAAAAAAAGTCCACTTGCGGCAAGTTTAACAAAGCGGTGTGTAAACGTTGTAAGAAGGAATTAATGGGCTTAGTAGCGAGAACGAAAAAACATTTAGAAACATGTGCGACAGAAAAATAAAAAAAATCCGATTTAAATCCAATTAATCCGATTTAAATCAAATTAATCCGATTATTTTGACTTTTTTATAAAAATCATGATTTTTATCAACCCTGGTACTCAGCGGTTTATGCTGTGCGTTGTGTGTCAGCAAATTTTAGTTTTTTTTTAACCTACTCGCGACAAAATACTTACATTATCAGTCGTGCGGGGTCTGATAGACTCCAGTTTTTGATTAATAATAAAAAACTGAATTCAAGAATAAACTGCTTGTTTTACCAAAACTTATAATAATAACAACTAGAAAACTTGAATACTATTTTCTTCCTAATGAAAAATAAGTAAAGTGACTCATTAAATATCTTTGTGTATAACTATTACATTTCTTCCCAGCAATTCTCGCTTATAACAGTCAGGTGCTCATTCAACACGTTGTGATGACTCACATGTCACGAAGTCATAGTTTCGAGTTTTAATTTCTTCGATCTTGGACAAATACGGCATCTACCACTGCCACCTCAACAACTTTGGCCCGTAATATTAAAAAAAGCGTTGATTCCAGTGATATTGAATATTATAACTTACATGATAAATGTTGTACTACCAAATTAGTCGCGTGGGGTTCAGCAGACCCCAAATTCACTCTCCTGTCTAAACCACACTGATATTTAAAGGTCAGTAATATTTAAGAAATTATCAGAAAGGAAAAGGAGGTAGCCGTTAAAATCTCAGAAATACGAGTATGAATGCTTAAATACCGACCATTGTCTGTCAGACCCCGCACGAGTAATTAAGGGTTAAATAGAAGTTAAATCGATCTCATGCACCGTTTCTCTAGTCATTTGTTCGAGCTTTTCTATTCACAAAGCGTGGCACCAAGCGAAGATCATCAGCGTCTGCCTAGCCTTTTCGCAACTATCTTGGGGTCGGCTACCAGTCTAACCGGATGCAGCTGAATGCCAGTATTTTACATGGAGCGACTACCTACCTGACCTCCACAACCCTGTTACTGGGTAATGCGATACCCCTTGGTAAGATCGGTAACCTTACCTAACCAGCGAAGCGAGGTCACCAAGCGAAGATGAATATCTTAATTATTAATAGCATCAAAGAGTAGTTGATTTACATTAAATCCCCTGAATTCAAGCAACATTTAAATTAAGCCCTTACAATGATCTTTCGCAACAAAACACGAAAGTTACGTTGATCATTTGGCCGTATAATATTTATGTAGTACCTGGTCGACTGAGTTCTGCTCGAGTGAAAATAAATAAACATATCATCCACAATACCAACGTTGGGCACCGGTGTGGGCGCGTTCATTAAGGCTGCGACCAGCCCAGCGATTGAACGCGTCCCAAAGGGTCATGGCCATTAGGCTGGTCAGAGGATACCGCACGGTCTCCCGTGAGGCGGCGAGCCTTCTTGCCGGACTACCGCCATGGGATCTGGAGTCAAAAGTTCTCGCGCACATGTGGGAGTGACGCGAGGAGGCGAAACGCCGGGGTGTAATTCCGCTGCCGCGAGAAATCACGGCACAGCAGACAGAGCTCCGGCGGGATCTCATGGCGGCATGGAGAGTGCGATTGTCGCAACCCAGAGCTGGGCACGCCACAATTGCGGCGATAAGTCCCCTCTTTGAGGAGTGGATAGAGAGGCGTCACGGCGTCCTCACCTTCCGCCTGACGCAGGTCCTCAGCGGACACGGTTGTTTCGGGAGGTTCCTGTTCAGGATAAAGCGGGAGGAAACGCCCGGGTGTCACCATTGTGTAGATCGCCCGGAGTACACGGTGGAGCATACGGTGGAGGTCTACCCGGCTTGGGCGGGGCACCGCCGTGTCCTCACGGAGGCGATCGGCGGCGGCGATCTCTCGCGTCCGGTCCTGGTTCAGGCCATTGTCCGGAGCGAGAGTGCATGGGAGGCCGTCACCTCCTTCTGCGAAGCAGTTATGCTCGCGAAGGAGGAGGCGGAGCTCGCGAGGGAGATGCAAGCTGCACGCCCTCGCGCCCTAGTCGCCGCAGGAGACGCCCCGGGCGTCGGGAGTCACGAGCCGACTTCCGGCCACCGTAGGCGCGGGCTTGCGGACGGTGAGCAATGGGCAGCTCGCCGTCCGATAAGGACCAGGCCCGGGTCGACGGCGCGTTCCACGTTCCACGCGCGCCTCAAAGATATGTCAGCACCAATTGACGGGGTCAGTAAGGACCAATGCCTGCTGGGGTTGCGGGTTTGTCCGAAAGGGATATCGCAGCCTCGGCACACAGGCAACGGAAGGAACACGGGTGGGTTTTAGTCAGTAAAAGTCTGACACTCCCTCTCGCTCCGCCCAGAGCGGGAGGAGTCATTTGATGACTTCCCAAACTCAAAAAAAAAAAAAAAAGGTATACCAACTTTGTATCACATCCCCGAGGCTGTGAAAATAGAGAAAACGAATTTTCCTAGATATGAGACCTAGCTAGATCGATTTTTGGGCCCCGTAAACCCCTATATTGCAACTCATCGAAATCTTTAGAGCCGTTTTCGAGAACGTGATTACAAAAAATATTTACAAATATTGCTCATTTAATAGTATAGCATTTAAACTAGCGGTTATGGTAGGACCTGTAAAGACAGTAAAAATATGCCCTGATAACCAGAACAAAAAAAAACAAATCGTGAATACAAAATGTTTTTTTTTTGTTCCTCTATTATTCCCATTCAAAAGTATGGAAATTAAACGTCACAAAAAGCTGTTGAATTATTCGGGGTATTTCACCTATTTCGAAGTCAAACGATGATTTTTAACAGTTTGGAAGTTCGCGAATATGTCACACAATATCTCTCGATCTGAATCATTTGTCCCAGTCTTGTGTTCATTTGAATATCCCCAATATTACACAACGTGAGGCCAAAGACCTCCCTGCGATGGGATGGGAGAAAATACTGGGATTTCATTCAGATATATGGGATGGTTCCGTTTAATAATTATTTGTACTTATAGTTTTCGTTTAATATTATTTTATTACAAAAAAAACGAATAAGAAACACTTAGTAAGAAACATAATGATATTCGCAAGCAGAGGTTTATAGCAAACACCCTCAGTACATAAAGGTACCATTCCGTAGCCGACCGTAGACAGCAACTGCAAGCGACGTGTCGCCGCGGCACGACTGGTTTTTATGAATATCTATGAAATACCTTCCGTTGCTCGTCGTTTGCAGCTATGAGCGAGCAACAGGCGGCACGTGTAGTCCGACCACAGACCAGACCCTAATTGAGTAATACACCATCAATCAGAATCTGAATCGTTTTGAAACAGATTGCTAATCCATTGCTTCATAAGTTCGAAAAAAAATCTGCTCAACAACGTAAATAACGCAATGAATATTGTTGAACTGTCAAAATGAAACAGATTAGTCGTAATCGTTTACGAAAATGTGTTACGTAATTAGATAGCAGGTCATACACGCAAGCCGGTGAAATACTGTCATGTTGAAATAATACTGCAAAAATTCCTTCAAAGTGCAAATTGTACCGGGCCCTCCATCCACGGTACCCTAAAAAAGTGTCCAATTTGTCAATGACCGAATCTGCGATTATAATCTTTGTCCCAGTTCCTATGTTAATCTCCAGTTTACCATTACATTTCCATTGCTAAATATTTACTGACGACTCTTGTTTTTGTCTCACACCTACGCGCACTACCTGATGTTTTTTTCATCAAATACCCTCATTGATTTGTGTGAAAAAGTTGATTTTGTAACAAAATTATGCAAGGGTGAGTTGCTAATTTATTCTTTTGTTTTCGTATTTTGATGTCGTTTTATAAACTTGTCGTTTTTTTTTTTTTACATTTTTGATCGTTTGTCATTCTGGCTCCTTCGTTAATAAAACACTAGTGAGCCGCTACTTCGCACGGATGTTAAGACTTGACAAAAGTTTTGAAAAGAAATCTCGATGTTTTGTCTTATACTTTATATTATACACATCCTAATCTATGGCGCTCGGACTTGGTCTTGGACCGAGGCTCAGCAGTCCAAACTCAAGGTTTGCCAAAGAGCAATGGAGCGTAGCATTTAAAAAATCAAAGTCACCGACAAACTTCGCAACACGCTCCAAGACAGGTGTCGCCGATGTTGGCGATAAGTCTGCGAGGCAGAAATAGGACTGGGTGGGTCACATCAAAACAGATGGGCCAGGATCGCCATACAGTCGGTGCCTGATGACGGACTTCGCCACCGGGGCAGGCTTAAAAAGCGCTGGAAGACGCTTTAGAGTCGTCCTGACCGATTAGCCGGAGAAGGCACAACATAAGGAAGACTGGAAAAGCATGGGGGAGACCATTACCCAGCAGTGGGACAAAATAGGTTAGCAAAAATACACAATACTACTCTGTCAAAAAAGTACCGGGAAAAGATCAATAATACACAAAGTGTTAGTGTGTTAGTTAATCATCCTTTATTTTATCGCCTTCAAAGTGTTGGCGTAAGTGTATCATTTCTAAAGGAGCATACTCCTTTAGAAATGATACACTTACGCCAACGAATAATCCAATCATCAAAATATATTTTTAACGCTTTTTCCGGAATTGAGTTTAGTTCTCGCCGCGAATTCTTTTTAATTCGGCTTCGGTTCAGTTGGAAGGCGCCACTCCGAAGCTTGTTGACTAGTTTGCATATCAAATTCGTAAACCCACGTCTCATCACCAGTAACAATGCGTTTCATGGATGTTGGGTCGGAATTGACTCGTTCTACCATGTCTTCAGCGACTCTTATGCGATTGAGTTTTTAGAGAAAATTCAGGTCTTTTGGGACTAGCCGAGCGGCGACATGTTTCATACCCAAGTGATTATTTAAAATGATGCGGATCGACTCGTGAGACACATAAAGTTCAGCAGCTATCTCTCTCAAACTTGAATGAGGATTTTCAGTCACTTTTTCCTTCACTTTTGCGATGTTAACTTCAGTTGAAGACGTTGATGGCCTACCAGGGCGAGGCAAATTTTCCAGCATATCTCGACCGCTTTTGAGCGCTTTATACCACTCATAAGCACGTGTTTTTGATAAAGTCGATTCACCGTAAGCCTTCTGTAACATATTCAGTGACTTCGAACACGAAATTCCATTGGCGATGCAAAATTTAAGACACTCTTGGTTCGATGTTTTTGTCTATTATGATATTCGCACTGTATTTAATCTAAATGACAGATGCAACTCAAACTCCGCGTCAAAATTGGAAAACAGTTGTGCCAATCTAACAACAACAAAAAAACAAAAAATTGAATTTTGAACCATATATAAATCATCCATTCCCGATACTTTTTTGACTGAATGAACATGAACCTTCCGGAATAAATTCTCTAAACGATGGTGAAAAGCGCATTAAAATCCGTTGCGTAGTTTAGAAAAACAACGCGGATATGTGTAGATAGATATACAGGGTGGCAATTTAGTCTGCATCCTTCAAGGGAGTGATTCTACCTGTCATCCTGGACAACTTCCTTCCCGATTCGTAAAAAAACAAAAAATAACAACATACTTGTACATGCATAGTACAGAAATATTCTGTCTGCTGTTGTATAGGAATTTGTTCTTTTTTCCCCGAGTCGGATATGAGTTTCATAGCGAATGTTGTTAATCATGACGGGTAGAACCACCCCCTTGACGGATGTAGGTGAACCTGCATAGTACATTATTTTCGTTTAGCCTTTGAATAGAGCCTTTTTCGCAGTCTATGAGCTGCCTATCTTGGGATACCTCGCTCTACGTCTAGGTAGGTTGATAGGAATTCGGTTCTTTTAGTATTCAGATTAATAATGCCACCCTATAACCTGTAAAAATGTAATGGGAAGCTTCAAAAAATATTGTTGGCATATTTTCAACCACATAACCCTCCTTTTTGCTTCGCCGTAGTCGGGTAAAAAAACATCGCCACATCTTCTATAGCTATACTAATAATAAAGCTGCAGAGTTTGTTTGTTTGTTTGAACGCGCTAATTTCTAGAACTACCCGTTACCGTACCGGATTTGAAAATTCATTTTGCATTTTTGACTCTGCGGCCAGCGCTCGGCGCGGCAATAGGTACGTCGTGTTCGGGTTCGCGTCAAGTCAATCGTCATCCTGAGGATGCCTCGTTGAGAGGTGAAACACGTGTCGATTTCTTACAGGGTTTTTATGACTCTTTAAGAATAGTTAAGCGGCTACTATATATATCTACGTCTATTTTATTTTATTTTATCATGGATTTCCGCAGTCACGCCTGAGTCAATATTTCTTTTTCATTCTTCTTCATTTGATAACTCAATTTTTGACGAAGGTTATAGGCTATTTAACACCACGCTACCTACGACCCTTAGGAGACAAGCAAAGAGAAGAAAAGTCAGAAAGAATGCTAAATGTAAACGAAGTTGATAGTGCGAGCGGGCGAGGGAGTTTTATATAAATGTGGCTGTTTTTAGTATTTTGTGTAGGTATCTGAAGACTTCCACGCGAACGAAGTCGCGGGCAGAAGCTAGTTTTAAAATGCATTGCCAATGTTTCACGTGTGTCCTAAATACTAAAAATAGATGATTCTATTAAAATTGATTAAAACACGGAAGGTAAAATATAGGACAGGAAAACCATTAAGTAAATAGAAACATTCCCGTGGACTTGCGCAGTAACAGTTTTACATCTATTAATACAAATTCAACAGATGACTGATTGACTGACAGACGACAGACAAAGCCTGGCATAAACGACTTAAGATATTAAACGGAGAATCGGAAATAAACTCGTGAAAGGATAGATGCAAACCATTGAAACCCATTTGAGTACAAAACAAATAAGGATGATGACTAAAAATATTTTTTTCGTCCGTCAAGTAGATTATTAAAAAATATTAGACACATATTTCTTGCTTTTTTACGTTAACAAAAGATTACGGCGACACATTGAGTTAAAATGTGCCATGACGTCACGAGTATGTAGATTTTATACTTGTGACGTAGCGACCCCCTCTCCCCAACTTTAATGCGTTGTATCTAAGTAATTTTTTATTAATATGACTAGCTTCTGCCTTCGTTCGCGTGAAAGTCGTAAGACACCACAATATACTACAATAACAGCCACATTTTTATAAATCTTTCCTGTATACTACGTTTGTAGTTTTGTTTTCAGCACCCAAAATATACAGAGAGTCAGGACTGGTGACTCGGGAGCAAGCGACGTACAGTTGTCCGTGTGAGAAGCAGATTGTCCTCAGGTTGACATCCGCAGCCTTCAGCCAACAGTGGCGGCCCCTGTGACTTGTTGATAATCATCGCAAAGCATACACTCACAGGGAACTGCACGCGCTTAAACTTGTAATTGTGGAAAATTAGTGGTATCGCAGTATAAACACTGTCTCGCCAATGCCACAACCTGTTAGAATTTCTGCCTCGATAACGTTTCTCTGCAAAGACACGACCTTGAGACCCTTACACAGCTTCGGCGGAGTTAAGTTCCGAAGGAGCATAATCGGGACACCGACCTTCAGCTGGACGATGTGCGCGACGATGTCCACTTGCCATTAGCAAATTAAGAAATCATGTGTGGGATCATCTTCCTCCACATCAGTATGAATGGAGGTGTATATCACTTCGCTCCCTTAAATTTGCGAGAAAATACTGTGGTTGATCGCTGCAGCTTGATCATTTTCGGCGTTAAAATGGAAACACGCCCAACAATTCTCTTGGTACGGTATTCGACTGATGTCCCCGTGCACCAGACGAATCACATCTTCGAAAGTGGCCGCTCTCCTCTGGTAGAGTGCCTTCAACAACTTTTAGAACAAAATCGGAGAATTATTGTGCACGTGAACTGGGAGTCAAGCTAAGCTAGCTTTCCTATTTGCCATAATGCATTCATCTCATACGATGAAGCACAAACTCTAAGCACGCATCCCTTGTTAATATTATGATAAAGCAAAAAATACGTGTCTTATATTTTTTTATTATCTGACTGCCGGACGAAATAGAATTTCTTTTGTTTGACCCAGGCATCATCCCTATTACCTAGTCATCATCTTTCTGCCCTGGCACCATGTTACTTGTGGTCGGTGCAACAACTTCTTCCATTCTCCTCTGTCAACCATTAACTCCCTTCTCTTTCACACACATGATATAAATGAAAACTATCATTACCTACTACAATCTAGAAATAGCACTTGGTACGTATAAGTACACTATTATTACACCAAGTATTAAAATAAAAAACCTTGTCATCGATGTTGTTCGAAAAAAAGAGACACGAACTCACCAATGGCGTCGCTGCGTTTTGAAATTCAAATTTGGAAGCGATATAAATGCGCGCCGCCAATAGGTCAGAGTGGAATGTATTGGCATCGCAAGTGGGTGTTTACGTACCACTGTCTTTATGTAAAACGAACGTATGTAACTGGCATTATGACGCTTTTCCTGTCGCAGATACGGGAAAGTAACACTAGAAAAAAATACAGTTTTTTTTTGTTGGCTTGGGTCTATTCTGCCATTTTTTAAGGTGACTTGTTAGATCGAAACAATGGAGAATCTAGTTGTTTACCAAGAAAATGAAAAAAAAAAATATGAATAGGTACAGTATTTAGGTACTTATCTTGGATAAAAAGGGTGTTATGCAAAAAAAAAAAGCAGTTTTAGAGTTTCTGTTGCAGGTTTGTAGTAAAAACAAGATCTTAAAAAAAAATTGTTTGTTACAGATTGCATCTCTAAAGAAGTTAGTTGATGAGCTGCAAACTTCTTTGCAGTCTGAGGTAAGTTTACATAAATATTTTTAATATTAATTTATTAAACATTTAAATATAATAAATAAAATAAAAACTAGAAAATGTAGCTGAAGATCTTCGCGCTTTCGACTGGATTGAGACAAACACGCGCGATGGGGCAATAGGCCAATAAAATCCTGCCACATAATTGGTACCATTGGTACAGACTTGACCTATCTATTGCATGCTCAATCATTACTCTAGCATTAAAAGTCACTTATTAAAAGTAATAGTTATTAGAAATTGAAATCTTACAACATCTTCTCGGTCAGAAATATTGAACTTACCACCGCCACCGAATGACAAAACTTATACATACAATCCTATAGTAAATAGTTTTTTTTTTCACTTTTTAGTTGTGGTAATTACCCCACACAAATTCGTATATCACTACTTGCTACATATGTAAATAACAGTGACAGGAAATAATTATAACATCAATATACACAAAGTGGAAAAAAAACTTATTATTGAAGCTAACCCAAGAACCACTCATCACTTGACCAAATTTATATGGGACGACCTCTGTTATCTGTGCTATAACATAAAAAATAAAAATAACATCTGTTTATAAATGACGAAGGTACCAAAAAATACCGAGTTGAGAACCTCCTCCTTTTTTTTAAGTCGGTTAAAAGACGTTTTCCCGTCAAAATTACTGATAAAAACACTGAAATGTATAGTTACCGGGTTTGTTTTTTACATTTATCATTGGGTTAACCCCGGAATCAGAATAAAATTCAACCCCAAAAATGAAATAATTCCGGTCAGACATCGTCGTGACGTCGATTCTCAACAAAATTAGAAGAGCCCAAATTCAGTTAAACTACATTAAGTAATGTTTTTCTTCTCTATTTTATTTTACACATAAATTATGTTAAACATGCAACTTACTTACGTAGGTACTTGTATTAATTTATTTATTTTGCTTATAAATTTTCATTATAGGTTCTTTAACCCTAAGTTTCAGAAAAAATTGAGGTAGAGTCCAATTGCAAAAGTGTTTTTTTCGGCTAAAACCGAATTCGGCCTGATATGCATTTTCGTCCGAAAACAGAAAACAATTTTTTTGGTACCAGTAATAGAAATGCAGCGTCAATCTTTTAATAATACTTAAATCACACGAAACTATGATCGTTGATTATACTTTTATCAAAGATAAAATTCTTAACAATCAAACAATCTGATGTTATATGGGAGAAAAGGCATTTTTTCTGCATTTTATCAGTTATAACTTTTAGTTGTTGTAATTATAAATTTCTCTGAATAAATGAATTGAAATTATTGATTTACCGGCACTTCATTTTTTTTTTGTCTACTACCGAAAATGGTTTTTTCGGCCTAAAATTGGCGAAAACCGAATACGAAATTCGGTCGGAGTCTAGTACCTATTGATATACATGAAGGCATATAAGAAGCAAAGTCCCAACTTACCAACGACTGACTCATCAACACCCAAACTAGCCGAAGCCCTTTGACCAAGCTGCCTAGAAAGCTGGAATTTTGCACAGAGGTTCCTTTTATTATATAGATAAATATAATAAGTCGTAATTTCCACGGGATAGGGAATATTTATTGTTTTTTATTTTTATTAAAGGCACACGAATTTTTCTCGAATGTATGGCGAATGATGTCACTGACAAAGTGTTTGTAAAGTAAGTAAGTAAGTATAAATAAAATTCTTGCTGAAAAAGTTATGCTGATTTTCTAGATCAAATTATTGCATATTATTTTAGGAATACGTTAAGAGCGTTTATTCTGAAGGTGGGCAAATAGATGAATTTTTCACTGTTTTGATTAATTTAGCAATATTTCTGTGGAAATAAAAAATGTGGCTAACTAGCGAACTAGAATATTGATTATGAAATGCAATCATTAATATCGTAACACCGAATGTTTAGTTATAGATGTAAAAAACTATTTGGAAATTTTCCAAATGCGTTTTTTACACCTAAAATGGGTACAACATCAAATTCAATGTTATATTTGCAATTAATTATTAATATTCTAGTTCTCTAATTAGCCACATTTATTATTTCTATTCAGTAATATTGCTATAAGAATCAAAACAGGTAAATATTTGACAGTTATTTGCGACGTTGCCAACTGTTTGGATAAGCCCTCTTAAAACAACTTTCAAAACGAAGGGCATATCATAGTCCAAGAGCCAGTCAAGAAAAAAAAAAATTATCGTGATTATTTTAATTGTCAGAAATCACAGCGGGTCACAGGAAACACTAAATATTTATGATTCCTAACGAATGATAATTTTCTAAAAGTATGTTATACTTAAGCTTTTTGTCGATGCGTATCGGGTCAGGGGGTTATACGGGAAATGCTAAGTAGGCTTTGAATAGATCGTTTGTTAAGTGCTAGTTAGGTAGGTATGATTTGTCTGTCTGTATGCAATTTATTTATTTATTGGTACATTTACAATCTTTACACTGTTCATGTAATTAACAAGTTCAATGCCGGGAGCCCTCCTGGAGGTTTCACCTAGTCGCATATGGGATGCCGGGAGCCCTCGCGGAGGGCTCAAATTAAATGAAGTTTTTTCTTAGCGAATTCAGCATTATAAACTGTGAAAATAAAATCAGTTGTATATTTTAACAAGATTACAAATCTAATGCCGGTGACACTCCTCGAGTCAACTGGCAATATGTATGGCGGCATGGCGTATGAGTTCTATGAAAATGGGTGAAGACGAAAGTGTTAAGACAAGCCAACATACAAGCCACAGGATTAAGTGGTAGATCCTGTATAATTTTTTTACTGCAGGAAAATATGACAGAAAATACAATTTGGCACTAAATAAGAAAATGGTCCCCTTTGGACATAAGTAAACATCATTACGGAATGTTTCTGTCTGAATATAAGCTAGTTCCCTAAGGACTCAATACTCTAATGACCTTTGGTGCTTCGGCACCCCAGGTCCTCAGTTGCTAAGCTAACCTGAGACATCAATCCTTTACAGATAAAATTCGCTACCGATCTGTTCTTAAAAAAACCCTACGTAATATTTTTTTTAAATAGAGAAAGAAAAAAACATTAATTTGGCTCAAGTTAAGGCACACGATATACACAAAAAAAAAAAAAAAAAAAACAGTATTGTGTGCCTCACGGCTGCGCCAAATAGGCCCAGTTCAGCATAAATGCCAGACAACTAGTGTCTGACGCTGGTTTTCAACTGGACCTTATGTTACGAGGACGACTTACAGATGTAAATCAGTTGTATAGTGTACGAGTATGTGTGACTTAATACTTTAATAATAAAAAAATAGATAGGTACGCACGGCTACACATCAAGCTATAAATTTCCAGTATAAGCTGACCTCACATTGTACGGAAATCCTATACAATGCGAGATCAGCATAAACTGGAAATGTATAGCTTGATGTGTAGCCGTGTGTACATTACGACACAATTTAGATGTAGCATAAATTTGAAATTAATTTCAAATTTACGAATGTATTTGGTTATATGACTTTACAAGTTATTGCGTTTGCGTAAAGATCATTTTTACCTAAAGCAGTAATAAAGGTTGGTGATTTTGAAGACGCACTCAGTTCGGATGGTGACCGGTTTTACGAATTTTGCCGATGCTACATCTAAGTTGTGTTGTACTGTACGTGTAGCAAATAATAATAAAATACGGTCAGTACGATACCCTTTACTTTTCCTAGCTTGCCGATACTGTTAATCATAACCAGTCCCCAAAATCGGTTACTACCCCCAAAGATAACGCATAAATTTTCGCTTATAATCCCCTTTGTACATAAAACACAAAACACACATAATATGAATGTAAAACTAACACCATAGCTTCGAGATAAAAGTATTGATCGGTGAGCTCAAAAGGGTTGATAAGCGGCTATATAAAAGACGAGATAAGCTTTTCACACCTTTGTTTTGTGGTAATAACGGGTGCAGACGGGTGTCAGAGGTATGTCTATTTTATATATTAATTTTGTACAAGATTATTCGTGAAGATTGCAATTTTCCAGGTTGGAAAGTAGGTAACTTTTATTTTTCTACAGGTATATTTTTTAGCATTTTCTCCTTACTCATTGGATGCATAGGGTTAAGTTTGAGTCAAAGTCAAATAATTTATTTCAAATACAAAGCACTTTTGAACATCAAAATATACAGAAAAATATAATTGATTCTAGTCGCCCCTTCCAAAAGGTAGTTTTGTATGGAGCAGAATGGGCAAGAAACTTCACACTTCGAACTCTGTATTGTGTATACATTAATTATATGTGAAGACGATGCACCTTAAATAAAATTACTACAACAAATGAACCGCTCCACAGGTCGACGTCCGATTTTATCAAAATAATAGTTTACATCGATTTCCCATTTAGCTACTAATATAAACACAAAGTATTTTTCATTCTTCTCCATACGAAACTACCTTTTGGAAGATCTAGAATCGATTCTATTTTCTTATTTAACTTCACTTGTATGTATGTCCTGGAATATTGCAATCAATATTTCACCCACTTCCACTGAAGCTATCGGGCTGAAATTTGGCATACCTGTTTGGTTCTCGTGACAATGCATGATTATTAAAACTAAAAGCTTAAAAAAAAAGTTTATTAGAAACTTATTACCACATAACTGATTTTTTCTAGAAATAATCTGAACGTTATAAATTTTGACTTCCAAAAATGCCTTTTAATAGCCTACTTAAAATAAATGATTTGACTTCCACTTCTATTTCTAGATCTGTACGCAAAACTCACTGCAAACAAATCTACGTAATAATGTACCTTACAAAAAAAAAAACTTTTTCCTAGACTAAACCTTATGTAATGGTTTTTAGGGTTCCGTACCGGAGTGTGCCAAACGGAACCCTACTAATAAGCCTCCGCTGTCCGACCGTCCGTCCGTCTGTCTGTTAGCGGACTGTATCTCATGAACCGTAATAGGTAGACAATTGAAATTTTTACACAATCACAATCATTTTTAGAAATACACAACCTGTAAAAATTTTACTATAATAATTAAAATTAAAAAAGGGATTAGGGAGCTACCTTAAATTTTTTACTTTATTTTATTTTGATTGAAACAAGAAGCGTGTTTTTTTTTGGCGTTTATTTGCTAAATGTTGTACGGTGGTACAGCACTTTACGCACTTGAACGGTTTTTATTCTGATTCCGTAATCATTTTTGTTACAACCTTCATATCTACCTAACCCCCAACACATAAAGCTTCATGATCAGTTATTAAGACTAATATTGATCGTAAAGCTTTTAGGAAAAAAATCACAGTTCTTACTTTGACTCAACTTTGATAAGTACAAGTTAGCGATTCATTCGAATATGAACCTCAATGTTAAAAGTACAGTGCTTATATTCGTATAAGCGAAAATGAGCAAGCGTTTCATTCAAATATGAACATTAGTATTGCACAAATAATGTTCATATTTGTATGGGACGTGTACTTTAATTAGTAAAGTTAAAGTGCGGTCTGTGAATTTTGCCCCTAGACTAAGCCTCTTTACTTGGCACATTATTATATTCTTTTTCAATTTGATAGTTTCTGTTAGCTTCCTATAGAACTACCTACCCCCCAACACATAGGTAAGCTTGATAATTACTTAGCCTAAGGACCGCCAAAGGTGCAGGTCGCCATCGATAGTAAGCTATGCAAACGATTGCTTCACCACGCCGTCGTCCTGCATTTAACGGCCTTCTGATGCATACGTGCTTGATTTAATTTAATTTAAATGGCTACCCAGGTAGGAAAAGGAAATGACCTTTCCCCTTTTAGACGTCCCGAATAAAATAGAAAATGTTTATTCAAGTGTGTTAGTAAATTAGTTTAAAGGCAGGTGTACATGAGCCAAGTAATGTAACAGTACAGTAAGCCTGACCAGCGCTGACTTGCAAATGGGCTCGTGTAGACACTAGTTTTGTGTGGTGCCGGACGTAAAGAATAGTACCATCCCATTTCTTCCCGTGGGTGTCGTAAAAGGCGATTAAGGGACTCACTAGAGAATGGGCAGCAGCGTTCTCTATGCATTTTAACACCATACTGCGATCGCCAACCCGCCTGCCAAGCGTGGCGATTATAGCAAACCCCCCCAGGGGGGAGGCCTATGTCCGGCAGTGGACGTTTTTCGGCTGAAATGATGAATGATGATGATGATGAGACACTAGTTTCAACACAGTCCAGTGCTGACTTCTCACCCTCAAGTCAGTCCAGTTGACTTACCTACCCGTCTATTTTCGGGCCCAGTAGCGTCACCCGCCTGACTTACTAACTTACTGCCGATCTTGTCTACATGAACCCACTGACTGGGTCCGAAATTCTGAGTCACTGGGTCCAGTCACTGTCATAGTAGGTATACACCAGGCATTATACTTAATCGGCTTCAATCAAAATAACGTTTTTCTTTAGACCCAGATTTATACCATCGAGCCGTGTTTGAATTCAGAGCTTTTTGGAAAATAATTAATTTAAGTATCTCAAACGTGAAATTCGAACATTGACATTATATTGACCTTCGAGATAAATCGAAAATGCTGTACTGGTCAAATACATGAGGAGCAATGGCCAGCAATGCTAGTATGAGAATCCATTGGCAACCAAGGAGGTAACATATCAAAGATTTTATTAAAATTTCGATTTGGCTTGCAAATACGAGTAGAGCTGTTTAAATTAAAGACGAAAGAAATGAACATGTTGGTGCGTGAAAAATTATCGTTGTTCGTCATTGATTCTGGAATTTATAATTAATTTACTTCGTTTGAATTTCCGCGCATTATTTGAGAAAAAGTACATTACTCTCGCGGCTTGCAACAGGGGCATTGATGGGCGAACGTGAAAATGTGAGCCGAGGCGAAGTCGAGGCACACATACGTGAGTCCATCAATGTTATCTGTGGCCTGGGTGCGGCCAAGGCTTGTATAGTACTTTTCTCAAATAATGCGCGGAAAATCAAACTAAACACGAGTTCCTTATAAAACGAAGATGATCACTAAGGAAGGTTTTTTGATAAAAGTTCGACATTTTTGCCGATGCGCAATCACATTGGGAACCCGGCTTGTATCAGTTCTAAGTTATTTATGACTCAATGGGTCTTAAAACTATGTATTTGCACCGGTGTAGATACCACTTAGTAAGGTTTAACTCTGTGCATACGTCATCGCGTCACAGGCCGATCGTTTTACATATTTTAATGTAAATGTAACAATATTCAAATAGTTACGTTACAATATACTTGTTTGTCTGTTTGTCACGCTACACCTGCACAAATAGCCCAAACAATTATTTATAGTTCCAGTTTATGTGCGGCGCCATAACATGGCGCTTTTTCTTTAGTTTTAATATTGTGGTAATTTGGTAGCTTTATTTGAAAATTCATAACATTAAGGCTGAATATTTGGCACTCCTTTGTGAAAGGTCTATGCTCAGCAGTATACTGTGTCTGGGGCATTCGTTGAACTTAGCAAAATTCAAACCCGACCTCAAAATTGCAAGACAAAAAAGGACCAAATAGGTACCATTAAAGGTGGTCCCTCATCGGGAGCATTCGCCTGTAATGTAACGTTCAGAGTCGAGCATTACATCAGTGAGGGACGAGAACTAAGCGTTACAGTGCGCAATGTCCGTAATATTTCATATGAAATGTTACATTACGGGCGAATGCTCGTCAGTCAGGGAGGCAGTATTGTAACGTAATCCTCAAAATCGCACCTGTAACGTTACATTACAGGCGAATGCTCCCGGTGAGGGAACACCTTTAGATTACAATTATCAAGTACTACGGTAGGCAGATGTAGAAATACAGTTTTATTGAAATATTAATATATAACAAATGCTTATCCTGTTATTAAAAGCCGTCTATTTTTCTTTACAGAACTAGACAAAAAAAAAAGAAGTATATTAATATCTACTGAAGTCCTGTACTCCTATAGGGCTATACAAACAATTATCGGGGTGTGATCGTTTCAATTATTTATAATGATAAGTAATATAATCGTTTTCCTCTCAGCGATATCAATTTATAAGTTCACGGACAATCTCCCGTTGCTAGGTTGCCTCTTGCATACAAAACAAGTAGTATCTAGCTAGTTCATTAGCTAGTTACACCACGTTGGATGATCTCTTCTTAGTGTCGATGTTTTTATGGTCCTTTAGATCTAAAACGCCATGTCTGTGGAGTATCACCAAGTGTTCTGTCAGCAGGAAAACCCCTTATAGGTGTGGACACAATAAGATGTAAGGGTTTCATGTCCCATCATTTGAAAAAAACTGACTAGATAATATTTCACATGAGGGTGAGTAATCTCTCTCTCTCTCTAGAAGAGCTCGTTGCTAAGTAATAACAACCGCACGGGTCGATCCATCAGGTTAAGCTACGCTTGCCGGGGTTGGTCCGTGGATGGGTGACCATCTTTTTATACCGAGACTTCTCCGTGCCTCGGAAAGCACGTAAAGCCGTTCGTCTCGACTATCATTCGTGGATGTTTGGCAGTCGTTACGAGTCGTCAGAAGCCAGAAAGCGTGACAACCAGTCTTACCAAGGGGTATCGTATTACCCAGTTACTTGCGGGTTGTGGAGGTCAGATAGGCAGTCAATCCATTTAAAATACTGGTATTCAGATGCGGTTACATTGGAAGCCGACCCCAACATAGTTGGGTAAAGGCTTGGCAGATTGAATTGACTAGATAATCTCTTCTTAGCACTGAATGCTGGTGATGATATTTTCTGGATAAGTCCTGATCTAGATCTAGAATTTCGCCTGCGGAATCATCTTGGCTGGACGAGAAACTTCCAGATACAGGCGTCGCGTCGTCTCAATAAGCAGTAGGGCTCTCTGCTTCCTTCATTATACTTGTAGCATGATTGGGAAACTTAGACCTCTGCGATGGTGACAGTTTGCAAGAAGGCTGCTATACAAAGTTGATAGAAAATCCTATTGTTTAAAGGACATCCCGAAGCCATCTTAGTGCCAGCTAAAGCACTAGGAAGTGGTGAAGGGGAACGTGGGGACTCTCTTATGTAATTTTGACGTTCGAAAAGTGCTGATTCTCAGCCTAATTATACCTGCAGCCTCATTATAAATTACTTTTGAATCTCGATTCCAATCAGCTGTTACGTAGGCCTGTGCGGCTTACGTTGCTTACTATATGGATAGAGTATACCGTATTGCAATAAGTAATTACAAACCGATTGAGTGATTAAATTCTTTTGAGATGATGTTCTAATACGTTGACCATTAGTCACATACTCGTAGTTTCACTTAAACAATGTAGGCGTATATTATTTTCCATTTCCTTTTTTGCTAATGAGCAAAATATAACGAGTAAGTATAAGGACCAATTTTTATGAAGCCATAGTCACTGATTCAAGGATTGAACCTTTCGTCGTGTCTAAAGGAAATGGTCCTTTAAGCCTTTAGTTTTATAGGTAAACATATACCTGTTACTACTTAACTAGATAGATAATATAGGCATTAAATAAGTACATTAGGACCAGTTTTTCTAAATTAAAAGAACCACACATGTCTCTTATTCCAAAAGTGACATACTCCTTCTGACCCAATGCCTTCATTTGCTTGTTATGCTTGTTAGACAATATCCCTAAAAGCGATTAAACTAGACTACACAGAAACTAGATAACTAAGCCTAGAAAATACTTCAGTCATTTCCTCTACCTATCTTCACATAGCCACTCATTACTTAATAATAGGCTAGTTTTAGTATTTCCTTGACACACGGCTGGCTTCTTTGAACTATGAATATGTATAGCTGTACATAGTCTATAGCTGCCTCAACAATATTTACTGCACATTGTTTGTAATGGACGTCCAGTGCATTGTGACGCATTCTTGCATTTGCGTCTAAAACTTCAATCAGTAAGAAATATTTGTTTTCATCTTTAGTCTAAGCTTTTTTATGCGATGTGCTGATCGGTTTGTCTTTCTCATCGCAGTTAACAAACAGGTATTTTCTATGGTGCGTTTCAGGATCTACTTGCTGACTTTTCACATTGTTTTTCTACGATACTACTCATATTACGATTCAAAAATGGGCCCAGAATAATATTTAAATTGCTCTCTCTGTTTCTTTATCGGGAATCCATATCCTTCCCACCGACTCCTTATTCACCGACTTGTCCGGTGTATAGAATTTCAAAAGAATCTTGAACAGTTCAAAGGTCTAATTCGATGCGATCCCGAATATAAAACATCCTAAAGAGCCTTATTTAAAAAAGCAGAATTGTCGCACCTTGTTTCGTAGAACACGCTGCATTTTTCATGCAGGCTTCGATTTTGCGCATGTGTGTGACCCACCCCTCCTTGTGTGGGTGAAGGCGTATCTCAAGCGTCGCAGGCGCCGCCTCGCCACTCAGTTACACTGTGGACGCCGTCGCGAGCGGACGTCCCGACCCGAAAACATTTTGATAGCGCACGTTCGAATTTAAAAAAATTCAAAAGTGACGGCGGAGTTCAAATAAGGTTATCGGTTCATGTTTGCGGGTAGGATATCCGCGCCTGCTCGAGGTAAGTTTTGTAATGTTTGCCTTTTTTGTCTATTGTTTATACACTTTTTTTGTTTGTCTTTGATTAGCGCTCTGCTGTACGGTTGCATAGGTCACAAGCGTAATTTTTGGTTTTTTTTTTTTTTCCTGACTCATATTTGTACAAGTGACATCATATTTGGCACTTCCATTGTAATGTGTCAAATGTACAGGCTCATTAACACAGTCAATGGATTTATTATCTTCCGGCGATGGTATATAATATGATAAGTAATGATTCATATTAATATTTATACATGGCGTAGACGGGTAAAAGATATCTTATTGATAAGGTGATAAAGCTTTCATTATCAGAGGTGAGTTGTTGGTTTGATGGCGATACTTGTCACTACTTACGTATCGAACTTGTATCTTGAAAGCATTAGGTACTTTTTCATGCGATATGACGTATGCTTCAGGACACACCTATAAACCTCGTTTGACTTCTCTAGATAAGCGAGGAATGTTACAAGTCAAATTTTCATACCAGACCGAGACATGTCTGAATTTCTGTGAGAAAATGAAATTCCATATTTTAGATTATTAATTAAACTGAACTGAAAGGGATCCCTTCTTCAATGTTTCTGAAAAAGATATCTCTGGAAAGCGTCAGATTGCGGGTTTTTCAATTCGTGGTCATTAAGAAATTAGATATTTTGAAATTTGACACCAATTTCGAAATAACGACAACATTTTTAACCAACTCCTAAAAAAAATCGTCTGTTTGCCAACCAATTAATTTTCAGGGACTGGACCAAGTCCTACCCCAAAATGAAGTTAAACTGTTATAACTCACAACTTTCATTTTCAGGGACTGGACCAAGTCCTACCCCAAAATGAAGTTAAACTATTATACCTCACAACTTAGATTCTCGAGATTCTCATAGATTTTCCTTATCTAACCAAAGCAATACTGTCAAACACATTACGGCACAGATAATGATCGCGGGTTAATTAAATTGAAATACCAATAAATACACGAGTAGGTTTAAAATAACTAATTATGTTTAAGTCCAGCCTTGGCACAGTTTATGGGTATGCACCTCTTCGTGACTGCTAATACTAGCTTTTTGTAATAATTCTTACCCAGGTCTTGATGTATGGACGAAATTTATGGGTTTATTGTCTTCGTGCATTTTTCTAGCGAATGATCGTAGCTTTCCTTGAAAAACTTCGCTAAAACTGAAGTATTGTTATCCTTAAACAGATTTGCAGAAGTTAGATTCTATGATGAACTTTGTAGCGCTTTTGATTCCCCTTTCCCGTTTTAAATACCAAAATTTTCTTTCTTAGATTGACTTTCAAGTCAGGGTTTCACATGGAGCGATAGTCAGCCTAATGCTCAATTTGTGGATAGCATGGTGAATAAAATAAGCAACATGTTCTATGCATAGTTGATCTTTGAAACAGGGGTTCCCTAAGGAGTGCTGCTCGGCCCACTACTGTTTTTGAGAATATAATGGTGAATACATCCTTATGTTTCAGTTGATTACTCAGTCGATTAATATAAAACCTAAAACTACTACCCAGATTACTCTAGGACTCGCCCATCAATGGTTCAGACAACTTATTTCCATCAAACACAATTAAAGATGTATTTTTTTTTCATAGTCGTTTTACGAACAATGGTTCTCCTCGCGTGTCGATGCAATGTGTAATTTTATTACAAGTACCCGACCAATGACAGATTACAATTGTATTACGTTGACGTTTACCTCATTCAATGTCATTTGGTACTCTCAGATGGCCTTTTATTGCTTAATTTCACAGTTTTCTTACGGTTCGAGTTTGCTACGGGTTAGGTATTGTATTGACGAGGATTTTTAGGAATTGTCTTTTCTGTTTAGGACTGAAGATTTGTGACAAAATGTTCTAAAGACTTGAAGGTACCTCAATATATTGACTTGGAAGACTTACGTTTAGTAATTCGTGTACCTACTCAGTTTTTCGTGTACATCTATCTTTTACCTATTCAGTTGCACTAAAACTTTGAAGTATTACTTATTATTTGGCTTGGTATATCCAGTTTTCTACCATTGCCTTGGAGATTATTACTTTATTAACTAAGATTTCGTGACTTCACGCGATTATTGGTCATAAAAATCATCGTTTTAAAACCTCAACCTGCAACTTTACGCACTTTTTATCCTGCCATAAAGACAAGCTGTAAAATATTCCTAGATAAAAAAGTAGCTTCAACTGTTTTAATATCTATATTGAATTCTTTGGCCACTTCGTCTCAAAGTCAATGTTCGTATGAACACGTAAAGGACAAGTCTTTGTTAATTCAGTTACAAAAATTATTTATCTCTATCACCTTCAAACATTTTCATTATGTAAAATAACTCGACGACAAATTGTACACAGTACAGAAGCATTTTGCCAACGTATAATACTCATACATTATTCATTACCAACAATTAGCGATTCAAAATTACTTATTTATCGCTAAAAGACATTAATTCGTCCTCGCCGGGTTTTATATCGCGCAATTAAATATCTTTAGTACATCACGCGTCACGAATTTCGAACGTAATTCGAAAAAGTAAATAGACCATAGAGACTTTACTACAGATAAATGAAACTATGAACGTGACAGTAAAAATGGCGGGAAACGACTTTCGACCGTTATTTGTTATCGGGCATGTAGTGTTATCTGTAAAACATCGCCAAGGCGTTACTAGTGTACGATAATTTATTTTGCGTACACACGTTTCTGTGTTCATAAAACGCTTCGATGATTATTCAGTTAGAACATTCTGTAGTACAAATATATCAAGCGAAAAATAATCAAATTAGAGCTACACAGCGACTGTGTCGAAAGAATGTATGCTAACCAAACATATACAGGTACAAATAACAAATAATACAATTGCAAAATTTGTCTCGGTATGTTACGTAGAAAATCATGAGAGAACTATTTATTTCTATGGATCGTACTGACTGTAATATAATATGCAGACATAACTTTGTCATATACGGTAGTTTTTTTAAAATAATTGCTGGACATAAAACAGAATTACTTTAGCAGAAAACTTATAAATTTTGCATTGTTTTTACAACGGAGCTCAAGGTACTAGATACTGTTACGGAGGATGCATCAGTCAAAGTTTTTATTATTCCTAAATATCTTAGCTAATACAATTTTAAATACCAGTTTTCTTAAACTAAAATTCTTGGTCCTTTTGGTCACTGTCAGTGATCCCGCTGTAAGTAATGAGCTCAAACGAATATAGGTTTCTTATGCAGATAGTTTACTATGCATCATTCGATATCAGATATGTTTGCCAATAAAGCATGCCCATCATAATCAGCATGCTGCACTGCTGGGACACAGGCCTCCTGGTTCTGTTAGTGGGAGTGGGCCAAAATCCGCAACGCGGGTCCAGTGCGGGTTGGTGGATGTCACATGTCTTCGAATTTTTGGTTCTAGGACATGCTGGTTTCCTCAAGCATGCCTATGTTATTTTTAATTATAGTAATGCCTCTTCAGTGATGATCATTGGAACCTTCACCAACTGTTCAATTAATTTTAATGCAAGCGTCTTGAACTAAACAATACCTAAGTATTTCAACAACCTAAACCGAACTAACACCTACTGAATCTGTTGCCACCTCAATATAAGTGACTACTGTTAACAAAACTCTATTCTATGTATTTTTAATTACTTTTCCATTGTTATCGGGTACCAAGTTCTGTTTGTCATTAGCATATGTCACCTACGTATCTGCCGTCACGATTCGCTTGAGGGGCTGATAATACCGGATATGGCAACTTGTAGTGTTAAAGTATTATGTTTTAATTATATTGTACTTGTAGTTTGTGAAAAATACTCGGTTAAGTCAACTCAACTCAAAGCATTTATTTCAAATAAACCAATTGCAGGCACTTTTGAATTGTCAAAGGGTCGGTCAGTCTGTCAGATGAAGCTAGTTGCATTCCAAAGCGTAGTAGGTTCCTATGGAGAATAACCGGCAAGAAACTCGGAAACGGTGTAGGTAAGAACATTCTGAAGAAATATGTGTAAAAAGTATTTTATTCTTAGATGCAGATTCAGGCTAAAGTTTGGTCTTTGTGGACGGAATCTGGTTGATTTACAACCATTTCCTAACTATTTACAGGTTATATATCACTGAGAAAATCCACTGCCTGCATCCTTAATGTCACCACCAATCAAACCTGATTTGGAGAGGGTTATGACCATTGGCCACATACCATGTCTAATCAACTAAAGTCTTACAGTACTCATTTTTCGCATAGCAGTGTGTTCGTATATTCACGAAAATAATAATTTGCGGCTTCCAAAGAAGAAACATTTAATTTACAAGCGGGTCCTACAAGACGTTGACAGATGCGATCTTTACTCATTTCTGCCACCATTGTAATGGTTCCTTTTGTACGCGAAGACCGGTTCTGAGACGTCCAAAAACCAGTTTTACTCAAAATTTTGGAAAATAATAATGTAGTTCACTTATGACGTGTACAATAGCTGCTTGTTACCATGTTCGTGTGGGAAAGATGCACGAAGACTGGTTCTAATTTTTCCCTGGTTGTAATTTTTTGTTATTGTGGTCGACACATAGTCTTTAGATCTTGTTGCATCCTGAAACTGAAGACTGAATTATTAAAACTTGCAGTTATCCTATACTATACTTAGATAAGTTTTATACCACATAAATAGGTCCCAATAACACTTATATAAAAAGTTACTTACTGGGTTTTTCAATCCGGAATTTCTCAGTAGCATCCCGGAGTCTGAATCTGTGCCAGTCCCATGTAGTAAGGGGCGAGTCTATTGCCATAAAGGCAATAGACTCGCCCCTTATTACATGGGACTTAAACATAACTGATGTGGGTGTACTATAGGTACACCTTTGCTAACACTTCGGGAATTACAGACGTGATGTTATACTATGTAGTTATCCTATAAGTATTACTTATTTTAGAGGTTTTTCTATCAACCTTTCTACTTTGGACCAGCACATTTCAGCGAAAAAGAGTGATTTGTTTTTCGAAAAATATTCTTGTGTCCTAAATTCTAGTCCATTGTCATTAAGCTACAAAGACCACAGTAAAATATCTATAAAAAACATTTTTAATGTCTTTCGGATGTAAGTTATTATGTTAAAAAAAACGCCCATTTACACGAAGCTATAGTTTTGTGATAAAGAAGATAGCTGTATTATCATTGCTTGTAGCATTTCCAAGTGCGTTTTCCTCACTACAAATCTGGGTCATATTATCTGATAACTTTAAGAGCTATAGATATACACGTACTTACTACTCGAAAATTCAATTATAGATACCGTGATATGACTGATTTCTGAGTAATCGATCTAATCTATCGTTTATCTTTTTACATGCACCGTAGACATTTTATTTGGGAAAGTACTTAATTTATTCGTTATATTTATTATTTTTTGAAGTACCGACGTATCTTTATTAACTGTAATTTCTACTACCAAATGAAGCTGTCAAATGGTAATTTTCCTTCCTTTTCTAGTGTCATGTTTCACTTACATGGAAATGTAGTACTTACAAGATTTATTTCCTTAATTTCACCAAACTTCACGATCAATCTTTATATTAATTTACACAGACAGCTAAGCAAGGTAAAGGGCTGCAAATGTGTCGGACAGCAAAAGCTGTGAGAACGGACCGCGATATGTAACACCCTGTAGTCAGCAGTTTGCACAAATGTTGCCGCTTTGTTCCCAGAATGTCAGTTATTGCAAGTTGTTGTAATTATTTGTTTTCTATCAATCTGGAAAGGACGTGAAAAAAGCAGGTAATTTTACAAAACAAGTAGCACTTTTCAACATTCTAATCTTCTATTGAAAAGGACCAAGTCTGTTTGAAAAATGTGGCTTTTACTATGAATGTAAAGCCCGCGTTGTGGTAAAGTGCAGTTTGGTCGAAGAAGCGCGGAACTAAGCAATAATTTTGGACCTAAGGACCAAAAATTAGAAGTCAAACAAGGTATTTTTTTTTATCTCTCTTGTCTTCAATACTGTCACACTTTAAGCATTAAAGTCTTTAATTAAAATACTTTAAACAAACCTTATTAACCAGGGTTAAAGACCAGCGTCCATTCGACCCGTATTATATGCAAATTGTCACATTTATATCAGTTGAAAAATATCGATTACAATAACAAAGAGGTGTCACTACGAATTTCAAATCGATCTTAAAATGGATTTGTATATTCGTTGACCAAGATATTTTTTCTTTGGGATTTTGTAAGAGTATTTTGGTATTGTAATATTGTTTGTTCAATGACTTTCTGACATGTATTTTGGTTTGTAAAAGCTGAATTTGTGAATGGTGGTATTTCGACACTTATGGTGTATAATTTACGCATATTTCAGTACGAATACGATTTTCATAATTTCAGGCTGTAAGCGGCTGGTTTTGATCATATGCCTTATCAAGATAAAGTAGGCAGTGATTGCTTTTGTCAATTGTTATAAAATCATTCCATTTTTGTATAGCGTAATGTAGATATTTCATGCAAGGTACGGTAAGGATATTTTTTTGGGTAATTTTGAAGTTCATGATTAGTAAGTGTTAGGTGTTATGGACAAAAAACAAAATTAATATGAGCTTTAACTGACAACGGCAAGTGAACATCGGCTTCGGGGCGAGGCCTATGCCCAGCAGTGGACGTCTTTCGGCTGAAATGATGATGACCGACTTGCCTAAATTTACTGAAGAATTAGGCTTCAGAAAATAATTTTCTGTCAAACGTTCAGAAGTTGAAGTTGTCAGAAGACCGTCCTTTAAAAACGTTAATCACCTACATAAAAATGTAAGTCTATACAGCCATATACGTTCTACATAGTGTCATAGTACAGCTGTACGTAACAATTGAGCGGGACTGCATTCTGCATGTGTTGACACAGTTGTGTTGACTCGCTGCGTCTGCGCAAGGAACTAGGTACGTGGTATGTCGCTTTGTGTCGGGGCGAAGTTTTGGAAAGTTATCGTCATGCTAGAATATGTCCATCTTGCCAGTTCGGTTTTCAGCAGATTTTGTCATATTTAAGAACGTTCGCATTCTAATCTCAATGTTTCAAAAATACCTCTTATTTACTCACATTTTTGATAAGTTTTTGACACTGAATGTCGCTGAGCCAGGATCGCGACCAGATTTTGAATGTTTTTAATTACGGGTATTACCTTTTACTTTCACCAACAGGTTGAGTCTTTGGTAAGTGCCAAGTGGCTTATTTCATTCTCTGGTTATTTTCTAAGTTTGGACACTACTGGCTAACAGTGAAGGCTACAGTCGTGAGAAACCCTAGAATAATAAATCGTCTGAAATAGCCGACATGCAGAAAGCAAGTGCGTTTATCAATCCCTATCTTGTGACATTTACGGGCGAATAATTTTGATCGTAATGTTGCTATAACTTACTAATGTTGCCTCAGTGACCTAGTAGATACTCGGATTTGATTTGCAGTTATGACAAATTGATAAATTATCCTTGTCTTTAATCTCTGCAACTTAAGTTACATTATCGTATCCTATTTTATTTTATAAACAGCTATAGGCTTCATATTAATATTCTTAAGTAATTTTTCTGGTCAATCTCAATGGTGGTTATCTATTTGTGGTCGGCGCAAGATATCTTTTTCTCCCATACTTCGATTTTAATATTCTTTAGTAATGTTTTTTGCCGGCTCTTCTCCATAGGAAACGATTGGAAACGGGCACCTGCGGGGTGATTGCGTGGCACCTTAACAGTAGCAGCTTTCATTTTGACAGTTCAACAACATTCATTGTGTTATTTACGTTATTGAGCAGAACGTTTTTCGAACACATGGAGCAATGGATTAGCAATATCCTTCAAAATCATTCAGATTGTGATTGAAAGTTGTGTTACGCAATTAGGGTGCTGGCTTCTGACGTTTCATATGTGCCCATGTAGGTCTATGTGACATAAAATATTTTTAATTTTGAGTTTGAAAACATTAAATCTTAACTACAAAACTAACTTGATTATGTCACCTGTGTTATTATTATATTTAACGCATTCAAGGACACTGAACGAGACACAATAGATGTTTTATTGTTATTACGTCTATGAGCGGTTAGTGTCCCTCAAAGTGTTAAGAGAGTTGTATATATTCAAAAGCATATTTTCGAAGGTTGCCGTGTAAGTTTATGTCGGAAACGTGCCTGTTGTCAGTCACCGATCGTGTCTACATATAATTATTAGCATATTAGTTTATTTTGTAGTCTGTGGCCGACTTTTACCCTAGGCCTTGTCGTATTTTGCTTAGCTGGACACAAATTGTTGGACGATTTTGATTTTATGTTTTACTCGCTTGGTTTAAGCTAGGCTTCCTAAGACTGTGGTGGTCGACTCATAGCGTCCGCAATTTACCGTCAAATGACGTCACTGAAACCTCATTATGAAAGTAAGTTGTTGTGCTTCCCGAAAGACCATTTTTTTAAATCGTAAAGTCAAACCCCGGTGCTATCATTTTGATGACGACCGTCCCTGTGACCGTTATGTGGCGGCAACCGCTCTTCTAGAAGACCGAAGCTTTAGAAATTACGGGTATTCGTTTTGGGATTCAGTTGGTACCAGTGGACTGCTATGTGAATTTATTTCTTTCATCATGGCATTAAGAGCTCAAAGCTTATCATAATTAGCAGACTTGTTCCACCCAGAGTATAGGCCTCCTCACTTTTTTGCCTTGCTTCTTGAAGCTTATAAGAGGAGGACCTTTTTGGTCCTTTTCATCTCAGTCTTTTATACTTACAGTAGTAACATTATGACCAAGTCTTTGTCCATATCCGTTCCTAATTCCCTACCGCTGCGCTGGTGGTAGGATGATTCATGTAAAATGTTCATGCTCTAATATAAGTCTCATACGAGTATAGTGTCCACTTTATCTACTTTAATATTATTTGTTAATTTATTTAAACTTATTATATCTTACATAATCTAGTTTTAAAATAATATACCCAAATAGTTACTCTTTAAGTCATTGAAAATAACATGTCTTCTTTTTAATATACCTTAGTAATAAACCTATTGTTGTCTTCTTTTTAAATGTTTGATGTAAATTGATGGCCTGGATTTTCATAAACCTAGATTAGGCAGGTCTACATTACAGTTAGAATTAGATTTTCATCGATTGTAATTAATCTAAATCATAATTTTACTTTATACTTGTTTTTATTTATTTATTTATGTAAATTTTCATGTCTTGTTCACTTCACTTGTCTCCCGATGACCTTAAAGTAGTCCTAAGTTTTGCGTTATACTGCCAAAAAGTCCAGTTTAAACAAAACCAGTAGCTAGTTTATACGCAGTTTATTTTCCACGTACCGTGTGTGCAATATAAATCTAATCGTGAGATCTTAATGATACCCGCTCTACGTCATCTGCATATGTGCCCGCATCTTCTAACTGCTATGGGGGCTAGCACATGGTTGTGTTAGACATTGGGTAATACATACGTAATAAATTTTAGGGTGGGTAGGTAACCATACGTGCTGGAAGAGTTTGACTGCAATGACCACAACTAAAACAAAAAGCAATGGATAAAATTGTCAAACTTCAATTGCTTGAATACGAGGCTTTTGTCTACTTTGTATGTGTGTATTTTTTTGTAATGTGTGTTTTGTTTGTGCTGAAAAAACAATTTTTATTTTTTTCTTTTCTTAACTACATCTGCAGTAAATGTGATTGTGTCCTTCTGGTCAAAGTTTGAACGTTTTTCGCTGAAATATTAGGAAGCGGTGAATAGTGGAATTATTTGAAGACCATCTTTTTGAGCACTTTCTTTTACGAATCTCTGACAACTTCTCGGGTTAGTGATCATTTTAGAAAATGCACATATTGTTCACTTTTGAGTATGCAGATGCAGCATAGGGCACTTTCCTATGATTGCTTATTAACCTATCAAAGGGGTTATTTCCATAATCATAATTAATGCAAGCGGAAGCTTCTGATCACCTTTTTTGATTTCTTCCTTTAGACTTCCTCCACTTTCAAAGTTTCAAGACTCCCATAAACAAAAAAGAGGGTCTACTCTCAAACAACTTCACTTTTTAATAATCGATTAAGAAAGTTCTGAAAACCTCTCATATAACGTATGTGTTTTAAACACTTGCTTTAAATAAAGAAACGTTTGAAAATTTAACAATCGCGGTAGCGTTGTCCAAAGGCTTACCACGACACTTGACAAATTAGTTTTTCGACGTCACATTACCGTGCGTTGTTTCTTATTTCAATATGTAATACGTATATTATTTTTGTATTTGTTTGGTTTTGGACCTTATTTGTTAAGAAGTTTTTACTTTTTCAATGTCCATCTCAAGACACCAACAACCTCTTAATCAGGCTTAGGTGTTAGTTTTAATGTGATGTGTGTAGCACCTCCGTTACCAACATTAAAACAACCTTAGTTTGGGGTTTTTTTTTGCATGTTACTACGCTATCCCTTGTATCTAAAGGTAAAAGTATGAGTCAATAAGCCAGTATGGACTGTATCATGTCCCTAATCGTCGTCTATTTAAACCGTATGCCTTCATTCCGTCCGCGTACGTATAATTTAAACTCGTGCTACGACCACCATTTTATCTCGATCCCTGATCTCAGTTCAGATGCATACGTTTTGTAAGCTCCACGGCTCAAGTTTATTGGTACCGTGTTGCTAGCTGAACGTGACAAGCATGAAGACCCAACGATACATTTTTTTAAAGAGAATGCGGGTTTCGCGCCCGAACACCTGTCAAGTGTTTCAAGCGTTTGTCTTTTAATTGCCGAACGTCCAGTATTTGCACAGTAACTAAGGAGGTTTTATTGTAACAGTCTTGGTTGAATTAAACTTGTCATTGTATCGAAATATGTAAGTATGTGGTTTATGTTCTGGTTTAGAGTTCCAAGTTTTAAAGGAGTTTGTTGCTTTATCGTAAATGCTAGTACCAGTGAATCCAGAATCAAAGACGAAATGCTCATTCAATTTCATGCTCCTTTCAATTCGTCTAAACTAAAATTATAAAGAGAAAATATTTGTTTTGTATGTTAGTTTGTAATGAATAAACTCAAAATCTACTGGGCTGATTTTAAATATTCAATTACCAGGTAAATGCTATAATATCAATGAGTAACATAGGCTATAATTTATAAAATCTAAATCACTCTGGCGAAGCCGCTGGCGGAAGCTAGTCTTTTCAATAATTATTTCTTAAATTCAATAACTATAGTACTAATTACCTAGACCAGATATCTAATCAGATGGTGCCTCCATCTGGTATCTGGTCTAGGCAATTTTGGTTCAGATTTTGTCTACGATCCCCTCCAAGTCCCAATCACAAATCGATACATGTAAAACCGCCTTAAGTCCCACAGAAGCGAAACAGTCAAACATATTTCACATTACACACAGAGGGTTGTCAAAAGCATTCTTCAAAGACAATTCCGTCTCATAACTCTTTTCGGTCATTCAAAGAGGCGCTCGTTCATATTTGTCTCTGTCTGACCCTATTGTGTTAACGCGTAAGTACAGTTAACTTTGTCGACCTCTACAGCCATGATGCGTTTAAAATTCTACATATACGTATGTATTGTGAAGATACGGTTAAGCCTACATTGTTTTACATTTACCTATTTATTTTTTTTAGATTGTCGAAAGTTATATGTATAGAGGTCTCTAGTTAAATGAGCATCGGCTTAAAACTCAGTCCTAAGAATCGCTTTTTGATCAGGCATCATATATGTATAGGTACTAGTTCTAGTCCCGAAGGACCAAATTATCATAAACTGTAGAAGGAAAGCCACAGACGAAATATATTTGTAGAATTCACAAGCTGTTACACTGATTGTAAGATAACATGTCTCTGTTGAAACTCTCATTGACAATATTCAGATAATCATTATCAATGAGAAAATAACAGACAGATCAGTATTAAAGCACCATTCACGTTCATATATAGAATGAAAACATTCTTAATTCCAATTCAAATCCTTTTCAAATAAAAAAATCACAATTCTAAGCAGCGTTATTCTGTAACCGAAAAAAGAACGTCTCCGCTTTCACTGCCACAGATAATAAATCTACAAAGTCAACCTTACTAGCGCTACCGGCGACATTTCGTAACCTAACCCCTGTTAACCTCAGCCAACAATAAAGAAACATTACCAAGTAAATACATACTGTAGTCATTGTAATTTAAATAAATTCAAATTACCTATACGGTCGTCGTCGGGTGTTGCAAGTGGACCTATATTGTAAAGCTGAATGATGTAATCTTTGATCTTTTGTCTTTGCTATCTTTTCGTTGATCTGTGGTTCAGTTTATTTTCGAATTGTGGTAGGTCGTTTATTGCGTTCGCGTACTACTGTCAATTTCTCGTCTGTATTTGGATCTACCAATCCAAACAAAAATTCTTCGACCAAGTCAACAGTCTTATACTGTTACCTGCTCCCCGGTTCTACGAGCCCGTTCGAAAATAGTTCGAAACTTCGGTGTGAACCCTACACCCGCTAAACTTTTTCGAACGGTGACACATCGGAAGTAGGGACAACTGTCAAATCGTGTTGTTATTCATTCTTAGGACCCACAACTAATGTGTCTTATGTCCGTAGGTGAAATGGAGTAGGAATCATTAATTCGGCCGAAACTACAGTTTTCGTGCTTCGGGAGTTGGGACTAGACCTCCTGAACTGTACGATATCCGAATCTATTAATAATTATTGTCATAGTAAGCACATTATTTATATTTTAACAATGCAAATAGGTATCATTTATACGGTATCACGTCCTACTATAATGACCTCTACATAGACAATCCATACGATTACTATGCAAACCGAACCTCAAATAATATGTCATTAGGTCTTAATTCAGATTCCACATAGAATTTCAATAATAGTTACAAGTTCAATGTAAGCATAAGTAGGTACACGTGTAGGTAAGTCCGTTACTTATCGTCTTTTATTTTCCGCAATTAGTAAAACACATTAGTCACACTATCACAAACGAAAATCTTGATAAAGTATTGTTCCGATCCGGAACTCTAATTAATCATGAACATTCATAAGAAAATTCTAAAGCTCTTTTGAGTCATACTATGGAAGTGTTGATACAATATACCAAAGTCCGGAATCAGAATTTACGCACGACGTCATTTGATATTTTCTGTATTACTTCATCTGTTTGATTGAAAACTTTTGGTCCAATTAGACTACCTAGCGGCACCCCTTACTAGGATTCGCCTGGAGAGCCTTGTATTCTTAGTTTAAACATTCAAAATAACCATATAATTTGTAACTTCACTAGATCTGCTAAAGTAGATCCCAGCAGTGCTGTCATTACACCTGATGCTAGGGTACATTATTGATAGCTCACTTCACCTAAGTATTCACGGTGAGATTTTTAGAGCATAGACCGATTTAGTAATAAAGTGAATCTTACACTAAAATGAAAACTACCATTCTATGCACTTTAAATCCTTAAAACTCTTCTGCTTATTTCAGCCATGCACTCGTTCCCAATATCAGTCCCCCGAGCAACAAAGGTAGGCAGTTTCGCAAACGCCCTATTTGCACAGGACGTATCTCGAAATCTTTCAAAGTGAGAATGAGCGACTGCGGGTGGCCCAATGTTTGTGCCTTTAAATTTTTACCCTTTTTTGTAATTTTTGTCTTATTGCATCCCGCCGGTCGATGACTTTGGTTGTGAATTTTTCTATAAAAAATATCTGAAGTGAGATGATTTAAAAATTTGGTCTGGTGATTAGTTTTCTGGTCCTTATAGCGATTCTCGTGGCATATAGTGAGTTAAATAAAATATATTAGGTTTTCCTAAGATGTTCATTGCCGAAATTAGGCCTTTTCCTTTGGCAGGTTAAGTGAGTCTGAATATAATAAAGTAACGACTGTGTCAGCAAATCAAAAACCAGTGTTATCGTATGAAAAACTGAAATAAAGGACAAGTTTTAGTAAAATCGTAACGTTTATTATATTTTTACGACTACAACCCAGGAAGCGAACCGAGCCAGTTCATATAACAATTCCATTTAACACAGGGAAGTAATAATTTCCCTAATAAAACTACTCGTCAAATCTACCGTGAACTATGTGTTTGCAGGCTTTATCGTTCAACAAACCCTTTGTGTTTCCATCTCACTCGCACTTGTAGACCTCTAGTATGTCTGTCTCTCTTGCTCTTGGGTTCGACTAATATGGCGGCAGCGGTTGCTAAGCAACGCTTATTGTTTACACATGGCGCGAGCGCTGGTCGAACGATCGAATCTGGTGTAATGTTCAAATTATATAGGAGTTTTTTTTTTGTTTGTACTACTATTAAAACGATTATTTTGAATTTCTGGAATGAATATTGGAGAATATTTAACTTAAACTCAAACTCAACAAACTCTAGTTTGTAATTCTAAATAGAGAATCAACGTAAAGTAACGAAGTAAGCCTGCAAAGTTCCTTAACTTCAATTCAGCCAAAAATCTTACGATCTCAATAGTCCGAAACAGTGTGACGTTGGTCAATCATTCTTACTCCCGGTTAGAAATTAATCAGACGATGTAGAAATTCCGGACATTTATCAAAAGATATATAATCTTAAGATCTATTACAGGATAGTTATCAGATCACGTTCATATGCACACATAAATATTCAGATCCATTCAGAATGGATCGCGTCGCAGTCTCGATAATTGTATGGTTAAATAACACCTTGCGATGACCTTGAATGACGTTCTCGTCTAGCTGTCTATATGATGTGACTTAATAATCTAGCTGTGTGTTTAGAAAAGATGATTATCAACGGACGAGTGCATCTAGATTTTATTAGTCTCGGATTCAGAGAGCGCGGAACCAAGGACCATTTTTTTGGGAGACATGGGTAAATATTTTTATATACAGCAAGATATAAAAAAGAGATATTTAGCTAAGTAAATCCAAGGCCAAATAGAAAATGTTAAAAAAATTCAGGAGCAATGCAAAAATACGAGAAAAATGTTGAGTCTTTTGTTTAATAACCCAGATGGCCCTCAGCGTCAATGGTATGATTAATATGCAAGTGCAGTTAAAAATACGTCGTTTAATTAAAATAAAGGTTTAGTCTGCCGTGTTGGGCTATATTATGTATGGACTATCTGGCTTTCTGCATTGTAATTATAGTCCAAAATATGTTACTTGCATAACAATAATTGTATGCACATACTAGCATCAGTTTCCTCCATTTCCATGGGTGTTCTTTATAAAAGTTGATATTGGTACGTAATTTACGAAAAGCATTAACTACTGACGTATGTTCTATACCGAAATATAATCAAGCAAATCTTATCTTAATAACATTACAAACATATAGTCAATAATCCTAATCTTCCATTATAACCCAGTCCTCTTAACAAAACAAGACACTATCACATATTCTTTTTCCTCACCAATATTAAATTCGACAGTAAGTACCTATCAGCACAAAGTACATAAACATGCGGTTTCTTTACAGCCAGGTCAGTGGCATTCAGTAACCCAAGATGCTGAGGTCGGAACTGTCACATCGATTAAGTTGACAAACTTCTGGGACAAGGAACCTGCTCAAACATACACAGATTTCAGACATTGAGGATTGTGAAAGTTGCCTAAACTTTAAAACACAATTGGATTTTTCTGCGTGCTGTTTTACAAAGTATATTTTCCGTGGTCCTCTATACAAACCTATGTACATATATGCTCTCTTAAAGTTATACATAGGAAAGGGCGAGGAGGGGGAACGGAAGGAAAAGTGGAGAGGGGGGAAGGGGAAGGGAACGGGAAAGGGGGGAAGGGCAAGGAAAAGGGGATATGGCTAGATAGACCAAAATACCTTCTGCAAGTAAAACAATTCGTTGGACTTTAGATTAGATTAGGAAATCTTCAACCCTTACTTACAATAATGATTGTTTACTGCGCCTACTAGGACGTCACCAAATTCTTCATAGAACTCTGCAAAATCCCATCTCTAAACCTTTACTCAACCTTACAAATCCATTTATTTCGTCTTCAAAAATTCACGAAAGAAACCTTTATGCCCATAATTATGATTATGCCATATCCCCAGCCTTTCTTTCCCAACTTCAACTAAACAAATTTCAACCAGCGTATGACAGTCAACCGTTTAGCCATGTCAACGCGGCAATATGCAAGAATGGGCAGTAACAGCCTAACGTCTGTCGTCGAACAATCGGTCGCAGTTGCCACAGCGTACCTTCGTTGCGAAATGGCGCTAAACTTCACGAACGTGACTTTTTTCTGTGTCAAAGTCTTCGGAGGTCTTCGGGTTTGTTCGGCTTTTTTTGGAAAGCCCTTTGTTTTGTAAAGTAAGTGATTACCTAATTGGTTCTCTTACCATACCGCAAGGGTACTTTGGGTTTGTGGGTAATTGTTTGATTCACTGGAAAACGATCTCTACTTCATTAATCTGCTATGTTGACATGCTTAAACTTATGCTTACTTTAAAAGTTATCATTTTCTTCCCGGCAGTTATTAAGTACCTTATATTACTTTAAACTATCCCGAGAATTGATCTGAATGATGGTAAGAACTGCATCAAATCTATCTTGTCGTTTCTAAGTCTTATCCGCATACTCTGATGCGGATTGACAACCATAATCTAAATACGAGTATTTAGAGATGATAAATGCATTTCTAACATCCATTTTTCTACAGCAATACTTTTCCCTATATCCTTTGTCTTCCTTTATTTATTTATTTTCTTTGTCTGTAGATCCGCGAATGATATCTTCACGTCAAAAACCAATGCTCTTTAATCTTCGACGCACATATCTATCCACAATGCATGTCATATGTCCCATAACGTGTCTAAACACTAAACAGACCTACACACTCAGCAGATGTGTCTTGTAACACAGTACTATCAACTGCACATCAGTTGGAACAATTTGACATTGACAGCACCTTTATTTCGTAGTTGTAAGGGCGGTTTTCGTAGTGTAAGTTTTAGCAATGATGTGCGATTGACTGTACCAGTGAGGCCTTGTGCCCGATGCTAGCCAGCGACTCTTTATTGACTATTATTTGCTAAACCTATGTGTGTACATGTAGTGATGGATTTCTTGACAAAATTATGGTGGTACAGACGAAAAATGTCAGTAAATTTTTGGGATGAGCTGCTGATAGGATTTGCGAATTTAGGCCGTGCGACTTTGGACGCGTTTTCGTACAAATTTCATTCGTGCGAACACGGAACACGCACGAACGATCCCGACCTTCCAAGTACTAAGGGAGCGCGCAGACTGAGTGCGAGTCAGTCACAATCCGTACTTGTTGGGATTTTTCTTGCGTTCAATGTAGTATCACCGAAACACTACCTATTTGACGGAGCAAAACGTATTCAGTGTGCGCACTCAATTCGTACAACCACGATCATACGTTTACGTACGATACAACAGTACAGATTTATGTTACAATAAATACTGTCATTCGCGTATAGAAATTGAGTCAAAAAAGTTGTATCAGAAAAATTGGTCTTTCTCGCCGTCAATTCTCTTCGGTCTGTGAACTACAACCCCATAAGGACCGGACTTAAAATTACGAAAAGAAGGAAAGAGAGCATTAAGTCAGGCATAAGTCTAAAGCAGAACAAACCTCATTAAATGTGTAATAGACGAAGGAACTAAGCATACAACCAAATTCCTAAAAGCGGTCTAGGGATACCTCGAAGAGTTGTATGCTAGTGAGGACATATTTAAAAATAAAAATAGCTTATGCCCGCGGCTTCTCCCACGTGGATGTCGGAAAATATCCCTCAGAAACGTACTACCGGGAAAAGCTTCCTATGTGTTAATCCAGGTAAACAATGTATAAATTCTGTAATACATTGTTTTCATATAACTCTATTGGTCTACGCGCCTAGCGCCAGTAAAGTTCCCAGTCAGCATGATTTTTTAGATATCTTCAACAATCATCGTCATATTTCAGCCAATTAAATCAAAACCTTAATGAATTATACACCTCATAAATCACTCCGTCCATTGGTGAAAACCGTATGAAAATCCGTTCGGAAGTTTTTGAGTTTATCGCGGTCAGACAGACAGACGCGGCGGCGGGGTGACTATGTTATTTAGTGATAAAAAGCTTTAAAATAAAACCTTAATCTTCTTCTTTTGGTGCCTCTCCAATTAATGAAGGTTGGCCATCAAAATACTACCGCAAACTCTTTAACACGCCTGACAAATACACCATAATATTTACCATCCCAGCCACTGTAATCTTAATATTTATTTTACTATCGATTGATGTGATGAGGTTAGGCGTACGCGCAGTTAAACGCGTCGACATTGCGGTTAAGTCGTAATAGTACTACTTTGTCATTGTTTGGTTTGTTTTTGTTAACTCTGAGAGTTAGGAAATCAGTAAGCAAGTTGAATAAGATTTTGAACTAACTTAGACCTAAATACTGCTACGTTGGTCTGGAGGTCGCAAGCGCTACTGTTGAGCATAAGGTCTTGGGTCGGGCAAAGTGTTATTGCGTTTTTCTATCTGGAATTTCTCAGTAGCAGCCCGGAGCCTGGATATGTGCCCGGTTGAGGGTAATAGACTCGCCTTCACATGGGAATTAAACATAACTGGCGAAATATAGGTATACTCTAAGTACGCCTCTGCTCAACCCTTATTGAGTAAACAAGGCGTTATGTTATGTGACTATTTTAGACCTAAATATGGCGACCGGGAGCAGAATCTCAAAAATTGGATTGTATTTCAAACATTCCTTGATATAAAATTGTGTTACAATCAGTACATACTTCAAGAGTAATTAAATAGGCTCTTTAGATTAAATTCTTGACGATAAATACGAGTAGGTAGGTCATTTTCTCTTTGTTTTCTCTGTAAGTTAATAAGGCAAGGATAGGGGCTGGAGGATGATCCTCTTTCGATATCTAATTATTTTCTAAGAGAACAAAAATGTCTTTGTTGTTTAATCATTTTGCTAGTTCAAAAATCAATGGAGACCTCAAAATTCCCCTCAGCCAACTGTCAAGGTTAAGTACCCTCTGAACCTTCTCTTCCTCTCTAGAACTTTAGTCTGATGATCTTTCCTTCATTTTCGTTCGAAGGGACATGCATGTTTCCTATATTGTTTGGGCCCAGAAGATGGCCATAATTATTATGGCGTCCGAGGCGTTGTTCAGATCGTCAAGGGTGCAGGTGAACGGTCAGTTGTCACACTAGACCCATGTCCAGTGTAACAAATGACCGTTCCGCTCGGTGCGGTCGGTGCGGTGCCCCTGAACGGACTATGCCATGGGGCATAGTCTGTTCAGGGGCACCGCACTCGCACTGGATGTTGGATGAATCGGACGGTCTCTGATGACAAACTGTCAACACTATCTTGTTGTTACTTTTGCTATCCAATTTTGTAGAGTTAGAGTTATGAGGAACAGTGTTAAAACTTCTTCATCCGCCATTGAAAACGGAGGATCCTCCGCCCAAATGGGTGTTGTGTCCGGTGGGCTGCTGCCCGAATCTCAATCATTTCTTGCATTCTAAAATATGTTTTTAGGTAGTTACTTAAAAAAATTATGAGATCATAGTGGACCCTTTTCGGCACAGCAAAATAGCAGGAGTGAAGAAGCTTTAAACACTTAATTTATTAGTCTTCTTAATCATAATCGAATGTTATTAGGAACCGTTGTTGTCGCGTTCCCGTACACAGGGTGTCCCGTAAATAATGGATCAAACGTAACGGGTAGGTAGCTTATCTCATTTCCAACAACTAATTTGACCAGTTAAAAAATACCGGTAAGGTAACAAAGATATTTTTTTTTTCGATTTTTACCATTTTCTCTACCACCATTCAGTGTTTTTAATGCTGTTGCTGTACCCTGTATATTCAGACGCCCGGGAAACTCTGATAGCGTGATGTAGGATACGTCGGTCGTAGTTCCTATATCGAGGTAAAGATGTCGCTTCATAGACTTCAAAACCGTTTTCAGGCAACTGTCAAGGTCCTTAGCCCGCATGTCAGTCGGGCGCCATGACACAGTTCCGGACGATTTCCCGCCAACTGCACGCGCACGTTATGCTTTGACACTAGTCTATCGTTTACGTTGATTGTATGATCTATCATCAATGGTGGCTGACTTTTGTTCGTTATAGAAATTGTGACACATGGTTGCACATAAAAGGCACACGTTTCATTTGAAATTAAAAGTTCATCACATTTTTTGTGTTAGAATTTAAACAAATTTTGTATGTAAAAAGCTGTTGTTGGAAATAAGTTGAACTAAACATAAAGTCACGCTTGTAATCCTTGAAGAGATAGGTTTACCTACACCTATAAATTGTTGAACTACTCTTGATTATTTCAAAGCCTACATCAACTATTAAAAAAAAAAGCTTACACTTAACTTTATTTATTGATCTTAAATTTATTTATTGAGTTATTGATCGCAGTAATTCGCAGTGTACAGACGTGCTCGTTAGCAATATTTATTAATTACCAACTTTAATAATAGTGACCTCATTTAGTGCATTACTAACGTGATGCAACTCAAATTTTGCTTAGTGTATAGTTTCAGTGAATAATGGACACGAAATATTAAAATCGTAAAAATACAAAATGGATAACAGCCCCTTTAATCCAAGAGGGCCAGTGCACCCCTCCGCTTCGCCCTCGAAGACGACGACGCCAAATCCAGCCCTCGAGTCAGCCACGGCTGATATTGTTTCAACGCCCGAGATTCAAAAATGGATGTCAACCATCGAACAGCACTTAAATGAAGTTTGCTCTATTGTCGCGGATGGCAAACTCAACTCGGAGCAGAAATTGAAAATATCAACCCTATGCCGTAAAGTAGGATCTGGAACCTCACAAATGGCTGTCCTGTATCAGTCGCTCAAGCAGAAAGCTATTCACGCCTATAACGAGGTTGATGCCCTGCAAGAAAAGCGAAACCTGACGGAACATATTTCGGAGCTCAAGCAGACGATTAAGGACTCTGGTTCGGGAAATGTTTCGTTTGCCGATATAGTGAAGAATAGAGCAAATGATTTCATTCGACCAAACAATTTAAGCTCTGTAGCCATTTATCCCAACGATAAATTAAAGTCTAGTGACGAAACAAAAGACCTTGTGCAAAAACTCATTCGCCCTGATCAAATGCAGCTGCATGTGCGTGGTGTCCGCAAGACAAAAAATGGAGGCGTTATTATTAGCACAGAGACGAAACACGATGCTGATAAACTCAAGCACGCAGTCCAGCTCTCTACATCCGGACTTACCGCCGACGAACCCAACAAGCGCAAACCTCGGATCGTGGTTGTAGGTGTGCCGACTACTTTGGTTGAAACTGAAGTCTTCAGGTGCATTTACGAACAAAACGTAGCCGACAAATTTCCAGCAATGCCTATCGAGTCCTTTTTGAGCATGGTTAAATTAAGCCACAAATCTGGGAAGAAAGATGCGTCGACCTGTAACTACGTCATTGAAGTTACAGCGAATATACGTAAAGCCCTATTATCCCAAACAAGGCTTTTTATAAATTGGACGTCCTGCCCTATCAGGGACTACACCCTGGTTACCAGATGCTACAAATGCCAACAATATGGTCATGCAGCAAAAACATGCAGAGAGCTGAAATCTACGTGTGGTCACTGCGGAGAAGAAGGACACTCGATGTTAGAGTGCGCGAAGAAAGCTGACACACCGAAATGTGCAACTTGCTCACGTTTTAAAAAGCCCAATAACCACAAAACGGGAGAGGTAGATTGCCCTGCTAGGAAAATAGCGGAGTACAGGTATATCAATTCCATCGACTACGTCGGCGCCTAGAACGTCATACTAAGGCCAGACTTCCGTGTTTATTGCCTGCTGCTGACTAAACAAAACACTGCACTGCCCTACTAATACTCGTTTTTCTTGATGTCTAAGCACATTAATCGCCCGCAGTAAAATCCAATACACACATAGCCTCGAACGTTATTAAATTTTGTGCAACAATGACTTTAACCCATTCTCAAATTTTGCTGGCTATAAAGTGCAAAAACTATACTACGCAAACTAATTATGAAATTACGTATTTAAGACTTTTTGTTATTTTTATATTTAAGGTAAATAGTATTTAAGTAAACTAGGTATAAAATAATGAATTAGGAAATTCAATTTTGTCATTATTTCAAGACTTGTTATGTTAAATATTGTTAAGAATTATATTGTCCTACAATTAGCATAAAGTGTGAGCTCATGCCGCCTGTGATACAGGTTTATCCTAGTACAGGCATCTAACATTATAATACCTTTATAAATTATTTTTAAGCTTTTACGTTATTAATATTTTACCAATTTTAATACTGAATAAATATTTATTATTATTTTTATTTCCATTCGCTGTATTGTTAGTATTTCTATCTATTTAGACAGGTTTGCTACCCAGCTCAGCGTAACGCTACGACTTCCGGCCTTTGACTTCAAATCCAAACCTTGGGATTTTATTCACATAAGAACTAATGTTAAGAACAGTAGTAAATTCAATCCGATTTCCGCTCCGTCTTGCGAAAATCATTTGACATCTAACCTAACCTTTGCCATCAGGTATAATACGCCATTTTTCATACAAATCACTGATATGGAGCTTAAAACATGGGCAACCAAGGTCAATCAGCTCACAAGACCCTCATTTTGAATGGCTACTAATAAGAATTCTCACAGCCTTCGTAGCTAGTCAATCATGCGCCGACATTGGCCTCTTACAGCGAAGAACAAAAAGACATAAATTAAAATTATCGCATGGAATTTGCTACTTTATTGTTTTAGTCTCAAAGTTAGAATTGCGGTGAGTGTCAAGTTGGTTCTTTATTAAAGATGATTTTTGAATGATTTACTGGTATTGATGTAGCTGAAGTCTGGTCTACGTTATAAACCGCGGAATGTTTTTTTTTATCACTAGCCCAGCATAAATTATAACAGTAGGAGAAGACCAAAGAAACGATGGATGGACTGTGTGCAAGATGATATGGATAGAAAGGGGGGGACTGCCGAGATGACGACTGATAGAGAAGTGTGGAAGAACACTTATAAATTGGGGTGAGGGTAGGAAGATGATGGGTAGCTTAATGCAGCATTAGATGTTCAATATCATAAGGACAAACATCCGATGGAAAGACGTTCACTAAACTTTGGAGGAATGGGGCAATATAGAGATTTAATATACTTTTGCGCCGAAAACTCTAAGTCATTCCAGACGGTGCAAGGCATGTGCTTTGAATGGTAAGCCACGCATGTGACACATGCCTCAGGTTGAGGCATCTGACATATAATAAAATGCATGGCATAATAATATACTTCGCCAGGTACAGCATTCCGAGACACAACGGTCACGTGGGTGACACAAGTCTACGTCATCACATCTGTGTTACCAGAAGTTTGTAATAATTATCCACAACCACCTTTATGTCTACCTGTGTTGTTTTACGGACATTCCTCGCATCTTCGCTCAGCTCTGATGGATATGCAGCCTAGGCATGGCATATTAGCCCAGAACATCTTTAACTGGATGGTAAATCTACAGTCACGGATTCATTAGGACTAAGTCAGTAATATGGGAAAAAATGGCTTCTGCCTTCTTAATTATTACGTCAACTTATTTTGACGTATAGGGCAAGTGGCACTCATTAGGGCCACTTTCTAATCCCTTTGTATTTTCTTTCCATTTTCACGAATCATCTGTCAATACTGTAACTAAACCTCTTCAATGGAGCCAGCTTCCGTCATCGCCGACATGCATGCTCGACCGATAATGACCTCTATTACAAACGATTTTAAGTAAAAAATGTGTTACATGCACACCATTCGTTACATAACATTCTAACTTGTCCACTTTATTTGAATTTCAACTTTACTCCAGCATCATAAATTCCAAAATCCTTTTACAACTAATTAGACTCTATCATTAAACAAAATTGAACTTTATATCTCCATAAACAAAGTCCTTTGTCATGTGCATGAAGTGTCTATGGTTGCAGGGTTTTCTGCAAAGAATATTGGACTTAATGACGTTAGAAATGAGGTTGTATGTTGTAGTCGTGTGGTGGGGAGGTCGTATGCGCACGCGACTCGTTCCGGCTGTGATTGCGTTTATGAAGGACGTTCAGTCATGTGAAATTGATTCTACTCGATTACTGATGTTTGAAGATATTGTTGTTCAGTTATCTCTTTGGTAGGATCATCGAAATTGAAATTATTATGCCGAAGGGAATATTAAAAAAAATAAGGGAGAAGGATTGTTTTTAAATTGACTTAACCGAGAAGAAGCTTACAAGGAGGTAAAAAGATATAAACTATTAAAAAAATTTAAAAGTTTCATGTTGATGCCGTTCCGTCTTCCTACCAAACCTTCTGAATATTTGGTAAATCTAGAAATTTTATATTATCCCATTATTTCCCACCTTGGAGGTACTAGCTCATAATATCCACATCTTCGGAGGTGCTCTCCGAAGATGTGAATATTATGAGCAAGTACCTAAAGGAAAATCGTAACGAAATCAACACATTCATACATTTATGATTAGTGCCAAGTACAATACCTAATTTGACATAACTTCTTGGAATGATCCTTTGAGTATCTTATGACTATTCACTATTGATGTACCTAGAAATATCAAAATGGGTATGAAACTGATTACTTAATAACATTTTTAACAATTTCCAGGCTATGACAGGCCTTTGCTGGATGGTCTTACTAAGGGGTATCGTATTACCCAATAACTGGGTTGAGGAGGTCACATAGGCAGTCGCTTCATGTAAAATACTGGTAATCAGCTGCGTCCGGTTAGACTGGAAGTCGACCACAACATAGTTGGGAAAAGGCTGAGTAGATGATGACAGGCCTTTGCTGGATAAAAGCATATCTACCTAAGAAAGGAGAACAATTTGTTAGTAGTTGGGCACCGTAGAAGTATGAACAAAAACGAAGCAAAACGAGTATGGAAGGATCGTCAAATAAAGACAGAAAAAGTATTCATTGGGACCCGCACAGGAAGATCACAAACTAAACTATATACAATCATAGGAAGGCGCCTATCTCAGCATTATGCTACGACATTTAAAAATAAGTATAGCATGTGGTGTTTTATGGTTTCTGCCTACCTCTCATGGAAAAACGGATTTAGTTTATTCATGTAGTTGTAAAAAAATCATACGAGGAAATACTGCATTAGCATTGCACAACAATGCTAATGCAGTATGTCCTCGAATATGAATATTTCCGGACTGAAGGACCAAGAACCTCGGTAGCACTGAAATTACAAGCACATGAGAAAAATCTATTTATTTTACTAGATTGGAATATCGGATGCCCATTTTATGAGTAATGTGCATTGATTACAAATTATCTAAATCTTTACAATATCCTCTTCAGATTATAAGTCCGACAAACGCATTTAAAACGCAGCCGCCACGCCTACCTACTAGGAAACACGATGACAGTATATTATACAGCTAAACGCTCGACGTACTATGTAGCCAGTTTGTCTAGTCTCTACAATAGTAACCGCCCCGTCATAATTCACTGTATACTTAACAATGACTACAGTTAAGAGAGATTAGAGAAAACTCCACAACTGCAGAAAGAAAAAATGATTGGCAGAATTTGTAGTAGGTGCAAAAATATTTGCGGTTTGCGGTGTCGCGGGAACTCGCAACCCATAACGTAAGAAGCTGAGCGACGATCATGCATGTTAGAGAGATCGTCCAAGTTGGTGAAATTGTTAACTTTGGTCCAGTACTCCAGTATCATATCTATCTATCCTTGACTGTTGAATATCCAGGTAGTCGCAAATACACAGGCGGTTGAGGCAGGACTCCTTGTTTTGAATTGGTTGTTCTTGTTTAACTTGCTCAGAGATACTTCTGAATTGATGCGTACAGCAACAAGTAACAATGATAAGACAAGTTAAAATGTTCACAGCCAAAGTTTACAAAGTATCAAATCGAACCTCTATTGTCTGTATCTAGTAGTTTTAATTGGACGTATATTGGTCTAGCCACAACACTTACAGGTGAACATGTTTTCAAAACAGCCCGTACTGAGCTCCGCCAGTCGTTGCATACTGCCAGCCATTGTTCGTCGTCGAACGTATTTGAAAAATAACGATGTTCTATTTTATATTTCGAATATTAGTAACGGTCGCGTTTGGTTTTTGAATATTATTGTTTTATTTTCGTGTTGCATTTGGGCGGGTGCTGATGTGTGTTTAGTGCGTAGTGCCGGAAATTGTTTAGTTTTAATTCAGAAGTCTCAGTTTTATTTAATATGGTTCACCAGATAATATTTCAAGACTATCTTAAACTATATCATCAGTGATTTCCAGACTTCTTTAAAAAAAAACAACTAAAACTATGCAAAACTTAACTTTTTATACTCAATAATCGGAGCCAATGCGAAAAAATAAAACGATCGTTGCCTGCAAGTGTAAACTGTATTGAACTTAATACATGACCGTTTAAAACGTCATTGGTGATCAAAAAGCGTACTACCGTGTTTGCAATAAAAGTAAATAATTACGAACTATGCAGAGCGGAAAATAACCAAATATTGAACGTGGCTATGAGAATTGTATTGTTCCACGTCCGCTTGGATACCTCTGCCGTGGAATATGATCTGCTTTATAATCTACAGCTCATAAGTTGCATCTTTCCTTGACATTGGACTTGCTTATTACTAATTATTGTATTAGCAATATCATTATTTCTATCAACAACAATATGTACTGTCTTTCATATTCTACTAAAGTTTAATTTATCTTCAGTTACATCATTGCTTCCGATTTTCTTACCATATCTAGTCTACCTCTACTGCTTCCCTCCTCTCCTCTTTTGCTTATTTTGGCTGATTGCCTATCGTCATCTCAGTAAGTACAAGTCCTATACCTTTTCAGGCCTCTACGCCCTTTCTCCTAATGTTGACTTTTAAACAGTTTGTTCTGCCAGGTGGCCCATGTCAAACAATAATTTGATTAGTTAAACAAGATGATGGTAAGAATGGTGGTAATATGAGAAGACACATACTATTAGTGGTTTTGCAACTGATATTCATCGCTCACTCTGCCTTCATAGCCTATGTGGGCATTGATGATGTTCATGTGAGTATATTATTAGATATTATGATAGTTGAACGTTTTTTGATTAGGTATAGTACAATCTTTTGTAGGTTATGGAGGTCGCTCCATGTAAAATACTGGTTTTCTGCTGCATCCTGTTAAACTGGAAGCCGACGATGTTACGATTTTTGTAGCTGTTTTAAAAAAGTAGCGACAAATCTGGGGATGTAAAGAGATCGGGCCCAAATGTTGCACCCTCGGAATTGATTGGCTTGGCATTGGTCACTATTTCTCACTTTTGTTTTTTTTCATAGCCAGCATATACATATGGATGCAGAGCATATGGATGCAGACTGCTATTGTGTATGTCAATAAAATAATTTGAATTTGACTCTTCTGCAAGAGTTTCCAATTATTTTATTTCACGATAGAAGCTAGGTGCACGGTTCCAATTTGATCGTTTCCTATGGAGAAGAGCCGGCGAGAAACTCCACGAGTACTTTAAAAAAATAATTGACTCTTACAATGTTATCAGATTACAATGTTAATAGCTATTGGATTTGGGGATTGAGGATCATAAAAAATTTGTTTGACAGAAAATGTCTGCAATTTTGTATAAGCTCTAGGTCTTTCCCACAAAGTTTGTACATGCAATCCCTCTAGTTTGTTTATTTCGTCCATTTAAAACGACCAATTGAATACCGTTCTTAGTCGATATAGTTTACAATCATGATCATTCATCGCAGTTGAATTGGTAATCCCAGTACCTAAGATGTTATTATAACATTTGGTAATCTGTGTGATGCAATGAGGCATGAAGTAATGTGAAACTGAAGCAGGTGGTAACTCACTGTATTACATGTCGACTAGGATTAAGGTCAATATTATCTTTAGTAACTGTTTAAAAAAGATAATATTCTCTTTTCATCTTGTTATTACTAATATTGTTATGCGGCTTTAGACCTATGTCTATAGCAGCATAGCATATTAATAACAAGATGTACAGAAAGCTCATCATCATTAAAATAGGGACAGTGTCTGATACTGCTTCCAGGTATAACTAACTCTAATACTTAGTATGCACAGACTCTAGAAATATCCTAAGACCAAGCACTCATTCTCTTGATTGCGATACATAAGTCCATACTTGGAGTTAGTGGATTTACGTTTTTCTAAATTGAATAATTTTTCAAATATGACTTCGCCCATAATCTGGATCCTTTATTTACGTCTAAACTAAGTTTACGGTTGGAGTACAAGTTTTGCTTTTGAACCAATTCCTCCATATTATAATTATTATTGTGGTCTCATGTTTTATCTAATCAACAGAGTCTTGGAAAACGTCATCAACATTATTATTTCCATACCTCTTCAAAGCTTTCTCTCTGATTAAGCCGCCTTATCTTTTCAAAATATTACTTCTCAAAAGTCTCCACTTGCATAGCAGTTTAGCACCGAGTCAAATTGTCGTACAGTTGACAATACTCCTTACGTAAGTCTAAGTCGGACAATTATGGAAGTTTGAGAAGACGGCGGGAACTCGGTCAAGGCAGTGCTAGTGATGCGCAATCTTCATTATTGTAGGAATTATTTAGCATTTTTACTTGTTCTAGGCGCCTTGTGTTCCATTGAGGAATCTGGGAGTCAAATTATGTGGTTTTTCGTTTTATGTTCAAGTTTTCTTGCTTCGTTGTAAGTTTGATGGGTAAGATAAACTACTAACTTCCGCCATGTGATATCTTTATAAATTATTGCCTATGTTACTACGTATCAATATAGCATACTACGGGCGATTTTTTTTTTATCGGTCCTGTGGTTATGGGGTTTTTCATTACAAACAAGAATGCAAATTTTTTCTCTTTATAATATTACTGTAGTCATGCACGTAAACTTTCCGGAATAAATTCTCTAAATGATGGTGAAAACCTCATCGAAATTCGTTGCGTAGTTTAGAAGAGGAACACGGTCATACAGACAAACACGTTTAATCCTATTTATAGAAGTATTTTCTTGTACCCAAAGTCTAATCACTTTTTATTTTATAGTTCAGCCTTGGTGCGATTGGAACTAATTGAATCGAAGATAGGAGTCAGCGAATATGTATTGATCCTACCCCCGCGTCCTAATTAAAAGCGATCGTCGCGCGAATATACGATCGGTCAAACTTTTTGTTCAGTGAACCTAAACGCGTGGTCGCGCCGATAGAGCGCGCTTTCCGGTTTTCCGTACAAAAAGTGTCATATGCTCACGACCGATCGAGTAGGTATTCGCGCAACGATAGGTTTTATAGGACACGGCCTCCGATGCAACCAATGTTTGCGGTTTTTTCTGGGCATGGAATTGACTTTGTCTCTAAGGACCATTTCGGTTTTGGCTACCCATAGTAGGAAAACTATCAATTTTTCAGATGTTTGATAGCAGTGATAGCCTAGTGGTGTGACCGTCAGACTAGCAAGTCCTAGGTCTCGAGTTCGAATCCAAGGCACGCACTCCTGACTTGTCGGATTCATGTGCGTATTGTATAATTATCACTTGCTTCAAAAACGGTGAAGGAAAACATCGTGAGGAAACCCTGATGGGGGCCTGATAGGTGCCTGAGAGATATTTCTCGACGGCATGTGAAGCCACGTCAGTGGCCCATGGGCGGCGTTAAAATTATTTTCGTCAGGTTAATCACTAACCACACGAAAAGAAGTAGAAGATGTTTCGAGAAAATACCTTAGTTTCAAGGCCTGACTAACCAAGAGAGTTTTCTACCTTAACGTTTAAGGGTTTATTTAGAAACGTTGCTTAAAGTTAAGAATCGCTTAAACATAAAAAGATATGGTTGGTGGACATTAATTAACTTTAAGCAACGCTTCTCAATAAACCCCTAAATGGAAAATATTACCTCCCAACAGAAGCCTGAAACAAACACTAGTGCAGCATTTCCCGATACATACCGAGTCCCAGGTTCAGTGTCCGGTCTTTACAATGGCACATAAATGCTTTATAACCGTAGTAAAATCGAGTGATATCGATATACGCGGAAGTATTAACAAAAGGGCTAAAGCGCTAAACTTAAAACTATTGAGAAAAGGCTTTTTTGAAATTGACGATTTTCTTAAAGGGTCATGAACCTAATATTTACCCCTTCTTGTTAAGAGTTGGTCGGAGGACTTATAGTAAGTTGAGTTCTGAAAGTTAGGATTTTATCAAACTTATAGATAGTCGGCTTGCTAGAAGATTTTATAGAGTGAGGTGAGGACATTTACAACCCCTTACCCCTTTTGACTCCTATGCAAATGTTAACAATCTTCGAGTCATTTGCCATTTTATATTTTTATTTCATACATTACTAAATATAAAATGTCAAATTACTCGAAAATGGTTGACATTGGCATAGGGGTCATCAGGAGTCATTTGGTTGCAAATTATCCTGCATCCCCATAACGGAATGCCGACATACAACCAATAACCCTGTATTTATTCAAAGCACATAGTTACAAGGTTGGTAGGTAAGACTTAAGAGATAGACTGAACTCTTGTCTAATGGACTGCGTCAGGTGGCAGGACTTAGGGAAATGTGGTAGGAAGGAAAGGGGGTCTTTGCCCTGCAGGAGGACATAGGCAAAAATAAATAAATAAGGCAATTGGAGCAGTCAATCGGGACAATTATAATACTTGCTCTAATTTGATTTAGCTCTTCACAGCAGAGTTAACAATAACAAATGGTATTGCTTAATAAGAGACCTAAGATTAACCGTCTAAGGAGAGGCATTTGTCGAAATCAATAACTCAGACCCGGGATTTCCCGTGGAGTCATACTTATCAGACTTGGCACAAATACCTGTGGCTTATGCAAATATTTGCCATGATAGCAACAGGAAATGAACTTTCGAATTAGACTTTTCTTTTAAAGGTGCAAAAATCAAAAGGTTGACGATATACGAGATATAAGAGAAAGTGTTCAATAACTCAATACTTTTCAATTGAAAGGAGAGGACCCTGGTAATGTAAAGGTCAAGGTCAATGATAATGTAGGTAGGCTGACAACTAGTCCTAACAAGGGGTATCGTGTTACCCAGTAACTGGGTTGTGAAGATCAGATAGGCAGTCGCTCCATGTAAAATGCTGGTATTCATCGGCAATAGGTAAGACTGGAAGCCGACTCCAACATAGTTGGGGAAAGACGTGGCAAATGATACGATGATGGTGGTCACATACACCTTAATATGGCAAAAAGTCGAATCTTAGTATAATTTTGGTTGTATCGCCACTATAATTATTTCCAAAGTATATTACTCTTTGTCGGTATGGTCTACGGTTTAAGATAATGTAATTATCAGTGTGTTGTCATGGCGGACTATTGCGAGAGCATTATAAAGATGTTGGAGTGTAGCAATCGTTTGTAGGGCATGGGTTTTGAAGAATTCTGTAGAAATGCAGCTATGTTGTTGGCTTAGGAAGAAAAGATGATGTTGTTATAACGTCACAATGAGGGTGTAAGTTTGAAAAGAAACAGGTGCTTTAACCATATATGTAGTCCCTGCTAACGTCGTCAGAAGCCCGAAAGTCTAACACCAGTCTTACCAAGGGGTATCGTATTACCCAGTTACTGGGTTGTGGAGGTCAGATAGGCAGTCGCTCCATGTAAAATACTGGTATTCAGCTGCATCCGGTTAGACTGGAAGCCGACCCCAACATAGTTGGGAAAAGGCTAGGCAGATTGATTGTAGTCCCTGCTAAAGTACCTACCTAAATTAAATTCAGCCACAGGCGATGGTATTTGGTTTTATATCTAACTAGCAGCGTCGTACAGTTTCACTCGCATAAGTATCGATCCCCACGGGAATATCGGGATAAAAAGTATTCTTTGTTCTAACCCAGATGATGGCCTACCCATGTGCCAAATTTCATCCTAATCTGTTCAGTCGTTTTAGCGTGAAAACTTAACAAACAAACATATAAAAAATAACCATCTTTATAATATTAGTTTCAACTAGCTGACCTGACAGACGTTGTTCCGTCCAAATCCTATAAAAAAAAATAGTTTCAGTATTTCCCGAATTTTCCAAGTAGCCGGGCAGCTTTCCCAATTTTTGTATTCCAAAAAAAAAAATCAAATAAAAAATAGCCAAAACGGTCCAGCCATTTCCAAATGATGCGCTTACCAACTAACAGCATTTCATTTTTATTATATAGAAGGTAGATACATTGATTTACTTCTACATCCTATTGCTAAAGCAAGAAATCAGATTATACAAATGCAATAGATAATTAAATATGAATTGCTGTCAAGTCTTCTTTGCAGTATTATGTATGGCGTAAATTATTATCCAACCTCAACATTATATTGCTAACAACCTCGATCGATTTAATTGTTGATTTATCGATATCACATTGGCTCGTTTATTTTGCAAGTTTATTTTCATAAAACTAACCAGTATAATAATTAAATGGTCTTTATTTATTTATTTATTTATTTTATTATTTATGTACACACAGTAAAATTGATACAAATACGACATAAACATAATTATGAGTACAAAGGTACTGCTTATTTCTTAAGAAATTTCTTCCAGCAGACCTGCGAAAGGAGAAATGAGAAAGAAATGTAGACAATAGTGTGTGAGAACAAGAAGAGTAAAATACAAATATGCGAAGTCTTAAACTAAAATATCAAAATAAACCTACACGTATAACGTAATAAATTGACATATACTTAAATAAATACATAAAGCTTAAATATATATAAACATACATACTACAGGTATATAAACACTCACAGTTGAGAGGAAAGGTAATGCTCTTGCTTTGTCTTTCTGATTCGGAAGGACCAAAAACCAGTTGTTTCTACACATACTCATTTAACTCTCTCTTTAATGTCACAAAGGTGTAAAACGGTTACTATCGTATTTCTGTCACCAAAAGTAGTGTGTTATCTGGTTTCACGCACCACTTAGTAAATGGGGGCTACCTGCGATACTGGTACGAGTACGCGTGAACGTAATTGACTTTGTTTCTTGTTAGTACTTTAAGTGTTAGATGCATCGATGGGTTTGGTTGAAATTGAATTTTCGTCGAGTCTTTTATAGATAGGTGAATTTCGGTAAACTTCATGTTGTCTGCAGTTTAGAGGCCCGTAAAAAAATTGTAGTGTGTTGTCACATAACACATATGTGTCGCTAGATTGCCATAAAAGTATTCACGAACCTGAAACCAATTGATTGTAAGGATGAATTATATACATAAGTCTAAGCGAATATGAAAATAGCTGTGATGGAAAATTCCAATTACACTTGTCAGATGTGGGATCCGGCATTAACTTGAAAAATATAGGTCCTATGAGTCAAGTAGGTTTCTATTTGTTAAAATGACGATAACGATACTTAATTTACTTTTTCTGTTGTCCAAAGACATATTGAAAAACTACTCTACTCCATCTGAATCACTTAAAGTTACAACTTAGTACAAAAGGACCAACACCAACGATTACCACATCTGTGCCGCATTACTAATACCCTCAGCACCAACTAAGCCAACACACGATGACTTATATCCTCAAGTACACACGACGACATAACAAGCTATAAATTTCCAGTATAAGCTGACCTCTCATTGTACGAAAAGTCTACAGAATGGCAGGTAAAAGATGGGATATATTTTAAGGGAGTGTAACTCATGAAAGTGAATTACTTTTTACTATAGGACCAACCCAAAAATATTAGCTTTTCCAAACATTTTGAGCGTTTTAGTATTGCATTTTCGCATGGAACAGCAGATTTAATTTTTCATTCTTCAAATTCGGTCGCTTACTAAAAGTTGTTCGTTTTGAGTACTATACTGCCTTTCAAACTCAAAGCCTTTATTTCAATTAAACCATTGAGAGCCACTTTTGAATTGTCAGAGTCGGTCAGCCAGAAAGATGAAGCTGAGTGCCCATTCCAAAGCGTATTAGGTTCCTATGGAGAAGGATGGGCAAGAAACTACACTTTAAGTATCCCTCCTTTTACCTGCCATACTGTATACAATTAGGTCAACTTATACTGGACATGTATCGCTTGATATGTCCTCAACTGTATACCGTCTGACTCAGACCAGCCATAAAACGGGCAGATAACGATATCGTATGTTTGAACAGACGTACCCGCATACTTGTGTGTGTACAATTGGTCTCGGGACGATTCAGTCGATGTAGCTGTGAATTTTTGTTGAAATACTGTGAAATTAAAATGAGAATTTGCTGTTAGGTTTTATTTTGGTGGTAGTGAATATATTGGCTGTAATTTTACTCGTCACAGTCTTACAGACGTAGGTTTATGTTAAATAAGTGTTCGTGTGTTTTTCCTTCTAAACGTTTGGCATATTTACTGCAGCGTAGTTATCTTCAGTGCAAATATTATAATACTTTCTCTGGCGATCTTTCAAATTGTGTTTCAACAACGTCAAAGTTTTTTTTGAAATCCGGTCCAGGTCGTTAACCCATCCAAAAAAAGCAAACACGTAATTCTTATCAGTAACTGTGTTTAGAGAATAATTTGTGAATATTTCGTGCAGTAATAATATTTAATGTTACTTTTCTTTCTTTACAGAAGCTCAGCAGAAAAAATGGCATCAAAGAAGAGGAGTCTAGTTGGTACTGGGACCCGCCGTCCCAGACGTCGAAACCGTCGGATGATGACACCGACAACCATTACAGAATACAGATACGAGATCTACAGGATGAGCTTACCACCCTGAAAGAGAGAAGCACCACGGACGTAAGACCTAATGAAGAACTGGTCAGACTAAGAGAGGAAAACAAACATCTCTCCTCAAACTTAGAAGATCTAGACAGCCAACATCAACAGGCTATGGAAAGACTTCTCGCACTAAAGAAAGAGTTACAATCCAATTTCGAAGTCTTAAAACAAGAGCATGAGGATCTCAAAACTACTAATGAAGAATATGCCAACGAAATCAGAAAGTTGTTATATAAAATTGGAGAGAGGGATAAAGAATTAGAAGATGTGAAGGGGGCTAAGGCTGATTATGATACTCTGTTTCATAAATATCAAAATCTAGAGAGGATACACGGTTTGCTAAGAGAGAACGCTGAAAAATTCCAGGAAGAAAATCAAGATTTACATGAAGAAGTGTTCAAGCTGCAAGAACAGGTTACAAAGTTGGAGCACGAAATAGAAGTAGCACATAAACAATCAGAGATGTCAGATATGGTTCCCAGAGATACATACGAAGAGCTTCTGAAGGAATTCAATGAACTGAAAGATAGAAGAAATTCAAATCAAATCCATCTAGACGAAATAAATATCGATGATAATGCTAAAGGTGTCATTGAAACTCTCAAACGTGATATTAATGAGCTAAAGCATAAACTAGCTCAAAAAGAAAGTAACTGTCAAGAAAGTGTAGATAATAAAGCAATAAAACCCGAAAAGGTTATGCAATTGTACAATAAATACGTTAACTTTGAACTTCCCATTGATTACGTCGGCGAGATACCATCAGCTGGAGACAACATAGTTCTTTTCAAATTAGAGAGTGTTTTTAAAACAGTGCATTCATTTAAAAAAGAAATTGACATGCTAGACCATAAGTTATCGGAGAAAAACCTGAACGCCAACCATCTGCAAACACAAATAGATGATCTGACCACAGAGAATGATTTCTTAACTACTGATATCCAACATCTAGAGAGAGAACTAAGTGAGATGAAGAAGAATAATGATTTCCTCATATCTGAAATAACAGCCTTAAAAAATACGTCCAAGTTAGAGCCCATTATAGAAACACATGAAGATAACTTAGCAAAATTAGAGACAGAGCTGGCTGACTCTAATAAAATGAATAAACTCTTTGAATCAGAAATCAAGAGGGTGCTAAAGGAACTAGATGAAGTAAGGACTGAAAAGATTTCCCTTCGTAACAGCTTGAATGACATAAAACAGAAACACTCAACGATGTTGGACGAATTCGAAATGTTAAGAAATCAAAGTTCTGCAGTTGCAGAACTAGAACATACTGTCAATAGTAAAGATCAAGAAAAACTTAAAAGGACAGCCGATGAAATAGACAACTTAAAGAAACGCCTCAACTCTTCTCACTCTAAAAACGAGCAGCTTTCTATAGATATACACATATTAGAAAATGATAAAGTTTTACTTACTAAAAAAGTGGATGATCTTAAGGTAACATTAGATGAGAAGTGTTATGCGCATAAAGAATTGGAAAGTTTAAAATCAGCCTTGGATCATAAGCTGCAGGACTTTGAAACTAAACTGGACGAAGTCATAAAACATAAGCATGATATAGAAAGCGACAAACACAGTTTACAAGAAAGAGTTATTTCGTTAGAAGAACAATTAACTACTGTTAGTACCTCTAGAACGAAACTAGAAAATGTAACTACAGAAAACACTTTAATAGCTGAAAAAATGCACGAGATGTCAGTAGCAAACGAGACTCTTTCAGACACCATAAATACATTAAAAGCTGCGATAGCCGAGCTGCAGCGCAAAGAACAAGAGCTTTTGATAGAAAACAATCATCTTAAAAAAGATATGAAGACTGAAAAAGAAATTAAAGCGCTTGAAGATACCATCGAAGAGTTAAAGTCAAAAGTAATTCGTCAAGAACTACTTTGCCATGAACAAGTCACAAGCCTTAAAGCTGAAGTTGAGAAACTGACCGAAAAGAAACTACAACTGGAAGCTGAATTATCTTCCACTGACAACAAAATCTTGCACGTTGAAGAAGAATTTGAGAAGTTAGTATCAGACCTTAATGAAAGAGATACTTTGATTGATGGTCTTAACAACACAGTTCAACATAATAACATTACAATACAAAAATTAAGTGAAAATGTAGCAGATCTAGAAAAAACTGTTACCATTAAAAATGATGAAATTAATGTCCTCAGAGACATGAGTTCTAAATCAAATCAAAGTGAGGAAGAATTAAATAGGTTTCATAATGAAAAAGAAGACCTAAGTAAACAGGTTTACTCTTTAACCGATGAAATTAATTCAAAGAATACTGAGATATCAACACTTACGGAGCGTTTAGTAGAATTAGAGAAAGCACGAGATGAATTTAAAACAGCAATAGGTGAAAAGGAAAAAGAAATAAAAGAACTTAGTCAATCAATAGTCGAATTAACCGATAAAATAAAGACTACGGAGAACATAACTCATCATAACGATGATTATGCTAGATTAATACAAGATAAAGAAGCAATAGAGGCTAATGTAGCTGAACTAAAAGATTATATAACTTTAAAAGAAAACTATATTGTGGAACTGAAAGAATCACGCGCGACTGTTGAAAAGATGGCCACAGAATACAAATCAATCATAGATAACGCGATGGTTGAAAAAACAGAACTCATAAACTTAATAAACCTGAAACACAATGAAAGCACACAGTATCATAATGAAATACAGAGGCTAAACCATGTCATCTTGGAACATACAAACGAATATAAAAAAGTTATTGAAGAAAAAGATAATCTGATCCAAAGTTCTGCTATTAATTGTACAAATTGTGAGAATTTAAGGGTTACTCTCAAAGAAAAAGATGGTATTATAGTATCTTTGAACCAGAATATAACAGAATTTGAAAGGGTGAAGTCTGAATTATTAAGTGCTAACGAATCTGTGAAGAGTTTGACGGAGAGATGTGAAAATTTGGAAAAGAATTTGGCGGGTCAGATGGAAACAGTAAAAAAAATTACAGCAGAAAACTTACAGGTAAATATTTAAAAGAATTACAAAAATAAAATTTCTATTCAAACCTTACCGGCTCGTTGGTATATATATATAAGTGCGACAGCTGAGAATAAGGTCCTGGGTTCAATCCCCGAGCCGTGCAAAGTGCTATTGGGTGTTTTCATCAGGAACGTTTCAGTACTAGCCCGGAGTCAAGATTTATGACTGGTTGATGGCAATAGGCTCGCCCTCTATTACATGAGACTTAAACATAACTGGCGAAATGTTGGTGCACTATATATACCTCTGCATTTTGAGAAATACAGGAGTGATGTTAAAGATAAATCAATTCCCGAGCGCATGTCTTGTGACTCTTATTTCATTGTGATAAGGTATAAATTTCGATGCCGGTCGTGAAATACAAGTAATACGCTTTTGGCGCTCGAATGACGTAGACAGGGGGGCGCTGTTGGTAAACATTTGTGCAATTGTTTTGTGAAATGCATTGAAAAAACAAGATGGCGGCGTTAGTTCCGATTTTGGCCACGCGCCAAAAGAACTTTGTAGTGCTATACGTTAAAAACTATTTCACGTTTCAGTTGTCGGATCAAGAACAGAACTCGGTGAAAGAGTTGGAACGTCTGCGGCGCCATTTGGTGGAAACAGAAGAGAACTACACTCAGGAGCTGATGGCTTCGGAGCAAAAACTCACTGAGTGCCAGACGAGGCTGCATCAAGTGGAAGAACGGGCTAAACAGACTAGCACTGTTTATACTAGCAACAGGTACATAGGCATTAGAAAGACATGGAACTATACTTCCTGTATAGCTCCATCACTTTCTCACACTAAAGTTATATTAAAATAATACTGCTATAAGAGGTGGTAGTTGGCCCTCTGGTATTTTCAACATTCGAAACCCTTGGCAAGAGGAAACTGTTGTTGAACATGTGGCTATGATGTTATTGGTCGCTACAACGAGGACAAAGAATTAATTTCATATAAGCCGAAAAAGCAGTGTTACATGAGAATGCTATTGCAAATGTCGGAAGGCCAATTCTCGTACAAAAAAACCCATTAAAATTCAAGTTACACTCATCTTAGCGAAAATAAATGTCAAAAACTGAAAAAAAAAAATGCAAAATTGGAGACTTTTTGACAAATGAGGCAGATTAGAATGCAGAGTTCTTAAAAATATGAAAATAACCCGCTCTGCACGCGTACCATGACCGTCATAGAAACGGGTTTTGTCGACGGAAGAATAGACAAAATGACAAATTGTGATTGTGAATCTGTCATTTTGTCTATTCTTCCGTCGACAAAACCCGTTTCTATTGTAGTCATGCTACGCGTGCTGGTGCAGGTGCAGTTACATTTGGAGGAAAAAATAGGGGTAATAGAGTACTCAGCCGTTAAATATGAGCTTTAGAAATAAACTGTCATAAAATATACAGGTATACGGGGTCAAATAAAATTAGCTAGCAAAACCCCACAGACGTGACAGTTATCGTTGTCCAAACACAAAAAAAATTATTTGATGTTTTTTTTTTGGGTCAACGACCGCTGATAGTGTAATTGAGAAAGTCAGTTTATTTTATTTGATCGTATTAAGATATCGATAACCATTACTTACATCTGTGGAAAAAAAATTTTTTTTTTTTGTTTTATCATGTTTAGGTACGCATTACGTCTGCGGAGTTTTGCTAACTAATTTAAATTGACCCGGTAGAGTGACAGAGGCGACGCACTACAAAGCCGCACTTGTTCTAAAACTCGATGTGATAAACTAAATTAAAAGTTGCAGTAAGATGTAGGGGGGAGTTAATGTTTCAAATATTTCAAGATTTTCATTTCAACAAAATATCCTAGTAGGACTATGCAAGTGTAGGAAAGCTTAAGGCTTTTTAGACTTTTGATTAAAGTAAATTAAAGCATTATGTATTGCATCTCTGCTGGAAGAAAACACATATTTTATTCATACACATTGCTTTGCTAAAAAGCTCTTATTTATATAATCAAAAGACTCATAGTCCCATTATCATTTTCAGCATTCGAGCGAATCAGGAAGTAGAAACGTATCGCAACCAGATCAAACTGCTAGAGAAACAACGCGAGGATGTTCAAGCGAAGCTGGGCGAAGCGGAGGACGCTCGAGAGAGAAGTGAAGCTGCGCTGACCAACCTGCAGGTTGTGTTGGAGCAGTTCCAATTAGGTGAGTTTCTTAATAAAAAAGAGTCGTTAACAGGTCTTGCACGTCCATCGTCATTATTTGACATTGGCAGCCTCTTATTCCGTGGGAATAAGGGTTGTTTTTGTAGTTAAAGTGTAACTATTGACGTGAAAGACGACGATGACGGCGTTATTGACCACAAAAGTTCATCCGTACAACTCCTGAGTTGGTTGATCAGTGTGATGATCAAATGGAATCTACGCCATGCCTGTGGCCATGCAAAGTATATAAACGTCAACTGTGTGAAGTATTGTGAAACTATTTTATTGTTTGTAGTTGTATGTTTAACTTAATCACTTGACTTACTTCTTGGCTATCATAAAAATACTTATTTTGTTTATAAGTACTTTACAGTATTTGATTTTAAACATTGTTCAGATAGTAACAGTCCATCCACAAGTAGATACATAAATGTAAAATTTGTAATTCTTTATAATTAATGTCACAATCTTACTAAAATACCAAAAATGTTCCCCAGACAAAGAACGCGACACCCACGCCGCGACGGAAAAAATCAGAAACAAAACTGAAGAACTCAAACGAGAGAACTATGGTCTTCAAAAAGAGATCTCCAAACTCAATACCAAGCTCGAAGAGTCCTTAGCTGGTCTCCAAGCGGCTTCCAGACTCGGTGATCAGGTGGAGACCAAGAGAGCCGAGATCAATGACCTGAAGGAACAAGGTATGTTAGGTTCTGATGAGTACATAAATGGGGTGACGTATTTAGATTGTTGAAATGCATTATTGATGTTCATATTTTTGAATTTTTCAAAGTATTTAAGTATGCCAATTTTAATCATTACAGGCACTTTTGTATTGTCAAGGAGTCAGTCAGTTGTATGGCGGTTTTTGAGAGATAATTTTAGTGGTTTTCAGTTTTATTGTCAAGTAGATTATTGGTGGCTTTTATTTTGGTGATCAGGCAAAAACCTGAAACCGGGGATTAAATAACAAAATAGATAGATACAGAAGGTCAGCTCCATACAACGAGCTAAAACGCACGCACACATGCACACGCTTTACGTACAGCGAATGCAAGCGCACTCGCGGCCGGTTTTTGTTTGAGTTTGCTGTACGTATAACTAGGTGTGCGTGAGCCTGTCTTTGCTCGTTGTATCGAGCCAACCTTCTATGTATGTATCTATTTTGTGATTACATTTTCTTGGAACAAAATTAGGGATTCAAAACATATTATTATGCTAATACCGTTGAAGATTCTGCCAATTTCATAAATGTCAAAGATAAAATAGATTAATCTAAATGGATATCCAAATGCATTTCCACAAGCCGATACAACGAAATAAACCCCAGAAATCCTCTATAGATTAGACTTGAATGCTAAAATTAGTTTGAATTTTGTGATTAAAATATTATTTTGTGTCGATCTTTTAGTGATTACTGATTATGATTATATATTTTTTATCTTTCAATGTCAGTGCAACCCTAATACATAGTGTATTCTTTGTAATATAGATTCGATCTGACTGATTTAATTGTATTATAAATATGGGTACTGATTTGTGAGATTAGATTTTTTAATTCTTAAAATAAATTAAATTAATCCCACATGTCGCCCTAAAGTCCGTTAGTGACAGTTTTTTTATCTTGCTATTTTGATTTCCTCGTTGGACTAGTGGTCGCAAGCAAGACTGCTGGTCGTGAGGTCCTGGGTTAGATCGGGCAAGGTGTTATTGGGATTTTGTATTAAGAAATTCTTAGTATTAACCCGGAGTCTGAATTAGTAGCCGGTTTTTGGTAATAGGCTCGCCCCCAATTACATGGGTCTTAAACTTATCTGACGAAATGTGGGTGCATACAACTCTTCCGCCATGTTTTAGAAATACAGCCTTCAATTTGATACTGATTTTGGCATATTTTCTATCACAAATCGGTACCCACCCAAACCCATAGCCATAAAGCCGTAGTAAAGACCAGCCTTATACCGTTTCCCGGCCAAATATCAGCTGGTAATTCTGGGGTGATATCGCCCAGACTACCAGTTGGTATGCGGCTGGGTCCCGGCTCGCACATTACAACAGACACATGTAAGTCAGTAAATAACTTTGTTTTTATGTGTCAAGCTTACACGTGTGTCTATTAGTGTCTATGTTTTTGGCCAGTTTTATTTTGTTTTTTTTAAGCTGTTTTTACTAGGCAATAATCAATAACGCGCAAGTACGTTGCCGCTTTATTGGAACGACAACGTTGCTAAACAAGAAGAGATGTAGTTGTGAAATAATTCAGAAATTGTTGCCTATGAAAAACACAAATTAATGCTATTAAAAAGGAAAAAGGAAAGATCGACCTGTCTAAAAAAATACGTTATTAAAATCACTTATTTTCTAAGAAAAAATAGTAACTATAAATTCAACAAGTAGCATGTATAAATAATGTCACTGTACGAAGTAATATCTTAGAACCGAATGCAAATCATAGAATTGTGTATCATCGCTGTATGCTATAAAACAAGCAGCTTACCAAGAATCAAGACCAGAGCTTCCGCCTACTTCGGTTTAATCTCATTTGGTAACTGTGAGGTTTTGAACGCTCCGGCCGCCGTCATCTGTCACTATGACAAACGTCACTCTGACAGCTGTCACTTTGACAGATGGTAATGGCGGGCCTGCGATACTCAGATTACCATATGGGGTTTGACTGAGGGTATCGGCTTCACGTCGTGTCGTCTATGTGTTTTCACCGTTTTTTATTTTGCGCTTTTTTGAGAATTTTGTGTATGTTTTTTTGGGGTTGTGACTTTCAGTGTTGCCACTTTTTTTTTAAATTCTTTTTTAACACTGGTTTACATATTTTAAAATTGTGCTGAAAACAATCATAATCCAGATATTGTTTCAAATAAACGTAATAATATTTTGAGAGTTGCGGTGATGCACAACATCCAATAATCAAATCCAATTTATTCTAAAACAAATGTGTGAATTCTGATGAATGCAAATAGATAAATAAAATGAATAAAAATGCAAATATAAAAAATATAATCAATTTATATAAAAATATATATATTTAAATATGATCTGAGAGTCTCAACTTCAACCGCATTATATTTTCATGAAGCACATGCAAGTTACCGTCTTGCAGCACCTTGATGTTGTATGAGTGTTCTGTGAATGTTGTTTTTTTGTTTATGTTTTTACTTGTTTTGGATACGGATATAAAGAGCAAAGAATCTCAAAATTATAGGGCACCACAAATGACTAAATACTTAACTTTTAAAACATCACTCCGTTTCTGCCAATCGTTTGAAGTTGACGAAACAGAATGATATTTAGCGCAAATGTTTTCAGTTATTTGTGTTATGAGCGGGCCTATGAGTATCTTAAATCTTCAGAGATAAAGAACCCCTTTAGTTCTGAAGGAACACTATCCAAAGCAAGTTTAGTTTTTTCTTTTATTTTGAATGCTCCGAGTTCCGTAGAAGATCACCGTTATCGCCGCATTGCCTCTGAGTATTACTTCAGGTACTGGTGGAATCAATAAAAGGGAGACGGGAGTCGCTCACGCATAAGTTTTTATCACTAATGATTTATTTACCAGCTTAAAATTCACTTGAAATATCGGTCGAAGAAATATCCTAACTAGATTTGCCTAGAAGGTTTTATCAGCTTGAAAGTCAAAGTTACTGCCGCAGTTATTCTACGACCTAAATGGCAGAAACATGCAATGCTATTGCAATTTGTTGATCTTTGATGTTTGTATATATTTCTCATTTATGCAACCTCAAATTGGAAATACACGACAACTACACTAGTTAGCAAATTGTAGTTTACATTGACGATATCATCATGCACAGTGTATGAGTGATTTTATGATTTGCGAATTATAGAAAGCCTAGTGATACTTTATACATTACTAGTTTTCTATACAAAAATGTTTGCCCAGTAGTGGACAAAAACACCCCAATATATTAGGTTTCGACTGATATTTAGTGACTGAAAAGTCTTCTTGTAGTAAACTTATACAGAAGCCTTAAAAAGTGTCTGAGCGGTTTCCGGGACCCTACCCAGTGGCTGAATAATACTTTGAGGTCGTGTGCGCACACGCAACGAAGCTTCGAACGAAGATGTGCTAGATGCATGGTAAGAGTAGAATAGTTTTCTTTATCTTTTAATGCTATCTGATGATTGTTATTGTGTACCTATATTATTGAATGTGTATGTTTGTATTTTAGTTGAAAATATTCTTTGCTGTCTGTAAAAAAGGCATTTCCAATATTCCTTTTACATGTTTTCTTAGCCAAAAAAACGGCTTTCTTACCCACATTTCTCACGTAAACGGCTCCTATATTTTGCCACCGAATGTTTTGTGCAAAATGATCTTGATTTCCGGCGAGAAATATGTTTTGCTTGTGTGGCGATGTTTAGTCAAGTAACCACTACATTTAACCCTTCACTGCTTACCCAGTTCGGACTCTCCAGACATCAGTAGCGGCGGCTGAGGAGCGGTACTACAACGCAATATCAAACCAGCAGGATAAAGTCGATAAGAACCTCGTAAAGAACCTCGTCATAAACTATGTGATGACTGCTGGTGGGAATAGTACTAACAAGTAAGGAATTATTTTGAATTATTTTTATTTTCATGTATTTTTTGTAGACAAATAATGAAATGGCAGTATTAGTTCTTGCATCACTAATAACAATATTATTAATTATATGTGTTGTGGTGATTTAATAAGGGGTCTCCGAGTAATCCCGATTTGAGAAGGATCTGAATTTTAAGTACGTATAGTTTCAGGGAGCCTATGTTCAGCATGTATTTCTTGAAGTCGATATCATGATTATGATAATGCAGTTAAGCGCTTATTCTCCTGCACGACTAGAGAGCGTCAAAGCCAAAAAAATATGAAATAATTAGTGTCCTTATTCATGCCTATAACAAAATTAACAAAAACCTTCTTACTCTCCCTCAGAACACAAGTCCTTCGCGTCCTCTCAACAGTCCTAGACTTCAACCAGCAAGAGTGCGAGCGTCTCGGCCTCTCGCGCTCCACCACAGCCCCCGACAGCCTGGCGGCTGAGTTCGTGAAGTTCTTACAGAACGAGTCCAGGCCTAGGGCTGCTCTGCCGAACATGATGACGTTAGCGCAGGGCAACGGGAGTAGGAGCACCACGCCGAGCTCGAGGAAGAGTTCTACTATAGGTAAGGACTGATTTAACTATGAGTGAACTTTTTGGATTTATAAATTAAACCATTGCCACATTTTACCGCCTACGTTAAAAATAAAATAGTTTGTTATAAGGTTGGCGTAGACCCGCAGTCAACCTGATAGAATGTTGTTACAACCGACTGTCAATAGTCGGACTGAATCGTTCTTATGGCTTACGGCCGCGTGCAAGGTGTTGTGTTGGGTTCGATTCCCAACAAGTTTTAATAATCTAAACTAATATTATAAAGATATGATATTTTTTATGTTTGTAAGTTTTTTACACTTTCACTTTAAAACGACTAAACAGGTTTAGATGAAATTTGGCACATGGGTAGACCATGACATGCTAGGACATAGAATACTTTTTATTCCGATATTCGTACGGGATCGCGACTTATGCAGGTGAAACCGCGGAGCACAGCTAGTATAAACATATACCTTTAATTTGATTAGCACCCATACCTTTTAAACTTAAGAAAATACAGCAATTCTGCTTGGCGCTAGAAATAAGTTTAGTCGTAGTACTTCCTCGAATGACCCTTTTCACAAGGCACTTATGTTGCTGTTACATTTTTAAACCTTCAACGATAATAAAATAAAAAAAAACATCAACTTTTTGTCATCCTACTTGTGTGTGCTGGGAAAAAACATTACCTATCTCCTTTTCTCTAGAGTTTAAGGTGCGATATCGTGTTACGGGAGTCCTGTATGTAATAATCGTTACCCATCTATCTAAGTGCATTTATTAGTTAATTATAATAATTTCTATCTTTTTCAGGACCACCCCCAAACCTACCTAAAACAGGGCACAGTCGCACCGCATCAAACAGTTCGAACAATCTTCTGTTCCAAAACATAGATGCCATAGAAACTTCATCCCAGCTCTCACGAGACTCCGACAGAGATCCTAGAGTAATCTCACAAAGCCTAGACACCGGTGTCAACCAGACGAGGAACACTGAAGGCGCCATATTGAAGTCTGTATTAAAAGACATGTGATTTTTACAAGTTTTTAAGAATAACCCAAACGATGTTTTTGTGTGGGAATGTTGAAACTTTAGTGGGAGTCCAATAATAACGATGTTTTAGAGTGAGATGGCGCTATATAATCATTAGACGTATGAAAGAGACCGATAGTCATATCTCGTGTGTCGATCTTTAAATTATGTATCTCATATGTGTTGAAGATGTTATAGATAACCCTAAATAACTATTGCATGTAAGAAAGACAGCGATAGTCATCTGTCATGTGTTGCATCTTCAAATAATGTAGTGAGAGTGAGACAAACATATGTGTGCTCTTCGCGTTGAAAAGAGACAAACATAGCTTGACAGCTAGATCAGTAATTTTATCTGTCAAAGAAAGTCTTTTCATAATTTGGACTCCTATTATAGTTTCTACTTCAGTATGTATTAGCTCAATATTGTTGAGCCATATGCAATGAATGATATCATACTGATTCCGTATAATATACTCATTCATTTATTATTTTTATTCCGTCTAAATTAATGAATTGATAGAATTTTTAATTCAATGTATTTTATGTATTATTCTTTAGTAAAATAAAATAGTAATCACGGATTTTAGCACGGATCTCCGGATTTAATTCCGTTGCACATTTGTAGATTCTTAGCCGATGTGTCATAAAAATGATCTGAGAATTCCGTAATTCCGACCTCGCAACGGATGTCTTAAATAAATTGGCGAAAGATTATTATTATTAATAAATTAATTCAGATTACTGATATTTTTGGAAACTGCCAAAATAATTTAATCCCAGTACGAGTTGTAAGAAATATTTTATTTTATACGGTTTTGACATACGATTCCGTTACTACAGATACCTGAGTAAAACAATAGATAATGATTTAGGCAGTCAGGATACGTAGCTACTAGATAATAAATAAAATAAAATAATCAGAGGTACAAAATAATATTTTTGCACTTAAATATTACATGTTTACTCTGAAATGTTAATTTTCGAAGTCGAAAAGTAGTGCTTACATAAACTACAACTACTAATAATAGGTTAGAATGTTAAATTCCCAAAATATCTAGCAATTTCGATATGCCCAACTCCCGGTTCCAATTCCCTAAAACTTAATTCCCGTAATGTCTAAGTTCCATACTAACCAATTCCTACATGTCCAAATCCGTAAATGACCAATTCCTACTACTCCCGGGATGTCCAATTTCTAGAATGGGTTGGATATTAAGGAAATTTATCATTCTGAGCCCAAAACACTAACATAGTTTTGTCCTTTTCCAATTACTCACCTATTCTGACTGTCTTTAAGCTTTATCTTTTAAACCACAATCGCATTGAAATTAGCATTTATATGTGTGTATAAAATGTTCAAACGTCATCTTGTTTTTTTTTTCATTACATTTCAGTAGCTTTAGTAACTTTATAGTTATTTTGGTGCCTTACTATCGTTTAGCTGCTGTGACCTAGGATTGACAGAAAAGGAGGGGTCTACAATTGATTTATAAATCTGTGGGATATTTGTTGCGGGATTACGTGGATATGATGCTAATGCTAGCACAGAGCAAAGAATTAGAAACTTTCTGATGCATTGCATAATAAACTTTATTACTCGTGAATTAAAGTGCAAAATATAGGCACGTACGCGAGCTTAAGAGCCGATAAATGTCTCCCTTGATGTTTATTCAATTTTACACTTAAAAACACTGGAAATAAAGTATTCAATTCAATGTCGTCAGAACATCGGAGCATAGGTATCTGCACGGAGCCTAAAAATTCGATCATCAGATTCTGTCAATCGATTATGTCGTACGATTTAGTTTCTACTATTCCTGGCAATAAGAGCTAAAGTACCCTGAAGTTGTCCAGAGATTTTCTGGAGTTACTGAAATTAGTCGTATGATGCCGTCGATTGATATCGTTACTTATATCTATCGGTATTATGAGAAGTTCTGTGTGTGACATTTGCAGGAGGAATGGGGTCTTGGGGTGGGCTTTTCTAATTATTAAACCGTTTTTTTAATTTGGTTTTGGTTTGGTTTGGTCAGACATCCAACTTAAATAATATAGTGCACTACACGCTCGTATTCATTAGTATCGACGCTTTAACTGTTAACCTATTGACCGCTTGCCAGCGCCCAGCTCATAAAGGACCCGCAGACAGGTGCGACGCAACTCTGGTGGAACAATTTCTATGAAAACTTCTCGTAAATTGTTCTATCGGTGTCGCGTCGCGGCGTCGCGACCTCCCCCCTTCAGGGGATGACATCGTGGCGCTTAGCAGTAAAGAGGAAACACATTAAAGTTTTATTTTTCGTTTATTTTCAATGTCCTATGGTCAAGCCAGCTATGAGCTTAAATATTAAGTTGTATAGAATTGTACATTGTGTAATTATAATACTTATAATATTATTTTTATTCAGTCCAATTTTAATTGTGATCTAATAATTGAATTATCAAATTATTGTATTAGTATTCTATAGTTTTTACGGTTTGATGCAAAAGCATTGGTGTTTAATTCGATATTAAAATTTTATTTATATTTTATAAAGTTGATGATAAATTATTTATTTTATTGTCCAATCAATTCTTTTGTATTTATTTTGTATTAATTTCTAGCTGACATTTTTATTTTTCATGATAAAAGCATGCATGTTATTTTATTTTGATCGTTCAAAAGCAATAAAATGAAGCAATAACAAACACCAATACTTTTGTACTTAACTAAGTTATTAGTGTTACAGAATTTTGTAAATTTTAATTTGTGAATAATATATTAATACCTAATATATAACTAGCTATATTAGTATTATCGTCCTAGGCAGTGGGTAGCTGCCAACACATTGTATTCCTTACTTAACGAGGTAATAAATGAATCATGGAAATATAAAACGAAACATTTTATTTATACCAACTTTCCTTACGTTTTCATAGTTTTCGAGGGTGCTAAAGTCAATAGTGAGGGCAAAATGTAAATCAAATGGCTCTAACACACAATGCCGGTGACATGGCCGCCGGCACTGCCGCCACTGGGCAAGCCGCGGCGCACCCGGCCCTGCCGCACACAGCCGCACAGATCGCAAAGGAAATCGAGGCGCAAAAGCCGGTGGCACGTGCCGCTCGGCAAAAGCCGGCGGCACTGTGTGTAAGTAGGAGCTTTAAGGTGGCGGTTGCGAAAACTTTGTTTTTATTTTAAATCTACGTGAGAAAGAACTTCGCTTCTGACGGGGGTCACCCGACCGCACACGTTTTTTTTAGTTAGTGTCCAGAAAGCTGCAATTGCTGCAAAGCTAAGACTATTCTGAAAACCACGAAGTAAATAGACATGAAATTATTGTCACTGATAACATGTTGTTACATGTAAGTATTTTATAAATTACATAGGAAGTGTATGGAGTGCCGCTAGCGGCATTTTATCCCTATCGGATAAAGTGCCGCTATTTGCGGCATAGTAGTGGCGCTGCCTCGGCCCTTGTATTAAGCATTGTACTAAGCATTGTATTGTCATTGTCACTGTTACTTGTTATTTTGTTTGATTGTTGAGGTTAGTTCCCGCCCTTTGTATTGATTGATCGTATTTGTTTTATATAATTATATCAAAAGTCACTACAATGACTGAATTTACGAAAAATTAAGCAGCAAACGAAAATGGCTGAGGTTAGGTTAGAACTGTGACCCAACCAGGGTCCGTTTAGCCACAAGAGAATGTAATATTTTGGGAATGTGGTGTTTTACAGCGAACTTACCTCAACAACAAAAAAAAAATAACAGGTGACAGTGACAATGCAATGCTGATGGCACTTTAGCCGGGTCGACGTAGCGTCACTATCATGCCGCTAGCGGCACTTTATCCGATAGGGATAGAGTGCCTCTACGACAGGCGTGATGTTGTGTAATTGACAGTGTACAGAGACACTGTCAATTACACAACATCACGCCTGTCTTCTCCGAAGAAGGGTTAGGCAGAGGTGAAAAAACCCACATTACGCCAGCTATCTTTAAGCCCAGTAAAACGGCGACCATATTGCCATAAACCGGGCACAAAACCAGACTTCGTGTAACTACATACTGAACTTAATAGGAAAACACTCCAGAACCTGGGGTTTAAACCGAGACCTTAAGCATAGCAGTCGCGCTTGCGATTACTATAGCAAAAGCCGGTGACACTTATTTCTGCGCTGCGGGTCCAGAATCGTGTGAATTTATGGTTACAGTTTGCGCGTCGATGCCCTGCCATCCTGTGATTGAAAATCATAACCCTGACTTTGTACAGTCGGCTAAAAGACTTAAAAAAAGCCTCTAGAGACGTGAATTACCCCCAACGTCATAACAGACGAGGCTCGCATTAGCTCTAGACTGCATCGTAGGTGCGGTTGGGCCGACAGCCGGGCTCCTATGTAGTTAGTGGGTACAGCCAAACTGCAGCTTTATGGTTTTATGGAACGACACTACACCGATACGACTTGTTTTAAATAAGTAAGTAATAAATTAAAAATTAAACCCTTTGAATATAAAATTCTGTCTTGTGCTTACAAATATGTAATGTATGTAGGAACTATATTTGTGAAAATTTTAGAGAAACCCGGTGCATAAATAAACCGGCCAAGTGCGTGTCGGACCACGCATAATGAAGGGTTGGGATGAATTTATCGCAAGAACAAACTTAACTTTGTAGTCAAAAAACATGTTCTCCCATACATTCCGTATAAAAAATTCCGCGAGAAAACGTTTTTGCAACCGCAAATTTAAGTTGGTCGATTATTACTCGTTTACTTGTAAAACCTACTTAGCTGTGATCGTTTTACTTTTAAAATTAACACTTTTAAGTTTAATATTTCGCGAACGGATCCCTGAATCGAAAAATGGTTTTCACAAACTTGCAATAATTTTGAACGACCTTTCCAACGATACCCCATACTATGGGATAGACGAGGAAAAAAAACATCCCAACTATACGTGTAGGGGAGGTACCCAAAAAAAAAACTTGATTTTATTTTACCGCTTTGTCGACGTGATTAATATGTATACCTACCCATGCTAAATTACAGCTTTCTAGTACTAACCGTCTCTGAGCTAAGCCGCGGACAGACAGACGGACTTGGCGAAACTATAAGGGTTCCTTGTTGACTACGGAACCCTAAAAAGTACCTACAAATAAAATGTCCCAAGATGCTGTCTCAATATGTCCCAAGGTTGCTATAATTTTGGTACATTGTACGTCGTTGTCCTGTGGTCATAAGCGCGACTTCTGAGTATGGGCTCCTGGGTTAGATCTTCGAGTTGGGCAAAATGTTCCTATTTGATTTTTCAATTAGTTTTTCTCCGTAGTAGCTCGGCTGTAGTTGTGGCCGCTTGATAGCCTTGATACCTCCTTTATATGGCGAAATGTAGTTGTGCTATGTACCATCAAAGAAATTCATATTATTATATAACTAGTTTCAAAACAAAATCCCGTGAACACGATGACCACATCTGTTACCGGCCCGATACTATAGCCGCCGAGCGCTGCAAGCAAGAATAGTCCTTACGGTGGTTAGATATGAACTCCTTACATGGTACACATTGCACATCTGTGCCCACCCTTACAGAGAATATTTAGGCGTGGTGTTATGTTATGCTCTATGTTCTAGATACCCTAATCGTATCGCAACCTGTAAAAATTGCTGGTACCTATTGCTGAAACATTAGGGTAATTGGTATTCTCTATTACTTTGAGAGGCGCACCCAACGCGGGAATTAATGAACAATCTACTTATCTAGTTCTCCTTACTAGATGGTTCTAACAGATTGTTGTAAAGAATATTAATTAACATGGTAAGTTGACCTTAATTATTACTAAAATGCAATATATCAACCGTAGTCACTATCTTGTTTTATCTGACCTTGTATTTTTCATGAATTTGTTCATCACGAATGGTTTGCCAGGAGCACAAAAGCAAACGTCGTTTCGCTTGACCACTATACTACTGTTATGTTGGTTGGCAAAAAACTTAATTTTCAAGCTCACTTCGATCACCCTTGTATCCTACATAATCCTAATTCCAGAGGCGCCCCTTCTCCATACTATATGTTTAGTAAGATTTATTTATTTATTTATTAAGATTCAGTTTGGAGTCGGGCCCCCCCCGGGCCCATAGGCGCGTATGCAAAATATTTAAACGTTCGAGAATATGGAGAATTAGGGGAATCTAAGGTCCAATTTCTGTATGAATTGACAAAAGAAAACCTAACTTTTTCAAGGTGGGGTGCTAAAATATGCGCCTCTCTCTACTCTCCAAGAGGAGATTCGAGAGGCGCTGCAGAAATCTCGCCCAGGGCGCCTGTAGGTAGTGCTCAGTTACCGGTATGATACAACAATGTCAATATTAGCTTCTATAGCAATAATAATGCCATTCTAGTAAAGTCATTTATCTGCTTTAAATGCGGTAATACAAAAAAAAATATCGACTGCAAAAATACATGTGGTACCAAAATTCTATAGATTATAATGCTTGTTTTCCTCTTTTCAGTTATGTCTTTTTGCAGTCGGGTTTTTTATTTTTTTATCTTTACCTATTCCTAATTATATTTAAGCCTTTAACTCGTATACGTTTTCATAATCAACTTTTAAAAACCCTTCATTTTGATACCCCACTCGATAGGCCTGGGTATTTTTTTAATTTTATAAATCAACTCGCGCAATAATTACGAGGGAACATAGAGACGGGCACTCATACATACATCAAATACATAATCCTCCTTTTTTGGCTTCGCCGCAATCGGGTAAAATGATGTTAAATATTTAGCACGTCCATACAGTAGAATGCATCAGGACAGATATTATGGGCCAGAGTTATCACGCAGTGGGTGATGGAAGATGGTCCTCGTAGCCGAGGGAGGTCTAGGAAACGCCTGTCGTGATGACTTAGAAACGTATAAGGAAGATTGGCCGTAGAAGATAACACACAGAGAAGTGTGTAAGGCTATGGGGGAGACTTTTGCCCAGCAGTGGGGCAATACATAACATAATGAGCTATAATATTCCCATTGCTGGGACGCAGGCTTCCTCTCTGTGAGAGGGAGTGGGCCGTAATCCACCACGCGCCCAGGGCGGGTTGCGAATGCGAATTCACCCCACTGACATGAAAAATAAAATTATATCAATTTGAACTTGCATATAATTGATGGTGCGAGTGCTCGAGTAGAGGGGTTTTGGCGAGCAAGTTGGTCCTGGCTGATGGTACGACCAGCAGTGGCGGGGCCGTCGCCTCCACATCACTGAATACTTAGCCTCATGTGGAGCCCTTTTGACAGCACTATGTTCCAGATGACTCCTGACTAATGCGTCATACGTGCGTTCGAATTTTTTGTTCTAGAACAGGAGGTTTCCTCACGATGTTTTCCTTCACCATTTTGAGAGTAGTGGTGATGAAATAATTTACATGAAGTAAAGCCCTTGTCAGGTTCGAACCTACGACCTTATAACTCGTAAGTCGCGGCCGTTACCACTGAGCCACCACTGCTCTACAATACAGGTTCATAAAAAAGTAGCACGGATAATCTTGGTTATTATATTATGCCTTTTACAACTCACAATTTCCTACACTAAAATAGTTCGACCACCATTTACAACTTAATACCAAAATGGTCAAAACAGAAATATTCTAATGAAGCCAGTAACACAGTCGCCACAACATTAGTTACATCCTTCAGTACAAGGTTCTATTTTATACCGCGGCCCTGAAAACAACGTTATTAGAATACATTACTTGTGTTATACTTATAAACTTGACTGGATTTCGACTTTTTTCTAACGAATATAAATTATGTATTATGTAGTTCAGCAACAATGTTGCGAATTGCTACTAAGCTAGGTAAGGTGGAGTGTAGTGAAATGGAGACATAAGTGTAGGACGAAGATAGCAGTAATATCCTGCACGATGGAAAATGCTTAGTACATACCCACATCTAGTGCAGTCAATCGCATTAAAACTTGTAGACGAAAGTATCAGCACGGGCTAGAGTTTTTATTTATTCTCATAAGCTCGTGTGCGGGAGGATAGGACTAGGAGATGAACTTATGTTCTTCTTCATATAAAAACTGAAGTAATTACCACTCACTATCAATTTCCCTAGTTTGGAAATTAATTCAATCCATTGGGTGACTTTTGCGGTGTGAATTACGGGATTAAGCGTACCTTTGTGCTTGAAAACTACAACTAGTGTCTACTAAAGCACTTTTTTCATATGTTAACACACAAAAAATCCTTTATACCTAGTACTCTGCCCACCTCCTAACATAAACCTAGCATGATCGTTCTACCGACATCAGAGATTTGCAAATTAGCAACTAGTACAACGCGGCAGCCACGCACCGCGGTTTAACATCGCGTAACAATATGTAACGAATTCAATCGACGCGAAACTCTTAATTAACGAAATTATTTAAATACCTGTATGTTATATACTAATACAAGGTTTCGTACTGTATTCTGAAATTAATATAAGTAAGGTACGGTACTGAGCTTGTACAATAAATGGTGCATTATATCCAAAAATGCATACGTTTGTGTCCTATTTAATACCAAAAAGCTTGTTACATTATAAGCCTCATTCTGATTTTTTTAAACGAAAATCCCGTGCCCCCATTTCATTTGGCGTCGGATAAAGTCATCACATACCCAGTATTTTCCGAACATGACATCGTAACCTAAAATAGCGCCAATAAAAGTAAAATCCGTTGCCGAACGCACCTTGGCGTAATTAAAAAACAAAATTATTCCACCCCATGTGATTAACAGCACACCCCCTTGGGCCACCCACTCGCCCCCCATTTCTTCACACAATGGTCAGTTGTAACACAACTGCCTTGTAAGACATAGCGTAGCCTTAGAAACTGGAAACAAAACAATAATAAACAATACTTTTTTAACAAAAAAATACCAAAAATCATGCCAACAACAAAATCAGTGTGTCTAAAATACTAAAATGTGTGAATTTTTGTGCTAAAAGTGTAAAAAATGCAAAATTTTCGCATCATGGCCGAGAAATTGAAATCTAACCTTCATTCGTACTTTTTTCACAAGGAAACAATGTTTAATCTGTTGTATTAAATTGATGTGTGTGTGTGAGTGGAATTAAAATTTAAAAATGACAGCTACGATTGATTTTCGCGCCAGAAAATTTAAAATGGTTGCAATTTACGTTTTATATTACGTGTTCAAAATAAAATTGAAATGATGACGTTTTAAATGAGTGTTTTTGTAAAATAATAGCAAAAATGTGAACTTTTGTGACTAATAATTGTTTTGTAATTGAAAAATACTGTTATAGTGTGTGTTGTGTGGTCATAAATTGGATTTTATTACCTAATTATTAAGTAAGTATTATTTGGTATCAGCTTTATTACAGCAATTGCAAAATATGACCTGTTACCGTGATATATTCTGAAAAGGTTTTCATGTATTAAAAACCTGATTACAGAGCTGAAAATATAATATTAATATACTATACTAAACTTAGTTCCGTGCTCTAGTTTTTCAAGGGTCATATTTTATCATAAGAATCTAAAAACACAGTTTTAGTACGGAAACCTACGAGTATTATGGAACATAAATTATGCCCATTAATTAAACTAATATCTTTTTGCAAGTTTTCATCAACTTAAGTAATCGATTAGAGGTTAGGAAGCTTGTAGTTGGAGGCAATAAATCGACTTTAACTTAGCTGATTCATGTCTTTAAAAATCACTACCAAGTATATAACGGATTAAGTCCAAAGTGTGAAAGCGAGACTTGGATAAATCTTAGATTCTAAGTTATCTGACTTGCAAAACTGTCATCTTAAGAGGGTGTATGCTAAAAGTTGGCAACGTCGCAAATACCTGTCAAAAATTTACCTGTATTGATTAATTTGGCAATATTACTGTATGGAAATAAGAAATATGCTGCAATAGGCTACTACCGAACTAGAATAATAATAATGAATTGCAATTATAACATTGAATTTGAAGTTGTACCCGTTTTATGTGTAAAAAAGGCATTTGGAAAGTTTCCAAATACTTTTTTTACATCTAAAATTAAATATTCGGTGTTACAATATTAATTATTGCATTTCATAATCAATATTCTAGTTTGCTAGTTAGCCACATTTCTTATTTCCATACAGTAATATTGCTAAATTAATCAAAACTTTTGATATCTATTTGCGACTTTGCCCACTTTCAGAATAAACGCTCTTAAGTGGGATTCGGCCGGACATGTCTGCCGAATTTCACATATGTCACACATCTGGCATCCACCATCTGACATCGCGGCAGACCAAGACGAAGGTAGAAGGACGAACTTGACTCCTTCCGAAAGGACTGGCCCAAAATGGCAGTGGACCGGCGTGTGTGGGAAAGGGAAAGGGAGGCCTTTCCCCAGCAGTGGGACATCGTGGGCAATAGATAGATAGATATCTGACTCAACCTTGATTTACTTTTTCAAAGAAAAGCTGGTAACAATATCCGAATATTTAGTATTCATAAAAGGACCGTCAGACTTTGATTATAATTCTATACGATGTTTAATGACCTTGCACAGCACACTTCAAACGAGTAAATAGTCTAGACTTGCTCAAGCTCAATGCATTATGAAGAGTTCTCCACTTCTAATTTCAAAGTCAAAGTCAAACTCTACGGATATTCACAATATATTATCCTTTGGATGCATCAGAATGGCCTCCACCATTGGCGATACGTAACTGTACTTAGGTGTGCACCCCCTTGCTGGCTGACTAATATTTTAACGGGAAATATTTATTCCTCTCAAAACTTATTGGCCTTCTAATGACGTACGCTTTTCTAAATTAATGAACCTCTAAAAACTATTTGGACTGTTAGGTTGCACCCTTTTTTTAAATAAATGAGCCTGTTTTTACCTTTCTGGCTTTTTTCACAGTTGGCCACAGTAACTAAACTAGGGTACTCCGAGCAAATGGGTTAGGTTAGGTTAAAACTGTAAATAAACGCGCGCGAGCCGAGCGAGCGAAGCGAGCACTGCCGTGGCAGCGGCCGGCGTGCGGTACAATCAAGATGGTCGCAGTTACCTGGCTATTTAGTATTTTTTGAACTCCAAAATGGGAATTATTTGAGGTTCTATTAAATACTTGTTTATTTTACCCACGGCATCAGCTGTTGGCATTATAATTTAAGTGCCAATTTCAGAGAAGATAAATGTTACATAAATAAGTTAATACTACGAGGTGAAAACCACTACAAGGTCTTGTAATCAAAGTCGTTACTGAACATTATAATCGATTTTTGGCCAGCAGTAAATAATAATTTAGCATGCTAGATTTACTAAGATAATAAATGAAACTTTTTATTTTGAACAGCATAAATTACTGTGTTAATAAGTTGTGATTATGCTTTATTCTTTAAAATATGCCTAATATCTAAATCATGATTAATTTTTCTGTCAATAAAGTTCTCATATTTTATTTGCAGACAGCAAATATGGATCTTATTGCGCATACCGAAAACTATCATAACTAGAATTCCTACCTCCTACCTACCTTATAAAAGTAAATTGTTTGATTTATTTTAATTTTAAACCACTTTTCAAATAAATCTCAGGATGAAAACTACTCGTATTCCCCAAAATATTGCTACGCGGCGTAGCAGTTCGTAGCCAATATGCTACGAGATCCTTCAAGCTTTTCGTAGGCTACGAAAAACATGTTTAGGATCGAGTTAATGGTGTTTCTTATGGAAAATATTAATTTCAAGTAGGTATTTCAAGATACTCTTGAAATACCGTTTTGTTATCAATGTCTTCAAAACTAACCAGGACGATGACAATGACGTAAATACGTATTTTAATTTGTATAGTGACTTCAGTTTTCAGTTTTACTAAATACAGTTAGTGCTACATGTACTCGTATTTAATTATTTGTGGTGCACAAAATACAACATAATGTGCATAACGTGCTAGCTAAATAAATAAAAATCTCTCAATCTCAAATCTTGCAAAATAAATATCTTATCTTATCTTATCTAACATATGGCTAATAATTTAAATTATGTTTTGTGTTGTGTTGCGTAATGTAAATTATTTTGAATACTAGTATATAGAATCTTTTTTTTTTGGTCTTCTAACTGAACAGACAACTGTGCTGCTGGGGAGTTTGTGGCGCCACTTCTTCTTCCCAGCTAAGCACTAGGAAGTGGTGAAGGGTGGGCGTTTTGGGAGACTGTCTTATGTAATTTTGACGTTCGAAAAGTGCTGATTCAGCCTAGTTTGAATAAATGAATTTTGAATTTTTGAACTTTTAATCGTAATCAACTTATAATGTTCAATTTCTGATGTTCAACTTTTAATGCTGGGACATAGGCCTCCTTGATAGATGTCACATGTCTTCAAATTTTTGGTTCTACGACATACCGGTTTCCTCACGATGTTTATCTTAACCGTTTTGAGAGTAGTGGTGATGATATAAATTAGACAAAGTAAAACGCCTGCCTGGGTTCGAACCCATGACCTACAAATTGTAAACCGGGGCCGTTTGTGGTGCAAAAATATTTCCCATTTGAGCGATATAAAGTAAGACCCGCTGTCTTACTTTATATCGCTCAAATGGGAAATATTTTAGACTATATTACTTCAGTAATAAAGTAAGGTGTGAACAAAATTTTAAAGTAATTAAGTGTTGTGCTGCGGCACTGCAGTTTGTCAATGTTGGTGACCTTGCCGGCTGCCGTGTGCCTAGGAACTAGATGCCATTAGTATTATACTAAGTTGAGATTGTTTAAAACCGACCAAGTGTGAGACGGACTCGCATAAGAAGGATATGAATATTCCGTACCGTATAAAGATCGAGAAAAATACGCCGAAAAAGCAGGTCTCCTTTGTTGGACTCCATTTAATGATTAACTTTTATTATATTTGTTGTTAAAGCGGCAATAGAAATCAATCTGTGAACACAATCTGTGAAAATTTCAACTTTAAAAAAAGTTTAAAATTAAAAATATTTTATTTCACGTAAACCTACAAGGGCACTTATGAAACGTCAGAAGCTAGGTGCACGGTTCCTATGAAGAAGAGCCGGCAAGGAACTCCACGGTTACTCTTGTAAAAGTAAATGGTTTTTTACAATGTTTTCAAAATACAGTGTAAAAAGTATGAGGGGACAGTGTAGGCCTATCAACAAGTACACTACAGTACAGTAGTACTTATCAAAATATAAAATGGTCCACAGATCTACAGTCTGTTCTTATTACGGTTCTTGACATACAGCCCCCTGATAAACAGACGGACGGACAGCGGACGCTTAGTAATAGCGTTCCGTTTGGCACTCTTCGGGTACGGACCACAAAAAATGGTCCACCTTATTGCTATGCGGATCCTTTAAAACTGTCTTTGGTATCATTGACATAAATCAATCTGCCTAGCCTTTTCCAACTATGTTGGGATCGGCTTCCAGTCTAACCGGATGCAGCTGAATACCAGTATTTTACATGGACCGACTGCCTATCTGACCTCCACAACCCAGTAACTGGGTAATACGATACCCCTTGGTAAGACTGGTGTCAGACTTTTGGGCTTCTGACGACTCGTAACGACTGTTAAAAGATCTACGAATGACAGCCGGGACCAACGGCTTAACGTGCTTTCCGAGGCACGGAGGATTCTCGGTATGTAAAGATGGTCACCCATCCACTGACCAACCCCGGCAAGCGTAGCTTAACCTGATGGATCGACTATTGCGGCTGTTGTTACTTAGCCACGAGCTCCTCATTATCATTGACATAGGATGTATAAAATCAGAAAATTTCTAAAAGTTTCCTAATGCATTAGAAATGAAATGCGATTGAAAAGCAATTCTATTAGGGATCCCAGATCCAAGTAAAGATCGAAATTGTTACTCATTTCTCGATAATATCCATCGAACGGGTGGAGAGAATATACACCCAATTCCGCTGAAAATTTTGCCTGAATAAGTAACAACCAGTCGCACTTAAAATACTTAAATCCCTGGTAAGATACAGTTACAGTGCGTTTCATTAAGTAGTAATTTAAGTAGTTTAGTTGGCTCCATTGTTAAACTTACGGCCGTAGCGTATTCCAGTTCGTCCTAAAACAGTGGTGGCGCTACCTACTTGGTCTGTTGTTAAAGTTTAACAGTGGAGCCAACATAACGACAAAGGAACTATTTGATAAAACGCACTATATCAAACCAGAACAGCAATGCAAGACAGATGATAAATGATTTCATTTCCGTAAGTAGGTTTGTAAAAACGCTTTAACACATCAATCATATTATTTATTTTTTTAACTGTATGAGGTCGGCGTTTCCTATCTGAATACTCTGAGAAGAAAGGCCGAAACAAACTCAGAGGTCACAGTCTCTTTTAAAGTCCAGACATAATCTTGGTCAGATAATGTGAAGACCATATAGATTGGCGTCTGAAATAGTATTTTGAGGAAAGAACGACACAGATTGAGTGGACTTGTAAGTATACGCTTTTGTCAGTAAATTGCTTAAAATAAATTGTCAATTTTAAACAAGTCAGGTAAAACAGGTAGGAATTGCAAATGGAGTTGTAATGTATGCCTAATAGACTGTGTAGAGGTCACTTGAATCCGGTGCGTTGGTTAGCACGTGTAAGTACACGCCTGCGCAGTGCACCAGACGGACAGACAATGGTGGTTGATGCACTGGTCTTTACCCTAAGTGATATATTCATTACACCACTTTTATTTGTAGACAGGGAAATACGAAAGAAAGCTCCTCTTTCGTAGGTCTATCCATACTAAAATATCAAGAATAAAATAATAGAAAATAATGCTCTTGATATTGTGTTGTTTAAGAGGTATGCGCTAAGGCAGACCGCGTAATTCATATTTTCTTACGTTTTTTGCAATTTGCAGGTCAGCGTCAGGTTACAAAAATATGATTCACCTACTCTTTCACCTCTGCACCCAAACGCAACTACTGGTAGGTAGTTATTTTCATTAAAATTGAGAGTTAAAAAAGTTATTCTTTATCCAATAGTAGAAATTAAGCTGGTTTCTATAGAGCTTAAGAAAACGATTATTTTAGCAGAACATATGATTTCGGAAACTTAGTGTTTTTTTCGGAAGTTTGGTATTTTTTTCGGTAATTTCAGAAGCTTTATTATTTCCCTTTTAGTATTGTCTGAACAAAATGATAATAACTGGAAAAAACAAATTGCATTACGTAGCTTGTTGCATAATGTAACGTACCCTAAAAATCAAGCCAGCAACTACTATCCACTATACTACTCGCAACTATCCACATTACCCATACTACAAACTACAAGTCACTCCCGACCCCACGTATCGATGGCCTATCATATTGAAAGGCTCGTCCTACATGCAGACAGCCCCTATCTGTAGCACCATTAATCATTGACGCCTCTACTGGCGAATTTAATTATAATAACATTGGGAAATTGGTGTAGAGGTTTAGGAAAAGTGAAATTAGGTAGTGAGTAGAACAAGTTATGTTCAAAATCTTTTCAATCGTCTGCCTGCTGTTGGGTTTGTTCTGACAAAGGGATCTTATCATATGCTCGGTTCTTAGAAACAAAAACGCATCGTTACCAATGGTAGCATTTCTTATTGCCAAACTGGGCATTAATATAGATACGTAAGCAAATTTTACCCGTGAAAACTACTTCCATAAGGGAGGGTCTTCTATGCAAAGCTGTGATGTGAGGTCTTTGCTTCATTATTGGTGAAAATATAACAGTCTTCATTTTAACCAATGAAAGTACGAAAATTATAGGAATCGACCAATAGAGGACTTACTCATGCAGACTTCAACGATTCAATGATTGTTGGCGTTTTCATACTTAATACTACAGTCTTCATTTTAACCAATGACAGTCCGTAAATTATAGGAATCGACCAATAGAGGACTTTCTCATGCAGACTTCAACGATTCAATGATTGTTGGCGTTTTCATACTTAATACTACAGTCTTCATTTTAACCAATGACAGTCCGTAAATTATAGGAATCGACCAATAGAGGACTTTCTCATGCAGACTTCAACGATTCAATGATTGTTGGCGTTTTCATACTTAATACTACAGTCTTCATTTTAACCAATGACAGTCCGTAAATTATAGGAATCGACCAATAGAGGACTTTCTCATGCAGACTTCAACGATTCAATGATTGTTGGCGTTTTCATACTTAATACTACAGTCTTCATTTTAACCAATGACAGTCCGTAAATTATAGGAATCGACCAATAGAGGACTTTCTCATGCAGACTTCAATGATTCAATGATTGTTGGCATTAGTTTGACATACTTTATTTTATTAATATTTGCATGCCATTGTTTACGGCAAACGTGATGATCTGTTTTTATCTCTACTTTTAACATCTCTTGCATGCTGACAATTTGTGTTGTATGTATTGTACTCATGTTTGAGCAAATAAATGATTATCTTATCTTATCTTGGCGTTTTCATACTTAATACTACCTTCTTACATACTTCATACTAATAAAGCCATAAATTAGGTCACAGATCTGTTGCTGCAGGTATTGCCTCTACGTTAAGAGAGGGTTATGTGCTATATATATCATATACTATATTCAGTCAAATTCATGAACAGGCTAGGATGTGCGCCATGCGCTTAAATCTCGGCAATCCTGGAGACAAATGCACCCTAATAAGTGGTTGACTGCTGAGTCAGATAATCTGACTGAACGACTGATTCATTACTATTTAAATCCAATTAGGTACCTAAACACGCATATCAGACGTCAAGTAGACAGCCAGGTTACGAGTTGCATGTGTGAGTGTGACCCTTAAGTTTTTTGGTGTGCTATAAAAATAATTAGGCAATATATTTAAAGTTAATTTTATGCAGTCATATTGCATACAACCGTCGCGGCCGTAAGAAATATGTTGCCATAATTATTGCAAATTATATGCCAGTCAGAAATTCCGTGGCAAAAAAACCCATCTTTCATTTTTTTTATTTTTAACAGCAGTTGACGATCGACCCAAGCAGTTTTCATTAATTTTATATATAAAAATATGAAATTTTAAATTCGTTTAATGTTTCATATTTTTTCCTGTCATTCATAACAATTTCCTCATGATTATGGGCAGGAGCATTTCTACTCTTTTCCCTAAGATCTATAAGTAGGTACCTCCTTGTGGTTTACGCATGACCGTTCATTGCAGCGATCTATGAAGAATTCCTGATCATCAGAATACTTTGTTACCGCCTATTCTTTTCAATTAATCCTTCAGCAATCTTATGAATATGAAAAAGAAACAGGCCAAGTGCGGTCGAACTACGCACAATGAAGGGTTCCCTGGTTGGATGAATTTACCCCAAGAAGAAACTTAACATTGTATTTGAAAAACATATTCTCCCATACGGAGTGTATGGGAGATCATGTTTTTTAAACTGCAAATTTAATTTGGTCGATTATTACTCATTAACCTGTAAAGCCTACTTAGCTGTGATAGTTTTCTCGTATACTACCGCTGTGAATTTTTTCACAAATCCAAGCACAACCGTTTATCTAGCATGAGGGGAGTAGTTTACATTTGACTCTAACAATAGCTTAATTCAAATTCAAATGTCATTTATTCAAACTAGGCTGAGAATCAGCACTTTTCGAACGTCAAAATTACATAAGACAGTCCCCCAAAACGCCCACCCTTCACCACTTCCTAGTGCATTAGCTGGGAAGAAGAAGTGGCGCAACAAACTCCCCAGCAGTAAAAAGTAATATTTCGCAAACGGATTTCCGATGATTTTCCTGAATAAAAAAATGATTTTCACACACCCACAATATTAGTGATATTTATTTTACCACTTTATCGGCGTGATTAACATGTATACCCATGCCAAATTACAGCTTTCTAGTACTCAACGTCTCTGAGCTAAGCCGCGGATAGACAGACAGACAGACGGACAGTTTACTACGGAACCCTAAAAATAAATATAAATGAAAAAGTAACTTTGTCTGTCTGTCCTGTTACCTTCTCACGTCTAAACTACTGAACAGATCGTTATGTTTGACAAAGAGGTGAGAGGAGACCTAGAGAAGGAAATGATACGTAGGACATCTAACTTTAAAAAAATCATGGGCACACGAAGTCACGGGCAACAATAATTTAACTCCCAAAATCCGCCATAAAAAATACCACAATACACAATTTGAAGCACCTTTTCAACCTCCTAATAGCTTGAAGTACTAATAGTTAGTCGTCAGTTCGTCTGAGTCAGCACTTGACTCAGTGAGTCACTGAACTTGATACTGGCGCGTCATTGGTAGCGTTGGCAGAAACAGGCGGGTGAATCAGGGGTTGATGTTTCTATGTATTTTGTTTTTCTTATGGTATTGATTGTATTTCAAAATAATTTGCAATGTTGTGTACATTACTATTGTTGATCTCTATTAAGTATGTAAGGTAGCCTTTTCTATAGTCAGTTTAAAACGTTTAACAAAAAAATATTTATGAAATTCTCAGGATAGATTAGGTTAGATCAAGGAGAATGTCCTTTATCTAACCTAATCTATCCTGAGAATTTCATAAATCATTTTTTTGTTTTTTAAACGTCACAAAAATCCTGATTTTCGCAAAGCTGCTGTCTATAATTAAAAATCTAACATTATTTCAGGGTTCTCTATCCTTAACGAGGCGCTTGTGATATCTAACAATGTATTACGTAATATTTTATTGTGCAGATACACCTAGTAATATTCAGCCATATTTAAAAAAAAACTTGTCTGCGGGCACCTCGCCATATTTTCAATTAAGTGCAAGTACAAACCTACACAAATTAGGTAAATAAAAAATTGTATGTGTTTCGTACAGCTGAAACAAACAATAATTTACTTGAAGTTTTTGAATTTAAGCAGTCCCTGAACTTGTTATTGAAACGCCATTGGTAACGTCGCGTCGGCGCATTAGTTACATACCTACATGCTTTAGTGATTCATGTTTTTAAAATTAATTGATCGATGAGAATTTCATTTTTATAACGTTAAGCTGTTTAATATTGTTTTGAAGTTGAGAGATTACATGTAAGATGCTATAAGTAGATAGCACAATGTAAAAGTATTACAATAAAAACAGATTTAGTGTAAAAAGTTCTAAACTTGCAGGTACTTAATTCTATATAACGTAGATAATTTCCTTAAGGTTAGGTAAGTGTTTTATTTACGTTTCAAATACTGTTTATCAAGAAGTTCTTGTTTAAAATAGTTTTTCGATATTGAGTGCATCTGCAAAAATTGTTGTTTCTGCTGTACTTTAACTTTAATTTTCAGAAAGTATAAAAAAAACATTTCCTATAAAAAAATGATATTAAATAATCCGTCACGACTGTGACTGTGACAGTTAGCAACGTTTTTTGCTAACTGTACCGCATTCAATACCGTGTAGGATCGATAGCACGTGCATCTACATAACGTTACATAACCAACCTACCATAAACAATCGCTTCTCACTACTGACCAATAACCAATCAAATGCATGTGCTTTACCAGGAAACAAAAATAATATGATTTCTTCTGAGAAAACGTTGCACTCTTGCACCAAAAATCACTAAATGAATTTAGCGCTAAACGAATTGAATACATCGTTCTATTTCTGTCAATTGTTTGAAGATGATGATACAGAATATTTTTTTAATTAGGTGTAGCGCTAAATGCATTAAGTGATCTGTGGTGCAAGCTCCTACACTGTTGCATTGAATAATATTGATGCATTGGATAAGACCACAATAAAATCCCAAAATACTGAATGAATGAATGAATGAATGATTGAATGAAATGCACCGGCCCCAGTGTGGTTTAACCAGACTCGATAAATCGAATGAACCCCAAGATTTGCACTAGCCCATGAAGCCTCATGCTACATGGGGCTACAGAGGCCATTGCATATCAAGGACTACCGGGGGGCGCGGTTACAATAAACCTCCTGAATACTCTTGAAAAATCGTACGATATTTTTAAGAACATCTTCCTAAACAGAGAAGGAAAGAGCATTGACAGACAGAATGACAGATTGTGAATCTGTCATTTGGTCTATTCTTCCGTTGACAAAACCCGTTTCTATGGTGGCCATGCTACGCGTGCTGAGGATCTAAAAAAGTAGCAATCGCTTTCCAACCCTTTCGTATTTATTCAACGACTTTTAACAGGATTAACGTAAACTTTTCCATCATTGTTATCACTTATAGAATGTCACTCTAACTAGGGCCTTAGTTTTCATCAGGCTGATTTGTACTGGAAATCAGCAATCTCATATAATAATTTTGAGAGCAATGCGATTGAAAAACTAGTTATTGTTTATTCTTTCTGAATAAACAGTTTAAACTCACTTTTAACACCCAAAAATCAGAATTTTTCTAAGTAGCTAAAACGAATGGTGTTTTATTAGTTTAAAATAGAAAATGTTGATACTTATCATGCATTAAAGAAGTGATTGTTCTTTTAAAACCTGAACGAATTCTGGCAGAACGCCAGAATAATTTGAAAATGGAAAATATAAAATGCAAACTGTATTCAAAGGTGTAGTTGCGTACCTACTGTATCATATTAAGTTCCTATATATTTAGATAGGATTCTTTACATTTATACATAAACTCGCGCCTTCCTCCAATAGGGGTAGGCAGAAATTACAGAACGCCAGCTGCTACCATCTTTACGTACTCTTTCTGCCTCGTTTACGTCCATACTTCTGGTCATACACGCACGCCGGTTTCGAGTATCTACGCACCTGACCTCTCTGAAGAACATCACTGTAAGTCCTTCCCGGCGTTTCCACTCACATCTGCCTTGTACTTAGTCGAAATACATTTTGTTAGTCGCCTTTCATTCATCCTCTCAGCACGATTATAACATGAACATATGATAATCTCTTGCCTACATAACATAATGATACTGACATGCATCCTTGATATTTATTAGCATTGATAAATGTCAGTACTATAATGACATCCCTGATCTGGGCTATTAGCGACGCGGCGGGCACTTTCAGTGTGAAATAATTTTAAACTTTATCTACATACTTAAAAGACCAGTATCGCTTGAAAAGCTTGAAAAGGTTGTGAGGCCGCCCGCGGTGACGCGAGCAGCTGCGCGCCACGCGCCTCTTGTCGGTGGTTCTGCCCGCGTCTGCCAGCGGTGACGCGAGGCCGCTCGCGGTACCGCGGGCTGCCGCGCTTATGTAATGTAGAAACTAAACTAGTCAAGAGGAGACTAGGCACGTGGGATCTGGAAGTCGTGCGAGGCCTCCAGCGGCCGCCAGCGGCCACGTCGGGGGCCGCTGGCAGCCGCTGCCATTCCAGTGTGACTCAGCCCTTATAGCCTAGATCAGGGTTGACAAACTTACTTTTCTATACGGCCATTCAGCGGGCTATACTCATTGTACGCAAAGAGAAATCATGATTTGAAAGTTAACTTTTTACCCTTGACAATCTAACGTATGCTTGACATGACTATTAGCCTCGATCCTTTGAAGATACCTGGAAGTCGTCCTTTACAAGGCTTTATAAGTAAATAATAAGTAAGCAATCTTACGCTAGTAAGGCGATTATCACACTGCACCAAGCTCCGTCGTGTAGTTCGGGGCGGCAGATGTTTGCTATGGCCGCGGTGCAGTGTGATAATCACCTTAGACGTTATAAAACACTGGCATCAAGTGCCTAAGTAGAGAAAATAACTAACACCCATCTTCCAATGCAACGAGAGGACTTCTAGGTTTCTAGTAGTCCTCTCTTTTAAAACAAAATCACAATTTCTTATTTCCAAATTGTCATAAACGCAGTTTCAGATTCGCAAATAGTCCCAGCGTATCAAAACCGATAGAAATGTAAACGGTGCTGTATCACAAAGTTAACAGAGACACGTTGATTTATTATAGTAATTAGCGAGGTTCCCACAGCCATTAATTAACTTCATACGACTAGAAGCGACATCTCGCGTTAAGGATTAAAAATTACTTTGAATATAACTATCGCAGCCACCCTGTCTTACAGGGGTGGCGTAGCACTCGTAGCAGGTTCATGATATCGTTTAATTTTATTGTTCGTTTTTCCATGATTTTAATTGAGAGCTAGTGATAGTTTCACTACGGGTCATGATCGATTCCCGCAATGAATTTGAAATAACCTTTTCATGGTATACAGATAACTGTTTCGTTTCTGGGTTAAAGATTGGGCTTATGCCTAGACATTATGGGCAGGTATTTTAAAAGAATATATGCCCATGATATGCCCGGGCATAATTTATAACCCTATAACTAGTATGGGAAATGTGCGTGTGAGATTTGTGTCTGTAAATGTATTCTCTACTTGTCAATAGTTAAATGATAAATTATTTTATTTCTGTAAGTAGGTTTGTACAAACACTTTTACACATCAATCATATTTTTAAAACTGGATAAGATCGGCGTTTCTGACTACTCTGAGAAGAAAAGCCGAAACAAACTTAGAGGTCACAGTCTATTCTAAAGTCCAGATACTAATAATCTTCGTCAGATCATATGAAGACCATGTATATTGGTGTCTGAAATGGTCTTTTGAGGGAAAAACCACACAAATTGAGTGGACTTCTACAGTCAGTGCACGCATTTGTTAATCGTGCAGCTCAACTCAGAACTTAAGGAGCTCAACTATTCGACGAACAATACCAAAGAAAGGAAATTTGGGTAGGTCGCATGAATTACTCAAACTACCAGACCATGATTAAACCTACCAAAATTAAAGATTAGAACTAAAGAGAGAGAAAGAAATGTTATGTTTGTTTTCTGAAAAAAACTTTTTCCAAAAAAAAACAACGGAGTTTTTTTTTAACTTTTTAGTTTTGGTACCTATCCCACACAAATTCGAACCTGCTATGTAAATAACCGTGACAGGAAGTTAGAATCATATCATCCACATAAACTAAGTGGGACAAATACGTACCTTTTATATATTGAAGCTTACTCAAAAACTATCTAAGCAAACTTAATAAAATTTGGGACTAATTTGAGAGCGTATCCTTTCATACAAAAAAAATATTAAAACGGTCCATAATTGACGGAGAAATCGGTGGACATACATTAAAAAAAATCATACATACACGACGAACAAAGAACCTCCTCCTTTTTGGAAGTCGGTTAAAAAGTGTGTATTATTATTTCTGTTAGTAGTGCAATGCATGTGTAGGTAGGATGTATGTTAACATTCCTTAAGAATCTTAACGAAGATTTTCTGAAGCACAGACAAGAAGCTAACGACACCAACAAAAATCCCCACAGAGCCCCCAAATCCCGAAGCCTATTCCCTCAGAACATGACGCAAAAGCCCTATTTGATTGAGCCGACTTGTACAAAATGTTAATAACACCGGTAGCTACACCATAGCGATGTATCTTTATGGGGACTTGGCATGAAACATTATTATAATGTCACCTTCCAACTAATGTCTATAATTATAATTGTGTTTTGCAAAACGTATTTTTGAGCTAGGTAGGGTTAGCGAACTTGTGTCTTTTGGGTATGTTTAAAAGACTAGGCTTAAGTTTTAGATTCTAATCCATATTCATACTATTATTCGCCCCCCACTCACTCCCTATTACATGGGAAAGCTACAGGGAGCCCCCGAAATTCGGATTTTCTTACGGTTTTTTGCAGTTTTCAGGTCAGTATTGTATGTTGATCAAAATATGAATATTATGACAGTTTTCAAGCCAGCTTCGCATGATAAACCTAATACATACAGATATTCTCCAGTCATCATCTGCCTGCCTTTTCCCAACCATGTTGGGCTCAGCTTCCAGTCTAACCGGATGCAGCCGACTACCTATCTGACCTCCACAAACCAGTTACTGGGTAACATGATACCCCTTGGTAAGTCTTCTGACGCTTCTGAGGCTTCTGACGACCCGTAACGACTGTCCGAACAGCTTAACGTACTTTCCGAGGCATGGAGGGGCCTTGGTATGGTCAAGGTCACCCATCCACGGAGCAACCGCGGCAAGCCTAGCTTACCTTGATTGATTGACCCTTACGGCCGTTACTTAGCCCAGATCTTCTCCAGTCTGAACAAAAATACGCAGTTTTCTATACGATGATCTATAGGTAATACAACAAGCAACTCAACACCACATCACCCAAGTTTTACTATACAATAAGTAATCGCTGCGGCCGCGAATTCGTGCGCTGTTGCCAAGGACGCCCGCAGTCCTTGGCTCGGTTTCCTTAATACCGGACCGTGGCTATCGCGCCATCGCGCTGCTCGTGTCATGGACACTGCTACGTTTAACGTTACGCACAAACTAACACTTGAGTGTTTGGGCCAGTTTTGGAATAAATATGTGGGACACTGATTTTGGTGCGGTGTTTATTTTTGGACTGTATTGAGAGTTCGAAGTCGATGTATTATATACTTTATTTTTTCTGACAACAATGCCTACTAAAACTGAAACTAGGTACCTAGCTGTCAAATAGGTCTATATCCTTGTCGTTTTATGACGACAACCTTCAACCTTATGATAAAACAATTACAATGTTGACTATACCAGTATGAGGCAATATATTTGCGTTTTTGGATCTAATACAAGTAATTGAACAATAGGAAATCATCATGATAAAAATAAAATTGTATAGTCGGAATTAGCCAACATGCTTTCATTGCTTGTAATATGAATATAGGGGTAGTACAAGGTGGATATTTATTTATTTATTTATTTATTAGAAGGCAACTACAACAGGTAACAATCACAGTATATCACTAGATTCACATTATAGGTTTCGACCTGATTATCACCCAAAGCGTAATCGCGCAAGATTACTAGCAACAACAATAATAAAGAAGACAACTGCAGTAAAAAACTTAGTTCACAAAATTACAGCTGCAAGATCCGTGCGTCTGCCTCCAACACACTTCTACTTAGGCAGGAATGTGTAGGAGACCAAACACGCCAGGTGAAGTACATACATAATTGACACAAAGTTACATTATATAAAGAAAACAGTATTTAAAATGTTACAAGATATGAAGATGGATGGATGGATATGGAGTTATTACAAGAGGACCACAAGTCAGAGACACCCGTCAGCCAAAATTCCTCCTTCATGAAAGTCTCTAAACGTCGTCGGAACCAGCACCACAAAATATTTATTTTAAAGTTAATCTTATGGCACGACTCCAACTTCTCGACTCTCAAGGTGAACTTGATTTTCGTTCTGATGCACTCCACGACCTCGTCTGCCTTCGCGGTGTGATGTTAACGTGACACGTACAGCTGCGTCGTGGAATAGCGGACACAGAAACGTACGGCTTCTTCTTCTACTACACGCGAATGAAGCATTCTTCATCGGTCTGTCCTTGGCTTGTTAACGGCGGTAACGAGCTCCGAACTGCTTCAGAGAGTCTTTGGGTACCCCTCGCAGCTAAACCCGCTGGGTGGTCCAGAAGTATGAAATTTAGCAAGGGTTCCATAAACGAAAACGAGCACTAAAGAAAGATTTTTGAAAATTAACTCCCCTAAAGGAGTTAAATAGAAGATGATCCCTGTTCCCATCGGGTACATGGCTTGTCTACTTAATAAAAATCTTCTGACACACAGCCTAAGCCGTTAAGTCTATAATCATGACATTATGCACAATAATTCCATATGCAATGAGTTCCTTTTGTTATAACTCTAAGGTTATATGCTATAAGTAAACATAATACAAAAAGTCCTAGAACAAGTGTTCCAAAAATACATCGTTTCGAAGATAAATTAGGACTAGGCTCTCGATGTGTGTATCTAAGTTTCATTGATAAAAAGTTAATATAGGGGATGAAAGTTTGTATGGATTTTCGTCTTTTTTGCCGATAGGACATCCCATCGGACGCACGGCTTGTACAAATTCCAATACAACTACTTGCTATGTAAATTACAGTGACAGGAAGTTATTATGACATCATCTACATATACTAAGTGGGAACAATACGTATTATTGAAGCTATTAACTCAAAAACTACCCAAGACAAAGTTAATAAAATTTATATGGGACCACCTAGGAAGTACGTAATATACTCGTAAACCTACCATTTCAACAAAAAAAAAAAAAAAAAAACACATCAATCCGTCTTCGAGTAAACGGGGAACAAATATAAGAAAAAAAGATTGCGATGAACTGATAACCTCCTCCTTTTTCGAAGTCGGTTAAACATAAAACAAATGTACCTATGCGTAGATTCGAGTAAGCTGTTCCATTTTATGACTAAAACGACATCTACCACAGACTGTTATTTTCTAGTGACCTTGGAGTGGTCTTCACTGAGCTTGGCTTACTGCCAGGCCTCACTTGAAGGAGCTGGTCGTGAACCCATTAGCATTATATCCGGTTCCTGATATCTAGCACTACCTACATGGCACTGATTGTGAGATTACGTTTTGTCAACTGTCTTTCAGAATTCATGACTTTGGCAGACGTATGCCTATTTCCAGCAACTATTGCTAAATCTTTATTGTAATGCAGTGTTTTTAGGTTTTCATTTTTCATACCCAAATACCCTTTGGGTATGAAAAATGAAAACCTAAAAACACTGCATTACAATAAAGATTTAAGATCTAAAAGATACATTCTATCAGCGATAAAGACAAGCGACGTACCTCTGACTTTTCGGATTCATGTGCGTATTGTATAATTATCACTTGCTTCAAAAACGGTGAAGGAAAAACATCGTAAGGAAACCTATCCTGTTCCTGTTGTTGTCTGTTCTGTTGTCTATTGTTTATTCTTACTTACCATTGTTATGCACGGGTTTCTATGACAAAAAAAAACGTATTTTTATTTCTGTTGAAAGTCGTTAAAACCCTGTGGTCGCGTGGGCTTAGAAACCCTATCACAAAGCCTACGCGACCCTTACGTGGTTGGCGAAATGTAACATATCCGATGGGCTTACTATTTTCGTGCAAATTGGTTCCTCTCCATTCACTGTAGACTAGATTTCAGTTTTAAATAGCCTAAGAATGAAATTGAGTGAAATTAAAGTAGTGAGTAATTGGGAAGTCTTTTTGTTTTCTTAACCTTCAGACAGGAATAACTTTTAGAATTATTTTTGATTAAAGATGGTTATCAAAGAGTCGAAATTAGTAAGTTTGACTTTGATACTAGATCTAAGGCCCATCTTCCATGACGCTTTTCAAAAGTAACCAAGAGGCTCTCTCGAGGCTTTTGGCTCCTTTTTTATGTGTGTATTTTATGTCTTTTTCTTTTTAAATGTGCGTTTTGTTTGTGCAGAATAAACAAATTTTCTTTATTTACTTTCTTTCTTTCTAATTCATAATCAGCCTATAGGTAATGTTCCCATTGCTGGGACACCGGCCTCCTCTCTGTGAGAGAGAGTGGGCCGGAATCCACCAGGCGGGCCCAGTGCGGGTTGGTAGATGTCACATGTCTTCGAATTTTTGGTTCCACGACATACCGGTTTCCTCACGATGTTTTCCTTCACCGTTTTGAGAGCAGTGGTGCTGAAATCATTTACACAATGTAAAGCGCCGGATTAGGTTTGAACCTACGACCTACTCGTAAGTCACGGCCTTTACAAGGTCACCCCTCCTCCTCAAGCAGCTGTTCCTACTCCTGCCAGTAACCGGTCACAAACTAATTTTTTCCTTGAACTGGGAAATAAATTTTAGAACTATTTTTGATTAAAGATGGTAATCAAGGAGACGAAATTAATAAGTTTGACTTTGACACTAAATTTTGCCTCCATAGGTAACTAGTTTTTATTGTTGCAAACTTAATATAACTTTGAAAGTCGCCAAATACAAAGTCGCCATTGACCCCATTTCTTTATGTGCTATTGAATTACGTTGGGCTCTTGAGGAATAGTTTCTACTCATTTACATACAAATATTATTATAATAGTTCGCTTTCCGCCATTACGAAAAGTCTGAAATTATATGAAACTTGCATATTTTCTTGGGTATTATGAGTTTGTAATTAAGCTCTTGAGTTGTTTTGCTATTCACATAGAAGGATTATTTACCTAGTTTTATATACATGCTTAGTTAAGATCATATACACCTTCTTCATCACCTACCAAAACTGGTCAATTTTTGCTTCAAAAATATAGCCGGAAAAGACAAACTTACACAATTGCTAATACTATTGGCAAGGCACACTAATAAATTTGATTATATATGTAACAGAGGTTGTGTTAATAATTAAAAAATAAGATATATATTATGTTTTGTTCCACAGAAAGTATATTTTTGCTTGATGATAACTGAGAAAAAATCTGCTCAGTGCATCCATAATACTTAGCATAAAACGACGAAATGTTACCTTTCCATTGGCTACTTGACTTCTACCTGCTTCAATAAATACCATCACAAAAATACTCTATCTATTCCATTTAAATATTTATAAATTACATTTATAAATATTAGAATATAAAAAATATAGCACCTATTTAAAATATAAAAAATTGTAGCCCAACGGTATCGGGAACAGGGACCAAGCTACCGGCGCGGCGTTATCGTCAGGAGTACCGCTTTCTGAATCAAACCCTTGATCCAGCTGCTCAACGAGAGCTTCCTTAGGTGTTGGTCGAAGCTCTTGGCAATTAAGCCATTGGCTGATAAGACTATCGGCACAATGATCACTGAGTCCACATCCCACCTGTCGACAACCTCGCGAGCCAAGTCAAGATACTCCATCTTAATTGTACTCCATCCATACAATATATTCAATTAGTGGAAGCAATGACCCCAACAAATAGGTCATACAATTAATCCTGACTGCATATCAGAAACACGTTAGTAGTAAAGAAACTTAAGTAAAAACAACGCGTGACCAGAAACTGGTTGAAATAACACCACTGAGTTATGTTCTAATAGTTAGGTTTGTTTTGTAGTGAAAGCAACGCTATGCTATGCTATATTGCTGCTATGTTTGTTGCACGCATTTTTTATGGCTTACAAAGGCTTTAAGCTACAGGCGCGGTCTAATAACATATAAATAAAAATATCTGACGGAGGAGGGTATGTGTCTCTTTCGTTATTAGCAGCCATATTTTAACTACTGTGGGTAGTTTTGGTTATTGCGCAATAGAAAAACCGTTTGCAGTTCAGATTACATTATAATTTACGATCATATTGATCACATTAGCATTTCACACACTGTATGTACACGACACAACTATTGGGAATGCGCGACAGTTTCTAAACGTCTTCACTGCTTGACCGCCACCTATGAAGTCTGCTTAGCTTCGGCCGGTCCGAGCGTTATGTTGTAGACTCTGTCGAGCGCCGCTAGACGGCGCTGGCGTCCCCATTAGTCATCGTAGTAACTTTTTCCAATTTATTATTAATATCCTAGTTCGCTAGTTAGCCATATTTCATATTTCCATACAGTAATATTGCCAAATTAATCAAAACTTCGAAATATTTGACATCTATTAGCGAAGTTGCCCACTTTCTATAGCAGATACTTAGATAGCAGTATGTTATACTCGATGTTATATCAAAGCCAAAGATGTTTTCGAAAATCGTACCGCGTAGCTTTCAGTGTACCCGACGTTTACTACAAAACTATGCAAACTATTACGAGTATGTGTAGTGTTCCACGTTAATACAGAAATACGTAGAGTAAAAACTGGCGGCACTGGTAAACTGGATATCAGCGTAATTGGATCGGACGGGTTCACGGGTCGTTGTTCAGCATTGCAGGGTTCAGGACTTGAAAACGATTTGACGTTTGTCAGGAAAAACAATAATATTTCGCGGGATTTGAACTAACTTTTTTGGATAGCTCATTTAAACTAGTTTATAGTAGTACCTAGTCCAGCATCTTAATTGCGTTACACACGATCACTCACAATCTGTGTCATTTTGACAGTTCAACAACATTCACTGCGTTATTTACGTTGTTGACCAGACAAATTTTTCGAACATATGAATCAATGGATTAGCAATATCCTTCAAAATGTTTCAGATTATGATTGATCGTGTGTTACGCAATTAGGGTGTAGAGGGCATAGACAAGACATGGCAATCGCATGTAAAGCGTTTCGTATTTCCTCGACTTTCAAAAAGATTGACATAAGCTTTTCGGTGGCATATTATGTCAAAAGTCAAAAATGTAAGCGACGTTTTTTGTTTTTTTTTGTTTCCCTCCGCACGTTTTCTCCACACATTGACATTGGCAGAATTGTCGACATCGGCACCATTGCCATATGGAAAAATAGAATAGAATTTTTCATCGTTATTGCTGATACTAACTTTTTTAGGGTTCCGTACTTCAAAAGGAAAAAACCGAACCCTTATAGGATCACTCGTGAGTCTGTCTGTCTGTCTGTCCGTCTGTCACAGTCAATTTGCTCCGAATCGAATGGACCGATTAAGGAGAAATTTAGTACACATGTGTATTTCTGTGACCCAAACACGGACGTGTAACGTAAATAAATGAATTTTGAATATGGGGACACTTTTGGGGGGCAAATAAGAAAGAAAAAAAAAGTCTTGCTATCTGTACCATGTGACATATCAAATGAAAGGCTTATTGCGAGGATCAATATTTTTTTTTTGCTATCTTTTAATGTATTTATTTTAATCCCTTATCTCCGAAACTACTGAGCCTAAAATTATGAAAAAAAATACAGAGAATGGTATTTTACTCATAAATTACAGGAAAACGTATAAGAAGTCTATGGTTTTAATTTAACATGGTAAATTTCTCAATATTATGCGTACAAACTTACATTTGCAGTTTGAATGTATGGGAGAACATGTTTTTCAACTACAATGGTAAGTTTGTTCTTGTGATAAATTCATCCATGATATCGTTCATTCAGCATGAGGTCCTGGATTTGATTCCCGGGTCGCGAAAAGTGTTATTGAGTTTTTCCATCTAGAATTTCTCAGTAGCTGGTAGAAAGTCACTTTATCTAGCCCTCAGTTTCGTACATCTTCTAGTTAAATAATGATGATGATTATGAAAGTAAGTAGTAGCTTTTTGTAAAGGAGCTCGTCTGGAGAATACCGACGAGTGTCTCACTGACAGCAATACGATGACGAGCAGTGTTGTCTCTGATATTGCAAAGTCAGGCGGCGGTGATCACTCACCATCAGGTGAAACTCAATAACATAAAAGAAAACAAAGTTTACTGCAGGAAAAGTACCTCTAGCTGAGTCAGTTGATGAAATTATTGCAAGTTATGGAAAATTTATGCAGTTTTTTCCACACAAGTGAATTTAAAAGCTGTTGGTTTTTCAAACCGTGATTTGCATTGTAATGCAATAAAAATAACTTATTTTTGAACGAGTCATGGTTAGCGTTTGTAACTTAACTTGATTACTTAACTGTTTGCAACTTGTGGCATATAATTAAGCCATTTATGTATTGTGTTATTATTGTTTTATTGGAGAACTAGCTGCGCCCCGCGGTTTTACCCGCTCAAGTCTTGATCCCATGGGAATATCGGAATAAAAAGTTATGGCTGACTATGTCGTAAATCAGATCATGGTCTACCCATGCGCCAAATTTCATCAAAGTCCATTCAGCCGTTATAGCGTGAAAGCGTAACAACAAACATACAAAAAAAACAAATCTATAATATATAGTTTAGATATCAATAAAAGTAATTGTGTTTAGTTAGAGGCTTTTGGCTACTTTGTATGTGGGTATTTTATGTGTGTATTTTTTTGGTAAAGTGCGTTTAGAGGTATGAGGAACAGGGTGTACCCAGGGGGGGCAGGGGAGGGCAGCTGCCAACCCCTTTTTTTTGGGTGGCCGGAAGTCGGCTCGCGACTCCCGACGCCAGGAGCCCGTCTCCTGCGGCGACTAGGGGCGCGAGGGCGCGAATCTTGCCTCACCCTCGCGCGCTCCGCCTCCTCCTTCGCGAGCATTACTGCTTCGCAGAAGGAAGTGATGGCCTCTAATGCGCTCTCGCTCCGAACCATGGCCTGAACCAGCCCCTGCTGTCCCCCCTTTTTTTTTTTTGAGGATGGGAAATCATCAAATGACTTCTCCCGCTCTGGGCGGAGCGAGAGGGCGTGTCAGACTTTTACTGACTAAAACCCACCCGTGTTCCTTCCGTTGCCTGTGTGCCGGGGCCGCGATATCCCTTTCGGACAAACTCGCAACCCTGGCAGGCATTGGCCCTTACGGACACCGTCAGTTGGTGCTGACATCTCTTTGAGGCGCGCGTGGAACACAACGCGCCGTCGACCCGGGCATGGTCCTTATCGGACGGCGAGCTACCCATTGCTCACCGTCCGCAAGCCCGCGCCTACGGTTGCCGGAAGTTAGCTCGTGACTCCCGACGCCCGGGGCGTCTTCTGCGGCGACTAGGGGCGCGAGGGCGTGCATCTTGCATCTCCCTCTCGCGCTCCACCTCCTCCTTCGCGAGCATAACTGCTTCGCAGAAGGAGGTGACGTCCTCCCATGCACTCTCGCTCCGAACCATGGCCTGAATCAGGGCCAGACGCGAGAGATCGCCGCCGCCGATCGCCTCCGTGAGGACACGGCGGTGCTCCGCCCAAGCCGGGCAGACCTCCACCGTATGCTCCACCGTGTCCTCCGGGCGATCCACACAGTGGTGACACCCGGGCGTTTCCTCCCGCATTATACAGAACAGGAACTTCCCGAAACAACCGTGTCCGGTGAGGACCTGCGTCAGGCGGAAGGTGAGGACGCCGTGGCGCCTCTCTAGCCACTCCTCAAAGAGGGGACTTATCGCCACAATTGTGGCGTGCCCACCTGCTGCCCCTCCTGGATTTAGTATTATGCATGAATTTTAGAAAAAAACTGCGCTGCGCGGTCGTTCATGTTTTATTTATTTATTGTACCTGTCATGCATAACCGACTTTAAAAAAGAAGGAGGTGTTATGTTCGGCTGTTTTTGTTTTGTTTACTATGTTCATCGTTATTTTCTTCAATTGTGGACCAATTTTGAAAATACTTTTTTAATTAAAAAAATATAAGTATTCAAAATCGGTCCACGACAAACATATTTAAAAAAAACATCTAGACGAATATCGAACCTCTTTCTTCTTTTGAAGTCGGTTAAAAATACGCAAACACAGCAGCAATATGAAGGGCTGGTCGTCTGGTCTGTTTTAGGCCTAGTGGGCAGAATGTGCGACAGTGCTGTGACAAACAAGTTACATATAGTGTCGCACGTAAGAGACTACTGTAATGAATGAATATGAGCTCAGTATGATGATTGACTGAATTATTTAATTTGTGTTGATGTTGTATTTTTATTGTATTTATTCGTTTGTACGAGTATGTATTTGTGTGATTTAAAAATTTCTAATACGGGTTATGTGGTACCTGAAGTAAGTTTTTTTTTTTTTATACCTAGATTACGCGAGTTCTCAATTACTCGAATATCGAGCCATCTAATTGAATAATTGTTTAAATGCAACAGTATGGCTACAAGGGCACATCTCAGTACAAACTGTTTTGTAAACAATTTAATTGATTGATTTGCCAATAAAATCATTTAGATTTTGTAAGTGAAGTAAAGACTAATCCTTTTACTTTGGTGTCATTGAAATTTGATAGTAATCCTAACTAATAATATAGGTAAATGCGAAAGTAAGTTTGTTTGTTTGTTACGCTTTCACGCTAAAACGGCTGAATGTATTTGGATGAAACTTGGCATATGGGTAGATCATGATCTAGGTCCTAACTTAGGTCATGATCTAGATTAGATTACGGATCGGCCAAAGTGAGTATTGGGTTTTTCTATTCCTTACAGAAAATGTAATCCTCAATAGTCGCCCGGAGTCAGGATTTGTGCCCGTTCAATGGCAAAGCTAACCTCCCATTGAAAATAAGAAAGTAACGACATATAATTGGACTTAAATATAATTATAAATAAGGACGCTTTTATAAGTTTTCGAGCAATGAGGGTTTGGTAATATGTCATGTTCCATTATCGAAAAGGGGTCATTGGATTATTCCACTTTGCCCTACCAACCTGTCTCACCAGTTCCAGTGGGATAAAGTGGAATGGTCACGCTAATTGATTTTGTTGGGACAAATTACACTCGCATAAAGGGTGGCAAACCCAAAAGGTAGGTAGGTTTAGTGGTTGAACCATACTTTTACAAAAAATAAAAAGTTGATAACCTTTTAACCTCCGCAGCTTTAATAACATTTCATCATATTATGCCAAGCCTTTTCCCAACTATGTTGGGGTCGGCTACCAGTCTTACCGGATGCAGGTGAATAACAATATTTTTCATGAAGCGACTGCCTATCTGACCTCCACAACCCAGTGAATGCCATAGGTAATACGATACCCTTAGCAACTTGGCAAGACTGGTTGTCAGACTTTCGTGCGTCTGACGACCCGTAAGAACTGTCAAAGATTAACGAATGACAGCCGGGATCAATGTGCTTTCCGAGGCACGGAGGGGTCTTGGTATGTAAAGATGGTCACCCATCCGCGGACCAACCGCGGCAAGCGTAGCTTATCCTAGTCGATTGATCCGTGCAGCTGCTATTACTTAGCCACAAGCCCTTACAACTATAATTACAATGAAATTGCAAACTCCTCTGCAACTATTATAACAATTAAATAGCGTTATGAAAGTAACTACAAGTTATTTATTACTCATCAAAGTCACACAATCCCTTTCTGACCTTGACATCCCACGAGAGGAGATGCATTATCTTCTTTATCTATACCTACGTAAAGTAGCTTTTCGTGTCTGTCTGTGTGATCGCGTTGTTTTTCTAAACTGCACAACGGATTTTAATGCGGTTTTAGAGAATTATTTAATTATTTAGAGAATTGATTCCGGAAGGTTTATGTGTATAATAAATTAATATTAAGAGTTCAAATTCATTCCTTAGCTCGCTCGCACGATACTGCTCGCGTACTAGTGGCGTGGAGAAGGCTCCAGGGCGCCAATAGTTTGGGTTTTTGCGGTGAAAATAATGGTTAAGAATAAGTATAATATATACATATTTTTAATTTTTTTATATATATTGTTGTGAACGTGAGGACTATCTGGATCATATTTTTTTTTTTTTTTCTCAGTAATTATTAATGATAATCTGGCAATTTGAGTACTTTATGTGGCCTACCCAAATGTCCTTTCTTTGGTATTGTTCGTCGAGTCGTTGAACTCCTTAAGTTCTGAGTTGAGCTACACGATTACTGACAAATGCGTGCACTGACTGGACAGGTCCACTCAAATCTGTATAATACTTTCCTCAAAAGACCATTCGAGACACAAATCTACATGGTCCTTCAATGATCTGACCAAGACTATTTCTGGGTTTTATATACACATTGACATTAATGAATTTTATATATACAATGACATGAATATTTACTTTTTAAAGTATTATATTGTTTTAATAATTGTGAATGTGAAGACTATGTGGGTCATTCCTTTTATTTTATTATTTAGTTTTTATCACGGTCTGGCAGCTTGAGTAATTTATGCGGCCTACCCAAACGTCCTTTCTTTGGTATTGTTCGTCGAATCGTTGAGCTCCTTAAACCCTGAGTTGAGCTGCACGGTCACTGACAAATGCGTGCACTGACTGGACAGGTCCTCTCAATCTGTGTCGTTCTTTCCTCAAAAGACCATCTCAGACACCAATCTACATGATCTTCACATGATCTGACCAAGATTATGTCTGGACTTTAAAAGAGACTGTGACCTCTGAGTTTGTTTCGGCCTTTCTTCTCGGAGTAGTCAGATAGGAAACGCCGACCTCATCTAGTTTAAAAAATATGATTGACGTGTAAAAGTGTTTTGTCCAAACCCACTTACAGAAATAAAATCATTTATCATTTAGTTATAAAAAAAAAAACAAAACATGGTATCTGCTTTTGTAGTTCAGTTATTATGCAAAGTTTCATGATGTAATGTCAAGTATTTTTACAATACCAGCGGTTTATTGTTCGGTTTGAAGGTAGCTTTGGTTTTTTTTCTATCGAGAAAATTTTATGAAATGGTGTTTTCGTCAAACATAGTACTTACTTAACGTTAATCCTCAACTTTACCATATATTTATTTCAAAATGAATGCTGCTTTACTTTCAAATTCAAAAGTCATTTATTCAAACTAGGCTGAGAATCAGCACTTTTCGAACGTCAAAATTACATAAGACCACCCAAAACCGCCCACCCTTTACCACTTCCTAGTGCATTAGCTGGGAAGAAGAAGTGGCGCAACAAACTCCCCAGCAGCACAGTTCAGTTGAAAAAACTTGATTCTATATAATAGTGCTTATGCTAAAATAATTTACATTACCACAAATTGCAATACAACTCATAAAATAAAAACATTTTAAAGAGTAGATCAACAATAAATGAAAACAAAATTAAAATAAATTGACTTACAGTCAAATAAAATAATCCAAACAATTATATGCTCATATACCTACGTAGTATCATGTAGTCTAAAATAGTCTAAAACAATTTGTTTGTTGCTTGGGGTACAACGATATAACGGAGGATCATGCTAAACAATTTGTTTGTTGCTTGGGGTACAACGATATAACGGAGGATCATGCTAAACAATTTGTTTGTTGCTTGGGGTACAACGATATAACGAAGGATCATACTAAACAATTTGTTTGTTGCTTGGGGTACAACGATATAACGGAGGATCATGCTAAACAATTTGTTTGTTGCTTGGGGTACAACGATATAACGGAGGATCATGCTAAACAATTTGTTTGTTGCTTGGGGTACAACGATATAACGGAGGATCATGCTAAACAATTTGTTTGTTGCTTGGGGTACAACGATATAACGGAGGATCATGCTAAACAATTTGTTTGTTGCTTGGAGTACAACGATATAACGGAGGATCATGCTAAACAATTTGTTTGTTGCTTGGGGTACAACGATATAACGGAGGATCATGCTAAACAATTTGTTTGTTGCTTGGGGTACAACGATATAACGAAGGATCATACTAAACAATTTGTTTGTTGCTTGGGGTACAACGATATAACGGAGGATCATGCTAAACAATTTGTTTGTTGCTTGGGGTACAACGATATAACGGAGGATCATGCTAAACAATTTGTTTGTTGCTTGGAGTACAACGATATAACGGAGGATCATGCTAAACAATTTGTTTGTTGCTTGGGGTACAACGATATAACGGAGGATCATGCTAAACAATTTGAGGGATCTTAAGACTCTTAAACTTACTTATATTATTACGGACGCTTCTAACGTGCACGTCTTTCTACATTGTTCTCACATGTTTAATTTCAACATGAGTAACTACTACGCTTTGGAATGGGCAACTAGCTTCATATTTCTGACTGACCGATTCCTTGAAAATTCAAAAGTGCCTGTAAATGGTTTAATTGACATAAATGCTTTGAGTTTGAGTTTGAGAAATCTTGATGTTTTATCAAGTCGTAAAAACTGTGCAAAGCAGAAGCGGGTCGCTAGTCTATTGTAAACTGTGGCCATTCATATCTTCTATTATATGTGGGCATGGCGTTGCATCAGAGCGATGAACTAATGATTCATCTTATGATTACATAACATCACGCCTCCATTCTCCGAAGGGTTTAGGCAGAGGTAGTAGTAAACCCGTCTTTCGCCAGTTACCTACGTTAAGTCCCATGTAATAGGGGTCGAGCCTATTGCCATTTAAAAGGCATATGTCCGGACACATAACTGGCGAACCCCCGGTACAACAAAATCAAAATCAAAATATTTTATTTTACATAAACCTACATGGGCACTTATGAAACGTCAGAAGCTAGGTGCACGGTTCCAATTGGTCGTTTCCTATGGAGAAGAGCCGGCGAGAAACTCCACGGTTACTCTTTTAAAAATAATTGTTTTTTACAATATTTTTAAATAACAGTAGGTATTAGTAGGTATGGGAGGACAGTGTAGGTCTTTCAACAAGTACCAGGTACTTAACAAGATAGAAGATGGTCAATAAATCTACAGTCCACTAAACCTACAGTGTTCTCACATTCACAAAATAGAAAAAAATAATCTAAGTATATAAAATATGAATAAATTAATAAAAATAAAAACCTATTTTAAACGAAATGACATGATTGGTATTACAACTGTAACAAATCTGAATAATTATCATGTACACAAAAGCTACTAATAAAGTGTTGAAATTAAATTGTAGGTATATAATGTCAAATATTAGGATGATTATGTCAAGGAAGAATGTAAAAAAAAAAAAAAAAAAAGATGAAGATGTTAATTTGGGAGCAGTTAATAGACTCTTACATAATGTGCCGTTAATGATGTACCAGGGAAGCCACATGTGCAGAAGGAATTATTGCCAAACTTCCTTGTCTTCAACGTAGTCTTTAATTTTATAATATGCTTTCTTGATAAGGACACGTTTGATGTGGGTTTTGAACTTCCCATCGCTAAGTTCTGTAACCGACTTTGGCAACTTGTTATAAAAGCGGATACTGTTTATAAGAAATAACTTGCTTGTTTTAGTTAATCTAAATTTGGGTATCACAATTTCATGTCTACTACGTGTATTTTTATTATGGAAATCGCTTCTTATTTTGAAAAGTCCTAAGTTTTTGCGGACATACATAATACTTTCTAAGATATAAAGAGAAGGCAGAGTCAGTATATCAATTTCTTTGAATTTGTTTCTAAGGGACTCACGAGGACCCATTTTATAGATAGCGCGGATTGCCCTCTTTTGTAAAATGAAAATTGAATCTACGTCAGCTGCCGATCCCCACAGCAGAACGCCATAAGACATAATACTGTGGAAATAAGCAAAGTATACTAACCTAGCTGTGGCTATATCAGTCAACTGCCTTATTTTTCTTACTGCATATGCAGCTGAGCTTAATCTACCTGAAAGAGTTCTAATGTGGGCGCCCCATTGCAATTTCGAATCAAAAGTAATTCCTAAAAATATAGTTTCCGTTATTGCATCTAGTTTTTTGCCATCAAGTTTTAGATTTAGACCTACTTGAGGTACATTTGGTAATGAGAACCTAATACATTTAGTTTTGTTCGCATTAAGTAAAAGATTATTAGCTGCGAACCATTTCGAAAGAACAGCCAGACTGTCGTTGACATGAAAGACATCTGTATCTTTTCTATGTATTTTAAAAATAAGAGAAGTATCGTCAGCAAATAGAATTATATCCGATAAGTTAGCCATCATATAAGGAAGATCATTTATATAAACAAGAAATAAGAAAGGGCCAAGAATTGAACCTTGAGGCACGCCCATTTAAACTAGAGACCCCGAGGACATCGCCCCATTAACGTTTACTTTTTGCTGCCTGTTTGATAGATAGGAAAGAACAAGATCAGCAGCTTGTTCACGAATTCCGTAGTGGTGTAATTAACAGATCAATGTACTGTGGTCAACGCAGTCAAACGCTTTTGAGAGGTCACAGAAAATGCCAATTGCATCCTGGGACTTCTCCCAGGATTCCAAAATGTGACTGATGAGTTTTACTCCTGCGTCAGTCGTCGACCTACCTTTCGTGAAACCAAACTGGTGACTATGTAAAATCCTATTAGAATTAAAATGTGACAACATCTGGTCTAGCATGATTTTTTCATAAATTTTACTCAATGCTGGTAGCACAGATATAGGTCTATAATTAGTGGGGTCACTCTTACTACCTGATTTGAAAATTGGTACTACTTTACTATGTTTCATTAAATCAGGAAACGTACCGCTATCTATACATTGATTAAATATGCCTGTTAGGACAGGGGCAATTGTGTCAATGATTTCTCCAAGAACTCTAATGGAAATCTCTCATAAGTCTTCAGTGTTTTTTATGTTAAGACTTTTGAATGCTTTTTTAATTGCGACAATAGAAATGGGCATGAATTCAAAACTTGGAATGTCCCTACTGAAGTTTTCTTTTAGAAGAGATTCAGCTAGTTTAGATGATGAGGGGAGAGATTTCGTAACCTCTATTGGGATGTTGGTAAAGAAATTTTCTAGTATCGCAGCAACATTTAACCTATCTGAAATGGTTTCATTATCTATTTTTAAAGACAATTCATTCTGATCTCGCTGTTTTGTGTTTCCAGTTTCTTTGTTAATTACCTGCCACACAGCTTTTATTTTATTGTTAGAAATACTAATTTTGTTACTTATTAATTTAGATTTAGCTTGGGCGCAGACTCTTTTATATATCTTAGAATAGTTTCTAACATGATTATGAACAGCTTCATCAGAAGTCAATGATTTTTCGTTATATAAATTTTACAAAATATCTCTGCTTATTCTAATGCCTGCCGTGGCCCATTCATTAAATTTTGGTTTATTATTTATTGTTACTTTTTTTACAGGACATGCTTTATTAAATTCTTGGCATACTGTAGAAAATAATGTACTGTAGTTTATATTGGGGTCTTGTGAATCAAAACTAGCTGTTGAAAGATTGCTAAGAACATTAATATTAAACATTTTCAATTTATTTTTAGTGAGTGGTCTTAACTGAATAGTTTTATCTAAACGTAACTTTTTATGTGATTCAAAAGATATAAGTTGACCTGTATGATCAGACCTGACGCCACTAATTAGGGACGAGTCTTTTATTTTACAATTAGTAAATACATTGTCTATGCATGTAGCTGAGGTTGCTGTTATTCTAGTGGCTACATTAAATATACATTTTAAATTAAAGGATTTAAACAATGAGATAAACTTACATTTTTCCGGTGAATTTACTAATAGATCAATATTTAGGTCACCACAAACAAAAACTATTTAATTATCTCTAAAAAGTTTAGTTAGTATTTCCTCCATTATGATTAAAAATGATGACAAGTTTGAGGCTGGTGGTCTATAAACATAAGAAAGTATGGCCTTCAACCTCTGCACATGCTACCTCAGATAAGCGATCAACAGAGCAAGAAGTGATATCATTCCTTTCCTTATATCTGAAACAACTATTACATAATATCAAGGTACCACCCCCTAATGAAGACCTGTTGTACGCACTGGCAACTGAAAAATTATTTACATTAAACAACATCCTATCTGGTTTTAACCAGGTTTCACAAAAACATAAGATATCAATATGATATTTATCTATTAACATTTCCACGTCTAGGATTTTGCCAGAGAAGCGATTTATATTTTGGTGAAAAAGTAAAATATTCTTATTATGCTTCTCTTTTGTCGATTCTAAAAGTTTAAAGAATCTATTACAGTATTATTAGAAGTACTAGATAATACTGTTTCGTCACTAAAGCTAATCTCAGTTAAAACATTAATAACTGCGTGTATATTGTAGGCTAATAAAGTAGCTAATACATGTTGGCTTTTCCTAGGTAGAAACAACACAACTCTGCCTGACCCTTAGGGTAATACAGGCCTAGGCGTGATGTTGTTTTATATGATTAAATCTAGATTCTGCTGTTTCTGAGAAACTCCGGATGGAAAAACCCAATACTTTACCCGACCTTTTTTTTTTTGAGGTGGGAAATTATCCAATAACTTCTCCCGCTCTGATCGGAGCGGGAGGGCGTGTCAGACTCTTATTGACTAAAACCCACCCGTGTTCCTTCAGTGTTGCCTGTACGTTGCCAGGGGCCACGGTATCCCTTACGGACTTTCCCGCGACCCCGGAAGGCATCGGTCCTCGCAGACCCCTGCAGCCTTTACCCGAACTGGGAATCGAACCCCACGTTCGTGATTGCTACAACTAGGCCGCAGGGGCAACCACTAAGAAACCACTCTAAAATGGGCAGAATCGCGTTCTCAGTTAGTGAATTATATATACATAATTATAAACTCAGTTTCACTGTGAATAAATAAGTAACCTTGATTACTATGTCAAATTCGTATGTCAGCTCGAACTAAAAATAGTTTTTAATTAATTTATGTTTGACTGATAAGGTACAACAACGACCTATTATTAATTTATTCCAATGTACCTATAATATTCACGAAAATGTCAAAAGATATTATAATATTAGGTATTAACATTACTAACTACCTACTGAAAACGAAAGGTTCCTACGGTCAAATTAATACCTATAAAATAAACTTTGTTGTAATTTCTTACAATTATAACAAGACAACCATAAAATCTGTTCTATTTATTTATTCAAAATGGACATAAACGGAGTAGTTTTTGACCTTTGCGTTTACCCAAACCAGATAATAAGTTTATTACCACGCTCAATCCTCCTCAAGCCTATTATAATATTAATGAATTTTTAAATGATAAATCGCTCTGAAGATACTGACTGAATCTATTCTATTTATTTTGAATCGCATGACTTTTTTAATTTAATAGTATAAAATGTTAATTGTTGATTTGTTTATATTATTATTCTTTGATTTGTTCATATTATTTTTAAATCTAATTGTCTTTCGACCTAATTTGTACACCAGCCAGGTCAAACATGTTGACCCAAACAAAACTTTGTAACACCTACACCATGCCATAAAAAAACATGTGTAGATAATATACATGGTATGATCCATGTATATTATCTACACATGTTTTTGCAAATAAATTAATCTGAATCAATCATAGTAAAGTTATTGAAACAATGTTTAAACCTAAATCATTTCTTTTTTCAGGCCAAAATGTCATCCTAAACTATGGCGCTGAAACTAAAATACAAAGACGAGCACGGCATCGTCCAGATCAACATGAGTCCCTCATCGAGCCCGAAGGAACCCGATAAAGACATCACAGACCCGAAGTTCGATACGATCAACAACCGATTCGCGCAGTACGATCTCTTCGGCGGCAAGTACGACGTCGATTCAGGAGGGGAGACACCGCGGTCACTCTTCCGAAGCCGCTACAACAGCATTGAGGAGGAGCTGGCTAACACTCCGTACGCATTCACTACAGAACGCTCTCTTAGGCTAAACAGCGCTAACAAACTCGACATTACCATCCAATCGCGTGACGAGACATCTCCTTCCAAAGATATACAAGACGATCGATTCTTCAAACGAAAATTGAGTTTGGAATACGATGAATCGTTATTCGGTCCGCAAATCGATTTGAAAGTGAGCGACTGTGGGACTCCCGCGTTTACGGTGACGCAGCTGATTCATGCGCAGGATCGATACTTCGATCTGTCGGGGCGGCAGTCGGAGAGCCCGTGTGGTAAAGTGTGTGCTGACAGTACTGAAGTGCGTGTGCCAAGTCCGGAGAGGAATGATGAGGCGTTCCGAGTGCTGTCTGCTGCTGTAAGGCAGGAGCCGGTGGTTGCGGCAAAACCGTGAGTATTTCTTATTTTTTTTAGTAAATAAATAGGTACTGTTTTGACAGGAATCAGTGTTATTTTTTGACATATCGTGAAGTTTAAATATGTTTATGTAAAAAAACAAGCGTCAAATATAAAAAAGTTATAACACAAAAACAATAATTCAATTTTCAAATTAAAATCAGCAAGTTTAAATTAAGTATTCTTTAAATTGGAGAAAATATTCTTTTATTTTATTGACTTATAATTTATTTAATTAAAATGATTAAATTATCGGGACAGGGTTTTTGTATCTATTTTGTTTTAGTTACTTTTATTCTCAATAAAATTTGTCTTTTGACCGTCCAATTTAAGACTGGTAATTATTACTGAAACAATAAAAAAAGGTTTTAAACTACGAAGTAGGCTCTGTAATTGTTTTTGCTTAAAAACAACAATGATACTGTATTTTATTACTTATCACAATGACAGTAATAAGTAGGTAATGTACCTTTTTTATTTTTGTTACTAGATGAGTTGACACAAAATCTGAACAAAAAATATGCCCAATGTCGAATCTTACCTACCTTAAAACTGTGACGTAGTGTAAAGACAAACGATTTAATTACAGTTCGCAAAGTAACCGGTAATTTGACCAATTAATAAAAAGGAGCATCTACATTTTCAATGTGTTGACGAATTAATTAGGAAAAGAAACAAATCTTACCAACAAAAAAATAACGTTCTTCTAAACAAATCTATAAATTCCCATCTATCCTACTTAATTACGTCCATAAATAACGGTACATTGTGGAGATCAGACGTTTCCGAGAATAGACCAAAACAAACGGACAGACAAAGCTAAACTAAACTTATTGTGTATCACCGAAAATAGTCTTCAATAGGCGACATCTGTATTTAAACTTACACTAAACTTATTTTTGAGTTTATTTTTTAGTAGCTATTGCCTTTTCCTCGTTTTATATGGGAACTACTTTATGTATCAGGATATTTTAAGTGTTATTCCGGAACATGGTCTATCTGTCCATGCGTAATTAGAGTTAAAAATTAAATTAATATTATTACTCAAAATTCAAAATATTTTATTTCACATAAACCTACATGGGCACTTATGAAACGTCAGAAACTAGGTGCACGGTTCCAATTGGTCGTTTCCTATGGAGAAGAGCCGGCGAGAAACTCCACGGTTACTCTTTCTTTTTTTTTTAACTATATTTTCAAATAACAGTAGGTATTAATAGGTATGGGAGGACAGTGTAGGTCTTTCAACAAGTACCAGGTACTTAACAAGATAGAAGATGGTCAATAAATCTACAGTCCACTAAGCCTACAGCGTTCTCACATTCACAAAATAGAAAAAAGAAATCTAAGTACCTATATAAAATATGAATAAATTAATAAAAATAATTTATCATTACTGGGATGGAACCTTCGGTCGAAGGATGGGATATTATTTGATCAGTCTTTGCGCGAATACTGTAATGAACATAAATACATGTTAAAGAACATGGGATTTTTTACGTAGTTAAACTACGTAAAACATCCAATGTTATTTTACATGTGATGTCCTACCAAAGTTACAAGTCGCAAAAAATCATGAGAACGCATCAAAGAGAACCAACGAATCATTTTCACATTTACTTAAAATCGTTTTAAGTAAATGTGAAAATGATTCGTTGAAAATGAAGCATTATAGTACCTACCTAGCAGCCGTAGGCGCCAAGGCTTTATATAAAACGGCTTATCCAAATAATTTGTCGATTAATATGCCGCCAGATGATAGAAACAAAGCACTTATATCATAATCATCATTTAATCGTCCATTGCTAAATATGGACATCTTAACAGAGTTGGAATCACCACATTTGACCCTATGTAAAATGACTACATTTTTATCTGTATTTTTTATGGTGTACATAATAAAGAATATTCTATTCTATTCTATTTGACAAACAAATAGTTTTGACGGAAAACCAAAAATCTGAACTTAACAGCTTGCAATGAAAACACACAATGTGCAAGCGCCGTTATCTCTTCTCTGTATGAGAAGTGATCCTGCAGAGACTGTTTGTAACCATCCACTTCAATCAATCTGCCTAGCCTTTTCCCAACTATGAATGTTGGGGTCGGCTTCCAGTCTAACCGGATGCAGCTGAATACTAGTATTTTACATGGAGCGAATGCCTATCTGACCTCCACAACCCAGTAACTGGGTAATACGAAACCCCTTGGTAAGACTGGTTGTCAGACTTTCGGGCTTCTGTCGACCCGTAACGACTGTCAAAGTTCCATAAATGACAGCCGGGACCAACGGCTTAACTTGCTTTCCGAAGCACGGAGGAGTCTCAGTATGTAAAGATGGCCACCCATTCACAGACCAACCCCGGCAAGCGGTAGCTTAACCTGATGGATCGACCCATGCAGCAGTTATTACTTAGCCGCGAGCTCCTCGTAACCATCTCCTTATCACAATTTATTTGTGTCCAGTGTCCGCTTCTTCTATACCTCTCAATTTTACACCTCCTTTTTAAAGCCATAGACCTCATCGTTTATAAAACCCTTTCATCATTTCTTTGAACTTCATCTACTTTAGCCATCCATATTCGAAAATAAAACTTTGCTAACCACATGTCCCATGCACATTGGGACAGTTATAAATGGGCAGATAATATTTAATTCTACACACTGCTACCAATTTACGCCTGTTTTCTTGTCACTATTTCTCACTACGAATATTTGTAACAATAGAACTATTTCAGTCATAAATATTCATGACGACAAGATCACAGACGTTACCGCATTACTTTGAAACGCGTGTGAAAGCAAAAGATATAATCTTTATTATAAAGATCTACGAGTATATGACTTAGTTTACACAGAGAAAATAATGTGTCTTGCAGTATTGTTCCATGTAAGTAGATTGTGCACTACCTCATTCTCTTCTCATCTTCCAGTCTTACTGGATGCAGCTGAATATCAGCAATATACATGCACTACTGCCTATCTGACCTCTAGAACTCGCTCCCTTGGTAGCACGATACAATACCTCTTGGTAAGACTGCTTATCAGCCTTTTGGCTTTTCACTACCCATTACAACTTATACCTAGTCATCAGCTTCCAATGTAACTTCGGATCCGCGCAATTCGTGTTCTTCTTTCATTCTACCCTGCCAACCATCACGCTATCATTTACTCCCTTCTCTTTCATATTCCCTCACACAATCCATCCATCTTATCTTTGGCCTTCCTCTGCTCTCCATATATCAACATTTATATTCATCACAATCGTCACTCTTTTAGTCACATGTGTCCTCGTCACATGTCCATACCAAGTAAACATGCGTCAGATACATCAAAACGAATCTAAAATCTGATTTCAGTCAGAAATCGAATCGTATCGATCATCCGAACTAGACAAATCGATTTCACAAAACCACGGCAAGATTATTTGTTTATGTTTGGATAGTTTTGATCGATGCACTTAGAACCTAATACTAGAGAAGATCGAAACCGTGAGCCGGAGGCGCCGGAGCCACTTCTGAATTCAATTTTGAAAACGAATGCGATTTCATAATCTGAAATCGCATATTTAACCGTTTGCGTAAAAATCCAAGAACGCTCATGTTTAATACCATGCCAAACGATTTCCATTAAAATTTTCAGTCACAGCTTATAGTAAAATATAATATGTATTTCAAGTGTTCAATTTTTGTTAGGACATAATTGTTTTCAAATATAGCACATTTCAAAACACATCGAGGTGTGTGAACTTAGCTAGCTAATATTGGACCAAATTGCTATTGTTACTAACACTGTTTATGTCATAATATTCGTTTGCGAATCAATCAAACATCGCAGTGTGCATGCTGTGTGTGGGAGCATGCTGCAGCTCCTTCGTTCTCTATATGTGAAGTTAGAAATGGACAGCCTTTCGTACTGTGTTTCGGCCTTCTTCTTAGCGTTTCGACGCCAATCTAAATGGAGTCGGCCCAGAATTCGGCTATTTGTTTGTCGTCATCAGATCCTGTAAGGTGCAGACGATAAGATACGCAGGACAAGATATTCAGTATTCTGGTATAGGTCTCGATGCGGTACAGAAACATATGGGATATGAGATTTCCGCTTGGTCTCTGAATACCAACGCGTCTGAGATGCCATTGGTAACCACTTAACATGAGGTGGGCCATCGGCTTACTTGCCATCCAATAACATAAACAATAAGGATTAAATTGGGAATGAAGACTGAGATGATAGATATTTCAATTATGTTTCTGAGATCCTTAGAGATGTATGAAAAAGAAGATGCGGATAAGAGAGACAAGATAAATTGGGAAATGGGCACGAGGATGATCATTCTAGGATAGGAGCTAATTTCGACAAAATCCATGTTACTAATTAATTGTTAACTGAAGATTTTAAACTTAAGATTATAACGTTAGAATGCGTAAAGAATGCTCGAGGATGTGCACGTGAGCGTAAAGTAAGTGTAATATCTTTATTAACATCATGTTACTAAGTTTACACGAAGATGTATGCTTGAGTTATATCTATTGTACGTGCTAGTAATAGAGTAGTAGTTAATGGTTTTATTAACCTTAGCAAAATCAGTCTATAATGTTCCCACTGCTGGGCCATAGGCCTCGTCTCTTTAAGTGGGAGTGGGCCGTAATCCGTAATCCATCACGCGGGCCCAGTGTGGATTGGTAGATTCTATGTCACATGTCTTTGAATTTTTGGTTCTAGGACATTTCGCCTTCCTAACGACGATTTCCTTCACCGTGTTGAGAGCAATGGTAATGTAATGAAATCTACAAAGTAAAGTGCCTCGGTTCGAACTCACTCGTAAGTCGGGGCTGATATCACTGGGCCTATTAATCAGGCAGAAATAAGATTGGTTTTGGCAAACCAGAGGTCTTTCTTATTGTTAGACTGCTCTTTTAGCTTCTCATTAGAGAAGCAACAAGCATTGCATGTCCTTTTTAATTTTTTGTATTTCCTATCTCCGTGTCAACCGTCACACTATCATTCACTCCCTTTTTTTTCATATCATTCCTCACACAGTTCATCTTTTCTTGGCCTTTTTCTCCTCTCCATCCATCAACATTTATATTTATCACATATGCGTGACCAAAAAATTTTTTTTTTATTTTTTTTTTTATGATTTCTCGCTATGACGATTTCAGACCATTTAATGCAAGTCTTTTGGGTTAGCGGTGTCTTGTCTGAGATAATATAATCTTAGAAAGTATCAAACTAATCCCTTTGGCTTTCATTTTTAAACCAGCTTCCTTTAACTAAATATTCTGTAATTGTCATCAAAAAGTCACAAAAGGTTCACTAGCTGTACTCAAACTTATTCTTTGCAAGGACACTAATGCTATATATGTATAATCTTAACTCATGAAATCAATCAACTCATCCTATCATAGTCCACTGCTGACATAGGCCTCTCCCAGGCTGCGCCACAACAACCTGACCTCCACCTTCCGCATTCAGTCTGTCCCAGCCATCTTTTCAAGGTCGTCTCCATACTCATGCATAAAGTAAATCCCAAATATTATAAGGTAAAGCAACGCAACGTAGAAAGACCAAAACACGACAAAAGTAAAGTAACTTTCTTACCAGGAAACTTAACCTAGAAAATCACAACAAAGTTAAGTTATTACATAACATTGTATAATCAGCAGTAGGTACAAGAGTAACTAACCGTCGGAAATGACCAAACAAAGCGTTAGTAACAAAAACGGATAGTAATTGTCAACGGACAATTACTATCCGTTACCGTTCATAATTCGTAATGGTACGAATTAGGGAAAACCGCTTCCCTTTGTTTTTGTTGATTTTTCGATTTCCTTGAGATTGTTATACATAGATTAACGTTTATTTTCCATCTATATGTACCTATGAGGAAAATGTCGGGAGGACAGTTTTGAGTGTGAATGTGGATGGCTTTAAGAGTAGGGGAAGACCAAAGAAACGATGGATGGACTGTGTGGAAGATGATATGGATAGAAAGGGGGGGACTACCGAGATGACGACTGATAGAGAAGAATGGGAAGAAATAGACATGTTACGCCGACCACAAATAAATTGGGATACGGACAGGACAATGATGAAGAAAGTAAGTACCTACTTACAAGAAATGTTTAAGACAATTTGTCTTAGTAAATAAGTAGTGAGGAAAACGCAGACTGAACAATGTTTCAAGAAAAGTACCTGGGCGAACGAGCTCTGCTCGGGTGAAAATAGAGAAAACAAATTTTGTTAGAAATTGGAGATAGGTAGATCTATTTTGTATAAGGTCAAATACGGAGAAAACGAATTTTCGCAGATCTCAGACCTAGCTAGATTGATTGTTCGGCCCCGTAAACCCCTATATTGCAACTTTCATCGAAATCGTTAGAGCCGTTTTCGAGAACGTGATTACAAATATAGATATTTATTTATACTTGTATATACAAATATTGCTCATTTAATAGTATAGGATATTACGAGAAATTACATTGTAGAGATAGTGCGCTGGATATATCATATTGCATTTATCACTCACTCTTTAGCTATATAAGCCTCAAGCTTATTTGCAAGCTTGTTCAAGTTCAGCGAAGAAATGAAGAGAATATGACAAGAAAATTCTTAAATAAAAATGTGGATAGAAAAAGAAAAAAAAAAGAAAAGATTGGGTAGAGAAAAGATGCAGATTAAAGAAAAGACGGAAATATTGTTTTAAAGATGATAAAGCTAAGAAGAAAGTGAATACTGAGTTGTTGGCTGATAGAGATGTATCCATCTAAGATGAAGACAATTTGCTGCGCCCACACAGGAGGATGTTTAAGCAAGCAAGTTCTAAAAACGCAGTACAAACTTGCGTCTTACCAAACAAAATATAATAGTTACAATATTAAATGCTCTTAACTTGTCAACAGAACTAGTCTTTCCAAATGAAGATAATGTCAGTGTCGATGCCCATATAGTGTTAGTATTAATATGCCAGACATCGAAAGCAGTATAAAGTCGACTGTCCACTTCTACGTAGGATGTACACGGAGAGGTTTGGCATCCGTGCGTAGCGTGGCCGTGGCTGTACATCAAACTAAGTAACAAAACATAACATAACACCTGTTTTCCCCAAAGAGCTAGTCAGAGATGTACCATACTACACCCACATTTTGTCAGTTATTTTTAAGTCCCATTTAATAGGAAGCAAGCCTAAACTAAGTAACTTAGTGCAAAAATAATTGCTGGGAAATGACTTATTTTTAATCGACTTCCAAAAAGGAGGAGATTATATGTTCGTCGCGTATGTATGTCCACCGATTTCTCCGTCAATTGTGAACCGATTTTGAAAATTCTTTTTTTTATGATAGATGCTTCCAATTTGATCCCATATACATTTTATTAACTTTGCATGGATACTTTTTGAGTAAGCTTCAATAATACGTATTTTTCCCACTTAGTATATGTGGATGATATGATGATAATGTTATTTACAGAGCAGGTAGTGGTATTCGAATTTGTGTGGGGTACCACAACCAAAAAGTGAAAAAAAAAAAATTTTACATTTTTTTTTTTAATAATGTCTGATTTATAATTTTCGTTTTTTTGCCACCGACTTCCGACATTAAAGTAATTTTTCACTTCGTAGTGTTTTTTTTTTGGAAGCCGGTCGTTTTTTTTTTGTAAAAAGTTTTTTTGATGTGAAATTCGTTGTTTTCGATAGTGTGCAATGAAAAGAATGTAAAAGACCATGCTTAGGGTGCATGTAACGGTACATAATATATAAAACTTGTTCTCGCAAAAAAAAAAAAAAAACTAGAGTGCTCCCAGGTATAGTCTTAGAAACAAATTATCACAACGACGGGGAGAACAAGTGATTCTCATTATTTTCATACAAAGCAAAGCTAGTACACATGCGTAGCTTAGATGTGGGTCGCTGTGGAGCGGCACCTTTACTGTGTCTGTATACGTGTATACAGCTTAACTAAGTGGCCGCTCTGATGTCATCGTGATTTGGCGACAAAAACTTGGAAATTACAACAAAATTCGGCAGCCAGTGAACTTTTTTATGGAGCGGTTAAATGTAGCTGGGTCGGTACAGCAGTCTTGATCTTGGCTGTAATAGATTGTGACCTAGATTATTATTAGAAATCGTAAAAAAAATCATTCGTTGTATAAATATGATCGATCCGATTAATACTTGTTTTAATCTACCTATAGTGGCACTATTTTCCAATACACAAATTGATGTGTTTGCTGGTAAAGTTTTGGCGCCGATATCATAATTGAAATGGGCTTATAATTAATGTCCCCATAGGTAATGGGAACAAAAGACACCACATAACAAAAGACACCTCCATAATCCACCTACAATGACTGTTCCCAGTGACTCAGGTTTTCTGTCTGCGAGGGGGATTTGGTGGATGTCACAAATGTCTTCGAATTTTCAAATGAAGTAATTTTTTTTGTCGCTGGCACAGTGCGGATAGGCAGATGTTACAGGGCTTTGTTTTTTTTACTCGGTCATGCTGGTTTCTTCAAGCTATTTAGGTATGCAGTTGAGAAGGAAATATATCAATCGGGCAGCACCTAGAGCAAATTTTTCCTCAATAAAAAAAAAATTGATAGTAACTTTTACTTATTCTGCAGTATCGAGCACTTTATTTCGTTCGTGGCTGTCACCACAACCGGTGTCATTCAATCAATAAGACTAAATTAGTTAGCAAAACTAGTAACATCTCTATTATTTTTTGATTTTCTTAAGAGCGTTTATTCTGATAGTGGGCAACGTCACAAATAGCTGTCAAATATTTCTCCGTTTTGATTAATTTGCCAATATTGCTGTATGGAAATAAGAAATATGGCTAACTAGTGAACTAAAATATTGATTATGAAATGCAATAATTAATATCGTAACACCGAATATTTAGTTCTAGATGTAAAAAATGTATTTGGACACTTTCCAAATGCCTTTTTTACACCTTAAAAGATTACAACATCAAATTAATTATTAATATTCTATTCACTAAACATAATCTTATTTGAAGTAATCAGGTACACTACCTACGGTCATTGACCCAATAAAAAATCAACTAACTAATCATATTTTTTTTACATCGATACCAATCACGACTTTGGAGTTTTGCTAGCTAATTCCTTTTGGCCCTGTATAAGTTATGCTAATTTTAGACCATCTTCCGGATTACCAGGTTTCTTCACAAAAACTTCTAAATAATAATCAGTGGTGTCAAATATTATAAGAAGTACTACAAACATTGCATTATTACAAATAAATGGAGCGCAAAACGATTAGATGGCCTTTTCCATTGTTTGTTTATTTCCTGAAAATTATTTCACAAAAACGGTTTTCTTCAATGTTATTTTTTTAATCTATGATAAGTTGGTGTTATGTCATTATGTCTTTTTTGTTGTAAATGCTGTTAAATAAGTTTTTATCCGTTGCAACGTCTGCACCTTCCGGTTTTTCTATTAGTATATCAATTTTGTATTTGGTATTCTTGAATTTCAGTTAAAGTTGTTTATCTCATCACGCTTGTTTTCCGTAAAGGGCTAGGCAGAGATAGGTACATCCATATTTTGCGAGTTATATTTGACCTGTTTGCCATCAACCAGGCACAGCTCCAGACTCCGGACTGCTACTGAGAAATTCCTGATCGAAAAACCCAATAGATAAAACTTTGCGCGACCCGGGAATCGAAAACAGGACATACTCAGCAGTAGCGCTTGCGACAACTGAACCAACCAGGCAGTTTACTCGAGGAAAGAAGCCAAAAATTGCACCGAAATTTCCTGACGCAACATCATTCTTGTTTCTGACATAATGAATCAACATGACATGTAATTATGTAATTAATTTCATTCACACAGTGTTGAAACAGAATTGGGTTAAATATTTCTATGTTAGTAGTTGTGCTACTAAATACCTTTGTACCTAATTAAATAAGTGTTGTTAGTTTGTCTAAATTATGGATTTGTTTTAGTATTAACATTAGAAACCATAACGCCTTTATTCCCCCAAGGGATTAGTAGAGGTGCACCTATAGTACTTGTTTTTTTTTTTTGTGAGAGTGGTAAATTATCAAATAACTTCTCCCGCTCTGAGCGGAGCGGGAGGGTGTGTCAGACTTTTACTGACTAAAACCCACCCGTGTTCCTTCCGTTGCCTGTGTGCCGGGGCCGCGATATCCCTTTCGGACAAACTCGCAACCCCAGCAGGCATTGGCCCTTACGGACCCCGTCAGTTGGTGCTGACATCTATTTGAGGCGCGCGTGGAACACAACGCGCCGTCAACCCGGGCGTGGTCCTTATCGGACGGCGAGCTATAGCCTATAGTAGGTACTTACAACCACATTTGAAAGAAAAGAAACAAAAATAAGTTTAATTGTCACAGAAACATACGCATACAAAAAAAAACACAAAACAGAAATAGTCGGCAGCTGCTGGCACGTCATGACTGTGACAAGAAGGCTTCCACTCAGCGTGATGCTGTGCTATGGAGACCCACAGCACAGCGCTGATTTTCAGTGGTAACCCGAAAAAAAAACGTACGGAAACCGCGGAACCGCATTTCATGCCTACCTATGTAGTTAACGTTATACTTCTTTTAAAAGCAATTGTTATAAAAACAATTAAAATTGTTTTGATGGTATGGTCTCTTGGTTAGTCAGAGGAGCTCGTGGTTAAGTCACACACAGCCACACGGGTCGATGGAAGGTTAAGCTACGCTTGCCGAGGTTAGTCCGTGGATGGGTGATCATCCATTACATATCGAGACCCCTCCGTGCCTGGGAAAGCACGTCAAGCTGTTGGTCCCGGCTGACATTGACAGTTGTTACGGGTATTCAGAAGCCCGAAAGTCTGACAACAAGTCTTACCAAGGAGTGTCGTATTACCTAGTAACTGGGTTGTGAAGGTCAGATCGGCAGTCGTTCCATGTAAACTGTAAAATGGTATTATTAAAGACCAGGACCAGACATTATGGAAAAGGCCAGGAAAATGATGATACCTATCTGTACTTATTAATCAGATTTAATTACGAATCTTCAGTAAGAAGTAATAGACAGTTACGTTAATGTAGTTAAACCTACTGTAGGTACGAGTAAATGGCCGCAATTAGAACAAAAATATTGCACAGGGTTACTAAACATTAAGTACCAAAGAAATATCTTCTTTTACCAAAGAAATATCTTCTATTACCAAAGAAATATATTTTCTTTTTTTTCTTTTTCAAGACTATATTTACATAATTTAAAAAAAATTACAGACTTAAAATAATAATATGTACAAGTACATAAAAAATTAAGGGAAATAATCATAGGACATCAAAAGTTTCGTCCGCATCGCTGTCAACAGGAAAACTGCCCAAAAGGCCACGTTGTATGGCAATGCCCATTCTTTGGCTAAAAAGTATGTATAAAGAAATATCTCAGGTATTTAAATCTAAATCTCATGACTCACTGGGCTTATTAGTACATCAGAAGTTTCATTTCCATAATAACAGCCCTGCTCATCTTTCATAACAAAAACAATGGTTGTACAAAGTACAATAAACATAACATCACTTGAAATAGGTAACAGAAACACTAACAATTGTTATCTAAATGAGTTTTAATAACCTTAATCATATGATGGCGTAAAAACCAAGGATTTTGGTACAAAAACCATTGACATAACACCAGTGACTTGTGACATAACCAAGGTTGAAGTATAAGAAATTAACTTCTTTGTTTAATGGTTATACTAGTTGTTTCCCATGGCTCTGCTTTTGTTTTTACTTGGGAAAATCCTCATGAATTGACTGACTAGACTGTCTGGGGAGAACTCTCCGAGTTCTAGACTATTTCCTAAAACCGCGCCTTTGCCCGCTGTCGTTGATCCTTCGCGGTGTTGTGCCGTTGGTCCTGCACTTGATCTCTCTCCGGTCGTGTCGGATTGCCGTCCCATCGGACTGTGAGAGTGAGGGAAGAGAGAGTGCACCTATGTCTGCGCACACATTTGTGCATCAAATATCTCCCGCGCCGAAGACTAGTCTCCGTTGAGATTGGTCGCCAGGGCCGAAATACGGTCTGGAGGACTAAAACCCCACGGTTTCTTCTACTACCATGAGTCGGGCGTCCTGGAGATACTTGTACATTTGCCGCACCTCCGTGGTTCTACCTGCGTTTTAATAAATTAAATATTCGGGATGAAAAGCAGCCTGCTTCCTTCAACGGCTTCAAAGCTATATTTTTACTTATTTTTAATTTCGGTTAAATTAAAGTTTGACCCGGAATCCTCTACTACAGAGGAACTGGCTATCTTACCTCTAACTGCCGAAACACAACAATGCTGTTAACATTGTTGTTATGGCGACAGACTTAGAGAAGATGGTGGTAGCTAGCCAGGCGGATTTAGAACAAGCCCTACCACCAACCAAACCGAGCAGAAAATTTTGCCCCCACTGGGAATCGAAACCGGGACCTCTGGGTCCGAGACAGGTGGAAACGACAGAAGTGGATAGTAATTAAAATGAGTGCAGTAATTTAGCTGTACTTAAAAGTGAAACGTATTAAACAGATAGGTACAGATACTATCACACTGAAATGTATTTAATTACTTTGATCGGTTTTGAATCCGAAGAAATTTAATTTGATAAAATAACAATATTAGAAAGATACCGCAAAGATTGTTGATAGATAAATCAATTTAGAAAAGATATTATTGTGCTCAGAAAATAAAGCAATTACTGTATGCCGATAAAACTAGACTGTAAATTGTATCACAATGCCAGAGACTTTCAAATTCATTCGTTGTGATTTATGCAATGACACATATAGCACGTTTGAGACAGAACTGATCTACAAGACATTGTAGTTTTAATAAGCAGTAATTACTGCTTATGTTCTTTTTAGCGTGTCAATTACAAATATTATTGAATCATCATCTTCCTGCCATTGCCCCATGTCACTCGTAGTCGCCGCAACACGTTTTCTCTTTCCAATCTCCTCTGACAACCGTCACACTATCGTTTACTCCCTTCCCTTTCATATCATTCCTCACACAATCCATCCATCTTTTATTTGGCCTTCCTCTCCGTCTTCATCCATCAACATTTATATTCATCACTCTTTTATTCACATGCGTTTCCTCTCTCCTCATCACATGCCAGCTATCCAATTACGTAACATATTTTCGTAAACGATTACGACTAATCAGTTTCATTTTGACAGTTCAACAACATTCATTGCATTATTTACTTTGTTTAGCAGATGTTTTTTTGGACTTATGAAGCAATGGATTAGCAATCTGTTTCAAAACGATTCAGATTCTGATTGATCGTGTATTACGTAATTAGGGTACAGGTCAAACGATTTCGTTTCAACTTTTCTGTTACTGGCGCCACCTTTAAACTTCCCCTTATACAGGGTGGCAGGGATGGTTTCAGTTCGTGATTCTGATCCCCACTGGGCACCAACGCAGGGGGGTTCAGAATCATGTACTGAATCTATGGTAACCGGCTTCGCGTCGATATCCCTGACCCCGTATACTCATTTCTTACTTTATTTTCGTCACTCCACACATTCATCTCATCATTCTCATCTCCACTACATGCAATCTTTTTTCATCCGGTTTCTTCTTCAGCAAATATTATTGCTTCAAGAGCAGTTTTATTTTTTGTTTGGCCGATTACTTAGTAACGCTTACACCAATTACTGACGCAGGCATTAGATCCTCACGAGTACATGCGGTGCAAGATGAAAGGTCGGCCATAGCTGTTATAACACCGCTCCTGTATTCCTTAAAGTGCAGGCAGAGATGAAGCAATAGGTTTTTCTCAGTACTTAGCAGCCCGGAGTCTGGATTTATGTCCGGTTGATGGCAATATGCTCGCGCCCAGTTACATACACCTCTGTCTAACTCTTCGATGTTTACAGGCGTAATGTTATGTTATGTTATGCTATGTGGAACGTTCAAGTCCCGTAATTAAGGAGGCGAGACTATTGCCATGAAAAAAAAAAAACTCTTTCCCGTTCTGGGATTCAAACCCAAGACCCCATTCTCAGTAGTCGTACTGGCGACCACTATTTCTACACACATAAATTAAATTCCAATAAATAAACTAACTATGACAATATTTTTATGATTGGCGCCATATTCAATTTAATGTGACGTCACATCGCCTACAACCAGCGGACGATCAAGACGCATCAAACGATACCTCATTTGTCAAATTATGATGAGTAAAAGAAAGAAAGAATAAAGTTTATTTGGACACTGTTCGTGAAACACAAAATACATATTACAAAATAAAAATTGAAAATAATGTTTTAACAACAATAGTGTGTGCCCAAAAAGGTTCATTTTGGCATTAACGCCTGAGTAGTTTAGAAGTTATGAGGGAACAGATGAACATAATATATAACGGTCAAACTCATAACCCTCCTTTTTGCTTCGTCGTAGTCGGGTAATAAACTAACTATGACGATATTGTTATGATTATTGCTAACGACTCGCTCCTGCTTCGCATGGTTTTTATAACTGGACAAATCATCGAGATTTCTTCATTATAATTAAGTCTAATAGGTATGTATTATCAACATAACCCTTCTAGAATAAATTATTTAAATGATTGCGAAAATCGCATCAAAATCCGTTACGTGGAACAACGGTCACACGTACACGAAAAGCGACTTTAATTTAATAAATTTTATAGATTATACTTTTAATTATTTTTGCGGCTAAAACAACAGGCTGAACAACTAGTCCACCGAATTTGTGACAAAACCAAGGCTAGACAAAGTTAATTATTTCTTTGTTTCTTTCGCATAACATGTAGCTATCCCATAATGTGCTGTATTTAAATATAAGATAGCCTTGGTGATAATGGTCAAAAGGTGTTGTGCAAATGTGACTGAATTGGAGAAAGAAATGGGGAAACTATTTACATATAATTACTATGTGTTAGGCAAGACAAGTGGTGAAAAAACTTATGTCGTTAGGAAAGATTTGAGTAGGTCATTTATGAATGTGAATGGTTATAACTTACTTTAATGTGGATGGTATGAGGAACAGGGTGTAAAGTTCACTCATCCTCTATAGAAAAGGGAGGATCCCCAAGATGGGTGTCGTGTCTGACGGCCCAACAATTGATGTCGGGGAAGTTATTAAGGTATATGTTGATCGCGGGGTTAACTCTGTTTGCGCGATGCAGGATTTTGTGTGTCGTCAGGATTTTGTGTGACGTCAGGTTTTTGATGCGTAGTTCGCATGTGGCGATGTAGAAGCCGCCACAAGAGTAGAAGAAGATCAAAGTAACGATGAATGGACTGTGAGAAAGATGATATATAATCATGTCTAGAAAGAGGGTGACTTGAATATTGACATGACGGCTAATTCAGATGTAGGTATAGAAGACTAGAAGACCAGGAGGATGATTATGTGTGGAAAGAAATAGTAAGGAATTAAAGATATCTTTGGTTCAAAGTAGCAACGCAAGGCAAATATGTCAAAGGTATTCTTAAGGTCAAATTGGGATCTCAGGATTCAAAGCCATTAGTCTTGTCCGATGTTTTATGATGTTCTTCGTCCTTTCATAGGACCCCGAGATTGTCATTACCAGAATATAAAATGCTGAGTTCTATAAGAACTTTTCTTCTTTTGTCGACCTAGAAGAGAATATATTACTCATGCGACGGTAAAAACGAATATTTTTATTATTCTGACGAACAGCCAAGTATCGCCTCCCGTAGAGGCACTTCGAATGTTTACCCACAAACGAAACTAACTCATTATCCATGTCTCAACAAGTCCCGTGTATTGTCCGCACTTACATTCAATAGTTACTCAAACGGCTCGCGCACAGACCACGGTCTACTGGGTTCACTTTTTACAATCACCTTGAGACGCCTTGCTTTAAATGTTTACTACAAAATTGTCTATTGTATAACTTATTTTCTTGTGGTGACTTCAATTTATTGGTGTTTTGATGGCCTTATATTGATGATCACGCAAGGGCAAAGGTTTATAGATGAACATTGAACGTAAGTGACCCTAAAGATACTTTAACTACTAAACTGGTACCTATTTCCTGTAGAAGCTTTTAATAGGAACATTTTTCTAGCCTAGCATCTTCATCTTCCAGTGTAACCGGATGCAGCTGAATACCAGTATTTTACATGGAGCGACTGCCTATCTGAGCTCCACAACCCATTTACTGGGTATTACCATACCCCTTGGTAAGACTGGTTGTCAGACTTTTGGGTTTCTGACTATTCGTGACGACTGTCAAAGATCTACGAATGACAGACACAGAATAGAACAGAACAGAGCACCTGCCATCTAATCTCTTCACCACCCTTGGTTGACTGGTAGAGAATGCCTAAGGCATTAAGACCGCTTTTGTACCTTTTTGAATGTGAAAAGTTTAAATAAATAAATAAATGACAGTCGGGACCAACGGCTTTCCGAGGCAGGGCGGAGTCTCGATATGTAATGGATGTTCACTCAACCTCGAACCGATCGCATCGACCCGTGAGGCTGTTATTACTTAGCCACGGACCATACGACATTTATGAACTTTTAGGGGTATGAGGAATAGGGTGTAAAGTTCACTCATCCCCCATAGAAAAGGGAGGATCCTCCGACCAGACGGGTGTGATGTCTGGCGGGCAACTGCCCAGAGGTTTGAAGTTGGGAGATTCTATATATGTTTATCGCGCGGTAAACTCTAATTGCGCGATGCAGGATTTGTGTGACGTCAGGATGTTATGTGACGTCAGGTCTTTGATGCGTAGTTCGCATGTAGCGATGTAGATGCCGCTACATCACTCCCCTCCGGAGACCGGAGGTCGATAGTGGGCTGAGTCTTGAATCTTGCGATGCTTCACAGTGCCAGCTGTGGTTCCAGTGAGTCGGAACCGGGTGCCGCATAGTTCGCGGTGAGTCGGAACTGTCTGCGGTGATTCCCCAGTGAGTCGGGGTGGCGCTGCGTCTTGATCCAGTGGGTCGGATGTGGTACAGCGATGGGTTGTGGCTGAGGATGATGACCAGGAATGCGCGTTCGCTGCATGCTGGTGGTCAGGATATCCGTTGAAGCCGTGGGTGCTGGCTGGCTGTGTGACTCGCCTCACGAAAGCTTGCGGGAGTGATGATGATGATAACGTCACGCTGAAGTATCTGCACGAAGGCTGCGTTGACGTTCATGCTCGGGGTCACCAATTTAGGGGTATGAGGAACAGGGTGTAAAGTTCACTCATCCCCCATAGAAAAGGGAGGATCCTCCGACCAGACGGGTGTGATGTCTGGCGGGCAACTGCCCAGAGGTTTGAAGTTGGGAGATTCTATATATGTTTATCGCGCGGTAAACTCTAATTGCGCGATGCAGGATTTGTGTGACGTCAGGATGTTATGTGACGTCAGGTCTTTGATGCGTAGTTCGCATGTAGCGATGTAGATGCCGCTACAAACTCAAATATTATAACCAAAACCGTCCATATCATAAAAGCCTTCCAATCATAAAAGGTATTTCACATTTACAACAGCAAAACGGTGATCTCCTTATAAATTCACGCCGCCCCCGCTCGGTCGTCGGCAGGTTGCGTCACCGATGCTTATCCGCTGTTTCCGTAGTCTTTACGAAACGTGAACATCAGTATTGTATTCTAAAAGTAATGTATGTACTCGTAGATGTAGATTATTGTTGATACAATGAATTATTGTGATAATATTGCGTAGCTTATTTGTTTTGATGTGGAGGGACTTATGAAAGATTTGGCGGAAGTGTTATGGCATAGATAAGTGTACTTCTACGGGTAGACATCATTGCAGAATGCAGAGTATTGTCTTTAGTTCCTACCGTTGAAATTATAAGCTCATGAAACTTTATATATTTTGTTAGGCTTAGAGTTTCTTATAGGCGTCGATACGTTACAAATTTTTGTCAGGTTGTTTATGTGTTACCTTTAACTTATAAAAAGTAACATCATCATCATGATCTCAGCCTGTAATTCTAATAACCCTCTGCTCCTTTCCTTTCTACCATAAAATACCGGGATTAAGGGTTCCACACGAATTTCTGAGCTATTGGTTAGACCCCCCCCTTCAATAACCTCAGCCAATAGCATTTCACTGCTGGACATTGGCCTCTCCCAGGCTGCGCCACAACATCCTGTCCTCAGCCTTCCGATTCAGTCTGTCCAAGCCACCTTTTTACGGTCATCGGTTCATCGAGCTGGGGGACGTCCCACACTTCGCTTCTCGATACGTGGTCTCCACTCCAGGACTCGTTTGCTCTCGACAAACATGGCGAGCCCACTGCCACTTCAGCTTGCTTACTTTGCAAGCTAAATCGTAACTGTGATTCTCTTCCAGATAATTTTATTTCTAATTTTATCCTTCAAAGAAACAGCCCTTGTGTTACATTATTTTCGAGATTTGCATTGGAAGCGTGTACATTGGAAGCCTATCATATCTAAATCGAGGTGTATGGCAGATAAAGAAAACTTCTGATAACTAATGACGACAGAAGATGGACAAATCCTTGGAATTTAATTTAATTACAAGTCCAGTATTTCTTTAATAGTGCACTTGTAAGTAATTGATCTAGAAACATTGACTCTGACCCAAATTACCGGTTTTACACCAATTGTGTTTCGTTAATGTAATTCAGACATCGTTTCAGTAATTGTACGGAAGTCAGTTCGATTAAATACTACAATAGATTTGTCTATGTATAGAGTATAGTATGTTGTTGCTGTTTACGGTTTACTTTTTCATTTAACTGTGACAACTTTAAGGAAAATCGTATAACTATTTCCTTCTCCATTTTGGATATATTCTACAGGCACCATAATTTCTTCCTCAGACTTGAATAATATCAAGTGTAGGTATATACAGGGTGACAGGGAAATTCGACCTATTCCTTGAAAGGGGTTATACTAGAGTTCATTAACAACAAATTAACTCCACTTAACTAGGGGTCAAAACTGGATGGACACCGAGCTGTGACAGTTCTTCGATTTTTTTGAAATTTTCTGACTTGATCAAAAACAATTAATTATGAAAAAACTACTACATTCTTAACATTTTATTGATACTTTTCTGAAAGCTGAGAAAGGAGTGACCATTTAAAAAATAATACTTGCCCAAAACTTACATAATCTCAGAAATAAAAGGTCTTTAGTAGCAATAATTTTTAATGACTGTATTACTCCCGAAAATTGTAGTAAACTATTGGAAAAAAAATGTATTACAGTTGGCGTACAAATGAGTAAACTAACTTACTGGTTTAATAAGCTTTCCAAAAAGGTTCAATCGTTATTAACTTTCTCAGCGGTTTTTCAAAAATCTGCAAACCGCGCTGTAGATCAATTTTTTTAATTTTGATTTGATTGAATTCAACTCGAAAAGTTACAACAGTGTAGTTATTAGTGAATAATAAAATAATGTAATTTGATAAGGTTTAATAAAATAAAAAAATCAGTAAACAAAAATTACAAATCTTGTCCGAATTGCCTGCCATTGTTGCGTATGCAAGCACGCAGCGTACGAGATACATCACTCACTGTCACTCGAGTTGAAAGTGAGGTTTTTATGTGATCGGCAGCTGTCAAAATTCTCCCCCTCAACTCTTCAATGGATGTCACTGGTGTAGGGTACATTAAATCCTTCATGTGACCCCAAAAATAAAAGTCGAAAGAAAATTTCAAAAAAATCGAAGAACCGTCCCAACTCGGTGTCCATCCAGTTTTTACCCCTAGTTAACTGGACTTAATTTGTTGCTAATGACCTCTAATAGAACCCCTTTCAAGGAATAGGTCGAATTTCCCTGTCACCCTGTATATTTCTCAGGAATATTAACAAAATCACGATCAATCAATCTGCCGAGCCTTTTCCCAACTATGTTGAGGTCGGGTTCTAAACTAACTGGGTGCACCTGAATTCCAGTATTTTACATGGAGCGACTGTCTATCTGACCTCCACGATACCCCTTGGTAAAACTGGTTGTCAGACTTTTGGGCTTTTGACTTCCCGTAACAACTGTCAAAGATACGGCTTCGTGCTTTCCGAGGCCCGGAGGGGTATCGGTATGTATAGGATGGTCATCCAGCCACGAACCGACCGCGGTAAGTGTCTCAAACTTCGATCGAACTGACCGCGGTAAGTGTCTCAAACTTCGATCGAACCGTGCCGCTGTTATCATTTAGCCTCGATTTTCCTCTGATTACAAGGGACTTTAACATAACTGGCGAAATGTAGGTAGTAACCTGGATACAGCCACATTCAAAGATAATAATAGAACTAAAGTCTATACAAATAAATAATCATTCATTCATTCATTCATTAATTCTATACCCAGTGCTTGTTCCTTCTGGGAATTTTATATTTTATTTAAGAATCTATTTTTATTTTTATTTAGGAATTTATGGATAAATTAGTCAATACATCAATAATATTTACCTATGTAAATATCGACATCAATACTTAGTTACTTAGTAATTCAAATCGTAAATCATACGTTCTACTTTTCTGTAGCAACGTTGAGAATTATGTTATTTAAAAAACTTGTTAGTTTAATATTAACTCTTACGTGTTATTACAAACAAATAAACGCAATACATCGAACCGTTTAACTTTTTACAAAACCATTGCAATATTAAAGTGAACAATTTATTGATTGCTTTTAAAATAAAACAAAAAAACGAGTCTGTATCGATTCCCTTACATCACTCGGTTGTGTATGTTTCGGCACTACAGTCAAGAATAAAAAGTTTTGTTGTTACAATGTCTTTTCAAATACCTACCTGTTAAGATTGTAATGTATTTATTTAGATCACTAGCATTTAATAATATAAATGTGAGTGATACTTACGTAATATGTTGCATTTGTGAAGTATCAAAACACGCATAGAGTTTCCATTCTCTGGCGAGATTGTCACTGAGTACTGACAAACATTTCTGTTATATTTGTAGGTTGGAACGGTCAGCGATAAAAGTCGATTCACACTGCTACTACGCATCATGTAAATTGACACAAAATTATTATAAAGTCAAATAATTTTGACTCGATTTTAAATTATCACCTTAGTGCATATTGTGGAATGCAATATATAATTAAGAGCGTTTATTCTGAAAGTGGGCAACGTAGCAAACAGATGTCAAATATTTCGTGTTTTTTTTATAATTTGGCAATATTACTGTATGGAAATAAAAAATTTGGCTAACTAGCGAACTAGAATATTGATTATGAAATGCAATAATAATATCGTAACACCGAATATTTAGTTTTAGATGTAAAAAAGGTATTTGGAAACTTTCCAAATGCCTTTTTTGCACCTAAAACGGGTACAACATCAAATTCAATGTTATAAATGCAATTCATTAATAAAATTCTAGTTCGCTATTAGTTAGCTACATTTCTTATTTCCATACAGTAATATTGCGAAATTAATCAAAACAGGTAAATTTTAGCTATTTGCGACGTTGCCAACTTTTAGGTATTGAGTAACTAAGTAGGTATTGAGAACATTGTATTTCAGCATTTCATTATAATATGTAGCTAAGAGGTAATATTATTTTAATTTGACTTCTGTTCTGATTTTAATTACGTACATATTTAGCTCAATAATTATTAATCAATGAAAAACGCTGAACTTGAGTTAGCCATAATTTAGTAGTCGATTAACACTTCAGTGTTTTCTTCCTTTCGGTTGATAGGTAACGAGGTTGTCAACCTTTCCGTAATATACTCCACGGCTAGGCTAATGCCTCCATCACTAATAACTAGTTAAAATCTCGCAGATTAATTATTAAACCTCATTATGGCTGCCGGCAGCCATTACTGTCCAACAACTGTCAATTTGCGCGGGAAACCAACTGTCACATGCTGTCATTAAATAAGATACGATTATTCTATTATGAACGTTATTGTACCTTGTTTGTGATGGCAAAGAAAATCATCGTGGCTTCTACAATGATCTTGGAAACGTATGCCATACATCCACTTACTAATATTATATATATATACATATTATAGAATATCGGGTCGCCTGCTATAGTACGATACAACTTAGATGTACCATACATTTTAAAATTTGCATTCATTGATTTAAATTTTACGAATGTATTTAGATAAATGACTTCACAAGTTATTGCGTTTGCGTAAAGATCATTTTCACATAAAGCAGTAATAAATATTGGTGATTTTGAAGGCGCTTAGTTTGGATGGTGATCGGTTTTACGAATTTTGCCGATCGTACATCTAAATTGTCTCGTACACACCTGCTAGTGCTACTGCTACTAAGTAGCTATTAAACAAGCTTGAGAGCTTGCAAAACTTGTGCATTCACTTTGTGTTTGGTCTTCAAAAGTATGACCATGTTTTTCACCTTCGCAAGGAACTCAAGTGGCTCCCAATGCGCCTTCTCAGGGACACTCAGATTTAATGCCTCTTCTTCAACATCTTACACATCGTAAGGTAACCAGCATGGCTGACAGATATTTCTCGATGGCATGTGTAGCCAAGTCAGAGGCCCAAGGGCGGCATCAAAACTCTGACCCTAGGTTAGTCACTAACCTTAAGAAAAGGAAAGAAGAATTCGGTGAAAAAATGCTTATAATTTAACCAGATATACTCATGAGAGTTGGTTATTTCCTTATAACTAGAGATCTAACAAGAATGCCGATAGTTTATTTTGTAATTATTTCCTATCATTAAGATAACTCACCGCCTGCCGGAGAGCGGTTGTAAACAAGCAATCAAACCTATTAAACTGGACACTAATAAACTTACGAAATAGGTAGGTAACATTTTTTCTGAAGAAACGTGTAGTTAGTCGTGGCACCTGTTAACCAGATTTTAGGAATCCGTAGAGAACAACTTTTTTTTTTATATCATTTCTTGTACACAAAAAAAAACACAGTATCCGGAATTCCGGATAACCAATATCTACCAGATGAATAATAAAAAAATTAAACAGAGTATGTATGAAGTTATTGTGTTTTTTTTATTTAATTTAATGCATTAGGCTACCCTTTCGATTAATACAGGTGACATGACAATTACAGACATTAATTATTCATCCGATGGCCCAGAGGTTAAGGCCTCGCCTCTCCTGCACGAGGTTCTAGCTTCAAATTCGTGGTTGTAGACAAGTAACAATGTGAATTTTCAAATTCGTATGTTCGGATTATTCGTTTGTATGTTTACTTTCAAAATTATCTTGGACATCACTGAAAAACATCGTTAGGAAATCTGCTATCTAATAATATCTACTAATCTGTTTCATTTTGACAGTTCAACAACATTCATTGCGTTAATTGCGTTGTTGAGAATATTTTTTTTTCGAACTTATGAAGCAATGGATTAGCAATCTGTTTCAAAACGATTCAGATTGTGATTGATCGTGTATATATATATATGTATATAAGGGTACTGGTTTTTTTATTAATATAGGTACCCTTCTTGAGTAAGCGTGGTTGTCAATCCTCGTATCTTCTCTGAATAAGAAGATACTTTGGCCCTGGGGTGGGTGGCGGCACAATACTAAGCTGGTATTATCATTACATTCTTCTGGAAAAATATGACAAGCTAATTTTGTTACTTTATTTTTAACGTACCCCACATAAGCCCGTCTCGCGCTTGACTCTTTCCAACATTTCGTTCATATGTTTAGTTAATTAAGTAAATTACGCGTTGGTTAGAAAGCGGAATGTGAGCCACAATTCTGACTGTACGTAACACGATCAGAATGTGCTCAAATATGCTTGTATCACGGCTGTAATCTTGAGGGGTCGGCAGAGGTGAGAATGGAACACTAGGTAGGTATACTCGACCCGCGGGGTAATTGCGTAACACACATAAAATGACAATTGATCGCAATGGGTTTCATTTTGACAGTTCACCCACGATCATTGCGTTACGTTGTTGAGCAGATGAATTTTTCAAACCTATGAAGCAATGGATTAGCAATATCCTTCATAACTCTCGAATTGTGATTGAAACCGTGTTACGCAATAGGGATGTCGAAAATATTATTGTTTTGTCCGTCAAGTAGATTATTAAAAAATATTGGACACGTATTTTTTCTTTTTTTTCGTGATCAAAAGATTACGGCAATACATTGAGTAGGCAATGCGTTAAAATGTGGGTGGTGTCAGGGAAAAGCAAAAGGGTTGATCAAAATATTAGATACTAGCTTTTGCTCGCGTGGAAGTAGTTATGGAATAAAAGTATCCTATTTCCGAACCTAGGTCATGGTATCCAATATCCCTGTGCCATATGCAATTTCTTCCAAATCCGTTCAGCCGTTAAAGTTGTAGTTACTCAAACTCAAACTCAAAGCATTTATTTCAAATAAACCAATTACAGGTACTTTTGAATTGTCAAGGGGTCGGTCAGTCAGAAATATGAAGCTAGTTGCCCATTCCAACGCGTAGTAGGTTCCTATGGAGAAGAACGGGCAAGAAACTCCACGGAGAGTCTTTTAAATCAGAATATTGTTTACATCATTCATGTTGTAATTATACATGTGAGAACAATGTAGAGAGACATGCACGTTAAATGCGTCCGTAATATAAACTGTAAATAACAATAAAAACAAAAACAATACAAACAGAAAAAAAAAAACAAATAAGCCGTGGCAGCTAAGAGATCCGGGTTAGGGTCACTGCGACTGGCGCCCGGATGCTGGAGCTCCCCGGAGTGGCCAGTGGCCCGGCCGCTGACGCCCTAGCTGAAAAGCTTAGGGCGTCCTTAAATACGGACGAGGCCCGAGTGTCCAGGCCCACCAAGTGCGTGGACATGCGCATCTCGGGCCTGGACGACTCAGTGGCGGAGGAACAGGTGGTGGCCGCTGTCGTCAGGACTGGGGGGTGCTCTGCCGAGCAGGTTAGGGCGGGCACCATCCGTCCTGGCTTCACGGGGATGCGAGCCGTAACGGTGAGCTGCCCCGTGTCGGCGGCCAGAAAAATCGCCGGGGAGGGCCAAAGGTTATTGGTGGGCTGGGTATCCGCGCAGGTCAAACTGCTCGAACCCAGACCTCTGAGGTGCTTCCGCTGCCATGTGGGCAACCACGTGGGAGCTAAATGCACCTCGGAGGTGGACCGCAGCGATCACTGCTATCGCTGCGGTCAGCCCGGTCACAAGGCCGGCTCGTGCGAAGCCACGCCGCACTGCGCCGTATGTGCAGCGGCTGGCAAGCCGGCCGAGCACCGGATTGGGAGCAAGGCCTGCGCCCAACCCGCCAAAGCCAGGAGCAAGTCCTCCGCCACCGCCGTCACTGCCGCAGCCGCCGCTACTATTGCCGCCGCCGCTGCCGCCACCACCGTCGTCACCGCCGCGGCCGTTGCCGCCGTGGCGGGGCCCTCACGCGGGGCTCGGGGGGGGGCTAAAATGGACTGCCAATAGGTCCATTACGCCTCCTCCAGGCGAACATCAACCACTGCGCCGCAGCTCAGGATCTGTTGCTCCAGAGCATGGCGCAGTGGTCGATTAACATCGCCGTGGTCGCTGAGCCGTACTTTGTCCCGCCCAGGGATCACTGGGTGGAGGACCTGAGCGGCTCAGTGGCCATTATTTCGTCGGCCGCCGCCGGTACCCCGTCCCTCGAGACCGTCAAGAAGGGACGGGGTTGCGTAGCAGCACGGTTCGGGGAGATTGTCGTGGTAGGAGCGTATTTTTCCCCGAACCGAACTCTCGCCGAGTTCCACAACTCCCTTGGGGAGTTGAGAGTCGTCGTCGTCGGGTACCATCCCCTCCCCGTGATCGTCCTCGGGGACTTCAATGCCAAGAACGTGGCTTGGGGTTCCCGGTTAACGGACACACGGGGCAGGATGGTGGAGGACTGGGCTCTGGAGTCGGGCCTGGTCGTCCTAAACCGGGGTTCTGTCCCCACGTGCGTGCGGATGCGGGGCGAGTCAGTGGTGGACATTTCGTTCGCCAGCCCCGCTCTGTCACCACGTGTCATCGGCTGGCGCGTCATGGAGGGGGTGGAGACCTATTCCGATCACCGGTACATCCGGTTTGACGTCTCCGCCCAGACCTCGGGCACGCCGGTCAGACAGACCCCGAGTGGTCCGCGGTGGGCGCTGAAGCAGCTGGACCGGGAGCTCCTCCTGGAGGCCTCGATCGTGCAGGCCTGGGTGTCATCACCGGACAGGCCTGCCGACATCAACGACGAGGCGGAGTGGTTCCGGGAGGCCATGTCCGAAATATGTGACGTGGCAATGCCCCGGGTCCAGCCCAGACGTGCTCAGCGCCAGGTGTACTGGTGGTCGCGTGAGCTGACCGCTTTACGCGCGGCGTGCGTTGCTGCGCGCCACTTGTACGCCAGGCACCGCAGGCTCCGTATCCGCCCGCCGGATACGGAAGCCATTGAGGCGGAGCTGTACGCCGGGTACAGAGCGGCGAAGACCGCCCTCCGAGCGGAGATCGAGCGGGCCAGAGGAGAGGGCCGTAAAGAGTCGCTGGAGACTCTGAACAGAGACCCGTGGGGGCGCCCATACAAATGGGTGAGAGATCAACTCCGCCCATGGGCTCCCCCGCTGACGCAGAGTCTCCGGCCCCAGCTCGTGGAGGACGTGGTGAGCGCTCTGTTCCCTTCGCGAGGGGAACATACTCCCCCGCCCATGGCTCCGCCTCCTGCGGTGCCCGATGCGGACCACACAGGTGACGACGACGACGACGAATCTCCGGAGGTGACCGGGGTAGATTTGAGAGTGGCGGTACGTAGGCTGAATGCCAAAAATACCGCCCCAGGACCCGACGGCTTACCTGGAAAAGCCTGGGTTCTGGCCTTAGAGGCTCTCGGGCCTCGACTTCGAGGGCTCTTTAGCGCATGCTTGGAGAGGGGCCAGTTCCCACTTCGTTGGAAGACGGGGAAACTGGTCCTCATCAAGAAGCCGGGGCGCCCGGCGGACTCTCCGTCCGCTTACCGGCCCATCGTGCTGCTCGACGAGGTGGGCAAGCTCTTTGAAAGAGTAATTGCAGACCGCCTTGTCGGGCAGCTGGTGCGAGTGGGGCCGGATTTGGCGGACAGCCAGTTTGGTTTCCGCAAGGGGCGCTCTACGGTGGATGCCATCATGCGCGTTCGAGCCCTCACGACGGGGGATGCTGTTGCCCGGGGTGGGGTGGTCTTGGCGGTGTCTCTTGACATCGCCAATGCGTTCAATACCCTGCCCTGGAGTTGCATTAGGGAGGCACTCCGGTATCACCGGATGCCGACCTACCTCTGTCGAGTGGTCGAGGCCTATTTGACGGACAGGGCCGTCATCTACCCCGGTCACCACGGAGAGTGGAACCGGCGAGAGATGTCGTGCGGTGTCCCGCAGGGATCGGTCCTGGGGCCGCATCTGTGGGACATCGGCTACGACTGGGTGCTGCGCGCCGACCTCCCTAGCGGCGTCAGCGTAGTCTGCTACGCTGACGACACGCTGGTCCTGGTGCAGGGGAGGTCGCATGAGGCGGCGGCCGAACTAGCGACACGTTGGGTTGCGACAATCGTCGATAGGATCCGGCAACTGGGACTCGAGGTGGCCTTGCACAAGTCCGAGGCCATGTGTTTCTATGGTCCTCGGAACGCGCCACTGTCGGGTTCCCAGATGACGGCGGGAGGGGTTCACATCGGTGTCGAGTCGACGATGAAGTACCTGGGACTCGTCCTCGACAGCCGGTGGAACTTCGTCGAGCACTTCCGACGTTTGGCTCCCAAACTGCAGAGGGCTGGGGCTGCTTTGAAGCGGCTTCTGCCCAATCTAGGGGGTCCAAACGCCTCCTGCCGGAGGCTCTACGCGGGGATCGTTCGGTCCATGGCCCTTTACGGGGCACCGGTGTGGGCGCGTTCATTAAGGCTGCGACCAGCCCAGCGATTGAACGCGTCCCAAAGGGTCATGGCCATTAGGCTGGTCAGAGGATACCGCACGGTCTCCCGTGAGGCGGCGAGCCTCCTTGCCGGACTTCCGCCATGGGATCTGGAGGCAAAAGTCCTCGCGCACATGTGGGAGTTGCGCGAGGAGGCGAAACGCCGGGGCGTAACTCCGCTGCCGCGAGAAATCACGGCACAGCGGACAGAGCTCCGGCGGGATCTCATGGCGGCATGGAGAGTGCGATTGTCGCAACCCAGCGCTGGGCACGCCACAATTGCGGCGGTAAGGCCCCTCTTTGAGGAGTGGCTAGAGAGGCGCCACGGCGTCCTCACCTTCCGCCTGACGCAGGTCCTCACCGGACACGGTTGTTTCGGGAGGTTCCTGTTCAGGATAAAGCGGGAGGAAACGCCCGGGTGTTACCATTGTGTGGATCGCCCGGAGGACACGGTGGAGCATACGGTGGAGGTCTGCCCGGCTTGGGCGGGGCACCGCCGTGTCCTCACGGAGGCGATCGGCAGCGGCGATCTCTCGCGTCCGGCCCTGGTTCAGGCCATGGTCCGGAGCGAGAGTGCATGGGAAGCCGTCACTTCCTTCTGCGAAGCAGTAATGCTCGCGAAGGAGGAGGCGGAGCGCGCGAGGGAAATGCAAGATGCGCGCCCTCGCGCCCCTAGTCGCCGCAGGAGACGCCCCGGGCGTCGGGAGTCGCGAGCCGACTTCCGGCCACCGTAGGCGCGGGCTTGCGGACGGTGGGCAACGGGTAGCTCGCCGTCCGATAAGGACCAGGCCCGGGTCGACGGCGCGTTGTGTTCCACGCGCGCCTCAAAGAGATGTCAGCACCAACTGACGGGGTCCGTAAGGGCCAATGCCTGCCAGGGTTGCGAGTTGGTCCGAAAGGGATATCGCGGCCCCGGCACACAGGCAACGGAAGGAACACGGGTGGGTTTTAGTCAGTAAAAGTCTGACACTCCCTCTCGCTCCGCCCAGAGCGGGAGGAGTCATTTGATGATTTCCCACCCAAAAAAAAAAAAAAAAAAAAAAAAAGCTAAGAGATAACCAGTCCCCACTGACGGCGTCCGTTCACGAACATGACGCATGGATCAGCACCATTTAGCTCAACCATTTTGAAGGGAACTTAATGATCCAAAACACACGCCACCACCAGCGAGACATTTGAGTGAGAGAGTTATGTGGCGGTACAGACAATCGCCACTGATGTTTATGTCATACCTAAATGCTTATTAATAAGCTGTCTACCATTTCCCTACACGTAACTAAAACAGGTCTAACTCAATAATTTACCACAGTATCGAAGAATCTAACCTGTCAGGATGTCACGGTTGGTCAGATACAAATTGTTCCAATCATTAAATTACACAGACGTTCTACTAATTTGTGTTTGTTTTTTATGCTTGTGACTAGCAGATTTGCTGATCAGAGACCTTTTATCAACCGAGTTTTACTTGAGCTACTTGTTATAAATTCTGTTTACTGCTTGTTCTTCTGGAGAATTCAAACGAATGCAGCAGAGATTAGAATGCTAAGTGACGTGTGGTGTGAGAAATGAGTACATAAGAGGCAGTCTGAAAGTGGCACCGGTGACTTAAAAGTTGTGCGGAAATCGACTGTCATGGTATAGGCATGTGATGCGGAGGAATGAGGAAAGTGTCGTGAGGAAAGTTTTGAGAATAAATGTGGATGGCTATAAGAGTAGGGGAAGACCAAAGAAACGATGGATGGACTGTGTGGAAGATGATATGGATAGAAAGGGGGGACTACCGAGATGACGACTAATAGAGAAGTTTGGAAGAAAAAGACATGTTGGCCCGACCATAAATAAATTGGGATAAGGGCAGGAGAATGGTGATGAATCCAAGCTAATATTATAAATGCGAAAGTAACTCTGTCAGTCTGTCTGTCTGTTACCTTTTCACGCTTGAAGCTACAACTGACGAGAAAGGTGGCGCACTTCAATAAAAAAAAAAGGGTTATTCCACTAATCCCCATTGACAATCCCCACCAATGGGGATTTTTGAACGTTTGACCACAAATCCCCATTGATGGGGATTGAGGGACAAAAAGTTCACAAATCCCCATCGGTTTATAAATAAAATACAAATAACATATTATTTAAGAATCACGAAGTCTTTATTTCTTACGGAGGTCAGGGGGGGTTAAGCGGCCGCTTTGGCAGAATCATAATATGATAATATTATGAATCACACAAACTGTCACAAACTGACAATTCATAATATTAACTGCAAATGGCCCCAAAAAAAATGGTTGAGAAAAATTGTCTTGTAGACCTACGCAAGAAGCGCCAAATACGCAAAAGTCGCCCAAAGCCTTCATCTAGGAAAAGTACCTACACATACAATTATGCTGATCAGCTCTTCTCATAGGCTGTTCTGTACACGGTGTGACCGGGTATCAAGGTCTTTGGTTGTGCTAGTCATTAGAGCAACAAAATTAGTCTGGGTCGCTGTTGTCAGATACGGTGAAGAGGTCTATACTACAATTGACGTATTATCCTCCATCAGGATATCAGAATTATCCTCGCGATGAACATAATTATACTGACCCCCGACGATAATCGTTTTAAAAAATTCAAAATATTTTATTTCATATAAACCTACAAGGGCACTTATGAAACTTCAGAAGCTAGGTGCACGGTTCCAATTGGTCGTTTCCTATGGAGAAGAGCCGGCACGAAACTCCACGTTGGCAGTAGCCCGCCAGACACGAAACCCATCTGCTCGGAGGATCCTCCCTTTTCCTTATGGATGATGAGGAACATTCCACCCTGTTTCTCAAACCTCTAAACTGGTGACCCCGGACACGAACGTCTGCACAACTTTCATGCAGCATATAATACCTTAGGTATTAATCCCATATCTTACTTGCCAAATGACAGATTGATAGGTGCCTCCTACACTATAGTAATATAACAATAGGTGCCTCTGATAGACAGTGCGACCTTCACGGAGATGCACCTCATCAATAAGTAACACCTACATGAAAATAAAGTGAGTGTCGCAATGCTACGGGTAATAATTGGCCATGTGCTGAATGTAATGAATTTTAATATAGTTAATTTACATTGGAACAAAATTGCATTATAAGTAACTAATATAACATCAAATGACTGATTCCGCTAAATCTGGAAAGAGGACGCTCGGGATTGTGATGGACAAGGGTGGAGGGATACAAAAGGCTAGTAAAAAAGAATGATGGCGGGTCGTAAGCATAGTGGCAGAAAGATTAGATCCTTTCCGTGCTACAGTTGTGATTTGGTTTCCAAACGGAACCAACATTTTAAAGCTCTACGGATAAATATGCCTACAGATACTTATTTCGAAGCATCTGCATTTATTAATATGTCAATTGGATTTTCTGAAATCCATGTAGCAGGTTTGAGGAACTCACATTAAAATCAACTAAGTACAAACCACGATTACTTAATTACAAAAAATCAAACGTTACAAATACGGTCAAACCTAATCAACAACGTCAAAAAACACAGACAAAATAAAAAGGCACTTCTATTCTCGTTTCTGCCCACATACAGACACAACCTGACGCCTATACAATGTCGACTACCTCTGTGACTCACACGGGTTGCGAAATTGTACGGAACCTCGCTGCATCCCACTGTTCACCTACGGAACTCTGATTCTATTGTTCTGTTCAAGTAAATTGCAGTTGGGTAACGTACTCGTAATTAGTATGGGATGTCCCAACGTGGGTTTTAGTGATTAGTTGTTAGTTGGCCTTCGATGTTTACTTTTTAGTTCATTTAAGTGTTATTGCACTCATTGGTGAGTTCAGTCTTACTAGAGCGTATCGTGTTACCCAGTAACTGGGTTGTGGAGGTCAGATAGGCAGTCGCTCCATCTAAAATAGTTGGGAAGACGCTATGCGGCAGATGATAATGAAGGAGATAGTGAGTTCGTCAGTTTGTATTTGTAGATGGGTGATCGCGCGTTCTTTACACATGGATACTCTGCCTTCGAGAGCACGTTAAACTATCGGCATCAGTTGTCGTTACGAGTATGTAGTCAAAAGCTTGATCGTTGACAGCGTCTATTCTTTGATATTGTCCAGAATCTGGGTACTGCGCTAAGGTAGCCCGCGAAATTCAAATTTTCTTTATTTTTTTCATTTTGCAGGTCATTTTGCAGGTTTTATGTTGATTAAAATATGATTTGCGACTGTAACAAATATGGCTTTACATAATTATAATCATTACAATCAGCAATACAACTCCTTAAGTACCTAAGCACAATCGTCAAATGTCATGATTTCATGAAATAGTAATTCAATGCGATTATATGAACTTAGACAGTTGTATTGATACTTTTTATGATTATAATTCTATAAATAAACATTTATACGGCCGCAAATCATATTGAGATCAACATACAACATGATACTGACCTGTAAATTAAAACGTAAGAAAATTTTAATTTCGCGGGCTACCTTCACGCTTGCGCCTTAAGGTTAATCCGTAAAAATACTGAAATCCAGAAGCAAGAAGGAAGTGAAACACAATTCTCACATGGAATCAGGGGGCCTACTCCCTAAGCGATATCCGTATTTTCGGCCGTCGTTACGAGGAGAACGAAGCGCCCGTAACAACGGCCGAAACTTCGGATTCCGGTTAGGGAATAGGCCCCCAGGAACGTTGACCGGACTACCACCTACACAGCTGACCGCTGTCCACAGCTACACATGGGCCTCACCAAATATGGGGTATTATGATCGGGTTAATGCCCGAACTAATCGTAAAAAATAACCATAGTTTCTTGTCGGCTTTTTTACATAAGACCAATTATTTACAAGTATCACGTAATAGCAGATTTGACTACACATTTTCCAGTGTGAGATTGAAAGACCTCAACATGACTCCTTACTGACAGCTACGATAAATCTTCAAAGTTACTAAGTTATTTACGCATATTAGGCGGATGACTAATTTTAACTTTTTAATATTGTCTGACAACTAGAGGTACTGCAGAGGGTAAGGATGCGATATTTTTAGCAAATATACATAGTCATGCAACTTTTATTTTTTTTTCTTCATTTTTAATTTCATAAACCGTGTGACCGATGGGATCACCCTTCGGCAAAAATGACGAACTTCTATACAAACTTTCATCGTTTATTTAGGGTCAGAATTAAAAAAAACTTTTTTTAGTTCTCACTTTCGTTATTTAAGGACCTCTTGTACAAAATCTCATGCGTCTAGCCTAATAGTTGGGCGTATTCTAAATATAAACGTAGGGTGCTAAAATTATTACGCTTTAAAATTTCGAGATCGCTTCGTACACTCTTATTGCTACTTCTCAAAAAAAAATGCATACATGGGCCCCATCACGCTTAGTCCGCCACTGGTCTAGACCCAGCAGGCTGTGCGTTGTCTGTTAGTGAATTAATGAATTTGAGATTTCTGCTAAGGATTCATTAGTAGGATTTAAATTAATATCCTTAACACTAACACTCTCAACTTTTTGCCTAGCGTTTTCCCAACTCTATGGCGGTCGGATATCAGTCTAACCGGATGCTATCTGACCTCCACAACATTGGTAAGACTGGTTCTAAGCCAGCATATTTTGTTCCCCAAACTAGGTTAGCCCGTACAAGAAACGTTCTCGAAAAGCGTTGTTTTCCCGTAGGTACATTAAATTTCACTATCAATTGTATAGTAAACCGCGCTGTACCATCACGCTGGCGCTGTTTGTGGTCGGCAGACAATTTGCGGTGGACGAAAGTTGTGAGATGTAGCTGATGTATGTCTGGGAGATACTGAAAGTTAATCGTTTTTAATGTTTACCGAGAGTTTTAAAATGTAGAATAAATATATAAATAATATGCACTGTGCAATACTGATATCGACGCGGAAATTGTTACCATTTTAGAGCTCTATTGAAAAGGGAGGATCCTGTGACCAGACGTGTGTCGTGTCTGGTGAGCAACAGCCCATCAACGATTGAATGTCGGAAAGTTATATATATGTCGATCGCGCGACAAACTCAGCGCGATGCAGGATTTGTGAGACGCCAGGATTTTGTGTTTGATGCGTAGTTCGAATATAGCGATGTAGATGCCGCCACACGATAAATTCAGCACATGATTTTAGACCCCTTGTCGACCCCTCAGCGTAGAAACCTTTTCACCGGTTATAAAAAAATTGCTACTTATGAGTAAAGCACAGTACAATAATTTTCACGTTCTAAAAGTGCTGATTGCTAGCCTAATTTGAATAAATTACTTTTGATTTTTGATTTTGAAAACGAATGGAACAACTGATTCCTTATTTAATAACCGACGAAAAGTTTCAACGCTGTGGGTTCTAGAATCATGAACGTACTGAATTCATGGTAACACTGCGCGGCGATGTCCCTTACACTCTGTATAAATGCATGTTGTGTCGTAGGCAACCGAATACGAACACTGATCATTTAGTTCAACTTTAAAAGCTCCTTTAAAAGTCCATATTTTAAATGTTTCTGGAAAACTATCAGTTCTCCAACTGAAACATAAATGTTTCCATAACCGTAACATATTGGTATTTTTTATAACTTGCTTCGCGGTCCAGGACTTCCCATGCATCGCAGCATACGTTAATACACAAATCTCGGTAGCAATTACGGCGAATTTTTAATAATACGAAAAATAAATCGAACTGGCGAACCTTAGCGGAAAAGACAATGGCTCAGTCACCGGCCTTTCTCGTCTAGTTTATTACATGCAACAGTCCACAAAATGAGCTCCCGACATGTATATTTTTATTGTCACTTCAATCCGGGCCACAGACCGGGTGCTACTCAAGGGTGCACGGTGCGTGAAACACATCGCCGCATACGCACCGTGTAATTACCCCGGCAACCACTGTGTTTACACATTGTGCGTGGAGTGGGGGATAAGGGATGAGCGCACAGCGATTTTTGAAAGGTGAGAGAAATAAGAGGGCCTCTCTCTTCAACTCAAGCACGCGGTTTCACGAAAGTTCGCAGATATCGAAAGCTAGCCTATTGCCATCAATTGGGCACAAAGCGCGACTCCGCTGTTGACTCAGCTGCTTCTGAGCTTTGCCCGACCTGAGAATCGAACCCAAGAGCACATGCTCAGCAGAGTGCTGGTGACCTCGAGACCAAGCTCTGGTTACTTCAAGAGCCGGGAAAAAGTAGAAAAAAAATACCTTATAGCAATCGATTTTGCACATAGCAAAAACACAATGCAAGATGAGACGCCATATCTAATTTGTTGCATTCTTACACTAAATAAACTAGATATACTTTTAGGTCACTTTCCCCTAGCTTCTGTGGCGGCATCTACATCGCCACATGCGAACTACGCATCCAAAACCTGAAGTCACACAAAATCCTGACGACACGCAAAATCCTGCATAGCGCAAAGAGTTTACCGCGCGAACGAAATATTGTTAACGTCTATCCGACATCAACCATTGGGCAGTTGCCCGTGAAACATGACACCCGTCTGGTCCGAGGATCCTCCCTTTTCTGTAGAGGATGAGTGAACTTTACACCCTGTTCCTCATACCTCGAAACTTCCAATAATAGACATGTTAGAAAACACTTTTACTTTGGGTCTCCTACTTAGTTTCCACGTATAAGTCAGGCTACAACATATATTTCTACGTATTTGCTGAACTGCCTCGTTGGTCAAGAAATCACAAGCGCTACTGCTGAGCATGAGGTCCTGGGTTCGATTCCTGGGTCGTGCATTATCTGGATTAATGCAAGTTTGATGGCAATAGGCTCGCCCCCAATTACATGGAACTTAAACATATCTGGTGAAATGTGGGTGTACTATAGGTGCCCCTCTGCCCAACCCTTCGGGGAAATACAGGCGTGATGTTATGTCTGTATTTGCTGGAATTTCTCAGTAACAGGCCGGAGTTTGGAAATTGGCGACCCCTGTACGTGCATGCGCCTGATCTCTCTCCGGTCGTGTCGGATTGCCGTCCCATCGAACTAAGAGAGTGAGGGAAAAGAGCGTAGATGGCAGGTCTCCGCTGAGGTTAATTAGCTGCCATGGCCGAAATCTGGAGGCAGTGGACTATTTGCTGGAGTATGCCCGCTTCCGTGACCTCTCATGCCTTAGGCCGTTCCAAACAAGCGGTGCGTATCCGGGGAAAGTATAGTTGCGTACTAGAAACAAAATGCTCGTGTCACACCACTTTGTAACGCACGTAGACCGTAACGTGGCGAACCTAGCTAGGCGATAGGATGAGGGATCGAAGATAAGATAGCTTTATCCAGGATGTAAGGTGTAACGCGTTCTAAAATAAAGTGACCCAGTAAGGCCGCGTCATATTTAAAAGCGATCCAAGCGAGAATACGCGATCGTTCGCTACAAATGTCACTGTATGTTCGGAAAACCGGAAAGCGCCATCTGTCGGCACGGTTCCTGGAAACAAATCTTCTAAGAAACTTGTGACATCCACCAATCCGCACTGGGCTCGCGTGGTGGATTACGGATTATTCTCAAAAACAGTTTCAATTAAACCGTTGATTTAAAGGGGGAAAAGAATAACATATCTATAACATAACATAACATCACGACTGTATTCCCCGAAGGGTCAGGCAGAGCTGTGCCTATAGTACACCCACATTTCACCAGTTATGTTTAAATCCCACGCAAGGGGGGGCGAGCCTATTGCCATCAACCGGACACAAATCCATACTTGGGGCTGCTACTGAAAAATTCCAGAAAAACCCTTTAACACTTTTCCCGACTCTGGAATCGAACACAGGACCTCATGCTCAGTAGTGGGTGGGGTATTAACTAAAATAGTAAAAAAAAAACACTGTTTACACAATTTACGTCCAAAACATTAAATTCCTTTCATAACACACTTCCACACCTCTTCAATAACTGTAATATATTCAAACATTACAATTTTGTAACGCCGATAAAGTGAAGTGGGCAAACTGTATAATACCGTAATTAACCTAACACATTAACTGGTTCAGTTCGTTAACAACCAAAGCGGTGCTCGTTTCAATCGGCGATTAAATCATCGAAAATGATGCACTACGGCTCTACCTGGTAACAAAAAATTGTGAAGGTGTAAATTCCTCATGAAGGGGTTCCGTCGATGAATTTTTAAAATTTCAACGCTAATTGCTGCTGATAGCGTAGGTACCTACTTTTTCTTTACAATTCTTCTTTGCGATGTTCAAATCAAAGACTCTTTTGTGAAATTTTACAAGTTACTTCGAATATGTATGTTTCGGAAAAAATAAACAAGCTTGTTAAATCACATGCCACTCTAAAGAGTACCTAGTAATGGTGCTGTAAATACTTAAATAAAAATGCAGGTCTCAACAATAAAGGATAAATGAGATAACACACTCATTAATTTTAATTTAGGTTAAAAATAAGGATTTATTTATCCTTATTTTTAACCTAACAACCTAAATAAATAAATAAAATTCATTTAAATCATACTATTTTTGTCCATATTATATTAGTACCAATTACATTATCTTAAAAAAATATATACAACAATAAAAATAGAATGCACTTCCTACACATTTGCAATAAATTAAATTATTTATGAATGGAAAACGCAATGATCCCAATAGGGGTTTCAATTGCGCCGCATTTTAGCCACGGAACCCTAAATAAGTAAAATTGCAAAAACCTCATTATTATCGGTCCAGTTGTGTTGACGTAAACGCAAGGTCGGCGTTACACAAATCTACTTGTTTTCTTGATTTTCAGCATGTTTTTATACCTTTATTGTTTCGTCATTATTGTTAGAATGGGGCACGCCTTCTCTTGCCGGCTCTTCTCCATAGGAAACGACCAATTGGAACCGTGCATTTAGCTGCTGACGTTCCATATATAATATGCCCATGTAGGTCTATGTGAAATTAAATATTTGAATTTCTCTTGGTGTCTACTATTAGACTAAGATTTAATGCAACAATGAATACCTTAGTAAAATTATAGATAATAATTCTTATATGGAAGTTGCTATCCAAATTGTATACAGATGGTATAGTTTTAAAATTCTTATATTCAATTTAACTACGACAATTTATTGTCTATTAAGATGCTCCATCACCTCACATCGAATCTGAAATTTTATATTAGAAGTAAATGATTCCCATTCACTTCTAATACTCTTATAACATTTCAGATTCGATTTTGAGCATTTCTTTACAATACTGCCTCCCTGACTGCTGAGCATTGGCTTGTAATGTAACATTTCATATTCGATTTCGAGCATTAATGCGAACTGTAATGCTCGGTTCACCTTCCTCATCACTGATGTAACGCTCAATTTGTATCATTACAGTTCGTAACCTGGTTGCGAAATGTAATGCTCGCTTATCCTCACTCACTGATGTAATGCTTGGATCTGAACTGTTACATTACAGGCGAATGCTCGCGGTGAAGGAGCACCTAAAGTCCCTTATAATAAAAACAACACTCGCTTATGGAATTCCCTCTTCCACAGCGCGGTATCCACATCAAAGAGGAAGAAGGAGTCCTCATTCGCGATCCTCGCGGAGGCGCCGGTGTCGCGGCCCTCCAGCCCCAGGTCTCTACCGGTGGACATCAGGGCTCGAAGAGTCTCGCCTTTTAGAGGTTGGTCAAAAAAACCCTTAAAAAAAATATATAAGCCACCGCCAAGGTTGAGAAAGAGACGATTAATGCACTAGGTCACAGTATAAATAAGTAACAGTATTATTTATTTATATATAGAAAACGGCCGCAACGACGCGCTTCGAAATCTCAGTGTATATCAGTGCGCAACAGTGTCGAGTACGTGGCACTTACGCATAGACGCGGAAGGTTTATCTATCGAGTGGCCGTAGGTGATTATTTCAAGGTCATTGCCGAGACATAAAACTGTTACTTTATTATATTGAGATTAGGTGGTAGTATTGGAACTTTCTTATTTGCCATCGATGCGCTAAGAAAAAGAAGTGTTGTCAAGTTTCATGAAAGGCGATCCCTCTTTCAGAAGCAGTTCAAATATAAACATACATAATTAGTAAGAAAACCACCCATGAACTTATAATTTCAATTGTATGCCTAGTAATATAAAGGCAGAAAATCTTTGCAGCTAACAGAAATACGCCTATGCACGATTAAAGCAATGTAAAAAAGAATATAATTTTTTATGATACCAATTCCTCAAAACACGTTTTTTTCATCTCCAGGTCGTGGTTTCCGCGAAGAGACTTCCCGCCACAATACTCCAAAGACTTCAGCAGCAAACTCCAGATCAAACTCACCTCCGAGAAGAAGAACCAAGTCCTTATCCAGGATAGACAACATGGCTCAAACAGCCACGTTACCCTTACCCATCCACAATCTACCTAGACCACACTCTCCTAGAAACTTCCTCAAAGAAAACATTGAAGAAGTAAGAGAAGCCAGTGAGCTGAATAGAGAAAAACATGAGGCTGAAGCTGAGAGAAGAAGAATAGAGGAAGAAGAAGCTATTCTTAAAGAAATGGGAGTCTTAGATAAATCCAAATCTGGATCTAAAAGTCTTGTTGCATCGAGGACCAATTCTAGAAGCAATTCTCCTAGTAAAGTCAATTTGAGATCTAGAGATAATTCTCCGTCAGCAATTATACATTATGAGAATATTCCTGCTAATAGCAAGGAGTTTGTTAACCCTGATGATGATATCAGAAAGCCTGTGCCACACAGATCCCGAGTTCGATCTGTGTCTAAATCTCAACCTCAATCCAACAATGGATCGCCAAAACATTCTAAGATTCCTAAACGTCAAAACTCAGTTTCTCCAACGAGAAGTAGCACAAAACGAGAACCATCGATGTCTAGGAGAGCTTTTGAAAGTAACCTGAATAAAAATCAAAGATTTATTTCCAGTAGTACAAGCAGTATTCATGAGACCATCAGAATTGGGAGTCAGGTTCACGACAAAAGAGCAAGTAAAAGTACTCAACACTTGGAAATATCTCCCGCACATATTAAAGGCAAACCTCCAATTTCTCCTGGAAGAGGAGGTCCACCCCCTTCAAATAGAACTATAAATGCTAAAAGACTATCTCCCATAGTTGGAACTCCAAACAAAAGTCCTACAGATGACTTGAAACCAAGTTCGGCAAGAACGAGCTTAAAACCCACACCGATGCCAAGAAAAACAGTGAAAACTGCTGGTAACACACCTGCTACATCTAGATTGACTTCTAGACAGCCTAGCAGGACTGTTAGCAGAGATCCCAGCCCCGATAAACGGAAAATCAAACCGGTTACAAAACCTATGACTAAAGGCGCAACAAAACCGGTTAGTAGAGCAGCAAGTACAAGAACTACTCAAAAACCTTCAGTGACAAGTAAACCAGAACCTAAAAAGCCTGTAAGTCGAACAAACAGTATGAAAAGCCTTATAAGGACACCTAGTACGAAGAATTTAGCAGAAAAACCACCTCTAAAGAAAACTAACAGCAGGAAAGACATGAACGAAAAGGCACAATCTACGAGTAAAATAAACGAAGTTGGTGCTAGGAAAGATTCAGTGAAAGATCCTAAGAAAACTTCAAAAGGAAAAGACGAAGATAAAGGTAAAGTAAAAAGTACAAGGAGCACAGATTCGATGACTGATTCAGACAATGTAATGAAACAAGACAACGAGACGCAATACGATAAGAGCACGACCGAAAAAAGTGAATTGCTCGTTTTAATGACAAAGAAAAACATTATTTCGATGACTACCGCGGCAATAACTTCTCAACCTTTGGAACTTGTATCTACTGTTACTAACCAACTACCAGCTGCTTTTGAAAAAGCTAGAGAGAAGGGTATTTTTGAAAGACTGAATTCAAAAGAATCTCTTGTAGGTAAAGATGATACAGCTGAAAAGCCTGCGAAAGTGAATCATGAAAAAGAACCAAGTCCACCAAAACCTCACAAACGCACAGAACATAAAGAGGTTGTAGAAGAAAAAGTTGAAGAGAGAAAACCTCCACCGAGGCACAACAAAAATAATCATGAAATGAAGCCTTTATTCACAGAAGATCAAATGAAACTAAGGCTTCTACAACCACCATACAACAACCCTCAAGTGGAACGAGCAAAACAAAAGATAGAGGCTATTCTAAAAGAACCTGAAGTATCTACAGAAAATATCCTAACCGCCTCAGCAAAATCGAGAGAACTCAAAAACACCTTAAAGGAAGCAGCTGATAAAGCAAAGACCGATGCAAAAGAATTAAAAGACGAAGCAGCAAAAAAACTAACAGACATTAAAGACCAAGCTGTCAAACAAAACGAGAAAATGACCGAAGAAATACGATCCGAAGTTACGAAAATCGTTGACAGCATCATCACTCCTATTGAACAGCCAAAAGAAATCACAGAGAAGAAAGATAAGGTAAAAGATATCCCAAAAAAGATAGAAGAAGTAAAAAAAGATATAGAACCAATAGTGACAGTCGTGAATGAGAAAAAGAAAAATGGCGGAACGAGTATTGCTGAGAAAGTGAATGAAACTCTAGTGAAAGGTGAAGGCGATATAGAGGTGCAAAGTTCGAATGTGTCCACTCCAGGAGTCGATAAGATAACTGTGAATAAGAAGATGGCGGACGGGAACGGGTCTGATAGATCTGCTCAAAGTAATGGCGGGTAAGTCTTTATATTTAATTTGTTTTACTTCTTCGTCTTCGTCACAGCATTTCCGAATACATGCCCCATACGGCTTTCAGTCTTACCTAAGTACTAATATTTTGCATGACCTCATAATGAAATAGGCATTGGTCAACGTACAGGTCAATAAGTGACTAAGTGCCAGAAATTCATAGAGATGATCCATCCCATCGCCCGCGCGTTTTCGCTTAGCGCTCTTACTGACTTTTTTCTTTTTACTCGTCACCTTAGGGTTGTAGCGCGATGTTACATAACCTCCCTCTTATACAATTGTCTATTAGGTCCCAAATAAAAATAACATAAATTGCAAGTGAACTGGGGGTGCAATATTGAATTATGCATTTTTACCTAAACATTGCAATAATTGATTCTTTAGAGCTTTGACTTGTGATCTCTTGAACTCTGTTCCTGAAATTATCAAATAACTTTTCTCTTTCTGGGCGGAGCGGGAGCGGGAGGGCGTGTCAGACTCTTACTGACTAAAACCCGCCCGTGTACCTTCAGTGTTGGCTGTACGTTGCCAGGGGCCACGGTATCCCTTTCGGACTTTCCCGCGACCCCGGCGGGCATCGGTCCTAGCAGACCCCTTCTGCTGTAACCCCTAATATTATAATATCGTGTTAGTTGGTACGCGCCTTGGGCGGCCCACGCTGATACAGCATTTGCGCTAGAGTCGTGGGATGTTATGACTAGCACCCGGCGACACGCATCCGTAGGGATAAGAACTTAGTATTAAATTACGAACACTGTATTTGATTTAGGTTTTGGGCTATATTTTAGTCGTCGTTAAAACGTCTTCGCGACTAGATTCATTTTTTACTTTAAGAAATTTTCGGCAGTGCCTCCGGTAGTTAAATATATACTAAATTAAATGACGAACTATTCAAATAAATACAAAAACAAATAGAGGTCGAAGTACTCGTTCGCACCGCTGTCATTCGGAAACGTGTCCAGAAGAACAATGTGATATAGCTGTAGTTCAAATAGATACTAGCAGGTAAACTGTTTTTTTTTTTTAATTAGGAAACAAAAGAAACGGTTTGCAATTCACACGTGGTAGAAGTGAAACCTTCAAAAAGGATGGCTTTAGTAAACACGAGTAGAGGGGGTTCGAAGCAGAGCACAAAGAGAACCACGAATATAAGAAACACTGTATAATGCTTCCTATCTCATTTTCTCCCACGTTAAATCTTATGAATTTATGTGTCCGTCTCTTTTTACGGTCGCTTTTTCGTTTCACCGACTTTCAAATCACAACGATGCTTAAGAAGTTTTCACTTCAAAAAGTAAGCTTAATTTGAGTTTTTTTTCTTCTCCACAAGCAGAAAGAAGAATTTTATATAATGCTGTTTACTCATGCTGTGTCATTACTCTTTTAAACGCTCGTCCAATACCTCGTACGTGAAATGAAAGGTATATCCCTCAGAGATTGTTTTCAATGTGCTTTCACTACAATCCTTAATGATTGATACATAAAATAAAACCCCTGTGTATAATGCTGTGCATATCAATCAACTTATTTGCATTTACGATAGCGGATATTACGCTACATATGACAATGTTTTCATTCTATTGGTTGGGCATCCGTTAGTGAAAGTTTCCTCGGTCGACGAGCTGTTATGTTGCATCCTCTTGGGTCCAAAATAGAGAATAGGTAATGCATCCTGCTTTATATACAAGAAGTTCTTTATTATTTCCTTATATATTCCTCAACATTCACCGACATTTTTCACAATAGATTGGTCTTTCCTTAAGTACTACTATTTTATTTTGGCCTGTTCCAAAATGGATAATTTGGTTCCCTATACCACGACTAGTAGAAGAAGACGGAGAATAAATCCCCTATTTAAATCCCTTAAGGAGTGAATTTTCAATAAATCATCCCTAGTGCTCACTTTTGTTATAAAAATAACTTTTTTGCAAAATTTTCAGTCAGTGAATTTGAGATTTTTATATTCTGAAGGTGGGCAACGTCGCAAATAGATGTCAAATATCTCACTGTTTTGATTAATTTAGCAATATTACTGTGTGGAAATAAAAAACGTGGCTAACTAGCGAACTAGAATATTGATTATGAAATGCAATAATTAATATCGTAACACCGAATGTTTAGTTTTAGATGTAAAAAAACTATTTGGAAACTTTCCAAATGCGTTTTCTACACCTAGAATGGGTACAACATCAAATTCAATGTTATAATTGCAATATATTATAAATATTCTAGTTCTCTAGTTATCCACATTTCTTATTTCTATTCAGTAATATTGCTATAAGAATCAAAACAGGTAAATATTTGACAGTTAATTGCGACGTTGCCAACTTTTAGGATAAACCCTGTTAAGTAGAGTCTTTTACATACGACTCCATCAAACGTCACTCATTATATCAATCTCACGCGTGTCTACATCAGCCCAGCAGTGGTCCTACAACTGGCCAGTATGCGGTAACGAGGGTGGTATCGACCGCGTGGCGTGACCACCAGCTAATTAGCATACGGTGTAGGTAGGGCTGCAGCCAACGGATAGAGAAATGTATTGCTTGCACTTACTTTTATTTATTTTGGGGAGATAATCTTTTTGGGGGTCGAGATTGGAAAAATGGGGTCAAATTTTTGGGCTAACGGAAAAAGACGGTGGTTTGAGAGATTCGTTTTTGGACATTATTTCAGCTTTTAAATGAGCTTGTATATTTATATTTTTATATTCCCCACATATGAAATTGGCGTTTTTTTTTTCTCACAAATAGAGAATCTCGTCACTTCTATGATTTAAAATATTCATCAATTGCTTGGTATTATATCGAATAATGACCATCATAGACAACTACCAATAGTAAAAAAACCTTATTACTAATAGTTTTCTAAACGTAAAAAATACCTTAAAAATGACTCCTCATTTTGTTAGCAGAAAGACCACTATTTGTTTTAACTTAGCCAAAACTTATTTTTGTCGCTTAATCTAAGTGGCATATTAGGTTATCTTAGTTTTTAAACATTAGTGCATAAAAGTTTTAAAACATTAGTGTTCATGGTTGTTATATAAATTAAGAAAATGTTAGTATGAAAAATGCAACTTCTTTAAAATTCTCCATACAAAACGCTGATTTCATAGGTGGGGACCCAATATGTTTTGTAATTTGATAAGACCGGGATAAATACCTTCAATTTACTTAATTGTTAATAAACCTTGGTGCTGCTGTAAAAATCGCTCAGATATTTTCAGTGCCCACTAATATTGCATATGGATAGGTACAGAAGTTTTAACAGTTTTAATTGATCAAAGGTAAAAGGACATTAGGTAGGTACAGAGTTCTGTAAAGATGGTATAAATAAATTCTCTCTTCGAACATACATTGTTTTACAGGTAAAACACCATAGATTGTCAATCACCTTATGATATTTGTTGCTTAAATACAAGCAAAATCAGCCTATAATGTTGCTGCTATGGTAATGGTGGTCTGATAATAAAAAAAAACCCACAATCTTTTTCTCGTTATTTATTGAATACTTATCTTAGGTTCCTAATTATACCTAACGCTCAATGCTCATGTTTATTTCTACCATGGACAATAAATGTTTGCGTCTAAAGAATATCCAAAATATTGTTGGCAAAAATATTAATTTTGGTACTTTGAAACTCAAATAGCAGCCAGGGGGTTAATTTTAGACTTTCGTTGTGGTAGTAAAAAATGTTCAAGATGTTATTTCCCATAAGAAAGCATTTCTTTTTTTCTGGCTGGCACTTTAATTTTGGGTACGAAATGAATAATAGCATACGGTTCTAGGAAATGCCGGTTTCCTCACGATGTTTTCTTTCACAGTTTTGAGAGCAGTGGTGATAAAATAATTTACACAAAGTATAGTGCCTGCTTGGGTTCGCGGCCTTTACCACTGCGCCAACACTGCTCTCCAATATTTACCTATTGAAGGTCTTCAATTCTCTTTTAACACTTACCAATCTCTCCCATTTTGACCTAAATCAACCCACACACGACCAACAGTTCAACAACCAAGGTTGCCGCGTTCTCGATTACCACGAATTACTTTAGCTTATATTAACTTAATTTCCGTTGCGTAAAAATCCGCCATATTAAATTTTGGCAGCCCTATTGACGATGGTGACGCGGCACAAAAATTAGGGCATATCATACCTTGCGCTAAAACCGTCCGCAAAAGGAAATTAAAATTGATCTTCTATCATGACGTCTGAATTATATTTTATGATCAGATCTAAAAATAAACATTCTGGAATTTACTTACATATATTTATATAAACTTTGCTTCAAGTTAAGTGATGATTAGCGACTGCATAACCATACATTTTTAACATTTAAACGTCTCTTAACTTTAAGCAACGTTTACTAATAAAGGAGTCAAATGAATGTAATGTGGTACCTAATTACTTCAACATTTTAGGGTAAAGAAAAACAGTCGTCATCATTTCATACATCGCATAAATTCATGTTTAATTACTCTACGACGACATTGTGGGCGTTCATTCTAGAGCAAGTTGTCAACAACGCTTAGTAGATATTCTGTATAGGTGATTTAACAATGACGATACCGTAAGCTATTTTAATATTTTTCAAGATCTATCTCAATTTATTATATTTCTAAGAAGCGGCCAATAGTTTTCTTTTAAATCGAGGTTTTCTTCGTGTACATTTTCCATACCATTTCTATCTAGTGAAGTTAGATTTTTAATATCAGGCGCACAAACAAGCATTTTCATTTTGAAATATCTTTATTAATTATAATACATCGGAACAATGAACAAAATGCACTTATCGTAAGCTAAATTAACTCATTATAATTAAGGCACTGTATGAGGCTAGCGAGTCACCTTTGAAAGCTTACGAAATATATTTTTAACTGCAACATAAACTTAACACACAATAATAATAATAATAAGAGAACTGGCGCAAGCCTGTAGTGCTTGACACTAACGATCGCAAGGAGGTATGGCAGAGTAAGGAGCTTCACGGACGCTTTTTCCGGGCCCTACATGGACCCGATGTAGATTTTCTAGCGTCCGTAGCCTGGCTGCGTTTTGGTGACCTCTTTGGGGAAACCGAAGGTTTTGTCTGTGCTATTATGGACGAAATTATCATGACGAACAACTACCGTAGATTTATTGTGAAAGACGGCACGGTTGACATCTGTCGGGCATGCCACCGTCCGGGAGAATCAATCTGACACATTATCTCCGGCTGTTCTCGTCTAGCTAACGAAGAGTACTTGCATAGACACAACCTTGTAGCCAGGATTATCCATCAGCAACTTGCTCTGAAATACAATCTTGTGGAATCGGAAGTGCCGTACTACAGGTATGTGCCCGACCCAGTTCTCGAAAATGGAAATATCACATTGTACTGGGATCGATCCATCATCACTGACAGGACTATTGTTGCCAATAAACCTGATATAGTGGTGGTGGATCGAGTAGAGCGGCGCACAATGATAATTGACATAACGGTCCCGCATGACGGGAACCTCGTGAAAGCTGAGAAAGATTAACAAATCAAGTATCTTGACTTGGCTCACGAGCTTGTTGACATGTGGGATGTGGACTCAGCGATCACTGTGCCGATAGTCGTATCAGCCAAAGGCTTAGTTGCCAAAAGCCTCGACCAACACCTAAGGAGGCTCTCGTTGGGCAGCTGGATCAAGGTCTTGATTCAGAAAGCGGTACTTCTGGACACGGCTCGCATTGTCAGGAGGTTCCTCTTTCTGGAGCCCTGACCGCCGGTAGCTTGGACCCTGTTCCCGATACCGGTGGGCTACTATTTTTTATATTTTTAAATGTTTTAATATTTTTTATATTGTAATATTTAAAAATGTAATTTGTAAGTATTTAAATGAAATAAAAGAGATAATAATAATAATAATTGCTTTATTTTCAGGCAACTAAGGCCCATAGACAGAATACACAAAATAATCATAGAGAATAATAATCATAATCAATGGGTACATGATGAATTGATGAAACACAAATAAACAAAATACACAGTTACTATAAATAAAAAATTACACAATTAATACACAAACAAACATATTCTACGACAACGTTCCACAATTCTTGAACCGAGTCACACAACTTACGACCCCAAACCAAGGCATTGTTTTGATAATAAACTCAAGCTTTTCACATTGTACGGCATACAATGACGCCTTTGTTCATTAATATCATTACCCCTTTCTTTGAACACTCATCAATGAATATAAAACTTTCATTAAATGCCTTTCATTTGTGGAAAAGCTTTATTAAAACCCCTTGAATAATAATTATTGCAGCATTGGCCAATAAACTGGGCTATCAAATCCATGAAGAGTTTTTCAGATCCGACTGACTGGTAGTTTCATCCATAGATTAGCGCGTTCCAATTCTCCAGCTTTATTTTTATCATACAATGCCGCCCATGGGCATGTTACCGTAAAAAATATCGAAAATTTACTAAATAAGGCCTCCCGCTTATATAGTAAATTTTCGATAATTTTTCCATCGATATTTTCTCTTTTTAATATTTTCCATATAATATAATTTTTTTGAGTATTGTTAGGAACCTTGCTTTATATTTTTTGCCATAGGTTATTGGCTCAATTTGGATTATGTTTAATATTTCAGAAATTTGATAATTTTTCATGAATATTCAGAAAAATACGGGCGGTCAAATGCCCATGGGCGACATTGTATTCGTAGAGACCGTAGATACAGATACTGAGGTAGAATACTTGTTATTATACAGTCCACCCGAGTCAGAGTCAGCCAGAGTCTCAAGAGTATGCGTTCTTGACACCTGTCAGTTCCATACTAACGATTATGTGTTTTGTGAATTTGATCTAATTGTCCAAATGACAGTGGTCACGCATTCTCTCGACGGCTGGACTGTAGTTTAGAATTTTAGACTACGATTGGGTTAAAAGAGGATACTGGTTTCCATTATGGTAGCATAACTTTTCTTTTTTTTTCCACCGGACGCGGCAGCAGAGAGATAGACTAGTTAGATAATCTAGATATTCGCTGCTCGGCGGACGGCAAGGCAGAATATTTTAAATTTACAAACGTAAATTCGTACGTATCGCATGGTAACAAGATATAGTAGATTACAAAGCTCAGAGGCCGACCACGGAGCATGAACGGGGATTTCTCTTTGCATGAAGAGCGCGGTGGAAGGATACCGCGGCGGGATGAGAGGCATGCGACGGTATGCGCCGGAGTCCGCTAGCATACGAAAGAGAGGCAGTGCAAGCGGGGGTGCACTCCGTATTTCCGCCGTAGGCATGCCGCGGGATGCTCCTCGGCAAATCCTCCTCGATGCCGTCCATCCCCCGCCATCTGCCGTGTACGTTGGCCTTTAGTGGCGTATAAGGAAAAGCATAGGTATAACTCTGAAATTAATAACAATGTTATACCTAGCTATCATTTTCCTAATTCCTAAAAATTGAGTCTAATTTGTGTGTGCATAACAAAATATGTTATAGCCATGAACATAATATTTATTTGAAGAAGGAAGTGGCGGTTGTAAGGAATTTAGTCGGTTAACGAGGCGTGAAACAATGTACTTCTTATCTTATTATAAAAGTAACATACAAACTACTTATATAAAATACATTTGTATGTACATTTTCCTAACAGACACACACTTAAACACACATAGGAATCTTTGGCTACCACAAGTAAAGCGCGCGTCGCTTCGTGAGATAAACATACTGTAATCGCTACCTATCGAGATCCATTCAGGTCTATGCAATTACGAAGTCTAATAAGACCCAATAGTTGCATAGCTCATGTTATAATGATGGCGATTTCAATGAAAGTCTCGTAGTAAACGATAGCGCAAGTACTGTGATTTACCCACGATCGTCACACGAGATAATCTACAATAACACCACAACATTTAAATTATGGGAAAGATCTCCCTTTTGTTGTAGCTAAGTATATTATGGTCCATTGAACTCTTTACCTAAGTATGTTTAACGCTTAGAGTATATAACACAACGTAATCACTGAGATAAACGTAATTACAAGAAACAAAGGAAGATTGTTTGACCCCAAGCATACAGGGTGTTAGGCAGATGGTTGAACATACGAAAATGGCGGATCTTTATAAATTCCTTTTTTAAATTTTATTCGATATTCATCGTTGCTTAAAGTTCAAACGTTAATAATTTCATTTAAAAATAAAAAACCAGCAATTTTTTTTTTTCATCTTGATTATTTGTAGAATCTAACTTTAAGTAAAATAAATTTTTGTTTGTAAGTAATTTTCCGTGAGTGACGTGTGAGTTCCGTGGAAAAAGGCCCTGGCAATTAAAATTGACGAATTATTCTAGTTGATTTAAACAAAATTGTGCATATTGCTTTAGAATGGGCATGAACCAAAGATGTTTTCCTAGAATTAGAACCATTCTACGAGTATCACTCTTAGTTTTTTTTAACGCGGTTTTAATCCGGGCTATCGGTAATTAATTTTAATTTTTTGTAGTATAAGGGTTCGTAATTTAATTTTCTGGCAATCATCTGCGTCAAATACGTGTTAATAAGCTGTCAAATATTTCACTGTTTTTATTAATTTGGCAATATTACTGTATGGAAATAAGAAATATGGCTAACTAGTGAACTAAAATATTGATTAGAAACAATAATTAATATCGTAACACCGAATATTTAGTTTTAGATGTAAAAAACGTATTTGGAAACTTTCCAAATGCCTTTTTTACACCTCAAACGATAACAACATCAAGTTCAGTGTTATAATTGCAATTAATTATTAATATTCTAATAGTGAGCCATATTTCTTATTTCCATACAGTAATATTGCCAAATTAATCAAAACACAAAAACAAACACGTAAATATTTGACAGCTATTTGCGATGTTGCCAACTTTCTGTATGAACGCTCTTAACCCGGAGATCGACCCCATACGACCATACGCTCAACTATCAGGCTTGCTACCACCAGACCAAACGAGTTAAATAGGTATCTTCTCCAGTTGGTTCAGCACACACACAGGAACCTGACCATTAACCAAGCCTCTCTTAATCACCATCATCACTGCTGAGTATAGGCCTCCTTCCTTCTGCGTCATGCTTCCCTGGTCTGTGCGAGTCTCAACCAGGTCTCACAGGAATCTTCTCGTCTGCATGCAATGTATAATCTTTCTACTGCTGGAAGACCGGCCTCCTCTCTGTGAGAGGGAGTGGGCCGTAATCCACCACGCGGACCCAATGCGGGTTGGAAAATATCACATGTCTTCGAAGTTTTGGTTCTAAGACATGCCGGTTTCCTCGCGATGTTTTCCTTCACCGTTTAGAGAGCAGTGGTGATGAAATAATTTACACAAAGTAAAGCGCCTGTCAGGGTTCGAACCTTTGACATACAACTCGTAAGCCGCGGCCGTTAACACTGGACCAACACTTTTTTTTTTTTTTGATGGTGGGAAATTATCAAATAACTTCTCCCGCTCTGAGTGGAGCGGAAGGGCGTGTCAGACTTTTACTGACTAAAACCCACCCGTGTTCCTTCCGTTGCCTGTGTGCCGGGGCCGCGATATCCCTTTCGGACAAACTCGTAACCCTGGCAGGCATTGGCCGTTACTGGGAGGCATTGGCCCGACGGCCTCCACTGTCTGCGTTTATAATTAAAACGAGGTTTAGATGTTCGTTATGTAAATTCTAAAGCGGTTCAATTTCACTGACCGTTTGAGTGACGTCACCTCTTGACTACTCGTGCCGAAGAAAATGCTGACTCATGTTATTATTAATAATAGTGGTGAGTTAGTAGAGAGGAGGTAATGGAATACTCATCGTAGTTAGGATTTTGCCTCCTTTTATGGAGCGTAAGAGTGAGAATGAGAACATGAAAGGGCGATGCACAGAAGTATCAACCACAATACCTATTTCCATAGGGTGAAAGCTGTCTTCATCTTCATCTTTATCTTCATAGAGTTGCTTGTGCAATTTTACCGTGATTACTTACTGTTGTGTGTGTTCATTGGGTTGGGTTACGGTGCTGACCACACGTTGTATTTACGCCCAAAATTTTAAATTAAGCTGTCCAGAGGATGTCCAACTGACGATTGTTACATTTAAGGTTGCGTATTTGACAGCTTTGTTTAATATCGTCCGATTGTCGTCTCTACTTTATCAATCTAAGATTTAATATCCTTCACATGAGTCCTACCAATCCTGCATTATCCTTCTGCACCTACTGCTATTTCAGTTCCTGCTGCTAACAACTGGCCCAGTTCTATTGTAATCTATGCTACTTAGTGCAAGTACCTATACTCTAGGCTTCTATCTACCCGCAGCCTTCGCATAGGGTCAATGACCTGCAACACAAGTGCACATAATACTTTAAGAACCATTAAAATAAATTGAGTCATAATTTTTCCAGTATAAAAGAACTCGTAAAATTGTAAATTAGAGATACAAATCTATTTTCTATTTGCACAGTGTAAAGATGGCCGCCATCTTGGATATTGCATGCAATGACGTTTAATGCAGGGATTCGTTTTTTTTTTTGTAGTAATTTCTTTTTGGGAGGGTTTCGGTCTGTCAGCACTGTTGAGGGATTGGGTTCGAGCTTCGAGTCCAAGACGAGTCTAAAAATGTTTTTTTTATTGTGTACTGAACTACGAAAATAGTAAAGGTTCAAACTTTGTCGTTTATATCTGTTTCAAACGTTTCTCTTGGTCGTCATTCGTCGGTGGTAAATGCTATAGTAGTAGTTGCTTGTTTGCTGATGACCTAGTTCTCAAAGTTTTTTTTTTTTTAAGCTGGGTTTGAGCTCTGTATTTGGAATTGGAAATCTTTAACCGATATTGTTCTCGTCCACCGCTATGTGTAGGCTTGATTATTTATTTAGGGTTATTTAGAGTTCCTTAGGTTTAAAGATAAACATTTATCGATTAAATAAATGTTCTAACCTAAAACGTAAGTAAAAACTGTCAACTACAGAACCTGTACGTTTCTACAAAGGTCCACTTTTTAACATTCTTTCTGGCCAAGGCTCATTACGTCTGTACACGCTACGACCGACACGTAATTCTTGGCATTCGATACTGAAGCAGCCCTTAAGAAATGGTTCCACCTCCTAGTTCGCCCTCGAGCGTTGAACGCCACACCCGCCCTCGAAACACAACAAATGGCGCGAAAATTATCATAAACAATATGGAGATGTGGCACTAAATCTTTTTGCCTTTGCCTCAAAACAATAACAGTGTCTGTGCTTCCTTTTGGCGCGAACATTTTGAATTATGAATGAATGTGTGGTGTTACGGTTTTGGTTTAAGAAAGTGTTTTTTGTAGCAGTGCTTCCATGTAACGAAAAGTAGTTGATTTTGCTTGTTTTTATCGGCTTTTTGTATATTGGTAGTGTTTTGATCTTGTATTAATAATGATACATAACAGGACTGTGTATATTTTGCCAAATGAACTACTGCCGAAGAGGTATGGCGATGAAAATAGGTAAATATTGTGACTTTACTTTACTTATGTAAAGATTTGACCGTGACATTATAGGAATTTTAATTACATCAACGCTACTTTTTTATCGACTCACTCAAAAAAAGAGGTTATTTTGTGGACGATTTTTCTTCAGAATTTTCTATCGATAAATTCAAGAAAACTTCTTTTAATTATATAAACTGTTTATTGCAAGTTAAATTAATTTTAATTGGTACTACAAGTAATGTGTTTAGTTGGCACATGGCCGTATTTACCCGTCACAGGCCACCGGAAATAGGCACATGAAACAAGGCCTCCACTTCCGGTGGACGAAACCGTAATAACAGAGTTGTAAAAATTATAATTTCTATCTAATGGGGGCAGAAAAGGATATTTGGTTATATGATGAATGTTTCCAAACTCTTCCTTGTCCATTTATCAATACTCATTTCTTTACAAATTGTTTTTTTTTTTACTTATTTTAAAATGATTCATTCTAATAACACATAATTTTCCTAAATTCTAGACTTATACCTCTTATACCAGGCCTACCAATGCTGCAAAGGTAATAAGCACCAGGAACAACAAACCGGGCATAATAAGCATGAAATAATTTGAAAATCAATTAACCACTATTTTAAGCACCGTCGCTTTGTTTGATAAAGAGACATGTTTGAGCCCAATAGTCACTGTAGCCATGGTTTATATTAGTGGCTAAGGCGTTGCACTCATTGATGGACTTAGGCTCGTTCTAAATTAAGCCACAAGCCAGTCACAACACACGGGTCTTCACAACAACGACTTTGGGAATCAAAGACTAGGATATTTACAAAAGAGAACCCAATAGTAGCTGAACCCTTTTATTTGATAGGTACTGCACATTTACCAGTGTTTTTTAACCAAAGAAATAACCCCATAGCGTACTGCAAACTTGCAAATGAATAGTTAAAGTTATACAAACTAGATTCTAGATAGATAATAAGTACAGAAACTAAAACTTTGTAAACAAAAACTAATTTATCTTTTAAAAGAAGCTATCTAATGTCAAGGTAGACCTTGACATTAGATAGCTTCTTTTACCTAGACTAGACTAGTCTTTTACCTAGACTGCAAACTATGACAAAGTATTTCATAAGCATGTAACTGTATTTGCATTGCTAAACGAAGTGAACTATCGAGCAATGCTCACTTTCCTAAATTACTTAATAATAATTTATTTCAATTAGGTTTTGACTTATTTAGTACCACCTCTAGTATCATAAAAATACACGTAACACATCTGATGAGACTGGATAGCCAAATCCAACACTCTCAAGATAACACTTGGGAAAATGATCAATAAAGCAATACAAAAGTTACTGTAACCAAAACTAATCAACAATCTTCAACTCTCAGGTTCCCACAAAGCACTAGTACAACCCCAAAACCTCCAGCGAGGACCAAGAAAGAAGCAAAAGAGACTCCTCCAGCAGAAGTAAGAGAAACTTCAGAACCAACAGAATCTTCAGAAGAAAAACCGAAAGAACCCAACTTCTGCCAAAGGCTCATGAAGAAATGCAAGTCAAAATGTTGTGCCTGCTGCACCAAAGGGGAAGAATCGGAAGAAGATGGAGATAAAGAGAGAGTGAGAAAGGAAGAGGACATGAAGGAAGGAAAGAAAGGGATGATGAGTAAACTGAATTGTTGTAAGAAGAAGGTAGATGAAGAAAAGGCTGAACAAGAAATTAGGGATATGGAAAGGGCTGCTGGTAAAGTGAGTACATTCGAGTTTAATACCTACATTTGTTCGGTACATATTTGCAACCGAACAGTTCAAAACGTCTGCCTGTGTGCATTTCCATAAAGGTATTCTATCGTAATTATGGTACATGTTTGACTATCAATCGGCTAACTCAAACCAAATCAAAATATCGTTTAGTGTTAATTTATAAATAATTATAAATTCTGGTTAAATATGGTAAAAAGAAGTAGTATTTCAAGCAAAATTAAATTGGAATGGCGCTTTTCCTTGAACTGCCAATCCAACTATGACAATTTAAATGACGAGCTATTTTTGGCTAGTTTCAGCTGCGTGTCTAATACGAGTACGTTTAATTATTGTAAACTATACAACGTCGGCCATGGGCACATGCCCGCCTGTATTTTTAATAATATTCATGAAAAATTATGGAAAATTAACTTTTAAAGGGGGGGTTTATCTTTAATATTTTTCATGTTATTTTTTTTTTTTTTTTTTTAGTAGCGTTTGCTATATTATTTATTTATTTATTTCCAACTTACATCTATCATAATTACAGGATAATCTATTGAAGAAAGAAAGAAGAAAGAAAATAAATTTATTTGACTCAGGTTAAGGCACACAATATTCACACAAAAACAAAAAAAGAAAACAGAAAAAAATAAAAAAAAATAAAAAAATAATAATTAAAAAAAAATATTGCGATAGCGTACTTATCTAAGTCTTATCCTAAATTATTATTGACTTATAATTTTAATTTATTACAAATAATTCATTATATCTCCTATTTTATTGGCTCGATTTGGATTCTGTTTATTATTTCTGAAAGCTTATGAGTTATTTTATCGGATTAACTAAAATAGTTTAATATAATTTGACAACTATAAAAAAAAACGGAGGTGAAGACATTTTTTTCTAAATAAAATCAGTATTTATTTTAAAAAACACAAGTTTAAGTCCATAAAATCATAGCGGGATATTGAAAAAATTATAAAGATAGACCCCCTTGTTTAAGTTAATTTACGATAATTTTTCATGAATAATCAGATAAATACGGGCGGGGCATATGTCCATGGGCGACATTGTATAGCTTTGGCCCGCAGCTTCGCCCGCGTAGATGCCGGAAATTATCCCAGGGGATAGTACTATCGGGATAAAACTATCCTATGTCCGATTCCAGGTTGTAGTTTACCCATGTGCCAAAGTTGTAGCAGACAGATAGAGTTACTATCGTGTAATAAGAATATTGTTATGGAAGTATCGATTAATGAATCACAATAACGATAATCTTTTTCCCAGGCCTCAATAGAATACGAAAACGAAACGAAACCCAAGCGTACGCTACGCGACGTGTTCTGCGGCTGCTGCGGGAGGCGGCGACGTGTAGCGGACACCGGCTCCATGCCCCGCAACGTTGCGGAGTCTATGTCTCCGGCTCCAGAGGAGGAGGTGGGCTGCTGCGGTAGGAAGAAGAGGACGATTGAGAGGAGGGACAGTATATTGAGTGATAGACCTCCTACCAGGTAAGCTTATACCTGTATTGGTTTTGTTATTAATGAAATTATACTACAAACCATGTAGCAGATGGGATTTCCCATTGACAAAAATGACGAATTCTAAACAAACTTTCATCCACTATTTAATTTAACCCCTTTAGGGGATGAATTTTCAAAAACATTCCTTAGTGCTCTCATCTTCGTTTTATAAGAAAATCTAGTGCGAAATATCATGCTTCTAAATTCAGCGGATTAGGCTGTGCGTTGTCTGGCAATGAATTTAGGATTTCTATTAAGTAGAATATACTGTACTATAGTGTAAGTATAAAATACTATCGTAGTACATGCTATTAATTAGTGACCATTCGTTTTTATAATAATGCAGTTATTATGTAGTTTTGAATAAATAAATTTAACTATGCTCATCTTAAATCGTTATTTAAATTAATTTGAATCTCCAAAACGTCGTCGCTTTCAGTTTAATTTTCATACAATATTATGGTTTGCGAATTGCGAATTGCGATATCATAAGACGGAAAATGGTTAGACTCGAGTTCAAGAGCAATTAATAATTATTGTTGACTGAGCCTGAAAATGACAACAACCAACAACAATATTGCATTGTAACAGTTGCTGCAACAACCGCCTGTGCACGTGGTTGCGTGGCATGTGCCGGCGCAGCTCGGAGCAGTCGTCCAGCAGACGCACGAGCATGTTCTCTAAGAACAAGAGCATGTCACCTACTCTTCCTCCTGAGGTGAGTTTTTCAACATTATTTTATTACAAGCCGAGCCCGACGGGTATATCCAAACGGCAATTTCAAGCTTCTTGACGCAGCGGTTATGGCTGTGCGTTGTCTTTGAGTGAATTAATGAATTTAGGAATTTTCATCAATATTTTCCTTAGGAGTTGTGACTTTTCCTCCAATCTTTAGATTTGTTTAATTGGTTAGGTACCTTACTTTCTTCACCCTCTCTTTGTGAGAGAAGCATTTTCTAATATTGCAATAAATGTAAAAACCTATTCTTTTTTTGTTCTGGTCATTTCTAATTCCGGATTCTATTGTTTATTTTTAGGTAGGTATTAAATGAATAAATGGAATTTACTTCATTATATATAAGATCGTAAGACACAGCTCATACAGTCGTTTATTCTTGTTTTTCGACTCCTATCTTGTTCCAACCAAGAATAACAGGTCACTGTGTTTCGGTTTCTTAACCCTCTAAATACAAAAGTTCACAGTCCTATGTAAATACATACTCAAATGACCCAAAACTAAGCCCTTCTATGACCCACACAGACCAACAAGTCGCCGAAACATATTTTACTCTGACCGTTGTAATCGCGTCGTCGGCACGCAACGACCACGCGTGTCTGAGAAATATGACTCAAGGTCTGAACCTGGACACTTATTAAAACTTTGTTTGTTCCTGTAATTATAGGTGTTTCATGGAAATCATAAAGTAATTTTAATGGGAAAGAATGTCGCATGATATTCTGTATGACGTTACTCATGGTCAGTTATAATTTCACAACAAATGAATCACTTTTACTTCGCAGAATATGATATTATAAAATAATCATCCAAAATAAATAATTTTCAATGTAACCTTACAAAACTCTCTTGACTTAACTACCTGAATTGTAGAACAGATACAGACTCGGGTCTATTTCGATAATCGTCTATTTGTTTAAGGTACCTTTACCTAAGCGAAAACATATATGTTTAGTGTATGCGCAAAAGAATTTCAAATAACATTAGACAAGAAAAATACATTATAGTAATAACCAAGATGAAGGTCCCATGTCGGGCGTCAACTATGTGTTATTGGCGCCCAACATGGTACCACGTTAGTTCATAAATTAAGTCTATTATTACTCAAGAAACCTAATGTCCCTCGTTAATAATAATAAAAATTACATATTTATAGCGTGCTAAGCAGTAGAACAATATGTTTGAAAAATATATTACATTTCTTCGCGTGTAGACTTTTCTTAGCTATGATTTAATCTGTTCGCCATATATAATTAAAAGTAACTTAGTAAGTAGGTACTATTTATATAAAATGGGTTAGTGTAAACAAGGTCGGTTGTCTAACAAAAGGGACGAATAATCGATGGCATTATTAAATGTATGATTAGCGTATTTTAATGGCAGTGTCTATTCGACTGTTAACTGAAACGCATTCGTATTACGTATAACTGAGGATTTGTTTTTGTGGTTGGTCCATAAATTCAAATTACGGGATTTCGAGATTCGGGAAGTAAAAATATCACTTGTGAACATTAATACCTGCAAATAATTATTTATTGTTTTCGGATCACATTACTCAAAATATTACAGTGACCATGAGTGTCAAGAAATATAATATCAATGTATAATTTTAAAACTCGCTACGTAACTACAGTAAACGCTAAAATAAGCAGCTTAAGACAAATGCAGAATCTATATCTAGCACCGCATCTACAGAACTACTTATACAGTCTCCCGCGTGACATCTATTCGAGGAATCCGAACTACCCTTTGATGACGATGGCTACCGGTAATAAACTAGCTGTGACTCCGTTACCATCACCACATCCTTCTATTCAAATTTCTCCTCGAGTTACCCCTAATCCGTCGCCCAGGCCCTCGCGGAAGGCGTCTCGAATTATGATTACGAAGGATTTTATGAAGAAGGATGTGGACATCGAGGAAGACGCAGAGGTAAATAAAGTCGACCCTGATAACAGGCCAATATTTGATAAAAAGTGATGAATATTCAAAAACGATGTATTTCTTTAATACTTTACCTACATTAATATCAAGTGTGATTTGTAGATTATCTTCAAAGTCGAAATTATGAGAAGAGATCTCGTCTGATACTACAGTTACTTCTAGCTTAAATCCTAATTTAAAGTTTACATAAGTTTTCATTCTCATTAATACTTTTATAGTAAGACCCTATTTTATGTAAAAATCTAAAAATGGTAGGTATTATGAATAATACCTACCATTTTTAGTCAGTGCGTTAACGTCGCTGTTGTGTCGTCATGTTCCATGTCACCGCCATGACGAGTCACACGCTTTAAATCTAACCTATGATAGCCGAGCAAGGTCACTACATGATATTTAAACTATTCACCTACGATTATTCATTATTCTAAACCTAGAAATATATTCTTCAACTGTCCAGTTTAGCCTTTACCGGAATATGTGAAGGTTAACTTCCGATATTACTATAACAGAATATTTCATTAGTAATTTTACTAGAAGCTTTTGCCGCATGTTTTTTGCAACCACTTGGGGTGAATCCTGAAGAAAAAGATAAAGAATATTTTGGATCCTAAGGATGTACAGGCTGGCAGGGAGATTGACGCGAAAACTGTTACCATGGATTCAGTACATGATTCTGAACCCTGCTGCGTTGAAATCTGTCGTCAGTTATTAAAAAAAAAACTAAAAACTTTCATAGAAAAGGGTCACACGGTCAAAATGTATGGAACAGCAGTTTTTTTTTTAAATAACCAACTTTTTTTAAGTTTTCGCGTCGATGTCCCTGCCACCCTGTATATGAATATGAAATACCTATGCTTGCCAGCATATTCCTCTAAGTAATCCAAAGCTGGTTAAAGATTTTAGTAATCGTAGACTCATTCTAGTAGTCTCATATTACGAGTATAAATGGCCATGTTTAATATCCGCAGGACACCCGCAAGAAGCTCGACACATCGCTGGTTGATTATACAAGTGTGATCCGCGGCGCTATACCTGTGTTGCCGATAGTACTCGCCTACTTCTGCCTATTTTGCAACATTGTTGTGCCCGGACTTGGTGAGTTGACATTGAAATATTAATAAATGAAAAATGATTCAAGGTAAAGTACCAAAGCCTTGGTCACTCCTTCCTTAGCAATTGAATGAATTAGCTAATGATAAGACATTTTTAATGTTAAAACCTGTATGAGAAATATCTAGTGCTGAAATGTAAAAATAGTTTGAAATATACTAACTCATTAAAGTTTCACACGATCCATAACGGATACGTACCTATTTTAAACCTTTCTGCCTTTGAATTTATCTTTGAATTTGAACGTTATGTGGCGCCCAAGTGGGACAAAGTTTTATTCGTTACCGTTGCATCTACAGGTAGCATATTGAGCGGCCTGTTCTGCCTATGCTTCGGCATTCCCAGATTTGGAGTTCACGACGGAGCTAAACATAGGATAGGTGAGTCTATTCTAACACAATATTTTACAGTAATAAAAATTGACTATTCTTGTGTCTAAAATCAATATTTTTTTAATGACACCTGTTCTTATTTTTAATGAGTTGACATTTAATAATTTTATTGTTTTTATGTATTTTTGATTTATGTTGTTAATTTTCAAACGAACAATCTGTTAATTGTGTTATTCGTTTTTTTTAATATTTAATTATTTTAAACCTAACCTTTTAATTATTTTGTAACTTGTTTATGAATGAAATTGAATTGAACCATTTACTGTCATCCCCTGACACTTTTCGGCAAGCTAAGCACTATGTCGAAATGATCTCCAAACGTGAAATTATCTCCAAACTATTTCTTTAATTTTTCTTTTTAAATAGGCTCCTTCGTGATAAACTTGCTAGTTGGCGCTGGGCAGCTATTCACGGTGCTGTTCTGTCTCGTTGGTTGGGGCTGGTCCATCTGGTGGGGCGTCATCATGGTCAAGACTTCACGTAAGTTTACCATCCAGTTATTTAGGCTCATGTTGGGCGCCAAGATTAACATATTATAGTTTTGATGAACTATAGCCTATCACAGTCCAGGTAATTTCAATAGATGGGGCGTATCTTATTTTAAAATATAGAGGTGGGTTTAGTCCAAACGAGCAATTGCACATTCTAATCCAACTCTAAAAAATTATCTCTCTGTATATACTTTGAATATAAAACAAAAAAAAAAATATTATAAAAAGAATGCTCTTATGCTTGCCAGGGTTTTATGTTTGTTTGGTCATAATTGACCTGTAAAAGTACATATACAATATCGACAAAAACTCAAATCCCTGTAAAAAAATTGGAGCCCAACATGGGACTAACTGGTACATAATTTTGCACCCAGCTGGGACAAAGATCTTTCGTTTCACACTTACTTGTATTAGACGGGCTACACAATAAATTGATATTTAAGTTAAGATACTACATTTGTGACGTTAAAAATATGAATATACTCGCGCAAACAGGGACCAATAAAACTGGCGCCCAAACGGGACAAATACTGGTCAATCGTTTGTTTATGACAGTTTACTAATTTATGTTGCCCACCTTTACATATTTTATGTTTTCAATAATATTTTGATTTCAGGTAAATACCGCAAACTAAAAAAAGAAGCGGCCGCCGCAGAAGCTGAGGCAGCACCCCCTGTGACCACCAACAACCATACTCGCGCGTAACGCTCGCTTCTAATTAACTGTTACTATGCGAGCATTCTGTCCATAAAGATTGGTTTTATCTATACTACAATAAGATGGCAAATTGAATGTTGAGCATGTTCTTTTAGAGCTGAAAAGAAGTTCCGCTCTATGATGAATTATTTTTAGGTAAGAATTAAATAGATCTTATTTTAACCGCATTATCTGAAATAAGCAAAAGAAATAATGATTTTGTGAAGAACTTATTAATATAAGTACCTATTGCAGTTGAGATAAAACCAAGCCTTACTTGACTTCTGACTTTTTACAGTTTATTCTGTAAATATATCAATGAAATCACAGTGAAGTAATTGTAAAAAGGACACAACAGTTTCATATTTGAATTATTTATGTCTATTAATGCATTAAGAGTGTCAGTACTGCCAACAAGATGCATCAAACTCTCATTCTAAAAACTGTAAATAAAAAATAGGGTAGTCGATTCGTAATGATTTTGGCAATATGAATAGAAATTGTCTTTAAAATTTCAAATACGTAGTTTAAATGCGAAAAATGTTCCAAATTGTTATGTAAAATATATTAAAAAAGCGAAAGAATATATGTATGTATACATTTTAAAATTCAAATTATCTGCTGGTCAGAATTTTAACCGTTAAAATTAACGGTTTTCTCCGAACAAACTCGACTTCCATACGAAGTTTTCCGACCGCACGGTCATTTTTAACTTTTACTCATAGTTTTAACGATAATGTATATGATAATGGGCCCCAAGTGCTTCTATAAATAGTATTATTAATATTATAAACTTAAATTAAGCGACATGATATAGAGGGAATTATTTTGTAAAACGACAAAGTTTTATGGGACTTTTCAATATCATTGTTAATTTATCATCGTGTGATTGCCTCCTGGGGCTTAGATTGTTATAATCTGAATAAACGTGATGACTTTAATTTATTATATAAACGTTTGGACGGAAAAGTAGGCATTGTAGGCAAGTGTTTCGATCATAACTATCCAGGATTATTCTGTTAAACGACTTTTGCAAAAAACTACAATGTGTAAAGAAGTTGACTTGTCTAGCGTTATGTCTATACCTACCTACATCTCCTCTGTATTATGTCGTTGTATATAAAGTATTAAGCTCTAAGAAACTTTTGTATATGACCAAACTGATATTTCTAACGTAGCAATCACAATTAACAAGATTTTTTAGCAAAGTAACCGCTAATAATGCGATGAAGTGTAGTTTTTTGACAATTTTCCAAATAATGCTATTTAACTATAATGGAATTTGTTATTTCATTAACTTTCAGTTTTAAATTACGAGCGTTTAGGCTGGAAACAACAGAGCTATGGCGGCCGTTGTTATCGTTTGTAATGGGAAAGTTAAATTTAAAATGGCTTTTGTCTAAGCCTCGTTTATATATTGTCCAATTCCAGGTCCACTTGGGTAGGTATGTGTTTGATATCAGCCGATCAGTCGATTCTTTAAAAATCTCACAGTCAGATTGACATTATTGACAGCTGTCTTCACCTACATAATTTAATATACGTTTTCTCTTGATTGATTTTTACAGAATACGAAGGAACTTGTTTGGTTGGTGGATTGGTTTTTTGCAGGAACGTTTTGAGCAACACTACCTCAAGTTCAGAGTAAAACGTACTCGTATAGCCGTAATAGATCTTTGCCAAGCTCATAATTATTATAAACAGAAGGCCAGTAAGTGGCTGTTCTCTGTTGTCTCCAGTTTAAATATTTCAACTACCCGCAATAAGATGTAATTTCGTTTGACTTCCAAGTGTATTGTTAATCGGCATGGCCATTAGTGTTGTGATTTTCGGTAAAGCGATTATGATGTTTGACTTTTGTTTGTATGCATTGTATAAATAAAGGAACAGGCTCTTCTTGATCCTGTGACTACGTCCCATTGTGGCTTGGAATTATCAAGTGAAAATGTTGCCTACAGAAATATCAATTCTAGTAAAGTTGTTTTACAATATGGGCTTGAATGCCATTGATTACCACACAGACAACATTTACCTAAACATCATCTTAACTGGGATTGCGGTTCAATTCGACAGAAGTCGTAAATCTTTGGTTTTCAAGGAAAGCGTTTCCATATTTTAACGGCCGTCATTATTCATTATCACCCGTATTTGACATTAAGGTGTCAAAAAACGCTATGTATTTGGACAGCTGTTAATGTATGAGCGTTCACCGCTTTCATAAGATACCAAATATTTACTTACGTTTTGAAAAACGTTTTAAATTGTACGGAATATTCTCTATTTCGAGACATGGGCGTACCCTATGCACGTTACCTTTGTGCTTTCCATTATTTCTACTACGATGAATACAAACTGAAAGAATGAATAAAAAATGATGTAAAGGTTGAGAAACCGAAGTGATTATTATTATGTAAGATATATTTATGGAAACGTTCTTCCAGTACAATTTATTTGTTATTAACAAATTATTAATTGTTATAAGTTGATTATACAATGTTTATTAATTATAGTTGCTTGTACAACGAATAATCAATAAAGACGATTTTAATTTCAATTTTGAAGTTTTATTTTTGGCGTCCATAATGTGATCATGGTCATATTGCTTCATTGTGTCATCTTCTTTTTCCCAACTATGTTGGGGTCGGCTTCCAGTTAAAGACAATAGCAGCACACTATTAAAAAGTGAAGGTTACAATAAAAAGGAATCAATAACACAAGTGTTTTATGTATGTATCATTCGTTAGTAATATCCAGGGTAATGTAAGACCGTACGTAACTACAATTAACCCGTTCATTCAATGAAGCAGTATCTTTTACTTTCAAAACACTATCGATTGTACCAGCGCCGCTGAATTCACAAATAAGTGGATAAGTAATTAGTAAGGTATAATAACGAGGTTTTGTAACAAATATGGCGTGAGAGGAATCGTGGTTTTGTACAGTTTCAATTCACTAGATGGCGCTTTACATTTACGTCACGTTTCTGAATCGCGGTGTTAAGATTCTCCGCCGTTGAACGACCTTCGCGCGTTTCGGAGAAATAATCATACTTACTAGAGATGGGCTGAGTGATGATTTTTCTGTATCGGTGACTGCATGACAATGACAAAAAAATATCGGTGACGGGAACAATGACAAAATCATCAATGATTTTTATTTGAGTGTGATCTCGTCACTTCATTTGTGAGTAGATACTGAATGATCGCGGAACGGCTTAGTGAAATTATCATTAGTTATTTATGTAGGCATGAGTCGAGTTTGTCAGTTGGCCGCGTAATTTAAATTTTCTTAGTTTTTGACATTCATTGCAGGTTATTTAGGTATTGATTTATCGTTATGGAAATCATCAATATGTTTCTATTAGTGATATTTGCTTTTAGGTACAAACTGAGAACATAACACTAAACGTTTCTTGCCTGATAGAAAAATATAATAAGTAAGTAGGCACACCCAACTTGGTTATACAATCAAATAATAATTAATACACTTCACTGAACTAAATTCACTATAACGTATGTAAACCCAATTTAATTATAGCGAGTCAACACATTACACTACGTATTTCGTACGCGTAAAATTAAATTAGGGTGGTTGTTCGTCCTCGTCTATCCAAAACAATGATTCACGAAATACTAAATGCTAGATAAATTGCATTCGTGATTTGCCGCGCATTTCGCACGCAAACATAAACAATGCAAGTGAAAGCATTGTTGCCGTTCCGTGCGCCCAGTCCCGGTCATTTTATCGAAACATGTGAGTCCAGTATCGCCGATCGCGCAGTCTCGCAACGTCGCAATTCACAGTCACACCGCCCGCTGCGCCCGAGACGGCCCGATACCGTCCGATCCGAATCACCGAAGTTCGCGTTCATTGTCATTCTTGTAATGATTTTTAAGCATTGATGATTTTGTCGTTGTCATTGCATGATGAAATGATTTTAAAATATCGATGATTTTTACATGTGACATGATATCGGACTCATCTCTAATACTTACCTGGCATAGGGGACACCGTGATCAAAAAGGCGGTTCCCCCAGGGCGAGGCCTTCCCATTGCACTGCGGTTGGGTTGACCCCTGCGATTATCCCTAATGTGGATAACTCGGATGCGTAATTTTTGATAGTGGGGACTGCGTACGCGCCGTCCCCTCGGAATTCACCTGTCTTTTCCTTGTCCTGTTAATAATAGGGTAACATAATACATTACAAAATACAAATCGCAAACTTGTCAGACACATTTTTATTAAACTAGTACGACATTGTTTTAGCCATATTTTGTTAACTATTTTGCTCAAATTTTTTAGAGTTTAGACAATTTTAAGTCCACTCAGGTATAAACAATAAACGAAAACAGCGGACACAACATAGTTTTGCCCCTATTTTATATGTCATGTAGATTGCAGAATGAGTGTTTTTGACCTTGATGTAAACGTGGGTATGTGGAACTAAAAGTAAATATACCCATGAGCATTAACTAACTAATAGTTCCGATGAAAAAGGAAACACGAATTGCTCTTTACAATTTCTGTCAAAATGCTACGACAACACCATCTAGTTGCAAGCTTCTAAACTAAACCACAAACAAGGTGTCATAGCAGTTTAGGGTTAACAATGCTGCTGTATGTGTGAATTAATAGAAGTTCTACTTGTATTGACCAGATGGCACTTTCGCAAAACGTTAAAATATGTAATAGTTCTCATCTTTTCAGATGAGAAAATTTTACCTAAGTATTACTAGCATTTGAATGTAACGTGCTATTTTGAGGCAACACAATTAGCTTGGTCGTTTTGTGAGAGAGAAATCTAACGGAACCTTTAACTCTAATTAAGCGCCATGTGAGATATTTAAATTAATGCACCCAACTATAAGAATGATACAGTATTCCTACGTCAGACCTGTCAATTTTTGCAGTGAGTTGCACCCGAGGCCGAGGGCTAGAACCGGTAGAGACTATTGTGCTTTGAGCACGTGAGAATTATGGCATCTTTGTTGTGCAAGGTGGTTAGCATAATGACTCGATGAAGACGCGCCCCATTCCGCTCCGTACTTTAAGTACAGCATATAGTACATTATTCGCGGAGTGGGCGCGTCTTCGTCGATGGTGCTATTTGTAACGGAGTATTTGCAAAATTAGTTTGTGTTATTGTTGCGACCTTTTTATATATATTTATGGTTTTTTACTCTTTATACATTTTGTTTTAGATTGTGTCAAAAATTAAAGTCAGTTGTGTCAGCGACTCGTAATTTTATTAGCTATAAAAAATACAGTCCACATTTTGCCTACATTTTATGGTCCTATCTCGCCGTAACATGAACACGAGATCAAAGACGAAGCAGCTGGCACAGCTCCGGGCTACTGGCGAAATGCATTCGGAGTCGGATGCGCCCTGAATTGGACCCCTTTTCGACCGAAGCCACGAATACACCCGCGGCCGTCGAACCGGTCTCCGTAACATCTCGCCAGAATCCCACTATTAGCACTGAACCTGCTAAATCAAGTTCTAGATCTGTTGTATCAGGTTCCTCACGGTCATCAGCTACTATCAAGGCACGTAAGTTAACCGCTGAGGCACTTTTGGCTAGAAGATCGCTGGAAAGGGAACAACAACTGTTGCTACGTGAACAGCAGCTCGCCGAACAGCGGCTAGCGCGCGACCTCGCCGAACAGCGGCTTGCTCGCGACCGCAAGCTCCTCACGCAGGTAACACGAGTGGAAGAACTCGAGTTGTTAGCGAACCTGGCATCGCAGGAGGCTGATGAAAAGTCAATTCGTTCGGTGAGTCAATCCCGTACTCAATCTTGGGTTCACGACAGTCGTCAATTCCCACAGAAAAACCCACCGAGAAAAGACATGTTGACATCCCACGATCACCCTAATTTGACTGAAGAAACTTATTTCATGGAACCGAATCATGATCTTCATGCAACAACTAGGGCCGTTGAAACGTCATACCAAAAATTGACGAGACCTGAAGTTGTTATGAATCCTACAAACATTAATTCACACAGATTTTCTCATAAATATATAGAATTAATGCCGTTTAGCGGTAAGGCTACTGAGTGGTTAATGTTTAAACGCACTTATCACGACACTCAACATTTATTTACGCCTACAGAGAATCTCGCTCGCTTACGCTGCGCGCTACGTGGGCGCGCCCTCGAGAGCGTGTCTGCCTTGCTGTACACTGCCGAACGCCCTGAAGCAGTGGTGGACATGCTGGAGCAGACGTTCGCGCTTCCCGAGACTATTGTGTTACATGAGATTTCTCTCGTCCGGAATTTACCTAAGATAAGCCACGACCAAAAAGAGCTGAATTCTTTTGCATGTAGGTTGCGCAACTGCATAGCCGTCATTAATAGTTTGAACCAAAAAGAATATTTGTATTCTATTGAAATATTCCATACTGTACTTAGCAAATTAACTCCAATATTGTACAGTCAGTGGAAAGATTTTGCTTACCGCAGTGACCGATCTGTACCAAAACTACAAGTGTTGTCTACATTTCTTGATATTGAGGCCGATAAACAGAATAGGTTCGGTTTAGTTCTGGATTACGCTAAACGTACTAATGGTCACCATGGCGGCAGTGATTTAGTTCGACGTGAAAGCATGCACGTCACGTCAACTCGTAGCACTAGTACAGGGATTTGCCGATACTGTAAGAATAAGCACGAATTAAGTGAATGTAGGGATTTCAAGGCTCTCCCTATAGATGATAAATGGCGTTGGCTGAGAGATGTTAGGATTTGTTATAAGTGTCTTAAATCCAAGGCTCATCGGTGGAAGACGTGTAGGATTACTCGATGTGGCGTTGACGGCTGCGAACGCTTTCATAATCCGCTTCTGCATTCAACGTCGCCTATACATGCGACCCACACTGTCAATGAGGCCCCTACTAGTTCAAATTGCATTTCACTGGATGCTGATGATACGTCTCGAATCGTAACCGTTTCCAACACTACTGATTCTGTTTTATTGGGTAAAAATATATCTCAATGCCGTGTCTTTCTCAAAATCGTGCCCGTAGAAGTAACCGGCCCTTGTGGAACATATGACACGTACGCATTACTTGATGACGGATCCACGGCAACCTTGATTGACTCAGAGGTGGCACGTCGTATTGGTGCGACGGGACCCGTGGAATCAATCAAGGTTGACGGTATTGCTGGAATGTCAACGCACAAACCTATCCAACATGTTAGCTTTTCTATCAAAGGTAAAAATTGTACTGATGTATTTTCCATCACTAACGCTAAAGCTATGAACACACTATCCTTGTTCACGCAAACTATTACCCGACACGATTTACATGAATGTCCTCATTTAACAGCCTTAATCGATCAGCTCACACTCGTTGATGCGACGCCCAAAATTCTTCTTGGTGCTGAACATTGGTATTTGACAGTTAGTCGTGATGTGAGAGAGGGTTCTAAAAATCAACCTGTAGCAACCCGCACAGCTTTGGGATGGGTATTGCATGGGAAATGTAGTAGTTGGACCAAGCCTGTCCATTTCGTGAACCACGTTTCTCTCGATGACAACTACAGTTCTAAATTAGATAATCTTATCAAAGACTACTTTCGTCTTGATCCCATAGGAATCTCAAACTTAGAAACTTCGTGTTCTAAGAAGGATAAATATGCTCTAGAAATATTAGAATCTACAGCCAAGCCATCTGATAGATTCGAGGTTGGTCTATTGTGGCGTAACGATATTCCAGATGTACCTGACAGTTACCCTCACGCGCTATCAAGATTTTTAGGCTTAGAAAAACGTATGGCGCGTGACGCCGATTTAAAAAAGGGTTACTGCGCTTTCATTAATAATATGTTTGAAAAAGGATATGCTGAAGAGTGCCCCAAGGACACGTACCACAACGCGATTAATTCGTCAAATAATATCGACAAAGTTCTTTGGTATCTACCACATTTTCCGGTCGTACATCCTCAGAAAAAGAAATTACGAGTTGTCCATGATGCAGCTGCAAGGACCTCCGGGGTTAGTCTCAATTCCCTTCTTTTTCCGGGACCTGACTTGCTACAATCCCTTCTTCATATTTTGTTTCGATTTCGCAAAGGTCGCGTTGCCTTGACTGCTGACATAAAGGAGATGTTTCCTCAGATCAAAATGAGAGAACATGACCGAGATGCCTTACGTTTTCTTTGGAGAGAGGATCGTAGTAGCGAATTGAAAGAGTTTAGAATGACCTCTGTAATTTTTGGTGCTGTATGTAGCCCGTGCACGGCTCTTTATATTAAAAATCGAAACGCACAAGAACTACAGACGTTGTACCCTGCAGCAGCAAAAGCTATCATTAATGATCATTACATGGACGATTTTTTAGGCAGTATGGATGACGCACAGGAGGCTTCGCAGCTTGCAGCTGACATTATCACAGTTCACAAGTCAGCAGGAATGGAGATGCGTGGTTGGGTTTCAAACGAGCCCGCCGCACTCACTGGGGTTCCTGAAGACCTGCGTGCTGTAACTCCCAAAAATATTCACGTAGGGCCCGAGGACGTCGTTCGAACGTTAGGTCTTATTTGGCATCCTCAGAGCGACACCTTCAGTTTTCGGAACGGGTCCCAAATCGATAGCAATGATAAATTAACTAAGCGTAAAGTTCTATCTTATTTAATGTGTCTTTATGACCCCCTTGGTCTCTTAACTCCTTTTGTAATACAAGGACGTATATTATTTCAACAAACATGGAGAACAGGGATTGACTGGGATACCGAGTTGCAATCAGACATTATCCAGAAATGGCTATTTTGGTCACGGCAGCTAGCCAATATTTCAAAAATCAAAATTCCTAGATGGTATAGATGTGGTTTTATAGATAAAACAATTGGTGACAGACAGCTCCATGTACTTGCTGATGCAAGTGAGCAAGCGTATTCCTGTGTCGCATACTGGCGATTCACCTTTTTAGACGGTTCAGTCAAGCTGTCACTCATTGGTGGAAAGGCACGCTTAGCCCCTCTAAAGCCCACATCTATACCACGTTTAGAGCTGCAAGCAGCTCTGATTGCTGCTCGTTTTGCTAATACAGTCATTACCGGTCACGACGTTCAAGTTGACCATACGTACTTTTGGTCGGATTCAACCACTGTTTTGAGTTGGATCCGAAGCGATGCTCGAAATTTTAAGCCATTTGTAGCCAACCGTGTAGGTGAGATTACTGAGTCAACTAATGTAAATAGTTGGAAATATGTGCCCGGTAGTTTGAACGTAGCTGATGATGCGACAAGGTTAAAAGACTGTGACACTGACTTAACCCGTTGGCTATCTGGACCTGAGTATCTCTTATACCCACAGTCCGAATGGCCTAAACCACCACCAAGTTTTGAAACCTCAATCGGTTCAGAGGAACTGAAACCCTCTAAAGCGATTGTGGGTCTCACGAGTTGCGATCAGGTTTTTTCGCCGATAATTCCAAATCCCTTACGATTCAGTGAGTGGAATCGGTTGGTGCGTGCAACCGCGCGCGTCTACCAATGCGCGTATATATTTCGATCTCTTTTAGCACGTTTTAAAGGTCAAAATTCTAAAATGAACACTAATAATACCTTTTCTTCCAAGCTTTCACCATTGACTGGTTCAGATATGCAGAAAGCAGAAAACGCCATTTTAAAGAAGATGCAGATCGACAGTTTTAGCCTAGAATTGACCGTGTTGCACGACCCCAAACAATCCAAGATACCTAAAACGAGCAAACTGCACTCCTTGGCTTTGGTACTAGACGAAGAAGGCTTACTTAGGCTGGACAGCCGGGTAAAATATATGAAGAATATGGACTACAACACCACGTCTCCGATTATACTTGACGGTCGTCATCCAGCTGTTCGCCTGCTAATACAGTTCTACCACCTTAAAGCTGCTCACGCCTTTAACGAGCTAGTCTGCAATGAGCTAAAACAACGTTACTGGATCTTGAGATGTCGTAGTGAGGTCCGGAAGATATCAAGAAATTGCGCATTTTGCTTGAAACGAAAAGCAACACCTCAAACGCCAGCTATAGGCGATTTGCCCGATGTTAGACTTGATTGTTACAGTCGACCATTTACTAACGTTGGTTTAGACTACTTTGGCCCTGTGGATATATCTATTGGTCGTCGTAGAGAGAAGCGATGGGTGGCACTTTTTACATGTTTGACAACGCGAGCTGTGCACCTAGAGATTGTAGCAAACCTTTCTGCTGACTCCGCCATCTCGTGCTTACGTCGATTTATAGCCCGTCGAGGTGTTCCACGAAAAATCCTGTCAGATAACGGTACCGCTTTTATTGGGGCAAACCGTCAGCTAACTGAATTTTTTTGCGACGCTGTGCAAGATTTTGTTGCTAATAATCAAATTGAATGGAGCTTCATTCCACCTGCGTCGCCTTTTATGGGTGGCTGTTGGGAGAGGCTCATACGCTCCGTGAAGACAGCCCTTCAGGTGACTTTAAGAGAAAAAGCCCCACGAGAAGAACTGCTACACACGCTTCTATTAGAAGCCGAAGCAATTGTTAATTCGAGGCCTTTGACATATGTTGCAGCTAATAATGAATATCAAAGCCTCACACCTTTTCATTTTTTAATAGGCAGCTCATCAAATCAGCAATTACCTACACCACTGGACGACGGAGTTTTTTCATTAAGAAAAGAGTGGAAAAAGGCTCTTCGCCTTTCTGAGATTTTTTGGTGTAGGTGGCTCAAGGAATATTTACCCCTTCTCAAGACAAAGAAGCAGCAAGGAAACAAATATCGTAATTTAGCTGTTGACGACGTTGTCCTGGTCGTGGATCCCGACCTTCCCCGAGGAGTGTGGCCTATGGGGCGCGTGACCAAAGTGTACCCGGGAAAAGATGGGGTCGTGCGCGTAGCTGACGTTGTCACTAAAGGCGGAACGCTGAAGAGGCCCGCTAGAAAGTTAGCTGTACTGGAAGGGTCCCAGTAGCTGTGCAGCATCGCTACACGGGGGGATGATGTTGCGACCTTTTTATATATATTTATGGTTTTTTACTCTTTATACATTTTGTTTTAGATTGTGTCAAAAATTAAAGTCAGTTGTGTCAGCGACTCGTAATTTTATTAGCTATAAAAAATACAGTCCACATTTTGCCTACAGTTATACAATACGTCGTTTTATATTCATGTGCATTATGTGACCACGTAGACAAAACAGTGACAGACATGGGTTGACATGACAGCCGCTACTTATTTGGATTAATATGATTTTCAATATTGTTCATCGTTTATTGTTTATACCTGAATTGGGTTAAAATTGTCTAAACTCAAAAAAATGTGAGCAAAATAGTTAACAAAATCTGACTGAAACAATGTCGGTAGGTACTAGGTACTAGTTTTTAATAGACATGTTTGCGATGTGTAGCAAGTTACTCTATTATTATGAGTACAAGGACAAGACAGGTGAATTCCGAGGGGACGGCGCGTACGCAGTCCCCACTATCAAAAATTACGCATCCGAGTTATCCACATTAGGGATAATCGCAGGGGTCAACCCAACCGCAGTGCAATGGGAAAGCCTCGCCCTGGGGGAACCGCCTTCTTGATCACGGTGTCCCCTATGCCAGGTAAGTATGATTATTTCTCAGAAACGCGCGAGGGTCGTTCAACGGCGGAGAACCTTAACACCGCGATTCAGAAACGTGACGTAAATGTAAAGCGCCATCTAGTGAACTGAAACTGTACAAAACCACGATTCACGTCATATATTTGTTACATACCTCTTTGTTATTTATAGTTATGAAATGAAATGAAATGAAATGAAATGAAATGAAATGAAATTGTTTATTCTGTAAATAGGATATCGGAATCACTTTTACACGTCATATAAAAAAATATTAAAAATAAGCTTGGTGAGGTCGGTGTTTCCTATCTGACTACTCTGAGAAGAAAGGCCGAAACAAACTCAGAGGTCACAGTCTCTTTTAAAGTCCAGACATAATCTTGGTCAAGTCATGTGAGGACCATGTAGATTAGTGTCTGAAATGGTCTTTTGAGGAAAGAACCACACAGATTTGAGTGGACCTGTCCAGTCAGTGCAAGCATTTGTCAGTAATCGTGGAGCTCAACTCAGAACTTAAGGAGCTCAACTCGACGAACAATACCAAGGAAAGGATATTTGGGTAGGCCGCATCAACTACTCAAACTGCCAGACCATCATTAAAACTGAGAAAGAAACAAAGAAATGAAAAGGGAAAATAAAAATATCCACATAGTCCTCACATTCACAATAATTAAAATAATATAATACTTTACAAAGTAATCGTGTCATTTTGAACATAATTTTCAACAATGTCAATGTGTATATAAAACTGGTTTATTGTGATGAATAATTAAAATGTCAAGTTTTATGGTTTTCACAAGGCTTAGCAGAGCGAGCAGTTCAATCCCAAGCTTTTTTATCTTCTAAATAATCTGAAATTTTATAGTACCCTTTTTTACAAAGTTTGGTTTTAATACAGTTTTTAAATCGTTTAATGGGTAAGTTTCGAATGTCAATGGGAAGTTTGTTGTAAAAGCGTATACATTGACCCATGAACGAGTTGCTTACTCTGTGGAGACGTGTGCGATGTACAGCAAGGTTGTGTTTAACTATATTCAACTAGTGTATGTTTGTAGTTAATAAACTAGTTTGTGAATTCAGCGGCAGTACAATCGAATGTCTACGAAAGCAATAGATCATTGAACGGGTTCATTAAAGTGACCTACAGTCCTACATTACCCCGGAGCATAGTGTAACGAGTTTAAGGGAGGGGTTGGCTTAAGTATTTCCGAGAAAAAAAAGTCTAATTTTGAAAAACTAATAATGGCATCGTATTTAACTATCAAATGCCTTCAAAACTTGTACAGAAGAATTTCTTTCTATCTCTCGTATTTCAGGAGTTAACTCCTGAAATACGAGAGATATACGATATACTATATCCTACACAAATTAGACGTGGCAAGTGAAGGGTGATGTGGCAAAAAAGGACTTTGATGAGAGGAAAAGAAGTACCTATGAGGCTGTAATAAAAAAAACGGGCTTACTTTTCGATATTGTGAAACAAGGTAGTGGATCTGCCAACAATGGCAAATCGGCAAGGCGATTTTTTGAAAACGACTCTATATCTGCTGAACTTACGAGAATAGACGCTGAGCTATTTAGAAAAACCTGTGTGATCTTGCAGTGTACTTCATCAGGTCGGAAGACAAATTAAATAAAATTCAGAGGTTTCTGCTTGATACTGTTAAACTTTACGTAGATTGGTACCAATGGTATTACATGCCTTCTTCTCTTCATAAGCTTCTTATTACGGGCCAGACATAGTTCAGAATTTGTCAATCATACTCATTTCTATCTGAAGCATCTGAGGCTAGAAACAAAGATTTTCGAAAATATAGAGAGGGGTATTCTCGAAAATGCAGCAGTATCTCATGTAATGAATATATTATGCACAATCTTTTAGTATCGTCTGATCCAGTGCTTACTAGCATTCGTCCAACAATAAATAAGTTCGTAAAATAATCTTCTTTCTCCGATGACTACTCCTTAGTTCTTGTTTTTTTTAACATATAACCTTTTTTTAATTTGACGCTGACTTTCGAGACATTTGAGGTTGACCTTGAAAATGTGTCCTGTGTACTTGGGGGGGGGGGGGGGGGGGGGTGACTTGCCCTCTTCTTCTTTCCTACCTTCCACTTCCTCTACATTTCACATATCAACCTTTTTCTCAGAGTAATAACTAAAGCATAGAGGAAGCGTGAAATTTCAGTATAGTTATACTGTTTATACTTATGAAAAATTCAGTGTGAAAAACAAGGACAGATATATAGTTATAAGGGTTGAAAATTGTGCATAAACCTATAATTTTGAATAAAATAATGACCAACACCTCAACCAGCACACGTACTGAAATTCACGACGTAATATACGACTAAATCAAATACTTTATACGGTTAACCGTGTACTAAGTAACTATTGTGCTTTTTTAATTGGTCGAGTAACAAGAGACCAAGTATTTATAGTTTGACAATTTCGGAACGTCCATTTAGTTTTAGCATAGACGAATCCATATGCATTTGTCTCTTTTAAGTGTACAATCTGCGCCATAAGAGAGAAGAGCTTAGATATATCGTAATTTGTCTCTAATTTGTATGCTCCCTCTATGTTAGTTATTACTCGAGACCTTTTTATGAGATATATGTCATATTAAATGCGTGCACTTGTACTGAATTTCGTGGGATTTTTTATTCTTGATCTTTAACTTTGATATTTTATTTAGTAGGTTCAATCCCAGTGTATGAAAAAAAAAAAAAAAAAATTAAAAATTAAAAAGTTTATTGATTCATAAACAAAGGTTACAATATTAAGGTATGACACTGGATCCCGCACTAGGATACCCTGTGTCGCAGGATCCAGTCTCTTTCGACAGATAATAGGGATTTTAGAGATAGGTTAACAAATGCACCGGTTTCAGTAAAAATTATAAATCAAACATAGGTGACCAAATGTATGTGTATCTGAATGTAAGTATGTAAGTGATGAGTGTAGGTATGAGTGTGAGCGTGAATGTGGTGAGTGTATGTATGCATGTGATGAGTGTTAGTGAGTATGAGATGATGAAGACTTTAATATTTGAAAGATAAAAGATTTTCCGTTTCAGCATAGTTAAGCCCAAGCAGCCAATTCTGCACCTGTTTCTTGCACCCAAACCTTGTCAAGTGGAAGATTTTAAGTTTTTTGTTAACTTTTTCATACAGGTTTGGTCCAATACGAGAGAAAGCCTTATCCCCAAATTTAAGTTTGCAGCAAGCCGTGTTCCACTTAGGATTTCTACGTGTGCGCTGATCCGCTACCACTGTGGCAGCTGCTGTTTTATGAAATCTGAGAAGCACTGATAAGATGTAAAGTTGGCGCACCGTAAGCACTCTCGTCTCTCGGTATAACATATCCGTGGGGTATCGGATTCCTAATCTATGAGAGACCTTAAGGATAGCTCTTTGTGCACGTTCCGCAGTAATAAGATAACTCTTACCAGCGAAACCCCAAGATACTATGCCATAGTAACCAAGTACAGACTGACATAAAGCCAGGTAAGTCATCTTGAGTGTATCTTTGTCAGCTATAGATCGAAGTTTTTTAAATATGTACAAAAGCTTCCTTACGCGCGAACCGATTCCGTAACCGATTGGATTTGCTTTCCCCATGTCAGGTGCTGGTCTATGTAAATACCAAGATACTTGAGGCTATTAACACGTTCAAAGACGGGGCAGCTGCAGCAGCCACCTATACTATAATTGCACTGGTGGGATTTCAGTGTAAGTTGTTTCGGGGCAGCTGTTTTTATGCTTACAGCGAAATTTACTACCTTGGTTTTTTTTACATTAAGGGTGAGCAGATTGTGTTGCAGCCAACTGGTAACCTTCTGCATTCCAGCCTCTGCGGCACTATAGGTTTCTCTCCAGGAGTCTCCATGGAAAATAATAACTGTGTCATCGGCGTACGCAGATATTTGCGCGTTGTCCAAATTTAGTGAGCATAGACCATCAACGTACAGAAGAAACAAGGTAGGACCAAGAACACTACCCTGGGGCACTCCATATTCCACTTTCGCAAAGGTACTCTGGAAGTTATCCAGGCAAACTTTTTGCTTACGTTCGGAAAGATAGGAGGTAAACCATTCCAATGCAATGCCCCTGATACCTAAGCGTTCCATCTTCTTGATCAGAATGGGCCTTGACACGGTATCAAAGGCCTTGGCAAGATCAAGGAAGACTCCGGCACACTTTTTGCCTTTGTCAAGGTTATCAATGACATGATCCACCAACTTAGAGACTGCATCCTCCGTTGATCTGCCATTCCGAAAACCATACTGGTTGGCCGATAGCAGTTGCTTCTTTTCCAAGTACGCCAAAAGTCTCTTATTCACCAGTTTCTCCAGAATTTTGGACAAAGACGTAAGAAGAGATATAAGCCTGTAATTAGATGGGACTGATGCGTCTCCAGCTTTGTAGATCGGGCAGATATTCGGTGTTTTAAATGGACTGGAACCACTCCTGACGACATGCTCAGATTGCATATGTGTGAGATGGTACCGGCTAGACAATGTTGAGCCAGTTTAAAAACACGATTCGGAATACCATCCCAGCCAGGAGCGGAATCATTTTTAAGGTTGCTTATAATAGAAACAACTTCTGCTTCGTCGGTTGGAGTCATGAAGAAGGATTGTGACAGAGAAGGGTCAGCATTATCCAGCGTAAGTGCTAAATTTGCTAGTTCTATCTCTGTTGTTTTGAGTTGAGTCAGGGACTGCTCGGCAAGCTGTATTCCCACATCAGCAAAAAAGGCATTGGCCATATTCAGCGAGACTACCGGATCAGGATTTGCGTTGAGTAAACTTAAACTGTTCGATTTTTTTGTCGTAAAGTTACAAATTGATTGAATTGCTGCCCAGGTTCTTTTGCTATCTGCTTTCGAACTGTCCAGGAGGCTTCTATCATAGGCATTTTTTTAATTTTTTAATATATTATTACAGTGGTTTCTATAAGTTTAATATTTTTGTTGCAGAGTGTAATTGTCTCTATTTTCGTTTTTTTTTTTGTTTCAGTGTGTAGCGTGTCTCTTTTACGTATACATTTCAGCAGATTTTTTGTCAACCAGGGTCTTCTAATGGTTTTAGAATTGCGCAAGATTTCTTTTTTGGTGTATCGATTTATGATGTACCGTAGATTATCAGTAAAAATATTCACTGCTGCATTTATGTCATCGGAGTTTAAAACAGGATTCCAATCTGTATTTTCGATTTCATTAAGAATGTTGGGGTAGTCCAACTTAAGTTTATACTTAGTTTGCCCAGAGAAGGATATTCGACTCGATGGTTCTCTACTTATTCCTATCAGCACTGTGTCATGATCTGTGAGAAAAGATTGACATACGACAATTTTTGTGGTTTTACTTGTCTTTAATAATGCGTGGTCAAGGCAAGAATTTTCGCGTGTCTGATATTGGTGCCCGGGATAGAAACTGTAGTAACCGATGGTGTCAAGATATTGGCTGGCTCTTTTGTCCTCGGTACCAATTTTAATATCGATATTTATGTCCCCTATAATTGCCATCGATGATGTATAGTCGCAACCGAGAAGGGTTACTAAAGATTCGCAAAAATTACTAATGTTGTACACTGAGGGCGATCGGTAGATAGCAAAAATGGTAAACTCCGTACCAACACTAATAACCAAGCAGTTTGCATCCTTAAAAGGCGGCTCGATTATGGTGACATTGAGCTCCGATTTATAAAAAATTGCCAAACCGTCGTTCTGATTTAAATAAAATTGAGAATAATGGCATTCGTAGCCATTTAGTTGAACTTTTGGGGTGTGTTCATGCAGTCTACATTCAGTCAGTATGATAATATCAGGTAGGAAATTTAGCCGGGACAGAAAAACCGTGAAATTATCAAAGTTTTTCATTATACTCCGTATATTTTGGCTAACTATAGTTAACTGGTTTTTAACGTCACCTAAATCATTCGCACATTGTTCTGGGATATTATGTTTAGTACTAATAAATATTTCGGTACTGTCAATGTCATCTATTAGGTTAATTTGATTAGCCATTTTCAGAGTAAGGTAATTTTATGGTTCTGTTGTAAAGTTCTTGATTTATGTGGGTAAACGTCTTAATTGTAAAATGGACTAGGCAGCAATTACATTTACTTTTCAAACATGTGTGTGTGTTGGAATAGTTAGTTAGTTTTGTGGAGTTTTGTGATTTTGTGTAGTTTTGTGATTTTGGAGTGCTGAATAATAATAATATGAGTATTATTAGTGAATAGTGGAGCTTAGAAGTGATGTGCGTAAGTATTATTTTAGTTACCTTCAAGTATAATTTAACACAGAAAAAGTTATTTATATAACAAAAGTTAGGGTTTGTTACCTTAAAAAAGTATAAACAGAGACAAAAACAACCAGACAAAAAGAGAGAGAGTAGATAAAGTAGTGTATGAAACTGCACATAACTAGGTATTAAAACACTCGTGTGATACTATTAAAAACCTATTTAAATTCAAAAATTTTCGTAAATGCACTTATCACTGTTTGTCTCTGCATCACCCAAAGGTTGACGTGTAGAAAAATCTTCCTCTGTACATTTCCGTGCTTGAAGTATTAAAAAAACAAATAATAAATACTTGTAAATAAAACACAAATTCATTTTACAATATCACTTTACTTTATTACGGTCCCTAAAGTATAATAGTAGCGTCATTATCGAATACAGACAATTATGGCGTGGCTTACAAATATTTGCACTGACTACCGTGTCGTACCTACTCTATGTCGATAGCGCGGGTCACACACATTTGACAATGTTTTTGTAGAAGAAATATATTTTTGGCAAAAAAATCACATTTAATTTTCGAAGTATCAGTCGTTTGAACCCGGTGTGCGTTTCCAGGATTCACTTTGGAAGTCGATTTTTCGGTAATACTATTTAAGCATAATAATGCATAATTAACCGATGATGTTCCCAATGCTGAGACACAGGTTTCTCTTCGAGAGGGAGTGGGTTGTAATCTACCAGTGCGGGTTGGTAGATGTCACATGTCTTCGAATTTTTGGTTCGAGGACATGCCGGTTTCCGTTCGATGTTTTTCCGAAAAACAAAAAGGAAATTATTTTCACAAAGTAAAGCGCCTGTTTGGGTAGGTCGTGGATTTACCACTGCTCTGGTACCTAATATTGATATTTTATTAATACCCAAAAATCTGCAGGGGTGCAGATTTTTATGTGTTAATGTTAAAAAAAAAACTGTTTTAGACCACAAAGGAGATCAGTTGTTCTTGTTTCGGGTATGCAAAAATTATCTGTGAATATCAGAGAGCTGTTCAGTAATGACAACATTATAGGCCGACTGTGTAAAAAACAAAAAAAAAATCTTTCATATTAAACCGAGCTTTACCTTTTAGTAAATATTTTTTGTATTAGATATGAAAGCAGCCTTGTATTATTAACGTATCAAATGTGTGTAATCCGTGAACTGTAATATAGAAACACACAAATAATCTACCACGGTATAATGTGACGTTGATTTTGCTATCGTGATGGACTGGATTCATGTGTTATTTTCTGCGAAATTCTAGTCCTAAAAATACTGATGTACCATCGCGGACACACTTTTCTGAACAGCGTAAAGACTATTCCTGCTTGCAGCGCTCGGCCGCTTTAGTAACGCTTACTAAAAAAAAGGCGCGGTAAACAGATGTGGTCAAAGTGGTTAGATATTCGTGACCGCGATGGTAACTACTACATAGAACAGATCTTCTAAAATATTGTACCTACTGGTTGTCGAAAAATAATAACAACCAATTTCATCAGATATGATTGGACAGCAAAGAAAGGCCGAATCGGATCAACTTTTTTCTAAAGTACGAGATCTGATCTTTGGATTGTGCCCTCATTAAACTAAGCCAACCATTGTGGTAAAAACGTCATCCAAAATAGTGCCGGGTTTACTCAAAAGGTGGCGCCCTTTAAATAAAATAAAAAAATTGTTTATTTATTTCACGGCTTTATAGTAGGCGATGACTTGCCAGGATATTTAGAGTTGTATTTGTATTGCTCCTTTACGTTTTGATATTAAATACTGACAGTTCAACCACTTCAGGGGCCATTTAGTTCGTTTCATTCCGTATACCGCCCCTAAATAGGAATCATAATTTTTCTAAAGGCGAGTATAAACTAAAGCATTTACTTGTCACAAAACATGGAGCCGCTCTAATGTGACACCCTTTCACGAACCATATTTTGCAAACAAACGAGTGAATTTGTGTAACATTTCATCGAGCAAGATGAACGCATCACACGCGACCTAAAGATCCGACTACTCAACGACGATTCAACGCAAAATAGAAAATAATGTTACAGGTTGAACATTCGCAGGAACATTACATGGAAACGCTCGAGAAAATGCTCTAGTTTACACTAGAGCACACAAATCCAGTCCATGCATATAAAGGTGACATCACACTAAAGATTCTGAATTTACACAAATTGTAATTTCTACGCAATAATGTGTACATATATCTGATTACTTCGAAGCCTTAATTCGCGAATATCGTATAACTTACGTTTAAGAGTTGCTGTTGGTTGTTCTAAAGTTCTTTTCAATTATTTTTTGTAGGAACCTAAATAAGTTTTTTTTTTTTTATATTTAGCAAACTAGTTGCGCTCCGCGGTTTTTCTTGCAATAGTCTCGATCCCGTGGCAATATCGGGATAAAAAGCCTAAAATCCTATGTCCTAATTCAGGTCATGGTCTACCCATGTGCCAAATTTCATCCAAATCCGTTCAGCCGTTTTAGCGTAAAAGCGTAACAAACAAACTCACTTTCACATTTATAATATTAGTTAGGACAGTAAGAATTTAAGTAACATTTTATTTAAAAAAAAAGGTTTTTTCCACTACTTCAAAAAATACTTGATTACTGTGGTAGTGTGTGGCTTTGGTATTTTTTATACTTTTTTAGTCTATAAAACGTATACCTCAACATGCATGTTACATTGCATTCATTTTGGCATAAGTCCCAGGAATAAGGTTGAAAACAACTTTGTAAATTGACTAATTGTTTGAGATCAATATTAACAACATCAAAAATTTCGCCAGTTATGTTTAAGTCCCATGTAATAGGGGGCGAGCCTATTGCCATCAACCGGGCACGAATCCAGACTCAAAATACAGATACAAAATATTTTAACTATTAAATCATTTAACTACTAGTTGTTGCTCGCGACTTCTTCTGTGCTCCAGAATGTAAAGTAACATATGTCCTTCTCCACGTCATACTCTGCCCATGTGCCAAATTTCATCCAAATATGTTTAGCCGATTAACAAATAAACAAACAAAATATTAGTAAGAATTTAACTATTTTTATGATTACGAACAGAACTTTAGAACAGCCAACGTGAAATATTTACAATATTTATTTAATAATAAGACAAACGTACGTCGTTTAGTAAAAATTGCACAAATTGTGAAGACTGATCACGTGGTTCAATTTAGCACCGGCCGATTAGGCTCGACACACACGTGCGACCAGTCACAAGTCCGACAATAAGCTAGGGAATCATCAGCAGGCCAATTTCCGTAATTAAAAACGTTCAAAATCTAGTCGCAATCTCATCCCAGCAAAAATCAATGTCAAAAGTGTAGAGAAATTAGAGGTATTTTTGACATAGTGACACTCTTAAAAATTCGGAAATTGCCCCTCTGTTTTAGCTTATAACCAACCCATAATTAATTAATTGGGATGATGACTAAATATTATGTGATAATGGATTTGCGACTTGTCGCAGCGTTCCGTCTAGCCTTTTAACATTTTTGGAGTCACTTCCCAATTTAAAAAAAATACTGAAATAACAATGAAGGCAAGACTTTAATGGATTATAGAAATAAATATCTTTTAAACTAAAAAAAACGCTATTATATTTACATTAAATTAAAAAAATTGATCGCTTCAAAAAAATGTCTACTTAAAAAAATATAAAATAAACTTTTAACCATAGAATTACAGAAATCCATTGACTATGGCAAATTGTACTTAAATATCACCATTCTATCTAAAAAAAGGGGGTAGGTAGGTATTAAAAAAAATATTCTTTGGTAAACCTATACCAGAATAAAATTAAGCCATAAAATATGTTAATGCTATCCTAAGATTTGGTTCCAAACTTTCGTTACATCGTGAGCCTCGACATACGCTGCGATTTTTAGTCGCAACAATTTAAGTTGACTTAAAATTCAGATTACCAGTTCAGGTATTAATCTAAGTTAATTGTATGTAAATATAAATTGATAGCAGTTCTTCGACTTATCGCAGCGTATGTTAATCTTTCCTAGTTTGGAACCAAAAAAACTAAACAGTGAGAAATGCTAAAATACTCGTAGATATAAAAAATATATAGGAAACAATATTTTGAGTATTATCCGTCGCACGACTGAGGCCAAAACATATCCTTAAGTTACGAGCACACGACGGCGACTAATCGCAGTAACGTACGAAATTGTTAATAACCAAACACAATCTCAAGAACTCGCGAGAATTTCAAACAATCTTGTCTATTTCTCTTCTAAGATTAAACGTTACAATGCATTTCAGTGCTTTTCACAAAAAACACAACAGTTATTGCGATTAATCGCCGCGACAAATCGCAAGTGTGCACGCAACCTATCCAACTCATCAATTTAACTAACATTATTATGCCAATTCAGAATTATAATAATTTATGCAATAATTTAATTTAATTGTTATTATTATTTTATTGGAAATGTAAAATTGTAATTTTGATATAATTTTTTTTCATCATTCACAAATTCCTTTTTTTTTTAAGTCTCGTTACCTCTAATGGACTGTCAAATAAAAATAAAATTATACTTTACCCGATGTTTCATTATTTAAAGGGTAAGACGCGAACGTATGTATGTTGCGATTAAAAGTCGCATGATGAATTAAAAAATAAAACTTTTACAATTACTAAATAAATAGTGTTAAGGGTTCCATGATTTTTTACTAATGGACTGTGTTTTCAAATAATTATTTACTCATTACTGCTGTTTTTGAAAATCTGTTCAATTAAAACTGGTTTGAAATGTCAAGTTAACTTCAGTCTTGGTTTTAGTTATTAAAATCAACCAATCAATCAATCACAATCATCGCATTATAAGACGACAGACGAATATAATTATAATTATACCGCTACAAGAATCGTGGTTAAAATTTGAACTAACAACGCAATATTTATATTACATATGCATTTAAAAAACAATAGGAATGTTGCCTGGGAAAGAAAATCTGTTAAGTCCATCAGTCAGATAATAAAAAAAATTGACACGTATTGTTTGCTTTATCATATTAATATAAAATGGTTTAGATACAACTCATTAAAGTTGGGGAACCCCGAGTCTCGGTCCGTCACAAGTAAGTATATATACGTATATATCTACCGGGGAGAGACGTCATACCAAATTTTAACTCAATGTATTGCAGTATCTTTTGATTACGTATAAAAAGAAAAATACGTGTCCAATATGTTTAGTAATCTACCTGACGGTAATTTTTTTTTTTTTTTGTCAACATCCCTATTTCACAAATGTGCGTTCATTATAACTCGACCTGTGACGCGACTGGTAACACTGAACACTGGTAACACTGGTTATTGGTTGTACTGTTTTGTCAGTCGCCATTTTGAACTCTATTAGTATTGAAACTTACTTGGCATATTCATGTTTTTCGCTACGAGGGTTTCTTTTTTAATTCATCATCTGCCCAGCCTTTTCTCAACTATGTTGGGGTTGGCTTGCAATCTAACCAGATGCAGCTGAATACCAGTATTTTATATGGAGCGACTACCTATCTAAACTCCACAACCCAGTAACTGGGTAATAAGATACCCCTTGGTAAGACTGGTTGTCAGACCCGGTCATCAAAGATCCACGAATGACAGCCGGGATCAACGGCTTAACGTGCTTGCCGACGCACGGAGGAGTCTCGATATGTTAAGATGGTCACCTATCCACGACCAACCCCAGCAAGCATAGCTTAACCTGATGGATCGATCCGTGCGGCTGTTATTACTTAGCCACGAGCTCCTCTATTGGTATTGAAACTAAGGCCCCGTTCCCACTATGTCGCGACGACAGATTATCGTGTCGTTTAAATTAAATGGACGTGTTCACATATAGGACGATAAGATTAACTGTCGGCCACGACTTTTTTTTGCAGTGACGACAGATTTTCAAGTCAATGTGAATGGCTTTAAACTACATCTGTAAACGACTTATCGTGACGGCAAATCATGGCTCGTTATTGCGACTATCTGCCGTTTACACGTGTTTTCTTCTCTCCTCAAGCCCCCCGCGCCCATACTCGGCTCGCTGTCATGCTTGTTGGCAAGACAAGGCGACTGCCGTGAACAGTAAAAATGTCGACACGATCCAAAGGGAACAGTTAGTTACGACAGTCGTTCAACGATAAAATATTTCGACCACTCAGTGATGATAAACAGTGGATATAATGGGAATAGCTTGAGACGACAGTCGTCCAACGATAAATTAATCGTCACAACATACTGGGTACGCGCCCTAAGACTGCAAAATTCAGTGCTACCATTCGCGTCACGGGTCAAGTTTTAATGAACGCACTTATTAGTGTGTATCCATTTATTTTAATAAATGACGTAGTCAGTCTTACACATTCGTGATTTAACAGAAAAGTGCGAAATATTCTTTGCTACTGGCCAAAAACAACCAAAAACAAAATTCTAAATATCGCCTGTCAACTAAATGTCAAAATTAACTGTCAAAATGACAGACGTCATTAAAATTGTCACACAAAACGGCAGTCCACTGGTATAAAACCATGAGTTAGTATTGTGTACATCCTGTGTACGTATACAGCGTGTTCACTGTAGGATACAGTTGTTCTTTCTCTGGATTTCCACTTGGGATAGGTTCCGTTCTATTTCGTCATCATCTGCTATCCTGTTGGACGGAAAGAATATTTGTAAAAATAGCAACATTTTTTTTGAATATTTTGAATATTCTCCATAACATCACGCCGGTATTCCCCGAAGGATTAGGTAGATTGGGAAGAGGTGTACCTATAGTACACCCACATTTCGCCAGTTATGTTTATCTCCCATGTAATAGGGGGCGAGCCTATTGCCAAGAACAAGATAATACGATTCTAATGTATCCGTTTTCCAGTCGGATATTGAACTACTATGCAGTATCCGGCCGGACATTCACATACTATTCGATATTCGGTCGGATAATAAAATTTGGTCTGAAACGTCAGATAAAGTTTAGACTGCCGGATATCTTTAAAATTTGATAACAGATTAAAATACTCAGTAAAATAAGACTTACGCTCTTTCCTGTTCATCCATTTCTTGTACTAATCTGTCTCTCTCGTTGACGGCTGACAAGAGTTCCTGTAAAGAAAAAAATTGTTCCTTTATTACTGAGTTTCAAGAGCAGAAACAACAGTATTTGACCAGTAATCAAGTTTAAGTTAAAATGAGGTTATAAAGGACATGAACCATTTTTTCTTACTGATGGTACTAAAAAATCCATTATAGCTCAGTCATTTCCCTGCATCTTTAGTGACTATACTATTCTTAATTATTATTTATTTTTGTGAGACACACATTTTAACTCAATATATCTTTAGATTACGCAAAAAAATAAAAATACGTACCTATCCAATTTTTTTTAATAATCTCCATCGGACTATTTTTTTTGTATTTTTCCCCATTCGACCCGGGGGGGCCGGCGACGGCTTGCTTCGCTTTCATACGAAGTATAATTTCTTTCATGGCTCTTACCTGTAACAGTAGTCTCTCCCTGCGCTTCTGTCCGGGTGTCTTGCGCCACTCGTCGACTCCTAGCGACAGTCGCAGTTCCCGCGCCAACAGCTCGCAACGACGACTTAAGTCTTCTTCTTGTTCTCTGAACATAACACAAATAGATTACAAAATAATAACCGGTGGCACACCACGGTCCATCTGATGACGAGTGGTTACAGCCGACTATGGATATCTATGCCGGGAATACATGTTGGTCGTAGCTCGCCGACCGAAGGCGAGTACCAACGTATAGACAGCCCATTTGTCTAGCCTCGCCATTGCTCGTCGTTGCTCGCCTAGCTGGCCGAGTGCAGGCGAGTGCCAACGTGTATAATAATATATACTATACAAAGTGTTCCTTTCGATGTCCCATAACTCTAAGATTATATACTATAAGTAAAACATAATACAAAAAGTCGTAGAACGAGTGTTCCAGAAATACATAGTTTCGAAGATAACATAACACTAGACTATCGATGTGTGTATCTAAGTTTCATTGATAAGTACGAGTCAATCATTTTCATTCAAACCAATCATTCATATAAAGCTAACAAAATACGACTTTGTATTGTTTTTTATGGACAAAAATTTGCAGAGTTAAATAATTTTCGTGATTTTTTATTTATTTCATTTTATACGTAACGTTTTACATAAATGTAAATTGTGATTTTGTCGAATTGAATTTGAATGAAAAATAAAAAGGTTTTTTTTTTTTACAATTATTTCATATTATTATGCCAGTTGATTCTTTAACATAGTTTCATGAATACCCTGGAGTTATGTGATATCAAAAGGAAAACCTTGTATAAACTACTCTTTGTATTATGATAAAATTCTTCTCATTTTGAACCTGACAATATATTTGACACATAATGGCCACAACTTCTTTCTTATTTCCTATGAGACAAGAATAGAATATTCTTTATTATGTACCATCAAAGTACCGTAAGGACTATTCTTGCTTGCAGCGCTCGGCGGCTATAAAACCGGGCCGGTAACAGATGTGGTCATCGTGTTCACGGGATTTTGTTTAGAAACTGGTTACATATGAACTTCTTTGATGGTACACCATATGAATGTAGAAATACAAGCATAGTATACTTACAAGATATTCAACTGCATCTGCCGTCTAAGGAGTGCGTTCTTTTTATTCACTAAGTTGAACCATTGTGACATTAGTCGGTCTTCCTCCTGTTACAAAAATAAAAATAATTATCTAAACCATTATTTATTACCAAACATTCAAAGACATGTGACATATACCAACCCGCACTGGGCCCGCGTGGTGGATTACGGCCCACTCCCTCTCTCAGAGAGGAGGCTGATTATATATTATTTATTAAGTCAAAACCATTTATCGTTTTGTTAATCAACTATTTTAACTGTCTTACACCCGGTTTCTGAATTGAGTATTTGAATTTGAGAACGTCCTAATCTGTACTTAAGTATAACTTAAACATTTTTTCGTTTCTGAATTAAGTTTTTTTAAACTCTAATCAAGATTTGAGTAATAGAACATCATTTTACTCAAATTTGACAGAAGGCATACTTAACTCATGCTTAAGTTGTCAGTTGCGTTTCTTAATTAAAAAAAACGTGTTTGACAATACTCAAAGCTTAATCAACGTCAAGTTACGCAGTTGAAAGTTGACACACCAATTTCAGCTACTCAAACTGTAATCAGATAAAGTAACTAGTGATTTTGTAAGTGATTTTGATCAAAATGAGTGACGACGATACTTCCCTGTCGTCTTTGGAGATGCCTCAACGCAGACAACTACGCAGAAGAATAGCAGGACATCGGCCTAACTTGTTCATCACGTTAACCGACGAACAATTTAAGAGTCGTTTTCGCTTTACGAAGGAGTCGGTTAGGTTTATTTTTAACAAAATAAAGCCTAAACTGACCTGTCGTATTCAACGGCGGGACTGCATTTCTCCCATGTTGCAGCTACTAATAGCTCTAAGGTTTTACGCGACTGGTAGCTTTCAAGCTGTTGTGGGGGACACCGTGAATGTGAGCAAGGCGACGGTGTGCCGCGTGCTAGAGAGGGTGACTAGTGCGATAGCATTACTGAGACGGCAATATGTTCGTATGCCCACTGCACAGGAGAGATCATCAGTGGCGGCACGATTTTTTGACATCGCTGGATTCCCTAGAGTCATAGGTGCTGTAGACTGCACACATGTAAAAATAAATTCACCAGGAGGGAGCAGAGCTGAGCTGTATAGGAACAGAAAAGGTTTTTTTTCGATAAATGTTCAAGCCATCTGTGATGCCAATTTACAAATAACTAGTGTCATTGCACGTTGGCCAGGCTCCGTGCACGACACTACTATTTGGAATGATTCACCACTTGCAGCTCAATTTGAAGCTGGCAGATTTGGGTCATACCTTATTCTCGGGGATAGTGGTTACCCATGCCTTAGGTATCTCATGACACCCTTTTTGAACCCTGCCTCTCCATCCCAAGAAGCCTATAACAGAGCCCAGATAGCATCCCGAAACACAATTGAAAGGTGTTTTGGTGTTCTTAAAAGAAGATTTCCATGCCTACATTCAGGAATGCAATTAAAACTTCCAAAAGTATTGAAGGTGATTGTGGCGTGTGTTGTTCTTCATAATATGACTCTTCGTCTTGATGACTACATAGTGGATTATGATGAACATGTACAAGAAGAAAGTGATGAACCGTTACCACCTCAAGTGTCAAATACCCAAAATTTTGCTGTCAGGACATCCATAGTACAAAATTATTTTACCCAATAAAATGTAAATATGTACTACAATAAAAAATATGTAGGTATAGTAATATTTTTAATTAGGTACTCCTAGTTTTATCAGTTACATACAAAATCACAGATAGGTACATATTTATATTAATTATGGTAACTTAAAATAAATTTTACACAAGTACAGTTGTATGTAGCAATCACTTAGGTCAACGATAAGATTGTTGTACAATCTTATCACAGATTGCTAATTTTAAGTTGTATATTTATTTTTATTATATGACATTGATTTTACATTCTGTGATTTTTTCCTCACACACTTTACTTATTAATGGTAAAATTTTAGGAAAATTGTCTACTTTTACAATGTTTGTAAATATGTGAGAACCATGTATCTATCACATAAGTAATTAATTTATCTGTTGTTGCTTCATTTTAAATTCTTGTTACCTATTGTGATATAGTAGTTTTTTTTTAGGTGCATCATCTTCACATATAATTATATAATATAACTAATGTACCTACATATACAAAACATTTTAAAAGAGTAACGATGGAGTTTCTTGCCCATTCTTCTCCTAATGAAAACTACCTTTTGGAAGGGGCGACTAGAATCAATTACATTTTTTGTAAATTTGGACGTTCAAAAGTGCCTTACAAACCCTCGATTAGAAATAAATTATTAAACTATTGACTTTTTTTTAACTTACATTTTAATCATAAATCACAGCTACCAGCTACTCATTATAATCATAACACCTAATATAAAATAAATAGGTGCAGCTCTATGTAATAATCACTAACAATTAGAAATCACAGCTATTCATAAAATTATGCCACCTAATATAAAAATAAATAGGTGCAGTTATGTATTTTTCCCTTGTATTTAGAAATCACAGCACAATATTTTACAAATCACAGTTATTCATTTGAAATAAATGATTAGACTTTAGACTTATTTTTTACTTAGATTTTAATCATAAATCACAGCTACTCATTATAATCATCACACCTAATATAAAATAAATAGGTGCAGTTTTATGTAATAATCACTAACAATTAGAAATCACAGCTATTCATAAAATTATGCCACCTAATATAACAATAAATAGGTGCAGTTATGTATCTTGCCCTTGCATTTAAAAATCACAGCACAATATTTTACAAATCACAGCTATTCGTAATAACTATGCTTACTATAAATAAGGTAATTTACTACATCAAATCCCTATCAGCCTTTTCCAACTGTTTTTTAAAAATTTGTATTTCCAGTTCATGCTTCTTCTGTTCAAATCTAAATTTCTGCATCTCATTTCTTTTTTGGTAGTACGCAAGTTCTATTTTTTTCTTAAAATAAATTTTCTTCAGAGCTTCAGCTGAATGTTTTGTGACTGATAAGCTATTTATAGTATTCTTTTTTCGTTTGGACACAAGTTTTCGTTTCCTTAACACAGGTACTGGATTAGGAGGTTCTGGTAGTGGATTGGATTCTGGTACTGGGTTAGACTCTTTGGAAGTTACTTCAATTTGTTCTCCTGAAAAATTTAATTTTTAGTTTATATAATACTATGTACATCATTCTGTGGTGTATGAAAAGTATTGATTTATAGGCACCCACCAAAATATTCAGCTGCTTCATCATATGGATTCTCATCTGGACGTATTTGGTCATCTAAGATGGAAAGGATTTGATGATCAGCATCGGTTAACATAGGAGTGAACGACCCACCACCAGTCTTCTTTAAGTTTTTCTAAAAAAGATTGATACCAAAAATTAAAACAACTTCCAAACCAACCAGATTTGATAATATCACTGCATGTGTCTGGTAACCTGCTCATTAGACCATTTCTTCTTTAAATCCTTTATTATATTATGGTCATTTATGACTATAACCTGGAAACCAAATAACACAATTAGCTAAATAAATTAAAAATGTTTTCATGATATTTCAATCTTGGTGTATACTTAAGAAATGAACAAAACATAAATAATTTGTGATGCTGTGCCAATCGAGTAATTATATTGATAAGTAATTGACTAGCAGACTATACTACCACTATAAATAAGTTTAATAAATACATTTTCATTATTTACCTCATCCACATTTAAATGTTTGCCAGTCTGATTGTTTTGTGGTGAATGGGAGACTTCCACAATGTTTGTCTCATCTGAGAGTGTATTGAGGTATCTTTGCTTCTGAAAAATGTTTGTTAGTAGAGTTTATTGCAATATCATTGTTGCCTTTAGTTACACAAATTCTACAAAAATATGGGAGTGTCTAGATAGGAGCAAGTCAAAAGTTAATCTATGGTGTATACAGCTAAAGAATGATTTTAAATTTATATGTGTGCATGTGAACAAACAGACACTTTCCTTTTGTATATTCACTATACGGCTATAACTACTAGAAATATGACGGGTGTAGTGTAGAGTAATAAGATAATGAACATTAGTATTAACTTAAACACACACAACACTACACGCAAACACATAAAACAGACATGACGTAAAATGTTTATGCTCACATTCTCAATTGCAGAATCTTTTCTTGCACGATGCTTGATATTATTATAAAAATGTTTTAGCATTGTTTCATGCCTAGGCCCAGTCGTGCAGAGGCTATTGTACTCTTTAGTAATGGACTTCCAGGCTTCCTGTTTCTTTTGAATATAGTATGCCCCTGTCCTTTTGCACTCTATTACACTTTGGTATCTGGAGCAATAATAATCACAAACATCTAAATAACTAATGTGGTGAAACGTAAAATTATATTATGGTAAACATTATAGGTTATTATGTACTTACTTTGTTATTATTGAAAGAAGATTTTCTTTCTCCTCTAGAGTATAGTTAGGTGATCTCTTTTTCTTATCCTTATCCATTTTAATTGGTACAAATAGAGGTTGTGTAAGAATACTAACAGAATTCCAATAAAACTTGTGTTTATTTACTTACAGTTTGACGTTCACGATTCGGTTCACACGTCAAATATTAACCTGTCAAGTTCAAGTTAATTGCTAAAATATGCATTAGCAACTCTAATAACATAAATTTGTTGAAATTAATGCCGTTATTTAAAATTAACTTACTTTTTAAGTCTGTTTTAAATTTATAAGAATAAAATGATTTAATATTATGAGTTTTTGAAAAGTACCGATTTTTTTTGTAAATTGGAACGTGTTATCTTTGATCAGGAATACTTAAGTAAATGATCAGTTGATTATGGTTTAACGAAATTAGATTTTAACTTGTGAAACACAAAAAACTTAAGCGCATACTTATGTATTTGAGAATAATCAGTTGAGATTTGCTTCTTTTCTCAAATCAGAAACCGGGTGTTAGGCTGCCTGTCCACTCGAGCGGAGACGAGAGGAGAGGAGCGGAGCAGAGCTGTGCTAATATTGGCACATCTCCGCTCCTCCCCTCTCTTCTCCGCTCCAGTGGACAGGCAGCCTAAGACAGCTTTGAGCTTGGGTTTTGCAAAAAAAAAATATGGTGTGGCTGTGCCGTGGACACGGCCGTGTGTTTTACGTGAATACGTGTAAAGAATTAGTCTCAAAGAAAATTCTACTCGTGACGAGTAATATTTTCTTTGAGACGAATTCTTTGATCATTTTGGCAGTCGAGTGGTGTAATTAAATTTTGGATGCAGATGACATATATGTAGCTGCAGCATCAAACTGTATCCCCCGACTTTGTTATCATCAGTTTTTTTAATTGCCTCCCACTATGAAAGCAAATTTAAAGACGTATTCATATTCACGTCAAAAACGCAGCACCGTTTTCTTAGGAAACCGATACTTAACTTACTCCAAGAAAAGTTTCTAAATGCAATTGTACCTCTAAACTAGGAAGGAATCTTTTACATAATATACTTAGCTACGTAAACAAAACGTCAAAAGTGACGAAATTACGAGTATTACTTATGGTGACTACATACATATATACGTGAATTCTGAAACGGAATAACGATTCGGAATTCCGAAGGCAGAAAATCCATACAAAATCAAGGATCTATGACACACATACACGAGTACATTAGTTCTCCGTTCGAAATTTTCTCCAATTCCAAATTCAGAAACGTGATTCTGTCTGCATGTGGCCAGCCTTTTTTGTATGGATTTGAATTCCGAATCGTTATTCCGAAACGGAATGTATGTATGTATGTTTGTGGCAGGTCTTGGCCACTAACTGTCGTTAAGACATTGGAATCGGACATAAGACACCATTAACGATTCCCATAGCTAAGAGAGATTTGTCTACTCTATGCCAAGAAGCCCACTCTCACATAGAGGAGGCCTGTGTCCCAGCAGTTCTCTTTCGCGTGATTACTGACTAACCTGGTGTCAGAGTTTTAAAGCCGCCCAAGGGCCTCTGACTTGGCTTCACATGCCGTCGAGAAATATCTCTCAGGCATGCCGGTTTCCTCACGATGTTTTCCTTCACCGTTTTTAAAGCAAGTGATAATTATACAATACGCACATGATTCCGAAAAGTCAGAGGTGCGTGCCTTGGGTTCGAACTCGAGACCTATGACTTGGCAGTCCGATGGTCACACCACTAGGCTATCACCGCCCTGAACATTATAGGTTCATTGTACTATGCTACTATACGGAACTACATGGTAGGAAAGGTAAAGGTTACCGGGTCGTTTAGGACTTGGATACAGGACAGGACAATTCTTCTCCATTTTTTCTGTAATATGCGGAACTGTTATGCTGGGGCTACATTGCCGCGGTCTCGCAAACTACTAAACTTCGCGCGCTCTCTCTCGCTGAGCAACAGAGCGCGCGCGAAGTAAAGTCCGCAATAACGAGACAATGTAGCCCCAGCATTAAAAGAATTTTATTTCCATCGATGGTGGATCTATCACCGAACGAGCATCGATTGATATCGACAATCGTTACTCTAAAATAATAAATGTGCATTTTTTGTGAGTCCAGCCCAGTCGATGGATGGGCACAAGATGCAGCTATGATGAGCACTATTTGGAAAAAATTGCCCATCATTGACTATCTATCTGTATCTTTGCAGCCAATAGACTTAATCAGCGTTCGCTATTTATTTGCCAAACATGTAAACTAACACGAGTTTTAGGAAAAACAACTGTAATGCCTACACATAAGGTTCAGTTTGCGTTACAACTTCATATTTTTTATGACATTTTCAACAGTACTAGTCGGTCTAAAATCAACTTTATTTACACTAGCATAAAGTTGATGTTTGTTTTAAGTGGAAATAACATTAATTGGAAACAAGGATTTAAAATAGATCCTTAAGAGTGCTTGGGTTGAGCTCAAATTGTAGCAAAAGTTTGCTTCACAAAAATACCTAAAAATGCGTACTTATGGTATATAAAAAAAAACTGAAACAAGTACCAGAATTTCGCAGTTTTTTTTAGCATTGTAGCACAAGGTTTTCAGGGTTGCAAACTTGGGTATAAACTACTCTCAGGGGACCTAACAACATTTAAAAAAATCGTAGTTACATGTGCGTTTGCGATGTTTGTTGTTGATATTGACCGGGCTACCTCAAATAATTCCTATTTTGTTATCCCAAAAATACTAAATAGCCAAGTAACTGTGAGCAACTTGGATGTTACACGATTGGTAGGCCCACTCTGGTCTAGATTAAATGTACATAGACACAAGACTCCGATTACGGTATATTTTTCGAAACGGTTTCGTCTTAAAAACCTAAGAAACGATTTGTTTCGGTTACGTTCGAACGGAACGTTATTAAAACGTTTTTGAAGAAGAAAAAATTTTTAATCGTTCTCGGTTAATAAATCTCTCATTTAAACCATTTTTGGGTTGATCGATAGGAAACTCGCAACACAACCCTGATCAATACGTAAGCGGCAAGCGCATTGGAATCAATGATGTAATGAAATGAAGATAAAGTACAACTAAAAAAAAAAAAAAACATGCTTGTCGGCGCACGCACCGTGCGCGGTTGCGTCACGCGGAATAAATCGGTTTTTGAAAACGTTCTCATTTCGTTTTCGTTCCGAACAAAATGTTTTACTGGTTGTACAAAGAATTGTTGGAAATGTTTTAAAAACGTAATTTTAAATAACGTGAAAACGTTATTTTAAATAGCGCGAAAAAGATATTTTAAATAACGTGAAAACGATATTTTAAATTTCGTTTTTAAAACGATGCCCTGCGTACACACTGTGTCTACATTATGCTAGTTGTATATGTGTGTCTGTCACATCACATTAATGGTGTGTGTGAGTGTGGTACGTCGTACATACCTCAGTATTATCCGCACACTCCATGACTCGTCGCAGCTGCTTCTCCAGCGCGGCAGCTCGCTCGTCGATGGCGCACTGTTCCTTCTCTAACGCTTCCAGCTCGCTCTGGATGTAGGAACCGGTTTCTCGACCCTGGGGGATAAGAGTAAGACATTGAAGCTGTGCAGTACAGGGACGGTGCCTGTTCCAAACTATGGAATAAAGACACCTGGATGACCAAAAGTATTTGTCGAGCGCGTAGTCCTCGTTTATTGAAGTTGGTTGAAAAAACAACCGGTTTCAAAACTCTTTTAGGTTTCGAATTTTGGCTAAACCGGAAGCCAGATTCCACTGGTAAAAATCTAAAAGTGAGCAATTTACTGCATTTTCAGGAGCTATTGTGCTCATCACGCCGAAGATCCTCATGAGATCTTCACCAAATTTTTAAGAGAACAACTTAAAGTTACTACCTTTTAAATAAAACAAGAACCACCGAAATCGGATCTCATAAGGCGAAGATATCCAGCAGTATCCCCTTTTTGGAGGAAATACCCCTCTAATCCAAAATCCCCGACGACAAAAAAATAAATCATAAAACCTGTATACCAAGTTTCGTCCAGATCGGTTGTAAAACACGACCTGTAGAGTAGTACCAACAAACTGACACACGAAAGCAAATTTTGCCAGACTTGAAGCAGAGACGCTTCCCTCGCTCGGTCAAATATTCGACCTCTAATATTATAATCTATACATAGTATAAAACAAAGTCGCTTTGCGCTGTCTGTCCCTATGTATGCTTAGATTTTTAAAACTCCGCAACGGATTTTTATGCGGTTTTTTTAAATAGATAGAGTGATTCATGCGAAAGGTTTTTGTGTATAATACATTAAGGTTTTGAGTAAATTGGCTGAAATATGACGATTATTGTCGAAGATGTCGGAAAAAATCATGCCAACTGGGAGCATTACTGCCGTGCGCCGCGTAAGCCGTAAGAGATACATCAAATTTATGTTATACAGAATTGTATATCTTAAAAAGTTCAAAAATAAAGTCCGCGATAGCATATGTCTATCTTCTAAGGATGACCAACAGTAACCATTTTTATCTTTCAGAATTTGATGGAAATTTCTTTGTTACTTCCGAAGCTATTTTAGGAGCTATCTGAGGAGCTCGTGGCTAAGTAACAACAGCCGCACTGGTCGATCCATCAGGTTAAGCTACGCTTGCCGGGGTTGGTCAGTGGATGGGTGACCATCTCTACATACCGAGACTCCTCCGTGCCTCGGAAAGCACGTTAAGCCGTTGGTCCCGGCTGTCATTCGTGGATCTTTGACAGTCGTTACGAGTCGTCAGAAGCCCGAAAGTCTGACACCAGTCTTACCAAAGGGTATCGTATTACCCAGTTACTGGGTTGTGGAGGTCAGATAGGCAGTCGCTCCATGTAAAATACTGGTATTCAGCTGCATCCGGTTAGACTGGAAGCCGACCCCAATATAGTTGGGAAAAGGCTAGGCAGATTGATTGATTTCCGAAGCTATTTTGACCGGTATTTTATTTATCCTTATCCAATAAAATATGCTATTTAAATCCGGCATTTAATGGACATTAAAACATGCCTTGACATCATATCATTAAAACGAATACTTTAAAAGATATCACAGATTCAAAATTACACGTAACAAGGGCGCAGCGGTAGGAATCAATGACTTTTCCTCGATATTAGGTATCTAACTAATCCCGAGTACGTACCCGTGGGATATTTTCCGACATCCACGCGGGCGAAGCCGCGGGCAAAAACTAGTAGATAATAAATGGCAACCGGGTTTGCCATTTATCCCTATCCTGAATCATTCATTCCCAGTATCAAAATGCAAATAAATTGGAGCTGATTGCATACTCCAAGATATATTACTTGGTTATTTATTCATAGATAACAGATACGTACCTCTTCCGGTACAGCGTCGTTATCAGTTAGCTTATCAACGAGCGCTGAGAACGAGTGTAGCGGAGATCGTCTCTCCATGCTTAGTGATAGAGATTTTACGCTTTTTGTGTCCTCGCTGTGACGGTCTTCTGTTGAAAAAAAAGAAGTATTATTAATACTAAATCCTCGGGGAAAGAAAAAACTTATAAGCAAAACGAGGCGAATATTCCTCTGTTGAGATCACATACAAATAGTATCTGGCCAAAGTCAAATCATTTATTTAAATTAGGCACATAAAAGGCACTTTTGAACGTCAACATTTACAACAAAAAAAAAAGATTCTAGTCACCACCTCCAAAAGGTGGTTTACGAATGGAGAAGAATGGGCAAGAAATGTACGTTAAGCCGTTGGTCCCGGCTGTCATTCGTAGATCTGTAACCGTCGATACGGGTCGTCAGAAGCGCGAAAGTCTGACAACCAGTCTTACCAAGGGCTATCGTGTTACCCAGTCACTGGGTTGTGAAGATCAGATAGGCAGTCGCTTCATGTAAAATACTGGTATTCAGCTGCATCCGGTTAGATTGGAAGCTGATCCCAACATAGTTGGGAAAAGGCTGGGCAGAAGATGAATTAAAAAAGAAACCCTCGTAGCGAAAAACATGAATATGCCAAGTAAATGCTAACAAGCTGCACCGCTTTTGCATGAGCTTTGACATTGCTTTATCCTAGGAAATACAGACTTACTAAAGTAATGTCAACGGTTCACTTACCAGATCTATCAGGACTAACAGAACTTTTCCTGGAGCCAGGACTGGATGGCAGCGAGTCCGTTCTGCCGAGCAACGCGTCCAGTTGTTCCACACCACCCGCTGTAGAACAAATTAGTTGTGTGAAGGAATGGTCAAATTCGTCTATGAAACTGTTCTTGTATTTTTAATAATACAACTTTTTAGCTGGTAACGTGCCATGGATTTTTTGATAAAAATATAGCGCTGTGCTGTGACTAATGCCTCATCTACACTAATATTATAAAGATGTATGATGTGTGTATTTATGTTTGTAATGAATAAACTCAAAAACTCCTTGACCGATTTTTTTTATTCTTTCACCAGTAAAATTCTACATTATCACTTCATCACTCAGTAACATAGGCTATAATTTATAAAGATTTCACGCGGGCGAAGCCGCTGGCGAAACCTAGTTTGCAATATTTTTATAGCTTGCAAGTATTCCATTATGGTGCCCAAAAGCTATCAATGTGTAGCCACAAAACATATTACAATTGGGCATTTAATTGTAGCGACAAATTGATAACATATTATGGAGTGCAGAGATTGCAGACAATCAAATAAGTTCTTGTCGATGTTTACATCTGCTGACTGTACCCGTTCTACTTAGGTTACGAACTTTAATTTTGCTTAAATTTATAAACATTTTTGTTAGAATTACAATTTTGTACTCGTAGGTAAAATTACTGTTACCTACACTGTTATTATTGATGCTAGTTGCATAATTATATGGAACTTGTTTCCTTTAAAATATTTGTATGCCAGTTCATGGCGAGACATGTAGATCATAACCCTATTATTAAGACCATTAATGTACCATGTTTAATGCAAATAAATATATTCTATTGTATTCTTTACGCGCATATGAATATTTATTTTAAAGTGACTGAGTGTGCTTAAAAACATACATACTTATGATGGGACTTCTGTATGTAGTTATGAATGCGACAACGTTTGTGACTGACCTGCAACAATCTCGTCCATGACAGATTGCTTGCTGATGATCTCGACGGTGCCGCCGCGGGAGTTGCGCGACGGGGAAAGAGGTGATGTTGGGCTGTAGACAAGTAACACAACTGTATTTTAATATCAGCTTTTAAGGGGGATGCTCTAAGGTAGCCCGTGAAATTCAACTTTTCTTACGTTTTTTGCAATTAGCAGGTCAGTGTCAGACCGTATGGTTGGTTGGGTGATTCACGACCATAACAAATTGGTTTTTGTATTTTAGGTTAAGATTTTATAGTATGTTGATAATTATTATATAGGTAGGTACCTACATAATTATAATTCTGTAGTCTGCTGTCTGACTTCAGATTGTGTTTTTAACTCGTAGTTTAGTAATGCTTTGTATTTTTTTAAAGTTTAGATTTTTAAGTATTAGCGGTAAGTCGAATTTTAATTTATTTTGGGTGTGTTTGCAAACCACTATTGTATTGGGGTCATCCTGTAAGGATAGTGTGTGAAGTGTAATAAAAAAATAAAAAAAAACAAATAAAATGGGTTTTATTTTATTTTTTTATTGTTGTCATTAGAATCATCAATACAACTCTCTAAGTTAGAATTGGCCTCAAATATCATGATTTCGTGAAATAGTAAAGTTGAACTAGTTGAAGATTATTTGCATAAAACGAAAGAAAATTTGAATTTCGCGAACTCCATTGACGCTTTCGCCTTAACTAAACCACAGCTGAAGTTTTCAAAGTTTGTTTACCGACATCAAAAAGGAGGAGGATCTTCATGTTCCATGGAAATCACGTTCACGGTTTTACTCACATACCCACTTGTTTCAGGTTTGCCCGACCAGTTTCAAAATATAGGGCAAACCGGATATATGTGTGAGGAGTGTATACAAAGAATTATAATTGTCAAAATTATGGACATTAAAATTTTAGTTTCAAAGTTTACTTTACGTAAAGACACTATAAACTAACATACATTGTCAATCATTTTATTTCAAAATAAATTTACATTCCATGCATTGTTAGTAAATAATACTTAAACTTTTTTTTTTTTTTGTGTGTGAAATTATAAAATAACTTCTTCAGACTCAGACAGATCAGTTGGTGGGTTGGGTGTCAGACTTTTTCTGACTAAAACCCACCCGTGTTCCATCCGTTGCCTGTGTGCCGGGGCCGCGATATCCCTTTCGGACAAACTCGCAACCCCAGCAGGAAATAATACTTATAGCTATGTTAGTGAAATCATTTATTATTTTTAAATACAATTTCGCTATTTAATATTATAAAGGGTCCAGACCCGTGGACGGTATTCCAGTGCCTCACAACCGGGCAATCAACCCTTCCGAATATGGTATTCAGAAGGCTGTTGAAGCTGCCTCACCTCGCTCACGGCGCATCAGGGCCGCCTCTCTTTTTCATACTTTTTATTGCCCTACAGCCAGCTACAGACATACGTAACATACATTAATGAAATACTTTATAACTCACCTAACGATACCGGCTCTCGCATCAGCAATAAGCTTTCTCGCTCTCTCCCGTAGCATCGTCTGTCTTTCTTCCTCTGTCATGGGCTAGGAACAAACACAATATTATAGTTAGTTACTTTTCCAAATAAAATGATCACAAATAGGCTTTTACATCGAGTGCTTGCGCAAAACGTATGTGCAATACAATATTCTGTTTTATTTACTTATTATTATATAACGCAACGTCTCTTCCTCTGTCTATTTAAAACTCGATAACTAGTAATCCGATTTAATTATTTTTCTATATTGTATATTATACAGAGTGTTCGGCAGAAGGTTGAACATATGAAAATGGCGGATCGGATCCGTGGGGCCGTCTACTACGTTTTTAGGCCCATTATCAAGACCACAAGGTTTTTTTTTTTTTTTTTTTTTTTCGGTATTTTTCTTTGCCAAAACTTCAAACGTCAATAATTTCATTTAAAAACAATAAAACTGGCAACATTTTATTTTTATTTTCATCTAAAGTAACTGTACAATCTTATTAAAATAGTATTTGACGCAGATGATTGCTAGAAAAGTAAATACGAGCCCTTAAATTACAAACAAATAAAAAATAAATACCGAAAGCCCGACTTTGAACTGCGTTAAAAAAAAAACTAACAGTGATAGAGCAGTTCTAATTTTAGGAAAATATCTTTGGTTCATGCTCAATCTAACGGTATGCAATAAACCAATAATCAAATAAAACCCCATATCATATATTTTTAACCCCTAACTTCATAGGGCCACAATAAAAAAATTACTTCAATAATATAATAAAAACATTGTTTTTTAGCCCTGATCGATTGTAACAGCTCACCTTAGTTGTTGAGATTGGTTGACACCAATAACAACAACCAATCAAGATTTATTTGAACAAGCTATCGGTAATCGGGATTTAAGCCCGCTTGCACCAATCAAAATACATATAACGCTAAACAAAATTTTAAAATGTTTTTGTCAATCGTTTGAAGATGAGGATGTTGACATAATCTACTCGTTTTTTTTTTTAATGAGTTGTATTGCAATATGTGGTTAGCTAGTGACCTCGACAATTGATCATATTTTTTTTTGTTATTAGTAATTAACTGTTTGGCTGCGTTGACGTTCATCACGTCGGGGTCACCAATTTAGGGGTATGAGGAACAGGGTGTAAAGTTCACTCATCCCCCATAGAAAAGGGAGGATCCTCCGACCAGACGGGTGTGATGTCTGGCGGGCAACTGCCCAGAGGTTTGAAGTTGGGAGATTCTATATATGTTTATCGCGCGGTAAACTCTAATTGCGCGATGCAGGATTTGTGACGTCAGGATGTTTTTGTGACGTCAGGATGTTTTTGTGACGTCAGGTCTTTGATGCGTAGTTCGCATGTAGCGATGTAGATGCCGCTACAAGATATTAAGTTCTGTTTACGTTTAGTTTTTTTGCCTGAGTATAGTCCTCGATGATTTTGTTTGGTATATTGGCGTGTGCTAGCTAACATATGGCTAATTATTTAAATTATGTTTTGTGTTGCGTAATGTAAATTATTTTGAATACTATTATATAGAATCTTTTTTTTTTCTGAACAGACAGCTGTGCTGCTGGGGAGTTTGTTGCGCCACTTCTTCTTCCCAGCTAATGCACTAGGAAGTGGTGAAGGGTGGGCGTTTTGGGGGACTGTCTTATGTAATTTTAACGTTCGAAAAGTGTTGATTCTCAGCCTAGTTTGAATAAATGACTTTTGAATTTTGAATTTTTGATGACAGAGGATTCGCCATTCGAGAGGTAGTTGCTGAAAATCAGCGCTAATGACGATAGGTTCGTCCGAGATCACAGCATTTTAGCCGAGCAACGACCTGTTCTTGCACAGATGCAACGCACGGCTTAATTGTTCGCTTGTTGTTTGCTTGTTACAAAAGTAGTTATTTTTCAACTCTGCAATCGGCATTTTGTTTTTGTTTTGATTGTTTGTTTGTTATCATTTGCCAGTGTCGCAACACACTACACAAAGAAAATTATCTTTGGCTCCTGGCCTAGACATAATTGCCAAAATTTTCAAAGTTTTATTATTTGAATACGAGGCTTTTGGCTACTTTGTGTTTTTGGCGTTTAGTTTGGGTAGAATAAACAATGTTTTTCTTCTTTCTAGACAGAATTATGTTTGAAACACATTTAACGCTAAATGTATTAAGTGGTAACATACGAATATTCTACTCTATTCTATTAACTATTATGTTAACCATGACATGAGAAAGGCTTTAGCAATAAAAACTCATACCTTAGGACTTACATCTCCATTCCTTTGTCCATTCTCTTTCTCTTCTCTTTCCTTCTCGTTCTGTCGCATCTTTCTGTCCTTTTCCCTCGCCTCCTTTTTCGTAGCTTCGAGCAACTGTCTCGCTCGCTCTTTCAACTCATCATGACGTGATAACAATTGCTGGCCAATGGGAATCGAGAGCGATGACGTGATCGACCAATCAGCGAAGCGGGGTTACATAGCGTCGTCCAATCAGAAGCGTCAAACACAGGCACGAAAGCGGTGTCGATGAGCAATGGAAAGAAATGACGGAGTTTTTTATTTTGGACGGTCGGCAAAATAAATGTAGAAATATAAAGAGCTTGTTTCATCGCATTTTACTATTTATTTTTAGAAAAAAAGGTAATTTGAATGAGATATTATGTGGGATTAAAAATACTACAAAAGTAATTTTACTGGCATTGCTGACCGTACCATGTTACACGATAAATGACAGGAATGAATTAACTAGCAGATAATAAACACTAGCATTTGTTTAGATATTTGAAATTTATCTTTTATCTGCAGTTATTATGTCCAACAGTTGTCCGGACACAAACAGAAATAATAAAAATAATATGGTTTATTATTAAACCACATTACAGGACATTAATGTATAAAATTAAATTACATGTAAATACCACCAAAATAATATCAATGGATTCTCAATATTTAGATATTTCTTTTTCAAACTAGAAAGGCAATTTTAATAATTATTTTACTCGTTCATATTCTCAAATTGGTGCTGTTTTACTAACAAAAATGTCTCTTCTAAAAACATTACTACCTTTTTTTAAATATTTTTTTGGTTTTCTACAATGTAGGTATGATTTCGCTAAATACTGAGCTTATTAGTATATGACAAAAAAACCACTAATATTTATGATTGTTAAAAATCATCTAAATATTATTTCTATGTTCTCAATTTTAACTAGAAGAACTAATATCAATTTTATATATAAGTCAGTCTCACACATATGTATAATGCTTAGATACAGTCGCTTTGTACCTTTTGAAGTATTTATAAATGAGATATCGGATCCAGTAAACAGGATGTGAGATCGTAGCCAGGGTGAAATATTTATAAGTATATTTTATCGAATAGCAACTTATGTTTTTTTATTTTATTGAAGGGCAGTTTCTTTTTAAAAAAATTTTCAAAGAAAGAACCTTATAATTTTCCACTTTTTTGGAAAAACGAAATCCTGATAGGATTACTTCGTTGTCCGTATGTCTGTCTGTCAGTCTGTCAAAACCCTTTTTCTTAAGAACGCGTGGAGGTATCAAGTTGATATTAAGCTCAAAAAAAATCAAGCTTCTAAATCAACGTAATAAAAAAATACGGCCATTTATACGACATAATTTGATACTCGCAAATAAATCAAAACCAATATGGTACTTCCCGTTGACCTAGAATAATGAAATTTGGCAAGAAGCAAGGTCTCACAGCACAAGTAAAGAAAAAAGAACATCGAACATCCGAAAATCGTTAATTTGTAGTTTTATCTATTTTTTTTGTTGCTATTACAAACTTACATTTTCAGTTGGAGAATTGACCGTGACGTTACATGAGAACGTGTATTTCAACTACAATGTTAAGTTTGTTTTTGGGACAAATTCATCCCAACTACGGACCGTTTTTTAATTCAATATTACAATAATTCCCGGCTACGACCTCCCTCATACCACTACACTCACACTACACGCTACAAACACAAGCCAGCCACTCAAACACAGCACCTCACTTACCGGCGTAGGTTTAGGCAGCTCCGGCGTGGTCGGCTTAGGTTGTATAGTTGGCAGACGGCTGTCCGGTTCCGGTTGGGATAACGGGTCCAAGACCGGTTCCGGTTTCGGGTCCGGTTGTGGTTTTACTGTAATGAAGAATAAAGTTAAATAACAGGTCCAGAGTTGTCTTAACTCGGGAGATTAACCAAGCAGGATTGCTTTATAAAATCCCTCTCTCGCTTAGCTTCGGGTTATTGCAAGTCGACTTTAATATAATAGAGAAGAAGCTAAGCAGATATCTTTATGGCAGACTAGCTTTTGCAGTTAGGGAATTATCCCACGGGAACTTACCATCGCTGCATCGGGATAAAAAGTAATCCAGGTCATAGTCTACCCATGTGCCAAATTTCGTCCTTATCTATTCAGCTGTTTGAGCGTGAAAGCGTAATAAACAAACAAACAAGTTCACTTTCGCATTTATAATATAAGTTAGGATATTGTAGTGTATATAGATACACTTATGATTTGTCTCGAGCGCATACGACACAAGGTGCGGCTGAGTGGGCAGCCGCCAGCCTGCAAGCACGTGGCGGTGCGCAGGCGAACCTAATACCATTTTAATATTGCTATACCAGCTACTACAGATATGTAATAGAATATATCCTGTTCTTGGAAACTAACCGTGTTCACCAGTGGAATTCAATATATTTAAGTACTATTCCTACCTATATCATTGTTCAGATTGTTCTGCGCAGGTGGTGCTGGCGCTTCTTGCGGTTCCTCTTCATCATCAGAACCAAAGGGATCGTTTAACTCCTTGCGAGTCATTAGCTTCTCTGGTCTAGCGGGTGGTGGCTGGAAATTTTAAGAGCGATCCAATTATATTTTATACCTTCGGAAAAATTGTACTAGGTATATTATAGCTCAAAACTCGAGAAAAATAAATAATGTTTGTTACATGACTGTGGGCAAAATTCTCACTTTGAACGCGTCGATGGCCCGGTATCGAAACCACGGCCGTCTTTAATACATTGGAGAACCTGGGCACTTTTGGATAATGTGGCTCAATTTTTTGCACCGTCTGGGATTTACTTAGCTTTCCTTTGGACAGCTTCTAGCTACGACGCTGTGGCGGGAACTAAGGGACCCCATGAGTCACGGGGCCCTGGGCACTTGTCCAGAGTGGCCAATGGAAAAGACGGCCCTGATCGCAACAATACGTAGTATGTTTTTTCTGTGACATTTCTGAAGCACAGAACTTTCAAAGTTCGTTTTACAACAAGAGTCAAATTGGCTGAAATTTTAAACCCTTTACCTCATTAACCTTCAAGGGGTCTGCGAACCACTTGGCAGTGGGTTTCTCCCTGAGGTCTCTGGCCGGGGAGAGCATCTTGCCGAGGATGGTCTTAGATTGTTGTAGGAACATGTCGCGCACATCTTTCATGGGGGCCGGGGACTGGGGCTTGTCTGGGGTGGTACGGTCGGCGGAGTGACGGGATTCTTGCGAGTCTTGGGAACTGAAAAAGAAGAGATTTTTATTAGAATCTTTACATACCATAAATTCCAGTTTCTTTTTCTGTCTGTCTGTTTGACCGCGTTGTTCTTCTAAACAGCAACAGATTTTGATGCGGTTTTCACTCTCACTTAGATAATTTATTCCGGAAGGTTTAATTAATATTAAACTGATGAATAATACATAAATCCCGATGTTTTGTCAAGTCGTAAGTACCGTGTGAAGCAGGGGCCGGTCGCTAGTTAATAATACCACGTATTTTTCAGTGTTAAATAGGCGATTTTGTGCCAACTTGTAATTACAGATTTCTTGCAAAATCAGAGTATTCAGTGTAAGAGGCCATAATAACTCAAATCTTATCTCGCTCGCACGATACTGCTCGCATGAGACTGATTGAGAGCGAGACTGAGCGGCGGGGAGGAGGCTCCAAGGCGCCAATAGTTTAGGTAATTTCTTTTTAGAGCGAAAATAATAATAAAAAAAAACAAACATAGTATCTGCTTTATAGTTAGTTCAGTTATCATGAAGTGAAGGGTGGGCGTTTTTGGGGGACTGTCTTATGTCATTTTGACGTTTGAAAAGTGCTGATTCTCAGCCTGTTTTGAATAAATGACTTTTGAATTTGAATTTTGAATATCCAAAGTTTCATGATCTAATTTGAAGTATTTTTTTAATACCAGCTGTTTTTTCTTCGATATGGACAATAATTAATTATGGGTAACTTTGGATGTTTTTTCTGTCGAGGATATTTTATGGAATCGTGTTTTCGTCAAACATCGTACTTAATATAATCCTCAACTTTACCATATATATATTTCAAAATTAATGCTCCAGTATTTTCGATATAACAGAGGATCATGCTAAGCAGATGAATACAGGTGGGACACTTCGCAAAACCATTTAAATAAAAAGCGACTCTTGCAACGACACAATAAAGTGCAGTTCAGGTCGCACAGCGCTCTCTCACAGTTGCCTCTCTTTCTATCGTGTGACTCTTAGATCTTCTGACTACGTTACACTCACTGAATTGGCCCGACAAGACGGGCCCGCCGCCAACTAGTAACTTCATACTACGGAGTGTCCCATCGGTATTCATCTGCGCTCTAAGTTCAAATCGAGCGCAAAAATTGTATTTTGGTGTTTTTTGTTTTGCAGTAAACTGTCACAAGTTGATATCCTCCGACTCACCCCGGTCGTGGCCTGTCGATCGTATTTCTTGATCTCCTCATGCTGATCTCTCTGCTGAACAGCTCCTGAGGAATGGAGCCGTCCGTGTCGTGGCGACCTACTAAGTACGAGGATTCTGTCTCGTCGTTACCTGAAATTAACATTACTTCTTCAAAACGTGTGACTTTATATTACATCACGCTTGTTTGGAGGAGGTAGGAACTAATATCTGTTAGAAAAGTATCTAATGACAATGTAAACAAACCCGGTTCAGGTTAAATTCTTAAGCAAACATTCACTAAAGGGAGTTGGTAACATATTCATCTGTATTTAGGTTTCTTTATCTCACCACTTTTTTAAACAATTATTTGAAAATCATCGATGAAAATTTACCACAATTGTTGAATGAAGAACATCTTTAAAGTGATTTAAAATTAGAATTTTTGGTTTAAAATTAAAGCGCTCAATTTGTAAGTGCCACTACAAATTGGCATTCACAGTTACGTTTCTGATCTATTTATTAACATTTTGATTAGATGTTTTTGAACAGACCATACAGAATTGTAGGTAAAGCTTGTCCACTCTGAAACGACGCGCCCCACTACCGCATTACCGTGTGCGTAAAATTTATTTTATTTATTTATTTATTTACACAACACTTCTATCATAACAGGAAATTTATCCCAAAGCAATAGGGTGGTACTTAGCTTATACTTATTTTACAAATTGTAACACAAATGGTATGTAGTTATTCTTGTGAATTCATTCAATAAACAGGAAAAAAATGTCAATCCTTTCGGTGATTTCATTAAGTGTACGTAAGGCGCGAGTAACTGGCGCTAAATGCGGTCAAATGCGGTAGTGGGGCGCGTCATTTCAGAGTGGACAAGCTATACTATATACGATCCTGTGATTTGTAGCCATCTAGAAAGCTTTATAGCAGAAATCCATTAGAGTAATTCAGTAAATTAGTAGATCAATCCAAAACCAACCTACAAAGGAGGTTAAAGGCGTAGGCCATATGCTTTGTTTAAAAAGTAAGGTAAAAAAGAAAACAAAGAAGAAATATTGAAAACACCCATCAAATGGTGACTTACCTAATTGTTCTACTTGTAATTCGTTGCCAGTGAAATGAGCCCTTAATTGGAAGAGATATGTCATTATCTGGAATAGAAAAGAAGATTTTATAACATGGATCACTATTCAAATTATTTTTATTTATTATTAACCCAAGGAGCAACTATATCCACCGTAGGCGCGGGCTTGCGGACGGTGAGCAATGGGTAGCTCGCCGTCCGATTAGGACCAGGCCCGGGTCGACGGCGCGTTGTGTTCCACGCGCGCCTCAAAGAGATGTCAGCACCAACTGACGGGGTCCGGAAGGGCCAATGCCTGCCAGGGTTGCGAGTTTGTCCGAAAGGGATATCGCGGCCCCGGCACACAGGCAACGGAAGGAACACGGGTGGGTTTTAGTCAGTAAGTCTGACACGCCCTCCCGCTCCACCCAGAGCGGGAGAAGTTATTTGAAAATTTCCGCCCGTCAAAAAAAAAAGAGCAACTAGATTACGGTCGATCGATGACATCGACCGTTCAGATCAATCTATATTTTTATCTTTAGTAACACTATAGCTTTAGTATGGTAACATTATTTACTTCAAAATGAAATCGTGATGAGGAGAGAGGAAACGCATGGGACTAAAGGAGTGATGAATATAACTGTTTATGGATGGAGAGGGACAGGAAAGTCTAAGAAACATGGATGGATTGTGTGAGGAATGATATGAAAGGGAAGGGAGTGAATGATAGCGTGACGGTTGACAGGGGAGAGTGGAAAGAGAAAACGTGTTGCGCCTACTCCAACGAACATGGGACACGGCAGGAAGATGATAAACATTATTTACTTCGAACTGTCAAATTACTCAATCAATCTGCCTAACCTTTTCCCAGCTATGTTGGGGTCGGCTTTCAGTCTAACCGGATGCAACTGAATACTGTATTTTACATGGAGCGACTGCCTATCTAGCCTCCACAATCCAGTAACTGGGTAATACGATACCCCTTGGTAGGACTGGTTGTCAGACTTTCGGTTTTCTGACGATTCGTAACGACTGCCAAAGATCCACGAATGACAGCCGGGACCTACGGCTTAACGTGCTTTCCGAGGCACGGAGGAGACTCGGTATGTAAAGATGGTCACCTATCCACAGACCAACCCCGGCAAGCGTAGCTTAACCTACTGGATCGAACCGTGCGGCTGTTATTACTTAGCCACGAGCTCCTCGAACAGTCAAGTTACTGAATACGATTAAAGTCCAAGCAGAGTATTTTCTTTTTTTTTCTTTTCGCGAGGCACGGCAAGGACTAATAACATTATAGTTGCTAATAGGGATGATGCCTGGGTAAAAGAAATTAAATTCTAATTAGTCCGTCAGTCAGATAATAAAAAAATATTAGACACGTATTTTTTGCTTTATCATATTAATAAAAAAATACTTAGATAAAACGCATTTTAAGTTGGGGAGTGGGGGTCGCTACATCACTAGTATGTATAAAATCTACATACTCGTGACGTCATGGCGCATTTTACCTCAATGTATCGCCGTAATCTTTAGATTACGTAAAAAAAGAAAAAATACGTGTCCAATATTTTTTTATAATCTCAGACGGACAATTTTTTTTTTTTTTGTTGTCATCGCTATTACAAGCCCCCACAGATAAATACTGAATGACAGATAAAATATAATTTAAGACTATGAGGGAGTCAGAAAGTCGTAAGTTACATCTCATCTGTATACCTACACTGTAAGCAAATAAATTATTTCTATTCTATTCTATTCAAACAATAATTTTGTTCAATCTTAATCCAATCTATAATCGTATCATAATCCATCGATCAACGTCGAAGTTTTGTTATATGTCGATCGGGCTGCGTCGGAGTTGGGAAAAGGTTGGATCCTCTCACGAAACAAAATGTTGGATTTGTGTTTGCTCCATATGAAATTCATACTATGTGAAATTCCAGAAGACCAAAAAAGGTCCAGTGAACCGGTACCGGACCGGTAGAGGACCAGACGCGTCTGTTCGGAGCCCGTCGCTCGTCAAGCCCCGCGGGCTGATTACCGGTTAATTCTCGTACGTAAAAATGTTTAAATTCAAGTTGCAAAGACAATCAATGTCAAAAACTTACAATTTTGGTAAACTAGAGGTTACAAAAAATACGGGAATTGCCACTCTGATATGGGGGCAAGTAAAAATTTAATATTTCTAAAATCTATATTAGTGTCTATTTACCGCTAATCTGTCAGGAATCTGTCGCGAACACACATCGGCGGCCGTCAGTACTTGTGAGATGCCTAACTTCGAACTAGCTTCTAAAGCTACGCGTAGATTCTTCTCCGCCTCGTCGGGTTGTAGACCGGAGAAATCACTGAAAAGATTAAATAATATCCATTTATTTATTTATATTTATATTTATATAAACTTTATTGTACACCAGAAAATACATAGTTAATCATAAATTTAACACTACAAAACATACAATGGGCGGCCTTATCGCTTTCTGCGATCTCTTCCAGGCAACCTTGACCATTTATTTATGTTAGTAAGCCAATAGGTTACAAATATGTTACTAAACAAAGTTATTTATTTATCTACACTAATATTTTAAAGAGAAAATATTTGTATTTTCGTTTGCAATGAATAAACTCAAAAACTACAGGACCGATTTAAAAAAATCTTGCACCAGTAGAATGCTATATTATCACTGAATAACGCGGGCGAAGACGCTGGGGGGAACTAGTTTATAATTAGCACACCAACAGTACAGTCAGTCTAATAAAAACAGATAAAATTGGCATTTCAATACCTGTACAAAGAATCAACAAACTACCACAACAAATCAACACCACTTAACTAAAGAGACAACTAACCTACCTACCAATCAACCAACCAACCAACCAAGCTTCTAACCTCGCGTCCTAATTAAAAGCGATCGTCGCGCGAAAACACGATCGTCATCATCGAGCATTTTTTTCGGTGCACCTAAACGCGTGCTCGCGGTGACAGAGGGCGCTTTCAGGTTTTCCGAACAAAAAGTGACACATGCACGCGAGCGATCGCTTTTAAATAAGACGCGATCTAAAGAGTAGAATCTATGTAGCTTTCTTATCTAAATTGGGATAGCTTCTAGTCTAATCAGAACTTTGACAAATCGCCTCGATTTTTTTCCAAAGACCAGAATTGTACCTTTTTTGGTATATCCAAGATTTTAAATCTGCATTTGTTTCTGAATGAGTAAATCTGCAGAAAAAGGTGTAGTGGTTGCATGGATCAAAATAATAGCCGACGGGGATCCAACTCACAACAACTGCTGGCTTTTAACTTTGAATCTTACAGTATTTTTATCTCACGAAGCGACGCGCGCTTTACTTGTGTTAACCAAGTGTAAAAACACAGTGTATGAGTGTGTGAAGACGAGTAGCGTCAGCACATAATACACTTCCGACTTCGCTCGGATCTCGGACGGTACCGAGAGCTACTGCGCTTACACACACATTCACAGCGTGTCGGTACACTTGGTTACCACAAGTAAAGCGCGGGTCGCTTTGTGAGATAAAGACTATATATCCCAACTGACTAGTCATTGGCCCCTCTCTATTTTTAGTTTTAACTGAATAGAAACAGAAAGATAATTCTTAAGACCTCCGTACACCACTCCGTACTCCGTACACGGAACGGACCCTGAATTTTTTCTTGTTTTTTATTTCAACTATCCTCATCAGCAGCCTACAGTAGTCCACTGCTGGAAATAGGCCTCTCCAATTGCACGCCATTCAGCTCGATTATCGGCAACTCTCACCCAGCTGCTACCAGCCACCCTGCTCGTATCGTCGCCCCACCTGCCTGAGCGCGTCCTACCTCACGTTTGGCGATTCGCGGTCTCCACTCAAGAACACGTCTACCCCAACGGTCTTCGGTTCTACGGCTAATATGACCGGCCTATTACTACGCTTGATAAGAATGGCCTGCGCCTGGTGACAAGGACCATCACGGGCCACTGCTCGCTGAACAAACACTTCCACACAATGGGCATAACGGACAGTCCTCTGCGCAGGGCGTGCATGGAGGCTGAGGAAACCGTCACGCACGTGCTCTTTGAATGCACAGGCGTCATCCAGATTAGAACAGAGACCCTCGGGTAGTGATGTGCCGAGTCGGCTATTTTTGGTATTCTAGTATTTTGGTACTCGTTGAAAAAGGAATCGAATCAGGATTCGAGTCACGGAACTCGGATAGGTATTCGAGTACCAGCATGAGTATTCGAGTACTTTGGTAGACTCGAGTACTTTTTTATTTGTTCTCGAAAGCTTGCTTTCGGTTCATAAGTATTATATGACGATAGGACAGTAAGTAAATAATAACATTATTATGGTATAATCAGTCTTTTTAATCTAATCAGTCATCAATATAATCAGTCTTTTTTTATTTAGTACTCTGACAGTAAACTTTGCATTTATTAATTAAATATTATGTACTTTTATTGAGTCATTTAGTAAGAAAATTCAATCTTAGTAGGAATTTGGAATTAATAGTGAACACACTGTAATTTTTAGAAACAATTAAAGCGAAACTAACTTATTTTTTTAACTTGTCACGCGCGACACTCGTGTCTAGCTTCACTCAGTAAGTTACGCGAATCGTAAGCATGCAAAGTTCGACTTTATGCGTGGAGGTACAAGATTGCGATTAAAATACGCGACTTGGTATTCGAATACTGTAAGTACTCGAGTCCTGTATCCGAGTACTGTGGATTTGAATCCTATATTTTGAGTACTCGAGTAAGTGAGTTCTTACTAGGTACTCGAGTCAGTACTCGAGTCAGCCTGACTCGGCACATCTCTACCCTCGGGACACCCAGATCTGTCACAGATGTTCTGAACAGACCAGGAGATTTAATTAACTTCTGGAGGGAGGTGGGCTGGTAGGAATAACCACCAACGGCCGCTATGGCCCACGCACAATGGTCCACTGAAGGACTAAGTGCGGAAACCAAACCCCATAACATAGAACATGGCCGGCCCATTGCCATTTCAGCTTACTTATTCCGTGAGCTATGTCGACAACTTTGTTTCTCTGGCTCGTTGCGGATTCCATCCCTCAGAGTATTTAACCATATCATTATTTTATACTCACATGAGGTCAGGTCTGAACCGGTGAATGATGGCGCAGAAGGCGAGTCCTGAACGGAAGCTTGTCGTGAGATTAGTGACGCGACAGGATTTGTACTCGCGAGTCACGCATTGACACCATTCTAGGAGGTCTTGAACCTATTAATGACAAAAAAATAATAATTAAGTAATGACAATGAAAAAAAAAAACAGAATAGATTTAAAGAATCGCACGAATGGCGGAGTGGTTGGTACGCTTTCCATACATCTGTCATTTGCCTCGCCATACAGACAGATTAAGAGCGAGCATTCTGAAAGTGAGCAACGCCACAAATAAATGTCACATATTTCGCTGTTTTGATTAATTTGGTAATATTACTGTTGACGCCTTGCATTGTGCGTGCACAAGGACACACACGCACACGGCCGGGCGCGGCAGGCCGCACGCTCGCAGCGACGCACCGCGCGCCAGTATTCGCCGGAATGAGTCGACGACACCGGTCGGTATGTTGTGTGTCGAAATATTTTATTGTCATTAATGTGAAAGTCATTATAAACCTAATATTGTACTTGGATTTTCATTAAGAGAAGTCCCGGTAACAACAACGAGTTCACCCCTTCGCTGCCAGCGTTCTACGAGTTCTACAATTACTGTATGGAAATATGAAATATGGCTAACTAGTGAACTAGAATATTGATTATGAAATGTAATCATTCATATCTTAACACCGAATATTCGTTTTAGATGTAAAAAAAACTGAAAGTATTTGGAAACTTTCCAAATGCCTTTTTTACACCTAAAACGGTTACAACATCAAATTCAGTGTTATTATTGAAATTCAGTATTCATATTCTAGTTCACTAGTTAGTGATATTTAATGTTTCCATACAGTATCCGTTATAAACAGTATCCGCTTTTATAACAAGTTGCCAAAGTCGGTTACAGAACTTAGCGATGGGAAGTTCAAAACCCACATCAAACGTGTCCTTATCAAGAAAGCATATTATAAAATTAAAGACTATGTTGAAGACAAGGAAGTTTGGCAATAATTCCTTCTGCACATGTGGCTTCCCTGGTACATCATTAACGGCACATTATGTAAGAGTCTATTAACTGCTCCCAAATTAACATCTTCATCTTTTTTTTTTTACATTCTTCCTTGACATAATCATCCTAATATTTGACATTATATACCTACAATTTAATTTCAACACTTTATTAGTGGCTTTTGTGTACATGATAATTATTCAGATTTGTTACAGTTGTAATAGCAATCATGTCATTTCGTTTAAAATAGGTTTTTTTTCGTTCTAGATAAAAAACTTTTTACAAAAAAGAAACTACCGCCTTAAAGTTACTATTTTCACTTTTTAGTTGTGGTACATACCATACCCCACACAAATTTGAATACCACTAATAAAATTTATATGGGACCAATTTAGGAGCATGCCCTTTCATACAGAATTTTCAAAATCGCTCCACAATTGACGGAGAAATCGTTATACTTACATTTTTTTTTAAACATTCATACGCGACGCACATATAACTTCCTCCTTTTTGAAAGTCCGTTAAAAATATAGTTAGAATAACTTACCGGAGTCTTATCCTTATCAAATTTCCCCGGAAACAGTTTCTCCATATCAGCCGCAGTGGGCGTCTTATCACTGTCCTCATCTTTTTCGTTCTCATTACGGTCCAAGTTAATGCTATTCAAATTGGTCTTCAACTCTAACGGCTGTAAGGTAGATACACATTTGAGCATTACTTGAGAACATCGAACCGCTCTAAAGGTGGGTTTAGACCAAACGAACAAACCAGAACAAGAGTGCAGTTTTATGTAGAACATCTTTCCTCTCAAAAAGAGCGTATATCCTAAAAGTTGGCAACATCGCAAATTGCTGTCAAAATTTTACCTGTTTTGATTAATTTGGCAATATTACTGTATGAAAGTAAGAAAGGTGGCTAACTACCGAACTAGAATATTAATAATGAATTGCAATTATAACATTGAATTTGTTGTTGTACCCGTTTTAGGTGTAAAAAAGGCATTTGGAAAGTTTCCAAATACATTTTTTACATCTAAAACGAAATATTCGGTGTTACGATATTAATTATTGCATTTCATAATCAATAGTCTAGTTCGCTAGTTAGCCACATTTCTTATTTACATACAGTAATATTGCCAAATTAATCAAAACAGCGAAATATTTGACATCTATTTACGACGTTGCCCACTTTCAGAATAAACGCTCATAGTTAATTGACTCGCAGATAGTTAATTGACTCAGGCGGGATTTGACCAATGAGAGCGCGCGCTGCTAGAATTGGCCGTGATGATGATGATGATGTCTGCATCCCTTTTTGTTTTTTTTTTGTCTATATCCCTATTCTTTAAATTGAGTTTTTTCTTGAATTGTTTAGTCGACTTTGTCATTGCTTTACCACCCTAACGTTGAATGTCTCTTATTTTTGCTTTCAAGACCAATGTGGGCAGTTAGATAGTTTGAACTTATCCAAGGGTCGATTTTACATTAGTCAAACAACTTTTATTTTAAGAATAAAAATGACGGTTTCACATAATTATTTTCTATACAAAAGCTGTTGATATTTATAGTCAAAAGATGGTCAAAAGATATTTGACGCTTGAAAAATCAGCCCTTAGTGAACTTAAAATTTACTGAAAGTTTTTGTCTATTGTGGTAAAGCAATTACAAGATCGACTTTATTATTCACGTATTATTAATGTTATTACGGTATCGGAGGATATAATTTGGGCAAAATCTGCCGAAATACTTTCAAATGGCAAAAATAATTGTTGAAAGAGGTTTGATAGTATAAAATTTGTCATTTTTATAATAATTGTTTAATTATATATTATTATTTTTGTAAATTTGTGTACACTTTATGACTTATAACATCGCTTTGAATGAGTCTGTAAAGGTGTTATAATTGTGATTTAAATAAATAAATATTCGAAAGAACGTTACATTATAGATAGTGCAATCCACGGAGACGCGCTCAGTCCGCAATTACTGTGCTGTAAGCTGTATAGCTGGTCCACTCTGAAATGACGCGCCCCACTACTGCATTACCGTGTGCAGAAGTGGGGCGCGACATTTCAGACTGGACAAGCTACACTTTAATACAGAGCAGAGTGGGCCGCGTCATCATGGATAGCACTATCTATACAAGGAAATGAGTATGTACTCACCTTTAAATTCCTCATGGCTACCATCTTTGTTTTAAAAACGACACCCTTCAACTCCCCCTTAGTTTCAACAGTACTATTATTCTGTTTCGGAGTCGAGAAGAACTTAGGCTCCGGTTTCATTGCCATTTTGGTCAAGTTACTAAGCATTTCTGGCCTGGATCTCGTCATGGGTTCGAAGATATCATTGTCATTGGCCTGCCCGTCGCCGGGCACGGGCGTGGCCGGCTCGCGCGGGTCGCCCGGCTCCCGCCCGGGCGAGTGCGGCGCGGTGGGCGTGCGCGCGCTGTCGAAGTTGAGGCTCTGCACGCTGTTGGGGGTGGCCGCGATGTCGCTGTTGGTGAGGCTGTGGGTCATCTCCTCCATTTGTTGGCGGAGGTCTAGCATCTGTGGAATACGAATTGAGATTAAAATTAAGAAAAAAATATTGCACATTGGATTGTTACACTATATGGGCCGAGTCACACCGGAATGGCAGCGGCTGCCAGCGTCCACCAGCGGCCTCCGGCGGCCTCGCGCGACCTCCAGCTCCCACGCGCCTAGTCTCCTCTTGACTAGTTCTGTTTCTAGTATTTCCGTTTCCGCCCGCGACGCCGCGGGCGGCCGCGCGTATGTAATGTAGAAACTACTATTGAGATACACTACATATTGAGAAATAATATTCACCTGTCTAGTAGAATTATCAGACAGCGTGTAGTCGTCCTCGTCCAGATCCTCTAGCACGGCGATGTCAGAGTTGTTGTTCACGGACAGAAGTGACGCTAGTGACTGCATGTCATCATCACTGAAGTACAGAAAATATGTATTTATTTATTTATTTAAAGACGACCAACAAAGCATTCACCAAAAATACATGTTAAAATACCCATATTATTTTTACATTTTGTAGTGTAGCCTTAATAGGGAATATGCATGAGATTCAGATAAGGGTCAAATATATTTTTTTATTAACTATATTACTTCAGAATTATGCCTCCATCAATATTTTTTATTATAATTTAATAATGAGCAAGAAATTAATTTTTTAAAAGTGCAACAAAACTGTGGGAAATTCAAATACTTGAAACGCGACACTATTGGTCAGAGCGAATGTGACGTAACAATCTATGACAACAATGTAATGTCAATGTGTTTTGTAGGAGTTTTTGCAATTCAGTCAGTTTTATTGTGATTTTAGTACACATTTAGAAGTAATACATTTGTTTTGTAAGAAATACACGAAAGACTCTTTCGAAAATGACTGAAAGCGGTTTTGTGAAAGCCCAATCGGATAGTTTGCCGAAAGCTGATGTGTTGTGTTCATGATGACCATATTTTTACATCAAATACCGATTTCACGTCTGTTGAAATCAAAGGAGTGAAAGCTTTAAGGTAATTAAGTATAACATATAATGTTTATTTTATCTTTCACACCTTTTCCGGAATAATTTAGTTTTAAAAAGCATCATAACCTAAAACAAATAAAATAACATAACTTCGCAAAATATCGAAATCTAGATTGCTTTAAGAACACAAACGAGGTGAGAACGTCGTGGTGAGGTGGTGGTTGTGGTTGTGTTGAGAATGTTGTCATAATACTAGGATATTGCAAACAAGTTGATGGAGATAGCATGTTTCTTTTCATAATTTTACACCACTTTCTCCGTAAGTCCGAACCTCTCAGGACAAAAAAAGATACTTGGTCGGGTGCATTTCTTATTGTATTTCTGCACTTAGGCACAATGCAGTATTTGTATGTCGGTTTTTTGCATTGTTCTATAGAGGGAGAAGTTGGTTCCATGATGATGTATTAGTCGAAAATAGAAAACACTGTTATTATTATTTCGTTTATTCGTTTTGTCTTCTTATTTATTTACATTTTTAAATATTTCTTAAAAAACTATATAAAAAAAACACATTTAAAAATATAAAAAATAGATGTCCGCCGGTGTCGGGAGCAGGGTCCAAGCTACCGGTGGTTAGGGCTGCAGAGACAGGAACCTCCTCACAATGCGAGCCGTATCGAGTAGTACTGCCTTCTGAATCAGGCCCTTGATCCAACCGCCTAACGACAGCCTCGAGAGATGTTGGTCGAGGCTTTCGGCAATCAGGCCATTGGCCGTTACGACAATCGGCACAATGATAGCCGAGGTCACATTCCACATGTCGACAACCTCGTGTGCTAAGTCGAGATATTTAATTTGTTTCTCTTTCTCAGCTTTCACGAGGTTCCCGTCATGTGGGATGGTAACATCGACTATCATTGCGCGGCGCGCTAATCGGCCTATCACCACTATATCAGGCTTATTGGCTACAATAGTCCTGTCAGTAATGATAGACCGATCCCAGTATAACGTGACATGGTCATTTTCGAGAACTGGGTCGGGCACATACTTGTAATACGGTACCTCAGAGTCAACAAGTTTATATTTCAAAGCAAGTTGCTGGTGAATAATCCTGGCCACTTGGTTATGTCTGTGTAAGTACTCGCCGTTAGCTAGACGCGAACAACCAGAGATAATATGTCTGATGGACTCACCCGGACGATGGCATGCCCGACACACGTCAACCGTCCCGTCCTTCATAATATGTCTCCGGTAGTTATTCGTCAAGATAACTTCGTCCATAATTGCACAGACAAAACCTTCAGTTTCCCCGAAAAGGTCACCGAAACGTAGCCAGGATACGGACGCTAAGAAATCTACACCAGGCTCATGAAGAGCCCGATAGTAGCGCCCGTGAAGCTCCTTGCTCTGCCATACCTCCTTGCGGTCATCTGTAGTAAGTATTACAGGTTTGCGCCAGTTCTCTTTAGCCATGGAGAGCGGGGTGAGTCCCTTGTCCACTGCGACCACATCCCGGTGCATACCCACTTCGGCTTTACAAAAATAATCCCTGAGGCTGCACACCTCGCGGTTGTGGAGGGTCTTAGCGTTTAAAAAGCCTCGACCCCCGCACTTCCGCGGGATGTACAGTCTCATCACCGATGAACGTGGGTGATGCATCCGGTTTGCGGTTAGGAGTGTACGGACCCTTCTGTCCAGGGCGTCGAGTTCGGTCTGAGTCCATTTGAGTATGCCGAAAGAGTACATCAAAACCGGCATGACCCAACCGTTGTAGGCGCGCACCTTGTTTCCGCCCGAAAGAAGGCTAATTAAAACCTTCTTCAGGCGACCAAAGAAGCGCTCCTTCAACGATTGCTTCATGTCAGCAACGTTGATGCCTAACGCTTCCGACATACCCAAATACTTATAGCTTTCGGCTGAGGAGAGGGATCTAAGGTGTATGGAGTCCGAGAGTTGAGTTCCCTCGGATTCCATAATCTCCCCTCGCTTTACATGCATGACTGCACATTTGTCTACACCAAATTCCATCCTGATGGCGCTACTGAATGTTTCAGTTACCTTCAGTAGCTCCATCAGTCGCAATTTGTTGGGGGCAAAGAGTTTCAAGTCATCCATGTAGAGGAGGTGAGATATGACCTGACCACCTCTCCTTAACCGATAGCCTAGACCTGAATCCTCTAGCAGTGTGCTTAGAGGATTCAGGGCTAAGCAGAACCAAAGTGGACTCAAACTGTCGCCCTGAAATATTCCCCGTTTAATCCATACAGGCTCATCATTCCCCTGGATCTGTTGACATCCTGGGTAGCGAAGGACCGTCCTCCATTGCCCCATACACGACATCAGGAAGGTGCGCAGAGTTGCATCTATCTTGTACAACTCCAGCACCCTCATGAGCCATGTATGTGGCACCGAGTCGTAGGCCTTCTTATAGTCTATCCAGCATGTCGACAGATCCTTGCGGGATCGACGAACCTGTTGGCTTATGGCCATGTCGATGAGGAGTAGCTCCTTAGTACCGCGGGACCCATTCCTACATCCATTTTGAGAGGCAGACATAATTGAATTACTGTCAATGTGTGTGTTAATTTTCACTCTCAAAATGGATGTTAGAAGTTTATAGACCGTCGACAAACATGTGATCGGTCTATAATTCTTGGGTTCCGCAGGACTACCTGACTTATGGAGCAGGTGGGTAACGCCTGTTGTTAGAAACTGTGGTAGCGACCCAGACTCCAGGGATGACTGGAATTGGGATGCTAGGCGAGTGTGTGAACTAATCAGCCATTTTAACCAAAAGTTATGCAGTCCGTCCGGTCCCGGTGATTTCCAGTTCGGTAATGGACGGACTGCTATGGCTACGTCTAATGGCGTGATTACTACAGCTTCCATTTCTGGAATAGTTTCACACACTCGCTCGACATCCTGCATCCAGCCAGCCTCAGCGTGACAGACAGGCACCGACCAGATGCTGCGCCAGAATGCACTCGTGGCGGCATCATCCGGGCGGCTCACGTCCGTCACATTTTGTTCAGGTCGCTCCCAAGCTCTATATACCCACCTCTCATCGTTCTGGAACATACGATTCTGCGTGTATCGATCAACCCGCCGCTTATACCGCCGAATACGGCTCGCCCATGCACAAACTTTCTGCTTCAGGAAGTCGATGCGCTCTGTGACACGGGGCATGTATTCTCGAGGGCTGATTCCAGTCCCCGAGAATGCCTGCCTCACAAAGCGCATCACTCGCGGTCTCGTATTGCCCTCCCTGAAGCAGGATAGTTTGCCGATGAGTACCCTGGCCCCATCGATACGTCGCTCGATCCTGCACTGCCAGGCTGGTACGGCTGGTTTTGGTCGAGTAGCTCCGTCACAGTTTGGGAACTTGACGTTAGCTAAACGACATGCCGCAACAGCCGCACAGTACAGGATCGAGTGTGTATCAATGAGATCCTCGCTGCTCTCGAAGAAATTCTTAAGCTGCGAGTCCAAGGCACACACCAGCGCCCTATTTTTTTTGTGCATGGGTAAGCGTGGAAGTCGGGGCCTAAGATCGGTCGGAGTGTACCTATACTCGCGAAGCGCATCCTCCAGTGCGCTCCTCAATCGGACGTTGCACTGGCTACTTACTGTGGTAACCCTATCATCCTCCTCTTCAGCATCACGATTGGACCGCGGCGGGATTACATCAATAGGTGTCGCTTGTGCCGCGGTTTGTGCCGGAGTTGAGATGATATGGTTGCTCAGTACCTCTGAGCGCAGCCTATCAAGTGCGGTGTCGTCCAACCTATGATTGCGTTGGATGACCCGCACCTGATCCGAGAGTCGTTATGCCGAGACGTTGACGGTTGGCTCTAGCTCCTGAAATAGAGACAGCATCCTAACACGGTACGCAGTGAGGTTAGTTCCTCCCTCTGTAGACCCGTAATATGCGCGCATGACGTTCTCGTTTATAGACTGAGTCCATCTCATGCGCTGCACACAACCACCGGCAGCGGGGACCCGGCTCGGGGCCGGTTGGCCCCTAAGTCCCAAGCTCCTCGGTGGCCGGCCTCTCCCCTGCCGGCGTACAGGTGTTGGCGACGTCGGCGGGGAAAAATACTCGTCGCTCGAGCTCGACGCAACTACCGCGGCCGGGGTCGTCACAGCGCTCACGTTGGGGCTGGGTACCGGCGGCGGCGAGGCGGAGCTGAGCGACGAGTCCGAAGGTGGTGGGCGTGCTCTTGCAGCTGATCTCGTCAACATTTCGTTTTCATTTCGTTTTATGAAATCATGGTTTTATTGGAGGGGTGACATCTGTCAATTCACCTCCGCTATGGCATTTTTTCATTAAAGTTTAATTCTGTGGTTCATTTTATTCTTTTTTATGTTTTATTTTGATTTATGGGGTTAAAGGTTTGTTTTCGGCTTCTGTTATAACATAAAAACTGCGTCTAAAATAAATAAAAGTCTAGTTATGGAAATTGAGAAAACGATTTTTTGATGTGTTGACGTTAGTCTTAAATAATAATTATTATTATTATTATGGCAGCATTTATTATTATTATTTAATTATTTGCAGCAGAGCACAATACTTCTTCAACATAACCTCAACATTTGACATTTGTTTGTTTGTTGTCATAGACTGTGACGTCACCACACCAAGCGCGCCAAAATGGCGTTTAAATAGCCCGGGTCGGATGGTTATTTTTAACTTTTTTTAAAGTACTTTCAATTGCTTTTTTGGCGTTGTTTTTTTTTACGATTATTTGGCGATGTAAAGCATCGAATAAAAAAATTAAAAAAATACATGCATATTCCCTATTAGAGGCTGCCACAGCATGCATTGAGCATAGGAGTAGGAAATGCAGTTACAAAAAAGTTACAAAACCAAACCTATTTTTTTACTAATTTAGATAGATTTTAATTATTAAATATCATTTAAAATAGCAGTAGAACACGACTTCTGAACATAGAGTTCTGTGTTCGATCTCCAGCTACATAATTACGCAACACATTTTCAATTACAAGCTAGTAAATTATTTATATTTCTAAGGCTAGGCTATGAATGACTTACGTGGCCTGGCCCTCTCTCAGCAGCACTGTGTGTAGGGTCAGCTGGATGGAGGCGGCGACTATCTTCTGCGTGACGGGGTCCAGGGTCAGCACGAGGCTCCGCTGGGAGGGCTCGAGGCTGGCGTACTTGCGCATGTTGATGGAGCACACGGCCAGGCGCCGGCGTTTGCCGGTTACTGATACCTGCGGGAGAGATAGTCTGGGTCAGTTACCCTGGCTCATGAGTAAGGGATCTCGCGCACTAGACGGACGGTACGTATCGTATGGAGTGCGGCTAGTTGGCAACGGCCAAGTGCGCGATTCGTATCGGTTTCGATAATTAACCTGGCCGCGGTCGTGGTCGTATAGTGCGCGAGATTCATAAGAGGCAATCTACGTTCGCAATTTATTTGTCAAACATTCACAGTTTTAGAAAAAAAAGGAAAAAAAACTGTAATGCCTACATGTAAGGTTCAGTTTGCGTTACAACTTCATATTTTTTTTATGATTTTTTCAACAGTACTAGTGAGTCTAAAAGCAACTTTATTTACACTAACATAAAGTTGATTTTTGTGTAAGTAGAAATAACATCAATTAGAAACAAGGATTTGAATAGACCTTACTTCTTTCCTTCTTATTCAAAATCAAAATCACAATATTTTATTTCATATAAACCTACATGGGCACTTATGAAACGTCAGAATTTATTCAAAATAAAATTCAATTTGATGAATGACTGATGTCAGACTTTTTATGCTGCCCCCGGGCCACTGACTTGGCTTCACATGCCATCGAGAAATATCTCTCAGGCATACCGGTTTTCTCACGATGTTTTCCTTCACCATTTTTGAATTAAGTGATAATTATACAATACACACATGAATCCGTAAACTCAGAGGTGCCTTGGGTTCGATCTCGAGACCTATGACTTGGCAGTCCGACGGTCACACCACTAGGCTATCACTACTGATATTGTCTACTTACATCCTCCAACACAAAGGTCCAGTCTTTATCCTCCAGCTCGTTTGTGCGCGAGTCTTTGAACAGCGTCACCGCCACCGTGCGGTTTTCTGGCACCGTGTAGATTACTGACCCTCTGCGAATTAATAACATTTGTTTTGTAAATTGTCAAACTCAAAGCATTTATTTCAAATAAACCAATTACATGCACTTTTGAATTGTCGAAGGGCCGACCCCTCTTCACTTTTCAGTCAGAAAGATGAAGCTGGCTTAGCCCATTCCAAAGCGTAGTAGGTAACTTATGGAGAAGAACAGGCAATAAACTCCACGGACACAATATGGCCCCTCTCCTCCCCCTCCTCTCCTCTACTTCTCCCTTTAATCCATCCAAAATTTGTCTGTAAAAGATCGCTTTTAGCGATAAGACCGCCCATTGTGTCACCTTATGTAAAATGTCTACATTTTTATCTGTATTATTTATGGTGTACATAATAAAGAATATTCTATTCTATGGTTACAAAATATTGGTTAAATCATTTATGTTGAAATTAAACATGTGAGAACGATGCAGAACGGTAAGTGTTATAAAAAATAAAATGAATAATTTATTTCTACTTCTAGACCAGACGGAATATGTCATGGAATGATCGCGTATTCGCGCAACGATATCGCAATAATAGAGGCCGTTCTATTTTTTCCGTGATTAGGGGTGGTCGGGGTGGTCCATTAATCACGTTATATATCTTAGCATCTATTTAACCCCCGTCCTCCCTAGGGATAGGTGGTGAGGTTTTTTACTAACCCAACCCCCCCCCCCCCCCCTAAACAAAATCTCGTGTATTTATTTTTATGGAACAAAGTATCTTTAAAAAATAAAAACTTGAGAGGTGTCAAGGGACACCCGGATGGAACGAAGTTCAGAGAGAGAGAGAGAGAGAGAGAGAGACAGACAGACAGAGAAACACGCGCACGCCGCACGGCTTACAACTATAGCAAAAAGTGTCGTTACAACTTTTGGTCTTAATTTTTTCCGTCTAGCCCCCTTTCGCAACGCGCGATAAGAAACTTCGTTCCAATATTTTATATTTAAATACAGGTATAATATATATAATCGTAGCCAGGCAACGGCTAGTTAAGGTCACGCGCCGCTTTTCGTTAAGAATGGCGCGTTCAACGAAAAAATAAATACACGTGATATCTCATTATACCTCCTTCCTTGTGATATCTTCCAAACCCCTCCCCTCCTTTCGAGCCTCAAGTGATTAATGGACGATCCCTTAGCTGTGACTTAAGTATATTTCTGATAACTTACTTGAGCGGATCCTTTAGCGAGGGCTCCCATTCCAGAGGGTCTGTTATCACTCGCCGCGAGCGTCTGGTCCACACTACACTTAACTTGTTAGGTTTCCTGAAAAGAAAGACAAAATATAATGATAATTTTTTAAGTTTATTTGGACATTATACAACCTTAGTTTTTGTTTACCCTAAAATTTCGACGAGATATGCGAACATACGAGTAAATGTAGGGAACAGCTGATTTCTTTTTCGCGATTTCTGCGTTAGTCCCATAGTGAAAGTTGTTCATAATGATGAGTACAATGACCCCTTAAGAGGGTAAACAAAAACTAAGCCTGTATATTAGTTATTTTTTTAAGTAATGGCGGGTAATGGCGTTTTATTTGAAAAATCCCTTTCAGCCACATGCAAAACAAAGAACTCGACTTTTCAAATCACAAACAGCTTTGTTTAAAATATTTTACCCTTTCTCACAATAAACAAAATTGATCAAAATCAGTTGATTTCGTGCAGGGCCTCTTAAGACAAAATTATGGGAATTGTGAACAGAATTTAGAGGACTCCTACAATAACATTGATTGATTTCCGATTTGGCATGAAATGTATCTAATGGATGTGAGCTAAACATACTAACAACATGACTTGACCAAGATTATGTCTGGACTTTAAAAGAGACTGCGACCTCTGAGTTTGTTTCGGCCTTTCTTCTCAGAGTAGTCAGATAGGAAACACCGACCTCACCTAGCTTATTTTTAATATTTTTTTATATGACGTGTAAAAGTGATTCCGATATCCTATTTACAGAATAAACAATTTCATTTCATTTCATTTCATAAACAAAACAGTTTTTCTTGTCAATATAGTAAACCAATAAAGGACTATCACAAAAGATTCGTGACAAAAGCCAAACAAAAAGAACACCCACAGACAGACATCGAACCATTCCTCTTATATCACTTGTTGTAAAATCTAAATTTAAATTCAGGGCGAGTTACTGAAGCCGCGAATAGCAGAGATCGATACGAGACAAACTTGCAACTTGCATCGTTTGCATAGACACAAGGACGGACGAAATGTATTGTTTGGAGATACAGAATTCTGTTCAACAAAAAAAGTGTGTGTTAGGACCGACGCACGACTGGCGTCTTTAATACCACTGTCTTTGAATATGCAATAGACAAAGAGGGTAAATAATTTGTGTTGTAAAATGTTTGTATCGACAGAAAATATAGTGGCCGAGACATCCTGGAAGATAACCTAAGCGTTTAAGAACTAATTTGTTAGTCTAAAAATCTAAGGCATGGAACGGAATGGAAGCTAGTTTTTGGAACGATATTGTACATAGCAAAATTAACTTTATGTCAATAATAATTGTCTTACGTAAAAACTAGATACGAGCTTGTAACTGCGGGAATTACCGAGAATACGCGAGAACTTCCAGAAAACGCGCGGTCTGTTATTTGGCTCGTATCAAATTCGTGCGTTACACTATTGACATAAAGTTCATTATGCTTTGTACAAATTCCGCGGCAATGTAAATTATTGAGCCTAACAAAGCATGCATGCATGGAATGAGACATTAATATTGGTGTCAAACTAAATATTACGACAATGGTTTGTAATCGATGCGGCTTGACTAAGCTGGAATGTGCTTCCACCATATTTGGGATAAGTTAGAATGATACGAGGGCGGCACTGAAAATTTCGGGAATCAAGGAAGTGACACAACATTACTATTTAAAAATGTATTTATTGCTTTTCGAAGTATTCTCCGCGAAATTTGACACATTTTTCCATACGATGGAACCAATCATTGAAGCAACCATTCCATTCGGAAGTTGGGGTTACATGACACTAACGTACATTCAATTCAATAAGTAAATTTCCTGTCTAAAATATATTAATATCGAGACCTCTGCAAAATACGGCACATCACTACCGAGACAAAAAAAAAGTGGACAGCCTTGCCATAAGCAACCCATAAAACTATACAAAGTTGATACGACAGAGGGGCTTTTCTTTAAACTGAGTATACTAGGTACCATTTTCAAGCTCTGTACCAAAAATCAATTAAATAGGAGCAGTAGTTTAGTCGCAAATGATTTTTTAAGTTTTTGCCCCGTTTGAACACGATGTATCTTTCCTAACAGCTGATTATGTCTATACGCATAGGTCATGCACCTTAAAACGATAAATCTGAGTATAACCTATGCGTTGTTGCCGCTGTGACGCAAGTCACAAGTACAACCAAATATTTTCGCTAAAAAGATGACAATGCAAACAAGGAAGCAATAAATACACACACACTTGCAGTTTCATTACGAGAGGGACAATCATCTGCAAAACACCACGCGTAAAAGAAATAGAAATAGGTCAGTGTGTTGCTATTGCATCCTAGCGATCGAGGGGCAGGGGTTGCGATCGGTAAGTGGGGCAGTGGGGCTTCTAAAAACTGTTTTTTTCAGTGCGCCGACGCTAGTCTTTCGGAACGTACAAGATGTTACGTAACACGGTAGCACCTGCTCCGCTTCCGTTTTGTCGAACTCGCGCGCTGACAATTGGGATTTTGTTTTGTTATTGTGATAGGACACTAAATAAGTTTAAGACAGTATTTCTTTTTTTATTGTGACAGGACACGTAACTTGGGATTATTATTATTTAGTGTTAGTGTTTTTTTTTGTGATCTACTGCTTTTATTGTGATACGACACGTAATTAAACTTTAAGTTTGTGTGTGTGTGTGTGTGTGTGTAATTAAAGTGTTCAACAATGCCTCGTGTAACTTACACGGCGTTAGAATACACTGACATGATTTTTAATTAGAAAAACAAATAACATTATTCTCTGTCGGTATAATTTGTGCATTCATGTGAATGACACATCGAGAATTTAATTTTTTTGTGATTGTTGTACTTCAAAACCATCCCTAAAACAAAAGCCGCGAGCCGAGGAGCCGCCGCGAGCGGAGGCGCCGCCCGCTTTGACGAGATAACACACGCCGACGCGCGCGACGTTGCCGCTGTTACCTAGGTATCTGTAGGTCAGTTAAATTTATTTTCAAAGGGTGGTTGCGTTTTACTCTGATTTTTAAGCTATTTAGTTTGTTTGAAAAAAAAAAAAACTCATTTTAGGTGCTTTTTATTTTTATACCGTATCGAATTAATACTAAACACGTATAGTATACGTAGTGTTATTTAATGCCCCTCTGCCATATCAACTCTGTATATCTGTCCTTGTTTTTCACACTGAATTTGTCATAAGTATAAACAGTATAACTATACTGAAATTTCACGCTCCCTCTATGTTAGTTATTACTCTGAGGACAAGACCGAGAATCTTTTTTTAAATAAATAAATGGTATTCGATTTTTAAAACCAAGGAGTTTTCAATTAAAAAGATTTTAATATGACAGGAACAGTGGAAATATTCCATTCCCGATACTTTTAGTGCAGCCCTCGTAATAAGTCAATATTATAGTTAGACAAGTCTATTCTCATGTTCTTTACTAATTGCTTACTATCTATATAAATAAATCATTGTGTATACATGTACACAAACAAATAAAATTGAAGTTCCTGTTTGTAATGTCAAGATAACAGCTTTTGACCAAATGCATAAGAAAGTATACAGGATGGCATGACATCGGCGCGAAAACTGTTACCATGGATTCAGTACATGATACTGAACGTTTTTCGTGTATTGTTAAAAAAAATATTCGCTGTTATAGAAAAGTACAATACCTACGCGGTCAACATGTATGGAATAGCAATTTGTTTTTTAAATGACAAGCTGTAAAAAGCTGTTATTTTGACATTACAAACAGGAACTTCAATTTTATTTGTTTGTATACATACATGTATACACAAATATTTATTTGTATAGATAGTAAGCTGTTGTGGTGTGGCCGATCTGGAGAGAGTCTCCCCAGCAGGGCCACATTTATATCTCAAAAACTAAGGCACCTAGCGAAGATCTGTTTTCTCCTATATTTTGTCGTTAATTAGTCGAAATTTGTCGCCAAATATCAGAATTTGTCGGTCACTAGTTCAAAAAATTTAAGGGTTTATTTATTCTTGGCAATTTTTCGTGAACTCTTCGACTATAGCTCTTGGACTATACCTTACTAATTGACCTCATTATATGTCCTAAACTAAGACCCGATTAAATCTGTGACTTGGCGAGAAATTGCGACTAATTGGCGACTAATTGGCGACAAATTATGGGAGAAAAATAATCTTCGCTAGTTTTCGCCTTAGTTTTTGAGATATAAATGTGGCCCTGCTGGCGAGACTCTCTCCAGATCGGCCACCTATAAACCCTTATATATTTTGAACCAGTGACCGACAAATTCTGAAATTTGGCGACAAATTTCGACTAATTAGCGACTAATTTTCATTTTCTGGTCTTCAGTTACACCTTGTTTAGTTTTTTACCTATGCAAGAAGAAGCCTGCTTACCATTTGGGCGAGGTCTCCAGATCTACGCGGTGGTACGAGGCAGTGTACTGGAACTTCGCAGCCCGTTTGTTGACGCGCTGTAGGCGTTTCCACACCGACGCCATTGTAACACCTGGAACAACCAACAGGAAATACAGACGACGTGGTAAGGCTGTAGTATTTCAGTTTGAAAAATGTGAGTACCGGTGAAGTTATCGGCATATAAGGCTTTACAATAGTGTCTCCCAGAATGGCAACGCATCGGAAAACTCTTTGGTGTTTTGTACGTGCTGTGCAGCGGTTATCACTCTTCTGCAGTGATGGCCGGTGTGTTTGCTGGCCAATCAAATAGAAAGAATATCTGACAGTTTGATACAGTATTGCTGTTCAGTTCTAGACAATCCAGTTTACAGATGAGCGTCTTTTTCTGATTTTAAGATCAACGCAGAAAAAATTGTGTCCGTATTTATACGAAGATCAATCAATCTGCCTAGCCTTTTCCGAACTATGTTGGGGTCGGCTTCCAGTCTAACCGGATGCAGCTGAATACCAATATTTTACATGGAGCGACTGCCTATCTGACCTCCACAACCCAGTAACTGGGTAATACAATACCCCTTGGTAAGACTGGTGTCAGACTTTCGGGCTTCTGACGACTCTTACCGACTGTCAAAGATCCACGATGACAGCCAAGACTAACGGCTTAAAGTGCTTTCCGAGGCACGGAGTCTCGGTATGTAAAGATGGTCACCCATCAACGGACCAACTCCGGCAAGCATAGCTTAACCTGATGGACCGACCCATGCGGCTGTTATTACTTAGCCACGAGCTCCTCTCCCTCATTTATACGGAGATCAAACAGCTTAAATACCTATTTAACTTTTATCTGCTATTCTTCATCAAAAATTCCTACAATGCTACAATAATAACAATCATATGATATAAAACAGGCAGTGACAGTTATAACTTACGGTAGTCAGAGCAATGTCGGGGGCGTTGTGTATTATCTGCGCCCGCACATTATCGCGCCGCGCCGCTCCTGCGGAAGCAAACAACGATATTAAGCAAATATGAGGACTTTTTGATGAGTTGTGTTTATTTTGCGGATGTCTGGAACTAAATACTGTCTTCTCGATATAAAATATTATAAGTGTATTGGTAAGTAAATGGCGCCACTCCGTGTAAAGGCGAAGCGAATGAACAAATATTTTATTTAAGTATTTGACGTAATTTTATTATGTTTCTTCACAGCATTTGATCTTGTGGCGGCATCTACATCGCCAGATGCGAACTACGCATCAAAGACCAGACGTCACACAAAATCCTGACGTCACACAAATCCTGCATCGCGCAATTAGAGTTTACCGCGCGAACACCATATATATAACTTCCCCGACATCAATCGTTGGGCAGCTGCCCGTCAGACACGACACCCGTCTGGTCGGAGGATCTTCCCTTTTCATTAAAGGATGAGTGAACTTTACACCCTGTTCCTCATATCTCTAAGCTCTACAAGTTACACTATCGGTAATTGCAATAATAAGGGTTATTTAATATAATCGTTGGTAAAAAAAGGCCCCATTGCTCCATACATTTTGGTCATTGTCTTTTGCGGGATATGTTCAATACACAACTTATAAACAAGTAATTAACTCGGTTCCAAACAACACAGGATACAAGCCGCTTGATGAAGCGGCTTAAAACCGTGTCTTGAATTATAAGGACACGGTTTTAAGCCGTGGATTAAAATATGAGGGTCTCAACATCCTCTGCTGGATTAATATCCCTGGATGGATGTTGAAACCCTAATATTTTAATGATTTTTTATTTGCAGTCGACTTAATGGCCATTTGAAACTATCTCTAGTTTTGTTTGGCCAAGCATGTTCACAAAAAAGGACTGGATGTCACACAAATGTTGGGATAGTAATCCAGCTTAGCGTTACTCTGGAAGCTAGCACTGATATCGGGACTGTTTATATGAGTAGTTATTTCAGCATATCTAATATATTCTGTCTAGCTGGGTGCAGGGGGAATCCAGTGCCCCCGAACTTGTGTCATTTCCTCAAAGTCAAAGTCAAACAATTTATTTCAATTAGGCACATAAAAGGCACTTATGAACGTCAATTTTACAAAATATTTAAATGATTCTAATCGCCCCTTCCAAAAGGTAGTTTCCGTATGGAGAATTTACTTTATTTACATTAATTATAAAATTATGTTTACTTTGTGGTCATTTATAAATATTATAACGGGAACGCCCTTGGTTAGTTAACATATTGAATATTATCTATAGGTAGGGCTATATAAAGAAGGAGCAAAACAGTATAGAGAATTACGGTCCAATTCTCTTATATCATATTTTACTGCAGCTCATAATTTGTAACAGATTCGGTGTATCGTGGGTGTAAGTAGATTCTCACCTTGAAATCTAAACAGGCCGAAATACAGACAATCTGCAACAATATGGCTACAATGTCTAAGTAACAACGTTGTTTATTTGTACAGCCTAATTCCGAATATGTTTAGACTAGATTGAATTGTGCTCCATAGGTAAAACTGATATTCTAGTGACGCAAGCATCCACCCGTGGTATAATTCTGACTTCAGTGCTACAAAGTTGTTTTTTCTGACAATGGATCTAATTCTGACAATGGGACCTTCCCATTGTCAGAATTAGATCCATTTTCTCCAGAAAGAAAGAAAAAAAGAAGAGATATCCAACAGCTAATGTAAGTTTGTACGAACATTATTCAGAGATTCACCATGTTATCTTAAGACCTTAGACTTCTTAAAGGTTTTCCTCTAATCTATGAGTAAAGAACCATTCTCTGTATTTTTTCTTATATATCTTTAAAATTATAAACAATATATATGAGATGCTCGCAATAAGGCCCTTTCATTTGATATGTCACATGGTACCTACAGTTTACAGAACTTTTTTTTAATAGTCTTATTTGCCCCCAAAAGTGACCCCCATATTCAAAATTCATTTATTTACGTTACACGTCCGTGTTTGGGTCACAGAAATACATAATGTATACGAAATTTCAACTTAATCGGTCCATTTAATTCGGAGCAAAGCAAATTGGCTGTGACAGACCTTCATTACACTAATTGTTATGTCAAAACAAAAAATACATTTTAGATATACTCTCAAATGAACAAAAGAAAAGAATAATAAAGTTAAAGGACGAGAGCCTGCAAAAATACAAAAAAATAAACAAAATAAAAAAAATTATGAGAATTATTTGTTGTCAAAAGTAGTAAAGCAATTACGAGTTCGACTAATAGGTACCTACACCAGTTTCCGTTGCTCGGTTAAAAGATCTTTAAATGTAAGTATAGGCTAAGTATAGCCCTTTAATTTATCTCCGATGTAGTAACAGATGGCTCCGAAAATAAATCAGTTGGATAGACAGCGGCATGTGGGCAATAAGACTCTTATCCCACAACTAACCAAATAAGCAAAGGGAAATATCTACCTGATCCTCTAAAAAACTTATTGACCTTCTAATCAACCAATGGGCACTTTAAAAAATTAATGAACCTCTAAAAACTTTATTCACGCTACTTTAAATAATTGAGCGTCTTTTTAACTGTCTCGGCTTTTCGCAATTAGTCGCAGTAACTAAGCTATTTTTAGGGTATCCCGACCAAACGGGTTAGGATAGAACTGTGACCAAAAGCGCGCGAGCCGACCGGCGACCGAGCGAAGCGAGCGGTGCCGCAGCAGCGGCCGGCGAGCGCTACATTCAAGTCGGCAGCACAGCAGTTACTTGGCTATTTAGTATTTCTAGGAGTGCAAAATAGGAATTATAGTGTTCAATAATATTCTTAGAAGCGCTAAATGGGACTTATTAGTGATTCGATAAATACATGCCATACGCAAAATGTCTAATATAAAAGATTGGGTTATCAGCCAAGCAAACAAAAGTCCCTGCCCTATCAATGTCATATTCGGGAGTACAATGTCAAACGCTGTATAAACAACGTTTTGTGAGTGGATTGCAATCCTACGCAAATATTCACGATTATCACATTTATTACAGCTCCATTAAAACTATAAATAGCTATCGGAAACCGCAACGCAAGGTTTTTATAAGGACAAATATAAATGTCCTTTTATGTGTAAAGTTCAAGTTACTGCATCAGTTTTAAGTTATTAATTTATTATTTTACTGAAATATTGAGTACTTAAACAATTTTTTGGATTCAAAAAGATTCTCATTATTCGGGATTTCTATTTATTAACAATTATTGTGCAACGCTGTAATAGACCTATGATCACTATATAAGCCTTATTGCCAACAATCATCCTGTCAGTGATTATAGATATCTATTCTAATTTGCAAATCATTATTAGAAGGATCTATAATTCCAAAGAGGTTTTTTTTAAATCACCCTTTATGATTTCCTGAGATAGAACTGCAGGGAGGAAACTAAAATCCGTGAAATTTTATAGAAGAGAAGTGTTCAAAGGGTCTAGCTGTAGCAGGTCGGTTTTTGACTTGGTTTAGTCGAGAATCAAAGCTATTTAGCCTATAGTTTGACCGAAACCGCTGCTCCGCGCTTTAGGTATGAGCGCGGCGAAATGGGGGCAGTGCAGGCCGCTCATTCATCAACGCTCACGCCGCCGCACTGTGGATTGAAAAAAGGCTCTCGAAGAAATAGGAGCTTAAATTTTAAAGCGTCGGTTTTTTGCTTAAAATGGCTTTTAATAGCCATTTTTATATCCTTCCGATTTATTTTCGAGTAGATAAAGTTTCTATTACAACCAATTAGTTAAAAATATCAATTGTTATGACATCAATCAAGTATCTGTTTCTCCCGCAAAAGATATCAACGCTATTTTTAACGCTAATATCTTTGAATTACAATGATATCAATACTTATTAGATGAGCAATGCAAATAAACAAATCTTAACTTAAAGCAAAATCCACCTTATTGTCTATGCAGCTAAGTCCAATTTACCAAAAAGGGTTATCTCAAAGTTATTATTAGAGGCAGAGGAAAACCAACCTTAATTGCTAAAAAAATAAATTCAATTCACAAAAACAAGATCATACATTTTCAAGGTGTTTTAATAGACCTTATAAGCTATAACATAAGGTCTATTTTTGGAGATGATTCATAATGTGGATGATATCATCAGGGTCTTGAGATATTTGATGCATGTAGGTGTTGATTCGCTGCGGCATTCCTTTGCATAGTTTTGTTTTACTCTTTGAGTACACGTGGTTATGCGAGCCTGGTACTTGATTTCATAATAGTGGGACTACCTGTATTTAGTTTTGTAGTTAAGTACTTTAAAGAAACTACAATCCCATCAAAAATATAACTTGCGAAAAAATGCAAGTCTCGAAACGCAGTTCCTCTACCGCAAAACGTTATGAGATCGAATGTAAAACCAAGTCTGTTAATTTAAGGAGCTCGTGGCTAAGTAATAACTGCTGCACGGGTCGATCCGTCAGGTTAAGCTACGGGGTTGGCGGGGTTGATCTGTGGATGGGTGACCATCTTTACATACCGAGACTCCTCCGTGCCTCGGAAAGCACGTTAAGCTGTTGGTCCCGGCTATCATTCATGGATCTTTAACAGTCGTTACGGGTCGTCAGGAGCCCGAAAGTCTGGCAACCAGTCTTACACCCAGTTACTGGGTTGTGGAGGTCACATAGGCAGTCGCTCCATGTAAAATACTGGTATTCAGCTGAATCCGGTTAGACTGGAAGCCTACCGCAATAAAGTTGGGAAATGGCTAGGCAGATTGATAGCTTGTGTGTCTGCTAGAAGTACCTTAGAATTTAGATGATCGGTGAGTATGTCAGTGACAAAATAAAGGAACTTTGATCTGCAATAGTAGTAAGCTTTATCCGCAACGAAGTTACAGGGGGTCGAAACTGTTCCTGAATGGCTTCGAGAAAAGGTGGTACTGCTGCGCCTTCGTTTGATTGTTTTGCTTGACTTCCAGATGCCATGGTAAGAAAGCTGGTGGCCCACCTGATCATAAGTGGTCACGGCCGCCTATAAACATCTGCCATACCAGAGGCAATACAGGTGCCTTGGCGACTCAGCGATAGAGCTGAAACGTCTCATGTGCCAAATGACAGTGCTGGTGTCAGTGGGTTCAAATGGCAAAAATAAAACTTATAAAAACTAAAACCCAACTACAAAAAATTATTTAAATTAAAAGGTATTTTTAGACAAGACAAATTGAAAATCCGGAGTCATTAGGGGCATAAAGCGAACCGGACAACGTGACTCCGGATTTTTAATTTGTGTCTTGTTTATACCTTTCTATTTAAATTTTTTGTCGTAGTTTTAGTTTTTATAACTTTAATTTTTATTTTGGGGTTATTATATATTTTTGAAATGTGCTAATTAAACCCTTTCATTTGATACCCAACGCGGACGATCAAGACACTTCCAACGATACCTCATTTGTCAAATTATGATGAGTAGTTTAGAAGTTATGAGGGAACAGATGAACATACATACATACCGGTCAAAATCATAACCCTCCTTTTTGTCTCGCCGTAGTCTGGTAAAAATCCTTGCCCATCTTTCAACGTCTGCATTTTTAAGTTATTTTTTTGTTGTATTTCTCCTCCTAATCAACGAATTTACTTTCTTTTTTTGAATGAAGTAGGTACAGTGTCAATTTGAAACTACAGCATGTTCTTAAAACTCAAGTAGGTATGAATGAAAAAGGAAACTACAAGAATGCGTTTATAGCATTCGCTGGTCGACCCTTACGTTAACTGGGGGGGAAATGGGTCACGACCTTTTAACCTCGACGATTAGTATTGTCTACGAAGGAAACCATTCGTTATATTGACGGCTCGTTATAGCTACATGGGGTTAATCAAGATTGAGTTCTTTTGATATGACTAAGATTTGGGGACAGTCGTCTTTATCGTCGTCAGCTCTTTAGCGATTATTGGTTAGCCAAATTGAAGTTGTTACTCGATGTAAGTTCCTAAAACAGTTTGGGTCTCCTTCTAGCTAGCAGAATAATAGATTCTGGAAAAAAGTTCGTTTGTTGTTCGTGAACGGGCGCCATCAGTAGAGACTGGGCATCTCTTAGCTGCTATGGCTTTAAATTTTTGAATTGTTTTTATCTTTTTATTACGGACGCTTTTAACGTGCACGTCTTTCAAATTTTTTATCTTATGTATAATTTAAACATGAATTATTTAACCAATATTTCTTACCCGTTCTTCTCCATAGGAACCTACTACGCTTTGGAATGGGCAACTAGCTTCATCTTTCTGACTGACCGACCCCTTGACAATTCAAAAGTGCCTGTAATTGGATTTTTGAAATAAATGCTTTGAGTTTCGAGTCAGATGCAGTTAAATATTACCATTCTACACAGAGCAACTGCACTCTGAGTTCAGAAACTTAATATTCAGGTATTTTCAGGATCCACACTGCATGACATTTTCCCTATAATGACGTGGAAATTTAACAACTGCACTGCTTCGAATTACGATCCTATCATGACTCCTACATTCTTGCATTTCATGCGTGGGTTCGCTACCTGACCTGACCTTTCCGAAAGACATTAACAATAAGGTCAGCGTATTTCCTCCTATTCGGCGTTTTCGCTCGCATTCGCGCTTTAGGTACCTTTTGTCAACTTTGAATCATCCTTTACAGAAATTAACATTTGAAAAACCCGTAGGTATCAGCGTTTCCACGTGACGAATCATCGGAGCATACACATTTGCCAAATATACAATACCTACCGGTCACAAACCTTGTGCATTACGGTCATTATACGGCAAAGGATTTTGAGGAGTCATATAGGTTCTCAATGATCAATGCGTATGCCTTCTCCGTATGAAAACAGGCCTTTCTCTTGCAGTGGGAGAATAATTGATTGAAAAGAGTATGCTTAGACGGTTAGTTCGTGTTGAGAGGATGAGTGAAAAGCAACTAACAAAAAGTATTTACAAGGCAGATGTGAGTGGAAACGCCAGAAGCAGTGACAGCCGAGTGGTGAGACCGTCAGACTGCCAAGTTCGAACCCTAGGCACGCACCTCAGACTTTTCGGATTCATGCGCGTATTGTATATTTATCACTTGCTTCAAAAACGGTGTAGGAAAACATCGTGAGGAACCCAGCATGCCTGAGAGATATTACTCTGACGGCATGAGAAGCCAAGTCAAAGGTCCATGGCTTCAAAACTCTGAAACCAGGTTAGTCACTAACCACACGAAAGAAGAGAAGTGGAAACGCCGGCAGGGGACGCCCTAGAAGGACGTATTATTGACCTCATTGGTGATGTTCTTCAGAAAGGTCAGGTGCGTAGCACTCACAACTGGCATGCGTGTATGACCAACACCCTAATTGCTTTACACAGCTTCAATCGCAATCCGAGAGTTTGGAAAGATATTTCTAATCCATTGCTTCATAGGTTCGAAAAATCCGTCAGCTCAACAACGTATATAACGCAATGAACGTGGGTGAACTGCCAAAATTAAACCCATTGCGATTAATTGTCATTTTATGTGTGTTACGCAACTGCCGCAGATATATGAACGTAAACGAGGCAAAACGAGTATGTGAGGATCGTAGCAGGTGGGGTTCTGTAGTTCCTGCCCACACCCACGGGAAGAAGGGGTGAGTTTATGTATATATGGGACAATAAAATGCTGGTATTACTAGTACCATCCCATTTCTTCCCGTGGGTGTCGTAGAAGGCGACTAAGGGAGTCTCTAGAGAATGGGCAGCAGCGTCCTCTATGCATTTCAACACCATACTGCGATCGCCAACCCGCCTGTCAAACGTGGCGATTATGGCATACCCCCCCATTTGGGGGAGGCCTATGTCCAGCAATGGACATCTTTCGGCTGGAATGATGATGATTATTAAGGTTTTCAGGTGCTTGTGGCTAAGTGATAACAGCCAGCACGATCGATCAGGTTAAGCTACGCTTGCCGGGGTTGGTCCGTGGATGTGAGTCGGTGATCTTTACATATCAAGACCCCTACGCGCCTCGTAAAGCACGTAAAAGCCGTTGGTCCCGGCTGTCATTCATCATGGATCTTTACAGTAATAACGGGTCGTCAAAAGCCCGAAAGTCTGACAACCAGTCTTACCTAGGGGTATCGTTATCGTCGTTACCCATTTACTGTGTTGTGGAGGTCAGATAGGCAGCCGCTCCATGTAAAATACTGCCCTGCTACGCCCTTTTAGTTTTTTTTTATTATACCATGCAATAGCTATAACCATTTCGCATCTAATAGTATAAGCCAAATAGCGCTATAAACCACTAAGAAGTTTTTATATCTCAACTTTTCCATTTACAAAGAGTAAATTTTCTCAAAACTTACTCCGATTGAGATAGCGTCTTTCGGCCTAGCGGGGCAGAATACTGGTATTCAGCTCTTGGGAAAAGGCTAGGCATATTATGATGATGATTATTAAGTATAAGTTCTCAGGTTCAGTCGTTATGGACAGCAGAAAAATTCTTACTTTACTACCGTTGGGAAATACCGAAGAAAAGGTGTGATATTACACCACTATGAACTGAGCTTCTACCTTCATTAACGTCGGCGCTACGTCCATCAAGGAGGCAAGTTCATACAGTGTTAATTAACACAGCTACCCTACCCGTCTTATTTACCTCCCGAGTAGAATGAATGGCTTCATCTACGTTCCATTACTGGCTCTGCTATTAAGGCGATGATAACCGACTTTTAATGATTTTATACTGAAGGTCACGTCTAAACGAGTTTTGTTAATGATTTGGAAAAAAATATATGTTAAATTAGAGCATTTTCTTAATAACTTACTAAAGGAATGTTTTAGATTATGTTTATATTACATAGTGAAATTAATTTGTAAAGTTATATCTGAAACCTTCACTATTTTAAAGATAAATTAATTATTGATCTCTTAGTGGACGTTTTATAGTAAAATACCTTTTGTTTTATGAATAATAAATTAATAATAATGCGTTTAATTAGGAACAGCGCTCCGTGATGGGCGAGTTCTATTACTGGCTGGACATACGACTCGTTGCGTGAGCTCAGTACAGAACATGCAAGCTAACCACTCAAGGTCACTGGCATATATCTGCGTCTTAAATTACTTTATACTAGCTATAGGTCAGTCCCTTGTGCAAATAAACAGAGCATCCAATTGCATATCAGAATAATTTATTAAACATTTCAATTCATAGAATTGAAAGACATCAACGTCATCTAAATGTTCGTGATCGTGAATCTCCGTGAAGCCGAGATGTTGGAATGAGGTGCATAAAAAAACAAGCAACTTCCAAAAATAAACATACAGTCGAATTGAGAACCTCCTCCTTTTTGAAGTCGGTTAAAAATGTCCTGTTACTAGACGAAGAAGTTTTGGAAATCTGGAAAGGTCTTGATACTGGGTGACTGTCTCACACAGTCACACACTGAGTCAGTTACTGTTCCTGTCTATTTATTCAAACTCAAACTCAAAGCATTTATTTCAATAAAACCATTTACAGGCACTTTTGAATTGTCAAGGAATCGGTCAGTCAGAAATATGAAGCTAGTTGCCCATTCTAAAGCGTAGTACGTACCTATGGAGAAGAACGAGCAAGAAACTCCACGGACACTCTTTTAAATAGATTGTTACAAAATATCGGTTACATCTTTCCATGTTGAAATTAAACATGTGAGAACAATGTAGAAAGACGTGCACGTTAAAAGCGTCCGTAATAAAAAGATAAAACAAATAAGAATTCAAAAATTTTAATCAGCCAAGGCAGCTAAGAGTTGACCAGTCCCAACTGACGGCGCCCGTTCACGAACATGACGCATGGATTAGCACCATTCAGCTCAACCATTTTGAAGGGAACTAAATGATCCAAAACACGCGCCACCATCAGGGAGACATCATCATATTGTATACCAATATTTAACAAAGCTCATGTACCTGCCTAGTCTTATCCAAATATGTTGGGGTCAGCTTCCAGTCTAACCGGATACAGCTGAATACCAGTATTTTACATGGAGTTACTGCCTATCGAATCTCCACAACCCAGTTACTGGGCATCACATACTTCTTGGCCAGACGGGTGGTCAAACTTTCGGGCTTCTGACGACCCGTAACGACTGTCAAAGATCTACGAATGACAGCCGGGACCATCGGCTTAACGTGCTTTCCGAGACAAGGAGATGTCTCGGTATGTTAGGGATCCACGGACCGACCTCGGCAACCGTTGCTTAACCTTGAAGATCGACCTGTACGGCTGTCATTATTTAGCCACGAGCCCTTCAATAGAATAATGCTTTATTGTACACAAAAAAAAATTACAAAGCATGTACACTGATCTTACAGTAAGATCAGTGTACATGAGCTTTGTTAATTTTTTTTGTGTAGTAAGATTCTTTCTCATTCATTATGTAGGTATAACCGCGGACAATGGCGGTCGACCACTTTTCATCCTTATGCCCTTAGTAATAAGGTTGAAAAGTGGTCCACCGCCAGTGTCCGCGGTTATACAAAACCATTATTAACCGACTTCCAAAAAGGAGGAGGTTATATGTTCGACGCGTATGTTTTTTTTGTGTATGTCCGCTGATTTCTCCGTCAATTGTGGACCGATTATGAAAATTCTTTTTTCGTATGAAAGGATATGCTCCCGGATTGGTCCCATATAAATTTTATTAACATTGCTTGGATAGTTTTTGAGTAAGCTTCAATAATACGTATTTTTCCCACTTTTATGTAGATGATATGATGATAACTTCCTGTGACTGTTATTTACATAACAGGTAGTGGTATTCGATTTTGTGTGGGGTAGGTACCACAACTAAAAATTAAAAAGTAAACATTTTTCAAAAAAAAATAACCGACTTCCGAAAAAAAAACAACCTACTTCTGAAAAAAAACACTACAAAGTGAAAAATAACTTTTATTTCGGAAGTCGGTGTCTGGTTTTGAATTTTCGTTTTTTGCCACCGACTTCCGAAATTAAAGTTATTTTTCACTTTGTAGTGTTTTTTTTCAGAAGTCGGTTGTTTTTTTTTGTAAAAAGTATTTATTTATTGTAAACAAAAGTTATGCAACTTTATCGAAGCAATTTGATTTTATGTTGCTGGAAGCATGTTACTGACAACATTGTAACAACACTACTATGTGTGTGAAACATGTTTTAGAATAAAGACTTACGCAGACAGATACGACGCGACAGCGCGACGCAACTCTAGTAGAACAATTTCTGTGAAACTTCATGGAAATTGTTCTACCAGAATCACGTCGCGCCACGCCTATCCGCGGTAGCCTTAAGGACGAAAGTCGTGATCACGTGACTTCTTTCATTCATCCTTGTAGCGGCAACCTGACATTCCAACAAGATCACCTTACATTAACGCGTCATGACGCGGCCCAGCATGGATGACTTCAATCATTTGAATGAGATCACCAGCTAACTTTTATTAATCTGGTCTAGACAATACCGATGCCATTAATAAAAGAAATAGCCCATTCAAGTCCAGACACCTGTGAATAAGGTCAAAGTAAACGTTCGCGTTAATCTGAATTTGTATGGCCTTAACTTTTAGGCGCAGCGAAGCAGCCAAAATTACACGTTTGGCAAACAACCTCCTCGGAGAAAATGGCAACCGATGTGCAATGAATGATTCTGATTAACTGACGATATAATATGACAGTCAGTTTATATATTTATAGAGTACTTTTAGTTACATTATGTCTGATTCAAAAGCCTGCTTTTTAAAATGCAACGATTGATGTGCGTCTATCCGTTTCGGGCATGGGATCCGTTTTATTGGCATAACCTATTTTTTTTATTAGCGGTCATATCACGTTTTAAGGGACCGGAAAAGGAATACCAAGTCCTTTCAATAATAATTATTTAAAGCAATGCACTTCGACAGGCAATCCAACAAAGGACTTTACTTATTTATCATCCGTAAAGTACCATGAACTGAGTGGAAAACCGTTAAGTACACAATATTTATCGCTGCGTAAATTATATAAATAAATTCAAAGAGATCGAGTAATGGCGGATCATTGAACTTATCTAATTCCATTGTGAGAAAACTGTAAATCAAAGCACAGTTGACTGAACTGCAAACATCAGGAATTCTAGATTCGGAATTTGGGCAAAAGCTGGCTTTGGTTACCCGGAAGCTTACGGAAATCGGAAGCTTTGGTGCTTTCCGGATATCCTACGGAAATTCCGGTCTGGATTTACGGATGTCGGTTTAAAACTATCTTGGTACACAAAGGTTGTATGAAGCGTATTCTCCGTTGCAAGTGCAACTGCAAAACGAACATGCCTGGCATACGCAACTTTAGGAAATCCGAAAGCTGTTAGTTGAAAAAAAATGAATCTTTAAGGCGAAATTCTGACGCCTGTTTTTCCTGGATAAGGATACTTAACAGCTTAGTCAGGGACCATCTTAATAAGTAAATTAGACAGTATCAATGCTATACATACATAGTTTCACGAAGAAAAAGCACAATCAATCGAGACATTTTCGGCGAAAAATCTGACTGCTCGTTAATTAATTGTCAAACGCGGGGATTTCGTCTATGGAATAGGACAATGATAGTATTCTAACGTTCGCTAATCGACAAACGCACGAATTTGGACCAGAAATTACCATAGTAACCTACAAAAGAATTTTAAACTGACCCGTCCGCTGTTACTATCCAGCCATAAATGGTAGCGGAAATCAAAATTAACGGTAAACAAACAATTATTTATAGTTATTAAGGCCAAACAGTGACCCACGATTGTTAATTGACTCTGCTCCAACAATTACAGAGTTACGTGTGAAATGAATGGTAACGCTTCCACACTTCCTCTTCGTCAATTGGAAATACGGCAGATTTTGAAGTTTTGGTATTTTGGGTGAGTCAGATTTCGACCTCAACATTTGAGGTGGCAGATGTATTATGTATTTATCCATTCTGGTTTTTGTTTTCTTAATGTTATTTTTGAGAGACTTGTGAGAGTAAGTTTGTTTGTCTGTCTGTTTGTAATATCTTCAGAATTAAACTGCTGAGCCAATTCTGATGCAGAAAAGTAGTCGGTTGGTTTCGTCCCAAAACTGCTTTTGTTAAGTGAATTCTATAGCTGGGCTTCTGCGGTTTCGAAACCCACGTCTTGAGCGAAAGGTTTTCGCTATTTTGAAGCCAATACGGTTGCTGGCGCAAAAACCAAAATTGTGATTTTAAAAAGAGAAAATCAGTTTTGATATTCTTTTTTTTTTTTATAAAAAAATAAATTGGGGAACATTTTCATAATGCCATAAATAAAACCTAAAGGTTTTTGATTGTTCACAGTTTTTTCTTCATATAGGAAGAACAAGACAAGCTGATTTCTATCCTACCTAGTGCTACATCCATTCCATACTAATATTATTGGTCTGTCTGTAAACTTTTCACGCCCTAACGGCTGAACGGATTTCGATGAAACTTGGTACACAGGTAGACCATGACCTGGGTTAGGACCTTTTATCCCGGTAATACGTTCCGACTAGGGTTTATGGTTTCTCGACGGTTTTCATTTCTCGGGTCTCGAGAATTCTCAAACTCAATTTCTCGGGACTACCCGGGAAACCGATAAATTTTCATTTATGTTTAATTTTGTTGTTTAAATAAAGAAAAACGTTTTTAATACACATGATGTTTATTTAAATTGGACAACAATCAACAAAATTTAGTGTCAATAAACACAATTTACAGTATTTTTCTTCTTTTCATAGAATATTGTTAAAATCAAGTTTTTATACATTTTAATTAAGTACTTTCTTCTCTCTGATAAACTCTGATGAAATACAAAAATAATCAAATTTAAAAAACTTTTTTATGATTTAAAAAGGAACTCAATTCGATTATTAATAACTATGTGAACAATCACAGCACTATTTTAGGCAATTGTGTGTTAATTTAACCTGTGCTTGGATTAGTAATCACTTAAGATTTCAAATTCATAATTTTTTTTACTGCTGACACTTTAAAACTGGACAAACTAGACGCTTCTGATGTGTCATTTCGTGTGGAATCCTCGGATTTTCAATTTTGTGCATGTGAGCTAAATCCCTAACCACAATGCGGACACTATCCAGTCCTAACAAGTCGTTTGTCGGTAGTATCCTAACAAGTCAACAACAAGGTTGCCTGGAAGAGATCGCAGTAAGCGATAAGGCCGCCCATTGTATATTTTGTAGTGTATTACTTTTTCTTTATGTAATGTATAATCTGGTGTACAATAAAGTATATATAAATAAATAAGTCATTTGTCGGACAAATGATTTCTCGAGTTCTAGACTTTTCTCAATCTAAATTTCTCGGAAACGAGAACTCCTGGGAGGAGAATTCCCGGGAATAGACCCTAGTTCCGACCTCCACGCGGGCGAAGCCGCGCGCAAAAGCTTATACATAATATATTTCAGACTAACCAGTTTCTTAACCCTTTCCATTGCTAAATTCGTCACAATTGCATAGATTAAGATAACAATAGTTTTGTATTGTCTATGGTGCGGCAATGAATGCATAAATAATAACGGGCTTCAGATAAAACCTCATTAGACTCGCTAATAATACAATAACATCGTATTTATCGCTTAAACTTAATAATAATTGCAATGAGGAAAATAATATTTATTATAATAATTCATATTTCCATCTTATTAGGTTTATGGATTGGTATTTAATTTCATGACGGTTTTGGAAGATAACTCAACAGTGTTTTGTAAGGATATCCTTAGTTGATTTGGACACTAATACAACAAAAAGCTTAGGGAAAATGTTTTCCTTGAATATTACAAACATTAAAAACTACGAATTGTGGAGATTATTATTTTGTTGCATGTATAAGAAATAATACAGAAGTAAGTACTGGGTGTCCTAGAACACTGGAATGCCCCGTGTCTTAATAAAATGACGATAAGGTTTGAATTGCTAACTTTTAACAACAACCAGATATAACCATCAAAATCTTCTATCGGCGCGGAAGTACATTTAGGTATTCCCACTCTAAAGGTATTTGGAACAGGGTGTAAAGTTCACTCATCCTCTATGGAAAACAGAGGATCCGACCAGACGGTTGTCTGGCGGGCAACTGCCCTACGATTGATGTTGGAGAGTTATACAAGGTGGCAGGGACATCGATGAGTAAACTGTTACCATGGATTCAGTACATGATTATGATTCTGAAAACCCTGCGTTGAAATTTTTGGTCTGTTATTTTTAAAAAACCTGCTTTTTCCAGGGTTGGCATAAAACAAACAAGTTGTTTTAAAACACGTATTTTAAACAATGTTTAATACAGTTTCAAATAAAACAATGCTTTTTATTAAGTGTTTAAAATCACAAATATAAATGATTATTTTTCAGATATTTGTGTGGGTTACACGTTTACATAGTTTTTAATTTATTCTGTCACACTTACAATGTAATGTGTAACTGTTTTATGTCCTAATAAAGTAGTAAAATAAAACTCTAACCATCACCAATTTGTCTTACAAATCACAGTGATTGTGACAATTTCCCTTTTAACCATAAGCTGTTATTTAGAAGCCCCAATCCTGATTGTAATAATGAATAATGACCAATAAATCACATGTTTAGACAGTTAATAATAACTTGGATAATATGGCATGACTTCAAGTTTATTTATATATTGTGTGTATATTTATATGTATAGTGTAATGTTTATGGTCAGCAGATGTTTACTCAGTGACTATGTTTGTGATTGCTTTGTTTATGTATTGTGACCATAGAGGTATGTAAAAGCAATCATTTAAGTGTGCTATTTTTAGTATGTTGTTTATTTTATGGCCTAAAGGTGATTTGATTTGGCAGGATGAACAATAGTGAATAGGCCCAACATTTTAATAAGTTATGTCTATGTCTGTTCCCTTTTTAAAAAGAAATAAGTATAGTAACTTTTTAATGACAAAAATTATTACTAATAGTGGCTTATTAGTAAAAATACATTGAAAAAAATAAGAATCGTTCAAATCGGACTACTCAATGAAATGTAAGTATAAGTAAATAAAGGTAACCTAAAGGTGAATAACTGCCTAAGTTCAGAACAGCATAACTAAGCAGGAGGAAGTAAACTTTAAAAAATGTGAATGAATTTTAGAGAAAAGAATTTAGTTTGTGTTTTCATTATTTTATAATGTAATCACTCAAAACACTTGAATTCTATTTCAATATAATTTTTAAAGGCACAAAAACACTGTAGAATGTAGAAGTGTAGAACAAGATATACTTACAGATATTTAAAAAATAAATCAACAGGAAGTAAACTTGACTACCACTTCACCGTCCAATCAAACTGAATCCTTTAGGTGTTCCAAATTTAAATGACCACACTATAAACACCACACAAACAACCCCAGCTGTAATTGCGTACTCTAACATCTAAAAATAACTTTAAAAACTCAAAGGAATCATTATTCTCTCAAAATTCACACATTACATCACAAAACAAAGTTCAAAGAACTAATCATGATATCATCCAAACAGATAATTAATAATTAAGTTACGAGACCTAGCCTTGACGAAGTCTCAGCTTTTTATACTCACTGTTAGCGAAGTATCGATGCCCCTAAGCCTTGCACCTTAAATGAAAACAGGTCATACTGTCCACACTGACTAACACTGAACACAAAAACAGTTCTTCTATCACAGGATTTCAATCGCACAAGAATGACGAAACCAGATTTTTTGTGAATGATTATTTTTCAGGAAAAATTAGAAGCAGAAAAATTTTATGTCCATTTTTGACGTTTGTGTAAATTGGTGTTGCGGTGGGCGTGTTATTATTCTACTACGTTTGGTCAAAATTATTGGAAAAGAGCACTGCACAGAATTTATTTTAGAACTCAAATGAAACTTATTCCTTCCGTTTATCAAGATGCAACATAAATTCAATCCAACAATCAGGCATGAAAATGTTTCAAATTTGTATGTGATTTTTATTAGAGTGTACATGGAATTGAACAAACGTTATACGTTCGGATTCACGTGGATTGCAGTGTCAATCAGTAGCTATAAAGTGAAACGGTTGGATAGATGGTTCAAAACCTACGAATTTATTTATTTCAGTGTAAAATTTAATTACGTACTTACATTTTTCTTACTATGAATGTTATGCATTTATCTAAGTTGAAATCTAAGCATGCATTCTTTTTCTAGCGCAAATTAACAATGCGTGAAAAGTATCGGCGTTATCTGACATTTATTTGACGGCTTGACGTTGACGCTCTCTCTTCTCTTCTCTTTCCGCCATTTTCGTACTTGCTTGGCTTGTCATCGAAAATAATAATTTATTTATTCATTAGTCTTAAAATACGTTCTGCAAATTACAGAATTAAAAAACTACAAGCTGTTAAATTACCAACTGTGCTTGTAATATGTAGAAGAGTCCAACATTCTTCTCATAAAATAACAATCATCGCATAACCTAAATAATGGATGAAGAAATTTTTCCGGTATTATGCCCCAAGAAAACGTATTCAAAACCGTTTAAGAAGGTGACAAAAACAACACCAGAGTCTAACAATGTGGAAAAGGTCTTAAAGCCATCGAAACAGGCCTACGATCCTGGTGTACCATTGACTACCAAAGTTGCTGTAGAGTATTTGTTGAATGGGAAATTAAAGACAAGTGTATGTCGTTACTGTCTAAAAGTAACGGGAGGGTTGTCCGAATTGGACCAGATAATGCAGATAGCTGGCACAGGGGTTATGTATAAAGTGTCTATAAGAGAAATGATTGCCTGTTTCTACCCTTTTAAGGTATGTTGTTTACAGGTGACCCAATTATTATTTCACTCATAAATTTCATTTATGTGGTTTGTTTGAATTAATTAAGTTAACACTTTCCAGGACACTGAATCCACATAAACCTCATAACAATAAAACTTCTATTGTGTCTCGTTCAGTATCCGGGAAAGTGTTAAGTCTGTTTAATGTATTTGAGGCTGAGCGTATGACATATTTTGTTGGTGTGCCAGAGTGGTGGTTGGTGGGACGCCTTAGGGTTATTATATCATAAAATAGTATTTGATTAAGTATATCATAACTTTCTTTATTTTGAATTGCATAATAATGCTGATAATGTAATAGTTGCATTAATCAAAATGACAAATCAAGTGATTATTACCTTTAATAAACATTAGATGCAAACATGTGTAATAATACTGTACTAATCTTGTTTTTTTACCACTACAGTGATAGTTTATAATAAATGTTTATTATAAGAACATGATGCACTTATTGATGCTGAATTTCAAATCATAAATACTGCAATCAACCTAGTCTTAATTTATGTATTTCTTGCATTCTTAAACTTAAAATATCAATGTTTCAGGCTAGAAGAGAAGAAAACTTCCCAGAGAAAATATGTCAGAGGTGCATAGACAGAGCTCTCAATGCATACCTCTTCACACAGCAGTGTGAGCAAGCGGAAAGAGCTTTACACAACTGTTTTGATGACATGAACGAGAAAATCAATAAACTAGACCCCGTGGATAGACCAAAAAAGAGAGGTAGACAAAAACTAAAACCAAACTTTAATGTATTGTATGCAGAACATGGTAAAGTAATGGATTACGCTGAACCTATAAGAAACATAATTAATTCACAAACAGAATCATTGAGTAACGAACCAGATTGGAATGAATTTGAATGTAAAAGGTGCTGGCAAGTTCTCCCAGACTTAGAATCATTAATGAACCACGAGCAAAAACATCCCAAATACATGTGGTATCATTGCCGATTATGCGGTAAATCTTTTGTAAAACTTAACCAGCTGAAGAAACACTTTACCCAAGTCCATATACGAGGAAAAGGGAATAAAGAAGAAGTAGATAAGACTTACAAATGTATAGAATGTGGAAACGTAACAGAGAATCACGTACAACATCTACAGCATATAGAGAAACATAAGTTCAAAAGTATAATGAAACATTTAATTGAGAAGAAAACGGACCAATTGTGTTTGGTTTGTCTAAAGAAGAGTACGGATTTGGTGGATTTGGACAAAATGGTCTGCATACATGGAAGTTGTCCGGAATTGGTCGGCGATAAGTCATTGTATACGGTGCTAGCTTCAACTTTACCCGATGTGAGTATTTTTTTTTAAATGTTTTTCTAACATAGTTGTAATTTACTTGGATTCAAATGTTGGTTGGTCAATGCCAAAATATAATATGTAAAGAATATTCCTTTGATTAAAGTTTGTAAAAGTAATTAACACTAGCCACTAACGTAGTAGTTAACACTGTTCATGTTGGCCCACAAACATTTAATGTACGATTTGGCTGGCTACATAACTAATGCTACTGCAAAAAAACAACTATTTTTAAAAACATGGAAATGTTTGACACTTCTATAAATATCTCACTGTATAATGTTCCATCTGTAAGAAGTGATTCCTTTTCTAGCAAAAATCATACAAATACCGAGAGTTACACGTACCTCGTAAAGCCAACATTATGTCTATTACTAAAAGAAAGAGAAAATTCAAGGAAATCCAGAATGTTTCTCATATCCCCGGAATACAGTTCAAACTATCCTTACCACAGATAATTACGAAAGATAAATTTAAGACTGATGACTTTTATTATTATGTTTTCTGTGAACCACAAATAGAGGATTATAATGTTATCAATATCTTTAACTGTAATATTTCTAATCAAGACACTAAAAGTTCAAGTATATTTGAAGTAAATGATGAAGAAACAATGGACTATAATTTTCATGATACTATGATGACTAATGGTCATGCACTTGGACATTCTATTACTGAAGACATAATAGTGGGTAGTGGTGCTAAAGAACCAGTGAATGTTGTTGAAAATAATAATCCACATAATGAAATGCTAACTGATGACAATGAAGCAATTCATTGGATTAAAAGTAGCAAAATTAACCATGAAATCCAAGTCAAAGATAGGACACAAAGTGATTTACTTGATGCTAACCTGAATGGTAAAACTGTGATGAATGTTCAAGTAAAACCAATGAATTTGGTTAAAAATGATCATCCAACTGATGAAAATGTAACGGGTGGGAAACAAATAATTGATTTAACTGATAATTCTAATGTCAAAGACAACACCCTAAAGAAAGATAAAGAAGCAATGGACGTTGATGGTCATTGTGTTCCAAAAGATTATAATCTAAATGTGGTTACAGAGCCTACTGATTTTAGTGAAAAAGATTATCCAGTGGATACAATAATTATTGATGAAAAATATCCAACTGAATTGTCTGAACCATTTAGCATTTTTAATTTTTCTAATCCAATAGCTGTTACAGAACATTATGGTAACCCAACTAATCGTAATATAAAGTTAGATAATAATATGGCATCTATGTTTATTTTTACAAACCCTGAAGATGGTGTCAAAACCAGTGACCAAGAACTGCATACTATTCAATTTATAAAACAAAGTGACATTCCTGAATATGATACAAAACTAATGAAAGTAAAGACTGATCTGAGTTGGATATTTACTAAAGCTTTTGCTGAGCCTAAAACAAACGTAGATGATTGCAAATTCTGCTGGTTATTCAAACATTTGAACAAATGTGAATATTGTAAGAAACCAATTGAAAAAGGTGTTAAAATTTTTGATGAAGACAAACGAGGTATAGAGAATACTACTGTTCTTGATGATAAAACTAATGATAATAATATTAATAAGCTGATTGACACTGCTACTTTCTTTAATAAAAATGAAGAAATACAACCAAAAACAGTGAAAATTGAGAAATATGACAACAAACCGAAAATAAAGAAGATATGGCAATGCAATGTTTGTCTTACAAACAATAATAAAGATAGATCTATTTGTCACTGCTGTGAATCAAAGAAATACATCGAAAATGGTAACTGCAAAGTCACATTTGGAAATAATAAAACCTTTTTTAACAATACACTTGTAAAAGAAAATAAAGAAGAATGTAATATGGAGAAAGAAGTTAATAAATCTTATAAAGATACTATACCATTTATAGTTATAGATGAAGCAACTATGGTGGATACAAAAAGTGGTACCATGCAAGAAAATATTGAAATACAAGTGGACAACATCAAAGATACAAATTCGACACATAGCATGGATATAGAAACCGACTCAGTTAACTATGTTTTAGATACAAAAGCCACAATAATAAACGAAGAAATGGATGTTGAAGAAGAACCTTTCATTCCTAATACTGTTCAAAAGTTTGATCCAACACCAACAAATACATTGGCTGCAAATGTTGTGCCATTTGTTGGAACAAACATTCAGTTCAACATTGGCTCTAACTCAATACAAAATGAAAAGCTGGCAAGAAAAATTAAAAGGGCTGTCAGAAATATCCCGAAAGCTTTTCATAAGTAAATTAGTATTACGTGTTGAAAGTATATGCACATGTTTAATTAAGTGATTTCGTTTTGCTAATTAATTAATAATAATAAACTCGGAGTAAAGTTTTCCCAGGGTTGTGGAGGTTGGATGGGCACTTGTTCCATCTAAAACACTGATATTCAGCTGCATCCGGTTAGACCGGAAACAGATGTTGAAAGTTATACCTAAATAAATGTATGGTTAAATCGATGTTAATATCTGGTAGAACTTTACTCTGGATTTATTAATAATAGAGTTAGTGTTTAATATTATAAATAATCTGGTTATATAATGTACTATTTATTTAGCCGTATATGATTAATCTCGTGAGCTTTTTTGCATTTATGAGGTTTTGTCTTACTTAAGGGTACTCTAGTCGACGGCTTGAACTCGTTGGTGGGCGGGTGTGACTAATATGCATGCTATTTAGTCTAATTATTTATTTATTTAGTATTTATTTATCTCGTTTTTATTTATATATTTAATTATTCATATATTTAATTATTTAATGAAATAGACCATGATTTATAAAGAAAACGAGTGCGTAAAATTTCATGAACAGACCTTTGGGTGTATAGATATTATGAAAAAACTACTGAATGTATTTATTCAAAATAAAATTATTTGAACTATTTAATAAATTATCTATCCCTGTACGGCTTCTATTATGCCATTTTCTTTCACAAAGACATTAGTGTTGAAATATGGAAGTTTCGATGCTCATAACTTCCAAACCAATTTTTCTTTTCCAATTCTGTTTTGACACAGGGCTATATAATGACAAGACAAATTGATATCATTTTTAGTTTTGAACGTACACTGTCAAACAGACAAGTTATCACCATACTACGTTTGTATGGAAGAATGACCGACTAGCGTACCCTTAAGATATTAATAGTGTTAATGAAAAAATATTTAATTTAATAGTTTGCTAATCTCATATTTTGTAACTGTTTAATAACAGTAATCACAAAGATTTATGCAAAAGGAAATTGATCTCCACAATAATAAAATAAACAGTATTAAGTCATGATGACATGATCTCATAATTTAATTATATTTTGTATCTTATTGCTTAGTCATACTGTTTATAATCGATTAAATAAAGCTTGTAATAATAAACAATTAGAAATTGTAATTTAAAACTTGATTTCCTGTACATTTAATGCGGCGTCTGATAATAAACCACATACATATCGCTACCATGTATAAAACTAAGACAATAAACTAAACACCACACTTATTAATAAACGTTAGTCCTTCGGGAGCTGCGCAACAATAGATTATGGCGACATCTACATCGCCACATGCGAACTATCGCACGCATCAAACACCTGACGTCGCACAAATCCTGCATCGCGCAATTAGAGTTTACCGCGCGAACAGCATTATACAGCATAACTCCCCGACATCAATCGTGGGCAGTTGCCCACCAGACACGACACCCGTCTTTTCAGAGGGTCCTCCTTTTGTAGAAAAGGGAGATATAGAGCGGATGAGTGAACTTTACACCCTGTTCCTCATGCCTCTAAATGATATTAATAAATTTGAACAAGATGTTGCGCATATACAGGGTGTAATACTACAACGATTTGCAAACTGTTACCATGATTCCAATACAGGATTAAAAAAAAAAAACTGCCGTTCCATTACATTTTAACCAAGTAAGTATTGCACTTTTGTATAAAATAACAGTTTTTTTAAATTCATAACTTATGAAAAATTACTATGTATGTATGTATGTCTGGAATCATGTTCTGAATTCATGCTAACAGTTTGCGCTTCGATGTCCTGAACACCGTGTTTTTCCACCAAAATTTCGGACTAAAACCTTTTACGACTGTTCTAGCATAACCTCAAAATTAGGTCAGGTTCAGGAAATTCGGACAGATAGCAAACCTACACATAACACTCGCGAATTCGTCTATTCTTGTCCCTAAAATACACAAATTTGTTCCAAATTCCTCACACATCATCCCAACCAAAACTCCCAAGCTTTTTAAAGTTTAATTTTAACGCCATCTTTTTTGTTGCAGATGAAATACCTACACAACTTCATTGGGACAAAAATATGCGAAAAGTGCCTTAATCATGCTATCACTTCATACATTTTCATACACCAGTACAATTTCACTAAGGAACGGTTAGACCTATGTGTTAGCCTCATGTTAGATAACCTTAGTAATATGAAACCCCACGCTAACGTGTTCGTGCAGATTTCACCCCCGAGCATCATGGCTCCTCCAGAAGATTCGGACGAGACCTTACTCCTAGATGAGAACGACTTTACAGATGAAAGTAAACTCAAAATAGATGTGCTAGAAGACGAATTTAGAGTGCAATCTGAGAGCGAAATTGAATCAGAAGCTGAACCAGATGATATATTCCTACCATCTCAGCGAGAAAAATTCGCAACAGAACCAGGTGATACATTCGAACCATCTACACCAACAAAACGATTTAAAGCAGAACTAATATCAACCCCAGACATAGAGAATTTAGCTAGAACCGCAACTAAAACTTATATGAATAAAAAACTGGTAAACGGTTTGCAACAAAGTTCGAAATACCCTGTCGACGTCTGCAGCGAATTTTTAACGTTTAACAAAAGGAAAATAGTTGAAAAGGTTTCGTTTAAATTCACTTGTCCGTTGTGTAGTAAACATTTCATATCAGAGTATTTCTTAAAAAGACATATTCTAAAACATGTTAGCAAGAAAGTTCAGTGCAATATCTGTCATGGCGTATTCAAATCCAAATTCCATTTGTATGAACATACTAAAATGACACATTTACTAAAAGAGAGTTTTTATATGTCTTGTAAGGTGTGTGGCAGGAATTTTACTGATACGGATAAGCTGCAAACTCACGAAGAGAACCATAGAATTAAGCCTTGTCAACTCTGCAATAAAGTCTATGTGACCCAAGCTCATTATGAGAATCACATCCAAAGACACGCAGTCAAACTGAAGCTTTTAAAAGAAAAACAAGTCCAAACATGCAGTTTCTGTGAGAAAGAATGTTCAAACGACAATGAACTGTCTGTCCACGTCAATAAGATACATTTACAAATAAAACCATACAGCTGCGACATGTGTGATAGACAATTTTACACTGAAAGTAATTTGAGGAGCCATAAAAAGGTACATAGTATGCCTTCGAAGGAAACATGCGAATTTTGTAGCAAAACTCTTAGAAGTAGGAAAGATTTAGTAATTCATGTTAGGAAACATATTGGGGCCAAACCGTTTTGCTGCCAAGTTTGCGGCCAAGCATTTTACTCAGCTTTCAAAGCAAGAGAACACATGAGAATATATCATGGTGGCCGATACTGCTGTAGAATTTGTAAATCCATTTTCGCAACCAAATATGAACTTAAAGAACACGTAAGTAAAGATCATAATGTCATTTAGCAAAAGTTCAAGCCATTTATTGGCTTGGAATTTTGAAGCAATATGCTAATTTTGAAGTACCCATTTCATGTTGAAATGTGTATGATTCTTGGTTATTTTAAATGCTACATAATCAATTTATATTTCATTTTAAGTCAAATTAATAGTTGAGTTGGTACATGAAATGATTTATCAAATTAATAGAATCTTTGGTGTGAGTAGTCCCAGCGGAAAAATGTCGAATTTCTTAATTTCAGTTTAGCAGATATTTAGTGTATGACGTCAAATATAGTGGTCCAGTCGTAGTAAATTATGCCATTGCTCGTTAATTACTAAGAGCACATAAATGAAACTTGGCATGATATTGTAGACCCTTACAAGATACAAATAAACGTTATACTCGTAAGTTAGGCTCTAGAGTTCCTATTTTAAGTACTTGGACCTAATAACCTAATTTTACTTTTACGTGTATATCTTCTGAACGGTATGTTTTTTTTCAAATTCTGTTTTCACACACATTACACACAAATTCAAAGCAACGTGCGTCAAAAATTACAACTCTGCACTAAACCGTTTTATATGATTTTCATCAAATTACCAAACGTCAGCGCAGCGGAAACTTTAATAACTTGGTAAATAAAGGACGCACAAATTTTATTTGCACATACACATTTACCTCTCGTTACACACTAATTATTGAATGTATTTTTTTTCTTGTACGTCCATAGGAAAAAAAAAGTTCCGCTGGGATGACGTAGTCCCAGCGGAAACAGTTTTTGTTGAATAACTCCCCAATGGTTGGATGCACAAATTTGAACTTACCATACACAATTACACGACGTCATACACTAAATATCTGCTAAACTGAAATTAAGAAATTCGACATTTTTCCGCTGGGACTACGCACACGAATCTTTGTTACAGTAAGAGCCTCATGAATTCTTACTTTAATGATACAGCGTGTATCGGAAATGTGTGGTCATATTTGAGGGTCAAACTCAAAGCATTTATTTCAAATAAACCAATTACAGGCACTTTAGAATGTCAAGGGGTCGCTCAGTCAGAAAGATGAAGCTAGTTGCCCATTCCAAAGCGTAGTATGTTCCTATGGAGAAGAACGGGCAAGAAACTCCACGGACACTCTTTTAAATCAAAATATTAGTTACATCATTCATGTTGAAATTATACATGTGAAAACAATCTAGAAAGACATGCACGTTAAAGGCGTCAATAAATTAGCCATAGCAGCTAAGAGATGACCAGTCCCTACTGACGGTGCCCGTTCACGAACATGACGCATGCATGGATCAGCACCATTGAGCTCAACCATTTTGAAAGGAACTTAATGTGGGTGTGGTAGACCATCATACAGAACTAATTATCAGCTGTCTCTTAAATTTGGTTCGTCATGCGCCAGATGATTTTTTTTTCACGATTACGATATTGGTCCCATCGAAGAATGAAGTTCAGTTTGATAATCTGTACCACACGCATATGTGTGATATGACCACACATGTATGATTCACGCTGTATGCCACACATAATATATGAATTGATAAATAAAGCCAGAGTTATTATTATAATATTCACTTTTATTTATCAGATAATAATTTGTAAAGGCAACCGTAGTACATAAATGATTCCTCATATTTTTCACGATATTACACATTTTTACACTAGCTCAGACCAAGAGCAAGAAAAAGACTAATTAGCCGAGAAAAATATTTATTTTATTTAGTTATTTAATATATGAATTCTCGTGGGAAATTTGAATAAAAGCTTTGGCCATCGATTGTTTTAATGATTAGGTAGTCACTCGACTATGCGCGCCAGTTTCAATACCTCCATACTAATTAGTTAGTTGACAAAACTTGCTCTCGCGCCCATTGTGCTGCGAAAGAGAAAATTTCGTCCTGCATCCTGCGCGGGATTAATTTCAGTTTGGTCAGAGCTTTAGCCTGTTTGCGTATTATTAACCAACTTGAGTTTCTCACATTTATCGCTTAGTATTATTTTTAAATGTTTTTGAAGAACCAATTTCTTCAAAAACATCTTCTTGTCTTCTTTGTCTTTTTTTTTGTATCTTTTTTCTTTTTCTCGGTCTGCCTTTATAGGCATAATATGTTTTTATTTATACGTACATACATACAATTTTCAATCATTTGAACCGCGAGAGTACTTGCAGGTACTATTTACAAGTTTTTCTCTGTAGTAATTGATTGTTTACTATAATAGATTAAGTTATAGTTGGTATTTGTATCGAAAAGACCTAATATTTCGTCAAAATGTTTGATGTTTTTCCCGATTTATTTGATATTAAGATAACGTCAATATTGAAATGTGTCACCATCGCAAACTATACCTACCTAAAGTCTATTCAAATCCTTTTGCCAATTTATGTTATTTTCACATGCTCGGCTAAGTAATAACAGCCGCATGGGTCGATCCATCAGGTTAAGCTACGCTTGCCGAGGTTGGTCCGTGGATGGGTAACCATCTGTACATACCGAGACTCCTCCGTGCCTCGGACAGCAGGTTAAGCCGTTGGTCCCGGCTGTCATTCGTGGATCTTTGACAGTCGTTAAGAGTCGTCAGAAGCCCGAAAGTCTGACACCAGTCTTACCAAGGGGTGTCGTATTACCCAGTTACTGGGTTGTGGAGGTCAGATAGGCGGTCGCTCCATGTAAAATACTGATATTCAGCTGCATCCGGTTAGACTGGAGGCCGACCCCAACATAGTTGGGAAAAGGCTAGGCAGATTGATTGATGTTATTTCCACATAACGAATATCAACTTTCGATCACAGTCAATTAAGTTCATTTCAGAATTTGATTTTTAATCATGTTGAGAAAAAGTCGTGAAAAAAAGTAAAGTTGTAGCGTACACTGAACTTTATGTGTGAGTATTAAAGTGGTTTTTCCAAAATCACATATTTGTTTACATGTTTGGAAACTAATCGCGAACGCGGTAGCTTAGAGTCAAAATGCAATCTTAATATCAAATGAAGCGGTATATTATTATGATAATAATAGCAATAACTACCTTTATAGGTACAGCAGCTAAAATATATTGTATTAGGTTATAAGATATTATTTTAATTAAATATGATTATATTTACAGTGATCAAGTTTTTTTTTACCAATCTAATTTAACATCGTCGTGATGATACAAAAGGTCGGGAAGACCAGAGAAGCATAGAGCAAGGGTTTTTCTGATGACATAGACGTATAATAAACTTTATTTTCAAGGCTGTAAAGTGTAAAACCAACGAACGTCGCGTCGACAAAAACATAAAATTTATTATTCAATGTGAAAAAATCCCCTGCGCTACGCCGCTGCTCCGAGTCATACAAAATACAATATTGAAATGACAACTACAGCACAGCACAGAGATGGGCACGCCACAATTGCGGCGGTAAGTCCCCTCTTTGAGGAGTGGCTGGAGAGGCGCCACGGCGTCCTCACCTTCCGCCTGACGCAGGTCCTCACCGGACACGGTTGCTTCGGGAGGTTCCTGTTCAGGATCAAGCGGGAGGAAACGCCCGGGTGTCACCATTGTGTGGATCGCCCGGAGGACACGGTGGAGCATACGGTGGAGGTCTGCCCGGCTTGGGCGGAGCACCGCCGTGTCCTCACGGAGGCGATCGGCGGCGGCGATCTCTCGCGTCCGGCCCTGGTTCAGGCCATGGTCCGGAGCGAGAGTGCATGGGAGGCCGTCACCTCCTTCTGCGAAGCAGTTATGCTCGCGAAGGAGGAGGCGGAGCGCGCGAGGAAGATTGAAGCTGCACGCCCTCGCGCCCCTAGTCGCCGCAGGAGACGCCCCGGGCGTCGGGAGTCACAAGCTGACTTCCGGCCACCGTAGGCGCGGGCCTGCGGACGGTGAGCGATGGGCAGCTCGCCGTCCGATAAGGACCAGGCCCGGGTCGACGGCGCGTTGTGTTCCACGCGCGCCTCAAAGGGATGTCAGCACCAATTGACGGGGTCCGGAAGGACCAATGCCTGCTGGGGTTGCGGGTCTGTCCGAAAGGGATATCGCGGCCCCAGCACATAGGCAACGGAAGGAACACGGGTGGGTTTTAGTCAGTAAAAGTCTGACACTCCCTCTCGCTCTGCCCAGAGCGGGAGGAGTCATTTGATGATTTCCCACCCAAAAAAAAGCACAGCACAGAGATAGACTATACTTGGACTTTTAATCGTATTCAACAGTGCTTTAGCTGGGAAGAAGTGCATCCAAACTCCCCAGCAGCACAGTGTCTGAACTTGATTCTACAACCTACGTTTAATGATTTTATACTGAAGATCACGTCTTAACGAGTAGAGTTAATGATTTGGAAAAAATATATGTTTGAGCATTAATTTAATAATTAATATGAATATTTTAAATTATATTGATATTACATAGTGAAATTAATTTGTAAACTAATGTCTAACGCGGATAAAAACTGAGAATCACGCAAAATCTATCCAGCGTATTTTTCTGAAACCTTCACCATTTTAAAGATAATTTAATAATTGAGCTTTTAGTATGTTCTATTAAAATACCTTTTTTTTATGTATAATAAATTAATAATGCGTCTTATTTGAGACAGCGCTCCTTGACAGGCGAGTCCTATTACTAGCTGGACGTACGACGCGTCGTGTGAGCTCAGTACAGAACACGCAAGCTAAACACTCAAGGTCACTGGCATATATCTGCGTCTTAACATTATAAAGCAATAGGGTAAGGATATAGTAGGGTAGGTAGGTAGGTACTCTCATCCAGCTGCTACCAGTAAATCTTCGTCGCTCCACCCAGCTTGAAGGCCAACACACTAGCAGACCTCCGTTAGGAGTTCAGTTTATAGGACTCCGCCGCATGCCTTCGTATCCTCCAGCGCGCTATTCAATACCTCAGAGAGAAATTCCCTTTGATGCGCCATGGTCGGTCTCTTCAGCTTTGGAAATTGGAATCTATATCTTATTACCATTAGATACCGTACAAATTCGCTGCCTTCATGTAAGATCACGTATACCCTTCAGCGCTGTTGCGTGGGCAGACACAAATATTATTAGTACCTAGGTACTAGGGCCTAGTACCTACTAATAATATTCATGCCCGCGCCGGCAGCGATTCTGTGCTCTGTGGGTATGTCAATAGTGTGAATTTGAACAACAATAAACGTTACCTATACCTATTAATGTTCAGTAAGGGCCGAGTCACATCGAAATGGCAGCGGGCGGTGGCGACACCAGCGGCCCCGGCATCGCTGCTGGCGGCCTAGCGTGACCTCCAGACCCCACGCGCCTAGTCTCCTCTTGACTAAGTAGTTTAAATGGTGCGCTCAGTGTTGCGGCGGGGGCGAGGAGCGCGCTGCCGCGAGCGGCCTCGCGTCGCCGCTGGCAGCCGCGGGCAGAACCACCGATAAGATACGCGTGGCGCGCGGCCGCTCGCGGCCTCGCGACCTTTTCAAGCGATGCTGGTCTTTTAAGTATGTAGATAAAGTTTAAAATTATTTCACACTGAAAATGCTCGCCGCGTCGCTGCCGGCCGCTGCCATTCCAATGTGACTCGGCCCTAAGATCTATGTTGCAGTCAAAACTCTTAAACAGTCAAAAGAAGGTACTTTTATCTAGCAACATCAGGCAAAAAGATTTTTCTCAAACATGCTTGGAAATTGGAGCATTATTTTGACAACCTTCTTCGAGTTAGGATACAGAAATTGCTATACATTTGCAATAATGAAGCTTCTTGGGAAGTAGATGATTGGCTGTCTGAAGCCAATGGACTTGTAGTTGGTGCTGAAAAGAAAAGTATAAAAATATCAATAAAAATAAATACAAAACATACGAAAGGACCTCTGAGGAAGGGACCGTCGGATTAGGGTTGCTATAGCCGATAATCTTTATATCCAAATACTATGTAAACAGAAACCTCAAAATTTCTTCGTTATAACCGGTACGTCGCGCGTCGTTTATCTGTTGGTAATTATTTCCACCTATAATTAGATAAAAATTGTAAAATCTGATTGGTCCCAATTATTATTGACAGGTTATTATTTTGGTTGTTGTGGAGTTTAAAGCTTAGACGAAACACTAAAAAACAGATTAAGTAACGTGTAGGGACTAAATAGGTACATAAGTTGTTGTACTTAATTGTTTTATCTCAATATGCGGTATGCCTAGCCTTTCCCAACTATATTGGGGTCGGCTTCCAGTCTAACCGGATACAGGTGAATTATTATAACCAGTATTTTAAATGGAGCGATAGCCTATCAGACCCCCACAACCCAGTAACTGGGTAATACGATACCTACCCCTTGGAAAAGACCGGTTGTCAGACTTTCGGACTTCTGACGACCCATTGACGACCCTTAATGACTGTCCAAGATCCACGAATGACAGCCGGGACCAACGGCTTATCCGAGACACGGAGGATTCTCGGTATGTAAAGACGGTCATCCATCCCCAGAACAACCTCGTCAAGCGTAGCTTAACCGGATGGATCGACCCGTGCGGCTGTTGTTACTTAACCACGAGCTTTGTTTATGTTTTATGTAACAATTCAGCAATTCTTTAATTTATTTTCTTGTTTTTCAACATACAGTCAAAACCGTATTTAACGACTTAGATAAACGACGTGCGACTTACCAGTTATATCGAAGAAATTTTGAGGTCCCAGCATTTCTGTTTACATAGTATTTGGATATAAAGATTATCGGCTATAACAACCCTAATCCGACGGTCCCTTCCTCAGAGGTCCCTTCGTATGGTTTTGTATTTATTTTTATTGAAATTTTTATACTTTGCTTTTCAGCACCAACTACAAGTCCATTGGCTCCAGACAGCCAATCATCTACTTCCCAAGAAGCTTCATTATTGAATCCTGTAATTCAATACTCTAGTAGTGGTATGTTATTAATTACGTATTCAATTGACTAAGCAGAAATCTAAAATCTTGAGTTGTTTCTCAGAGTTGTTGTAAAGCATTAATTATTTTGTTACTTACATAACTTTAGCAATCTCATTTTAAACTAAGTCTTTATTTAGGCTACATATTATTATTTTTCTTAGTTTTAAGTTGGTTTTGTGAACTGTACATGTTACCTAGTGCTTACAAATTAGCATAATTTTAGTTCATGTGGTGTTTACCTTTAAGTAATTGTTACACTGTTCAAAGTTTTTAAGTCGTTATTTTTATCAAGATGTTAGTGTAAACAATTGTTGGTGAACCAAATAAATAAATAAATTTCAATCTTTATTCTATTTGATGAATTAAAACATTGACTCTGCCACTGCCAAGGAAAAAAGGACCAGAATCTCTGGCTATTCAGTCTTGCGGCCCTAGCATATTATAAGCCTTTCAATATATTTATAATATTAGTCTATCGGCCAATTTTCATATTTTGCACAGGTGAAGTAGCTTCTCATTCGATACGATTTATGATACTTTGCAAGTCTGCAATTTGACGAATTCTTAGAGTAATAACTAACACGAATTTGATGAACGTTGGCAACACTATTTTTTTTTTGGGAATTTTAATACTTGGTAACTCAGTCCTCACATATGTAAATTTTTTTGTCAAAGCGCGTTCGATGTTAGATTTTTCTTTCAGTTCCACACACATTTGGTGTTTCTATTCAGTCATCGGTAAAGTGCTATATTTCCGACTATGTACTTTTAGAAATCCCCAGTGAATAAAAACGATTCGATTACGTATCGTGTGTCGGTAAGTCGGTTGTATTGGAAAATGGCGACTGTCATCGCAATTTTCTGTTATGTACGAGCCTAAAAAAAAACGATTTTCAATAATTTTTTTGGAAGAGAGTTATCGTAGAGGCCGTAGGGGCGTAATAAAAATATGACTTAAATCTCGTTGAGAAAATTCATAACATAAACAAACCTAACCTAATTTTCAGTGAACAACTGAACCAAAACAAAAAACAAAACAAGAAATAATTTAATGTCTTTTTGCAAGTAAGTATGACAATTTGTGTAAAGTAAAAATACTTTTTACATGACACATTTTCAGAAAACATTGATTTTCGTGTGGTGCGGTTCGTTATTTTTTTTTATTTTGTGCTTTTGGACCTATTCGAAGATATCCTTGTGTTGTTGCATGCAATGTTTGTTGAGTCGAGCCCTTGCTCCTCCAAACTAGTATCGAATCCACGCCGTGATAGCTTGTTCAGTGACTGAAATTGGAATAGTTACTACAGTGCATTGTGTATTTTTTTTGACGGCAGTACGACAAGTGCATAATCATGTCTAAAGTGCTGTGTCCCTGGATATTCTGGTATGTACTAAGATCACCCACTTGGTGACTATGTTTTAAAGCTGAAGTGAGATTATAATGCCCTAGTGGGCCAAGACTGTTCATTGTGGAACTATAGGAGAGGAGAGGCCAACATCCAGCCGTGGGAAAAAAGGGCTGACATGAAGATGATGCGATAGTAAGAAAAATAAAATCCTTCTATGAGTAACTTTATGTATTTATTACACTCGTGGGTCAGTGGGTCGTCTTTGGAATTAAGTTTTAATTGGGAGGACAAAGCCATATTAGCTTCCAGACAGTAAGGTCAACGTTGTTAATTTTTTAATGATTGCTTGTTTTATTAAAAATATGTATATAAAACAATATTTGCGCAAGATTTGAATTTTATGCCTTGAATTTTTCAGATTCCCACAATGTCCTGCATCTTTTTCCGAACCCTGCAAAACATATGGATTGCTTCATGTCATGGGTCTTGAAATTGGTGGGACATCTTGAAATTCTGTAATACCTCTGTCTGTGTAATCTGTCAGTACATACATATACAAAAATAGGTGAGTTTTTGCAATAAATGATGCTAATCACATTTGTGCATCGCCGTCATAGCAGTGGCGACAATGCACATTGTCGTGTCTCTAAAATCCACAAAAATAGGACTGGAAAGCCTTTAAAATATGTTTCTATACATTTCATAGACCTTACACTTGATTTAAGCTTTAAAAAAGACGAATTTTTAAGATCAAAGATGACGAAAACTGAACATGAACTATTTATGAAATTTGTTGATGTAAAGATGAAATTGTCAAAATGCATAAACAAATCCAAGGAACATAAGCAAAAGAAATCAAGAGCGCTAAGAAACTTTTTTAAATGTTAAATTTATAAAAACATTAGAAAATATGCCAAGTACGGGAAGTTGAAATGAAGAACTTTAATGAAGTTCAGGGAGAACAATAAGAAAGAGAAAGGGCATCCTTATTTAAGCAGAGCCCAAAGGCATACACATTTCTGAGGAAAATATCCTTCAAATCCTTGCCTTAAAAATTTGCAAAATGAAAGTGAAATATGCAGCTAAGGTATTAAGTCAAACAGTGGCGTCGAATATGGGATACTTAGCAGGTTTGTATTTATTTATTTATTTATTTATTTATTTAGCTACAACGGCTGTGCTACAGCCAATTACAATAACTTGTATACATAATTTTTAACATTTCTCTGAATAGATCTCGAACACAATATAAATGAAATATTAAATTTTACTGCTTCAATGTAACAACTAATTAAAATAGTATGAGATTTGTAAAGAAATTGAAAATGAAAACATTATTATTTGTATGTTTGTTACTCAATAACGTAAAAATGGCTAAACAAATTTGGGTAAAGATACACTGTAATGTGCCCGTGGAATTCCCAGATGAAGTTACAGGCAGAGACTACTCTACTATAAAAGTTCTGCTGTGTCCTAATTCAAATGAATAAAGATGTAATTTGTAATCTACATAAGTAATAACAAAATCGCCCTGAGATAAGAAAGAATATGATTTTTCATAATTTATTTTCTTCTCGTTTCAGATACAGGAATTTTGCCAGAAAGGTGCAAAGATACTGCGGAATTGCTGCTATTTTTCGACGAGTTGTTTGAGTCAGTCAACGGCAAACAAAAATAAATTTTCAAAGCCACTGCTTCAACTGGTGAAATCCAATTCAGCAAACATTAAAAAAAGGATGGAATTAAAAAAAATAAAATTGAATACCATGAAATTTTAGGACATCAGAAAATGTACCGACTTTAAATAACTGTGTGTGGACGCTGGAAGGTATACAAATACATGTTACGTCAGTTTGGATGTGGCAATTGAATCAATATCCGCTTCTAAACTTTTTTGGCGCAATCAGAAGCCATGGGTCGAACGTCAATCCAACTCCAGGTGCATTCCAATCTGCCTATGCGGCGTTGTTAGTAAATAACCTCTCCAGCGTTCATGCCTCGGGTGCTAATTGCCAAAAAGATTATTGTTAGTCTGGTTACAATTATGTACTGCAAAGCCAAAAAGCTTACATTCAATATAGATTTAATAAAATATTAAATACAAACCGATCCTTAATTATATGGCTCCATTACAGTATGTGAGTGGATATATAATTTAAATATCCAAAAAATATATAAAATTTGCTCCAAATCCAAATGCAATGAAGATTATAGATGAAAATGAGTTAGAATACATAAGGTATAGAGAATACTTGAAGAATCGGCTTTGCAGTCCTATTAAGTCGATGATTGCTCATGTTTCTGCTTTCCAGGTCGTTACAGATGAGTTAAAAGAAAATGTAGAAATGAAGAATATTGGAGAATATATAAAAACTTTATATATTTCAGCAGATTAAAAATATTTAAAGTGTGATAGACATAAAAAATAATTGCGAGATTACATGACAAAGGTCATTGGGCAACTACTCGTAAGTATGGAACCTATACCTACGGCCTACAGAAAAAAAATAGGATAGGATGTTTAGATAGACCTATAGTTTACGAATATATATGTCGCATTAACGCAAATTATGGGAAAAAACCATAAATCTAAAAAAATAAAAATACAATAATAAGGTTAATTTATAACAAGGCTTAGCACATTTTAATGGTTGCTTGATAGTAAACATGATTTAAAAAATAAAATAAGTTAAAATAAAACAAGTATATTTTTTTAATATATTATATTAGTATTATTTTTTAAATTTTATTCGACATGATCAGAATGTATAAGTACAGGAATAATTCTATCGTCTAAAAACGCCGCAGGTGCATCTATTTGCTCTTGATGTTGGGCCCAAGACAAAAAATATACTATGCTGGCTATATGCGCGAATGCTTCACTGAAATTGTTTTATCTATACATTTATTACCTATTTTTTATTCATCTTTAACATTTTATTCCCTTGCTCCTCCACAAGGGCGCATAAACGAATAGATTAGCATTTGAAAATACTGTTGGAGCTGCTGAAGATTTAAAAAACTATCTTTGCATTGTATAAATTCAATCTCATAACATTGTATAATTGCATAGCACATGTTGAGTACTATGTACCGACTATAAAGCTACCATTTAGGTACTGGATATGTCTTTCATTGACTTGAATGTGCCTTGGCGGCTGAGAGTATGTCATGCTCACTCTAATGTCTCGCTGACGGTGGCGCGTGTGTTGGATCATTTAGCTCCCTTCAAAATGGTTGAGCTGAATGGTGCTAATCCATGCGTCATGTTCGTGAACGGGCGCCGTCAGTAGGGACTGGTCATCTCTTAGCTACCACGGCTTATTTTAATTTAATTTAATTTTTGAATTTTTATTTTTGCTACGGATGCTTTTAACGTTTTGCATCGTTCTCACATGTATAACTTCAACATGAATGATGTAACCAATTTTTTGTAACCATATTATGATTTAAAAGAGTGTCCGTGGAGTTTCTTGCCCGTTCTTCTCCATAGTTACCTACTACGCTTTGGAATGGGCATCTTCATCTTTCTGACTGACGGACCCCTTGACAATTCAAAAGTGCCTGTAATTGGTTTATTTGAAATAAATGCTTTGAGTTTGCGTTTGAGTTTGAGTTAATTTTTTTTTAAATCTAATACTAAGTGTAGGTTAATTTAAAATTAATTTGGTTTTTGTAGGAAAACTATCGTTAACTGGGTCAGATTTTGACCTTTAGCATATTTCATAATTTATTTAATTGTTGCAAAACATTAAATACCAAGTAATGGCTAGAAATTACTGTAAATACCCTCATATTTGATGAAATAAATGTAATTACATGTTGAGTTTATGACATGGATTACGATAATAATGGTTTTAATAAACATTTTATTTATTTAAACATTACTTTTTTGCGTGGTCTTTTACTTGATGACCGTACTTTGTTTGATTTGTTGTATGCCGCCGCCATGATGCACATCAAAAACAAAGCGACATCAATGCCTCTACCGGTGGATAATCGTAACTATTTTACGATATGGTCACTAATGTTTGGCCACATCATGAAATAGTTGTGTTTTTGTCTTTATATGTGCGTTTTGTTTGTGCAGAATAAACAATCTTTCTTTCTTTCTTTCGTTTAATGGTCATATCGTCAAACTTTGAGTTTTCAATGATCTGGCCAGACCATTATCATGATGTTACCAGCGGTCGATGTTCATTTCATGAAATGATCACTTCTAAGATCTGACCATGACACATACCTACATTAATCTTAACACAAAAAAATAATGAACAAGCTTTAAATCTAATGCCCTGAGGACTATAGATTCAAGGTTATATAAAGGGTGGCAGGGTAACTTTACGTCGGTTATTTAAAAAAAAAATCTGCTGTTTCATAGAAAAGTGCAATACCTTCGCGTTCAAAACGTATGGAGCAGATGTTATTTTTAAAATAACCGACGAAAAGTTTCAACGCAGGGGGGTTCAGAATCATGTACTGAATCCATGGTAACCGGCTTCGCGTCGATGTCCCTGACACCCCGTATATAAAGATAAACTTTTCATCGGAGAAAACTACTGATGAACTGCTGATGTCCATTGCTCAAAAAACCCGGGAAATCAGATCTCTATGCCCTAGTTATAGTGTAATATATCTATGCATATCGTAAAAAGTACTCTGCGTATTTCAAACCTAAATTATTAAAATTATACACTTATTTTTCAGGTCTTGTAAAGATGGATAGGTTAAAGTTGAAGCTCAAAAATGTCCTTCACAGTACAAAGTATTGCGGGATTTGCTTGGAAACTGACGATAATATGAGCACCATTAACGAAAATCTGGAGATCGTTGTGAATGAACGGACTCGCACGAAAGTTTTGAAGGCTATCATTGATGCAGTGTTTATAGAGGTATAAATATTTTGATCATCTTTACACACATAAAAACTGGACCACTATACGCAAAAAAAAATCGAAGCTTCTCACGCACGGGTCATAAATAAATTATAGAGCCTAAACTTCGAATGTTTATGGGACAAGCTCATTTCCTGACCTTATCAAGTGCCAGCCCATCTCTGCACCAGTGTGTTTTAAAAACATATTATCGTATTGCACTAGCATATCGTGTCGTATTGTGTTATTGCAATAGCATAGCTTTCTGTCAGTGAAACATTTTTTTTACCAGATCAGTGCCTACTTCCAGAGATAAACTTTTACAAACTTTACATATAAACAAACAGTATTATTTAATTTGCCTAGTTTTGTATATCATTAAATTACTATTGTCTTGATTAAATTACTGGCTTATTAGGAGCCATAATATCATTTAATAATTATAAATAATAATAAATAAATAATAATAATAATAGTCATAATATGATAAATTTCTCATATAATTTAGAAATATGAATTTTTTGTATGTGCAAAGTAGGTAGTGTTATAAAATTAAATGTAAATCTTCAACAGATCAATATTTCGTTAATCGGTAGTAGCCCAACAAAAAGAAAGGTTAATAACTTTTTTTCTACTCAAGCCCCGCGGTTTGACATTTTTCAGAATTTTTTGGTGTTACCTGTAATTTTTTGATTATTTTAGGTCTACTCGTCGAGAATATCCGTCAAGCTATAGAGTGAAACTTCCCACAGACCATATTAGCCCTTATTTTTATAGTAAAAATAGAGATTTAATCCGCGTGTACCGCCGTTTACTTTAAGGATACACTGGGGCTTGAAGGAAAATGGTGTTTGATTTACCTTTTAAGGATACGCTCGTCGCCTACCGAAACTCCAAACTGTAGTTACCTTACCAACATCTATTAATTTGTTTCTTTATATTATTTATATATTTATTTATTTCAGGTTAATTACAGCCTAGCAAGTTCACTCGTATGCAACAGTTGTGTGGAAAAACTGATTCAGTTATACATATTCATTGAAAATGCGAAGGAAACATCCAAGATTTTAGACAACTATGTCAACGATTTGTTTAGCAAGTCAGATGATATCTTCAATCATTTGCCGAAGTCACGCATTGAAAGTACAAATGTTGTTATTGTATTAGAAAATAATATCATTGATTCTTCTGAAAAAAAGGCAAGAAAAGATGAGTTTAACATAATGCCGGAAAAACATAATGAAATCTTTGAAGTGAAAAAAGAATATACTCCATACACATACTCTCGAAAAAGAAAGAAATTCAAATGTGTAAAATGTCTAGTGATGCTACCCTCACTCAGAGCGTTAAAGGTGCATAGAGTGAAATGTAAGAAGCAGATATTACGATGTAGACTATGTTTTAAGACATTTAAAAATAAACAACATTTAAATGTACATTACAAACTGCATTTGAAAGTGAAATGCAAATTTTGCCCTGAAATACTTCATAAAAAGGAATTACTGGACCATCTTAAAACTAACCATGGAGATTCTTTACTCAAATGTTTGAAATGTGAACTGTTTTACTCCTTAAAAACTATTCAAACTCACACTAAAGTCTGCCGACAAATAAAAGAAGAAAAACCTCAATGCCTGATGTGCCTAAAGACCTTTACTGAAAAAGAATTTAATTCCCATACATGTAAGTACAGATGCCCAGAATGTACTGATATACCTTGCATGCATTATAAGTATTTGAAGTCTTTTAGGGAGCAGACATTAAACAACGCAGACAAGATCAAATGTGTTGACTGCGAGTATGTTTGTATAAGAAAAGAGAATTTACTTGGACATGTGAATAAGGTCCATTTAAACAATCATCCATATACCTGTGATAAATGCGGACAACAGTTTTATTCTAAGGTAGTTTTAAGAGCTCATATTCTTCGGTTCCATGAAAACTGTTTTGTGTGCCAGTATTGTGATTCAGAATTTAGTAATATTAACAATTACGAAAGTCATGTAATATCCTGTGAGGATATCAAAAGGAAGTTTGCTTGTGACAGTTGTCCAGCCTCTTTTGATTTGTCTGACAGTTTGACGAACCATATAAAACGTAGACATAGCACGGATATTTTCCCATGTGGCCTTTGCAATAAAAAGTTCCTGAAAGATTCGAAAAGGAAAGAGCATATGGTTAAAGTACATAGCAGTCTCCAAATTAAGAAAAGGGATAACAATTTAGAATGTGTGGTGTGTCAAAAGAAGTTTGATAATAAAGGAGAATTGGTGCAGCATATGAAATCTCATGGTCCGCATACTACGTATCCATGCAGGATATGCAATACAGAGTATCAGACTCTGAGACAGTTCCGGGCACATAATCGCAAACACAACGGACCATTTGCCACATGCCATGTTTGTGGTAAGCAAATGAGAGAAATCCTACTAAAAAAACATTTGACTACCCACTCAGATTCTGTAGAAACATGTGAGACTTGTGGCAGGTCTTTTCAAAACATCACTCTATTGAAATATCATCAGAAAGTTCACTTAGAGAAAGTTCCATGTCCCAAATGTAAGAAAATGATCAACCCAGCCAGACTACGGCGCCATTGGAGAGGGCATCTAATGGAAGAGAATCCTACTCAAAAAGGTATTAGGAAACAACAGCCAAATTTGAAATGTGAACAGTGTGAATATAAGACATGGAACAACACACTTCTTGAATGTCATATGAACCGCCATCATTTGAAAATAAAGCCATATGTCTGCCATATATGCAGCAAAGATTTCATAGGAAAACATTTGCTGAAAAAGCACATTGAAACACATGACATGAAAAGCGTTGTCTGTATGGTGTGCCTGAAGAGTTTTGCCAACTCTACTTGCTTGAAAATGCATCTGCGCCTACACACAGGTGAAAAGCCTTTCACTTGTGAGATATGTGGGGACCGATTTCGGTCATCAAGCATTATGAACGTACACAAGTTAAAAAAGCATTCTGGCAAGAGTTATGTTTGTCCGTTATGTTCAAATAAATTTTATACTGTAAGGGATTTACGAAGGCATGTGATTAAAGTGCATTGGAAGCAGAAAAATAAGAGGTTTGACCCTCGAGAGTTGAAAGGGCTAGAAAAAGAACATTATCATTTGTTTCATGACGGGAGAAGAGTTAAAGTTGCTGACGAAGATGTCGACATTTATATGCCTCGTTGAATTAAATAGAATATAAATTGTTTTAAAACAGCTAGTATTATTATGCCTACTTTGCTATCTAACTAGTAGAACTTTACGGACAGGGGTCTAGCTACCTACCGCCGTATTACTTTCACAGTTACATCTTAGCACGCCGTCTTCCGACGCAAACTCCAGGCGGGCCGCACTGCATTTTTCTGTATGAACATGCGCGTTTGCTGCGGCCTGTTGCAGTTGTAATGTGATCATCATACTGATCATAGCTTTAGTGTCCATCAATTTCCATGAGTAAATGGTGACGCCTAGGCGTATGTAACTCTTTACGGAACCGACTCACTGGTCCGGATCATTGAAGTGTTCCAAAATATTGGTTCAGTAACAACGTTTCAAACGCATCATTTGAATCTGAATCATTGCTTTGCCTCTGTGCTCTTGCCGCGCGACCGTCGGCTTGCGAGGCGACTGCGCAGCAGTGAGCGAGAGAGAAAGACAGACACTGAGTTACGTTACTTTAGTCAGTACTACTGAAATGAGTCGCGAGTGAGTGGGTGACACATTACAATATCTTTAAGTCAGAAAGAGATACCAAATGAGATGTGTATCACTTATACTCTCACAGTTTTTCGTTGTTATCCATTTTTATATCCTTTAAGTCGATGATTCAAATGATCCAAATGCAACATATCAATGATTCGGATCATTTCAGTGATCCAGATGCAAATTTTCCAATCGCAAAAATGATGCACTTTGCCCACCTCTAGTGGTCTTCCGTATACCATGGTCTAATAAAACAAGGTCTGGCAATCCGGGACTAACACATGCTTACGTCACAATCCAGTTGCCACTCTATTGCAAAAAATCACAATTAATGAAAGATTTTCAGAAACCAAAGCTTTTAAATTGTCGTTTCGTGTGTCTAATCAAACGAAACAATTCAATTTAAACATAAACCAACAATATGCCTAGCCTTTTCCCAACTATGTTGGGGTCGACTTCCAGTCTAATCGGATGCAGCTGAATACCAGTATTTTACATGGAGCGACTGCCTATCTGACCTCTACAACCCAGTAACTGGGTAATACGATACCCCTTGGTAAGACTGGTGTCAGACTTTCGGGCTTCTGACGACTCATAACGACTGTCAAAGATCCACGAATGACAGCCGGGACCAACGGCTTAACGTGCTTTCCGAGGCACGGAGGATTCTCGGTATGTAAAGATGGTCACCCATCCACTGACCAACCCCGGCAAGCGTAGCTTAATCTGATGGATCGACCAGTGCGGCTGTTGTTACTTAGCCACGAGCTCCTAAAAAAAAAAAACATAAACCAACGTAATTGTTAATTAAAACCTCATTGTTTTATCGGATTCTCACAGGTAATAAAGGTGGTTGGGGAGTTATTATTACAAACTTCTGGTAACACAGATGTGATGGCGTAGAGTTGTGTTGCCCACGTGACCACTGTTTCGGAATGGCATATCTGGCGAAGTATAATAATTATACCATGCCGTATACCAGCTATCAGGTCAACTCAGAACATAGAAAGGAATTTACAAAATGAATAGGTACAACAAAATATAAGGCCATAATTTATTGTGAAAGCAATAGCACCAATTACCTATTTCATTTATTAGATAACAATTGAAAAATAACATTTCGGCAGGAACAGGCAGTAACAAATGTCGATCAACTCTTTTTTGATACATTTCTTTTCTGCACAAACAACTTGCAACTTACGAGATTTTTCTATAAATATTTTGCTCAATAATTAACGAATGAGGCAATCGACTTTTGTTACTGAACGTACCTATTTGAAAGTTCCGTAGTTTACAGATTCTAGGGGATGCGCTAAGGTAGCCCGCGAAATTCAAATTTTCTTAAGTTTTTTGCAATTTGCAGGTCAGTGTCAGGTTGTATGTTAATTAAAATTTGATTCGCGACCGTAACAAACATGGCTTTAGATAATTATAATCATTACAATCAAGAATACAATTCCATAGGTAAGAACAAACGTCTAATGTCATGATTTCATGAAATAGTTGGAATTATACAGGGTGGATTTTTGAGATGGGGCAGTAAGGACAGCTACCTTAACCGTTATCGCTAGAAGAAAACGGTCTTAGGAGACTGTCCTTAACTTTTTGAGAAATTTTGATCTGTATTCACAGATTTTGAAAAAATTGTACAGTCAGTAAGAAAATTGGGCAGTTTTCACAAAAACTTTTTTTGATGCCAATCGATCCTGTTTGTTATAAGGATCAAAAAACTCTACTAGACCAAGTGAGGTTTGAGTACTAGAAAAGGCAGAAATCGCAAAAAACTTTTCCCATACATTTCGTAAGAAAAAACCTCCAACATACTTTATTATGATAGACAGACTAACCAAACAGAAACAAAAAATTTAAACTTCGAACAAATACGCGTTATAATTTTATTTACTATAAGAACAAGATAGTTTGTTGCTTGTGATGTCCGACGTTCTGAGAAAAAAACCAGGCAAGTGCGTGTCGGACCACGCACAATGAAGGGTTCCGTAGTTGGGATGAATTTATCTCAAAAACAAACTTATAACCTTGTAGTTTAAAAACATGTACCCATACATCAATACACTTTACGGTCAATTCTCAGCAAGTGTAAGTTTGTAAACGATTTTTTTTGTACGGTAAAACTATAAATTATCGATTTTCGGACTTTTCCCTTTACTTGTGTTATGAGACCTTGCTTCTTGACCAATTTCATCATTCTAGATTAACGGGAAGTACCCTGTAGATTTTGATTTATTTGCGAGTATCAAAATAATTATGTCGTATAAATGGCCGTATTTTTTATTGTGTTGACTTAGAAGCTTAATTTTTTTAAACTTCAAGGGACCACAGACCTACGTATTTGATGTTATTTCAACTTGATACCTCCACGCGTTCCTGAGGGTTGTGAGAGACTGACGGACGGACAACGATGTGATCCTAAAAGGGTTTCGTATTTTCCTTTTGAGGTACGGATGTCTAAAAATTACCTGAAATTATTTGTAACTTTCAGACTTGTTCGGAAAACGTTAAAAAAGACTATACTCTACAAAAGACAGAAATTGCAAGAAAAAAAACTACCCATGTAAAAAGTTTTTTTCTAAAGCAACAAAGGTTCTAAATGTTGTTCTCTATTCGTTTGAAATTTGAAGTTCAATTAGTTTTAGTTTTGTTTCGGCCAGTCTATCATCGTAAAATAGTAAGTTGGAGTCACATTTCCTACGAAATGTATGGGAAAAGTTTTTTGCGATTTCTGATTTTTCTGGTACTCAAACCTCAATTGGTCCAGAAGAGTTTTTTGATCCTTATAAGAAACAGGATCGATTGGCATCAAAAAGTTTTTGTGACAACTGCCCATTTTCTTGCTGACTGTACATTTTTTTCAAAATCTGTGAATGCAGATCAAAATCTTTCAAAAAGTTAAGGACTGCCCCATCTCAAAAATCCACCCTGTATAAACTTAGAGAGTTGTATTGATCATTTTTATGATTACAATTCTATAAATATACATTTGATACGGCCGCGAATCATATTTAAATCAACTAACAACATGATACTGACCTGCAAATTGTAAAAAACGTAACAAAATTTGAATTTCGCGGGCTACCTTGACGCTTCCGCCTTGAAAGTTTAATAACCTATAAAACATGGAAGAGAAAAACATTGCTGACCCCAAGTTACACAGGCAGACTAAAAAGAATGACAAAGAAGTAGGTACCATGCATTCAGTTCCTAGCTACATTTTAGTGCACGCCTCAAAACGCGAAGCGTTTGAGGTAGTGCATTAGGCCGCGCGCACTTTGGACACGAATTTGTGGTGTCATTGACTCTGGCAGGGCCACCATCAGGGATTTTGATTACACAAAAAATTAGTCGCTAGTTAGTCGAAATTTGTCGGTCACTGGTTCAAAAGATATAAGGGTTTATAGGTGGCCGATCTGGAGAGTCTCCCCAGCAGGGCCACATTTATATCTCAAAATCTAGGACACCTAGCGAAGATGTGTCTTCTCCCATATTTTGTCGCTAATTAGTCGCAATTTGTCGCCAAGTCACAGATTTAATCGGGTCTTAGTTGAGGAGATATAATAAGTTCAATTAGTAAGGTATAGTCCAAGAGCTATAGTCGAAGAGTTCACGAAAAATTGCCAAGAAAAAATAAACCCTTAAGTATATCTTTTGAACCAGTGACCGACAAATTCTGATATTTGGCGACAAATTTCGACTAATTAACGACAATTTTTTTGTGTAATCAAAATTAAAATCCCTGATGGTGGCCCTGCCAGAGTCAATGACACGAATTTGTGCGTTAAATGCGAAAAATATGTGCGGTAAATAAAACTTGCCAAAAACAAGTGCTGTCTTGAACTTTGATTGCCTGTTATATAAGTATATCGCACTTATATTTTAATATGAGTGCACTGATATGTAGAAAAACTATCCTTTTAACACAATTATAATAACAAATTAATATTTATTGTGTAGGTATATACTTAAAGAAAAAAAACTGATTGAAAAAAATGTGGACGACCGCTGTACATATGGATCCCGTATGTGGTCACAATAGGTAACGTCCGAAGAGTCCGAGAGTACCTATACTCCACATAATAATATCAAGATCATTTTTGTAAAATTCACTTTTAGACTTGCTTTCCGATTTCGAAAATGGCTGTTTATTTCATGTCGTTTAATTGATTTATTAAACTAAAAAAATCGTGATTCCCCATCCGTCTTTGCAAGTCGAATAAGTTGATTGTCAAAGTATATTTAAAGTCTTTCTTGAATTTTTCTAACGTCAACAAAAATAATAAGCGTATTCACAGAATTTTAACAAAACTTATTACCATCCACTTTAAACCAAAACTTTCGACTATAATAATATACAATACGGCCGGTCTAAACCTAGCTCTCCGAACTTTCGCGCATGTGTTCTCACTCACACTCGCCTCATGTCACCATTTGGTTCCTAAAAATATTATTGCGAAGCCCTCTGCACAAAGTTCGGACGGGCCATGATTCGTCGGCCGTATTCTAATGGCATCACTAATCTTGATTAAGTTTCGGCAATCTACCATCTTCAAAGAGATAATATGACTCTTCGGATAACTCTTCAACATCCTTAGGATCGAACGGTCTTCCATCCTTGAACTTCCAATGAGCTTTCTTGAAGTGATGTCTCATATCTCTGGCCATGAAAAACATGCTATCACATAATGGACAACTAATTGTTTTCTCCATATGTTTCTTTATTCTATGACTCTTCATCATACTAGAGGACCTGAATCTTTGTCCGCAAAGATCGCAGGGGTAAGGTGATTCTCCAGTATGCAATCTCATGTGCATTTTCAGACACACACGGTTCGCAAATTTTCCTCCACAAACGGAACAAAAGCAACTGTTGTCATTTGTGTGTGTTGAAATATGTTCTTTCAGCCGAACTTTACCACAAAAGTCTTTACTGCATATATGACAGACGTAAGGCTTGATTTTTAGATGATATCGGTTCAAATGAGCATCTAAGTCACATTTCTTCCTCACTACATGTCCACATAAGTTACATTTAATTGACGGCTTGCTTGATCCAACTTTTTGTTTCTTAGGTTCCGAAATAGCAAAGTCGTCATATTCTTGTGGCGTGCCAACCCCATGGACTAGCTCCATATGCTTTTTTAAACTTGATGGTTTAATAACCTTGTTGCATCGAGGACATGGCTTTGGATCCAAATGGATTCTTTGATGGAAGCGTAGCAATGATTCCAGGTGGAAGGACTTGCCACATACTTCACAGATGTGGCTCAAAGGTGTATCTCTTTTATACGGGCACCTCACCGCATGCTGGGGGTAGAATGATGCAGCGACCCTTTTGTTACATCCCGAACATTTTATTCTACTGGTATAGTGCCTTTGATTGTGAATGTATAATTTACTTAAAGATTTGAATTTTTTCGAGCATACTTTGCATGGGTAGACTTCATCTTCTCCGTGAAACTTTTCATGTTGAAGCATTTCTTTTATATTTTTAAACATAATGTCGCATATAGAGCATTCAATGTGTTTTCTCCTTTTTTTGCATTGTATTCCGCCATGAACCCTCGCATGATGTTCTTCCAGTTCTACTTCAAGAAGGAATTTGCTTTTACAAAGAGTGCAAGCGTAAACTCCTTCATTATGTTTCAAGTTCTCATGATTGGTCAACTCTTCCGCGACGTCGAATGAGGCAATACAGTGGGTACATTGAAATGGCCGTATAACTAGTTTGCAGGCTTTCCTATGTGTTATCAAAGTTCGACTGTCTTTGAATTCAAAGTCGCAGTAAGGACAAAATAGATCTTCATGGAATTGCATGATGTGTGTTTTTAAACTCAACTTAGTGTAAAACTGTTGACTACAATCAGCACAAGTAAATGGATGATGGTCCAAATGCTCTCTGTTAACGTGACCCATTAGATGTTCTTTGCGCCGAGTAAAATAGTCGCAATCCAAGCATTTTATTTTATTCACATGGTTCAAAACCTGCTCTCTATAAGAATTTAAATACTTATTGTGAACGCATGGCATGACAAAACATTCTGAGCACGAGAACTTGCATTTATGCTTCTTCATTTCAGCATCCCTGAAGTTCCTAAGACACATGACACATTGAGATTTAGCTCTTGTGTCATTGACCAAGTGGCTTATTTTGAAATGTGTATCCAAAGACTCTTGGGTGTAGTAGACTAGGTCGCAAAACTTGCAAGGGTACACTAAATTAGGATGAAGTGTCCTCAAATGTTCCATTAAATCCCCTTCTGGGAGTATAATTTGACATAACTTACATCTAGCCCTACAATGCGTCTTGTAATGTATGTTCAAATATTGCTGAGTGTTATAAGTCTTGTCGCATAACTTGCAGCAGTAAACAGACTTTTTATGCTTGGCTTTTTCATGTTCCTTCAAGGATCTGTAAGTGGTGAAAATATCTGGACAATCAGTGCATTCATAAGTATTGTACCGGGGAGCTGAGGTTCTTACACAGGTCAATGGCTTTATAACAATGTGACCTTCTTTCAGACTAATGTTTGGAGTTCCATCAGGTTTTATAACTTTCTTTACTTTGATCTGTCTCACTTCCTTAGGTTTTTCTATATCTTTTTTTAACACTATGGGTTTAAGAGGTTTGGCAACTTGAATAACTTTTGGTTGCAGTGGCTTTGGATTAATTGGTTCTTTCATTGCAATGGGTTTAGCAGTTGGCACAATTTCAGTCATCGACTTGACATCAATGATTGTTTTGTAAAGTTCCGTGTCATTTTCCAGGACTATCATTACGTTGGCAGTATCATATGTTACGGACTCATCAAGTTGTGCATTGATATCAATTACTTTAGAGTCCAGGTCTAAGATGCAATTGTTAAGGATTTTGTTCAGTTGTTTTGTGTTGTGTATAAAGAGATAAGATTGTATTGTCTTCTCCGTACAACTGTCACATAAGTGCGGACTTGACATGAAGTTTTCAATCTGGAAAAGAAGATAAGAAACCATTTAAATATTGTGTTCATAGTTTTAAGCAATTCATTCCACAACACTTTTGACCTTAGGACCATAATGTTAATGATAATACTTCTAAAATATAACTAATACTCACGTCTTCATTAAATACATAGTTTAGTATATCTTGCAGACATTTAGAGAATGTCTGATGGCTGATAACCAGTTCCATGTCAACAGAACAGAAGTTGCCGCCGCTCTCAAGACATAATCCACAGAACGTGGGAGACGTCCACACTGTCTTGAGTTTCTGTTTTATCCATTCTAAGTGCTCTGGAGCTATGTGTTTTGTCTCCGTTTCCTCCATCTTGCATTCACTGTAAAATGTAAAAAAAAGGGCTTTATTTTCTGATGAGGTTTTTAATTGTTTTTTTACTTTCATCAACTCAAGCAGGAAATAAAATTATATTTGACTAGTTGTTGTCATCAACCATGTCGGAATTTCTATTGAGGTCTCCTCCGGAGCCATCCAGTGGTTTTGAAAAATATGATTGTTTTAAAAATAGAGGGGGATGCCTATTTAAAATTAATTAAAGAAGGGATAGATGGAATAGAATTTACAATCACAAATCATTTGAAGTAAGTAGTGTAAGCTGATTAAAAGAAAAAGTGAAGTGAAGTTGAAGTGTTAGTTGATTTGTTAAAGTGTCGTGATGGCCCAGTGGTTAAGGCCTCGCCTCTCATGCACGAGGTTGTGGGTTCAAATCCGGGCAAGTACCAATGTGATTTTTTCAATTCATATGTACTTTCTGAGTTTATCTTGGACATTATTGACATCGGTGAAGGAAAAACATCGTGAGGAAACCTGGACTTATAGTTAATATAAGTCTGAAATCACCAACCCGTCTTGAGCAAGCGTGGTGATCAATGCTCGTGCCTTCTCTGTATGAGAAGAGGCCTTTGCCCTGCAGTGGGACAGTAACAGGCTGATATTATTATTATTAGTGTAAGCTGATTGAGTGGCTAAACTGAACTTCTTGAGTGTCCGGGGCATTTTGCTTACAAAGGTGTTAGGTATTTCTACAGCATAGAATAGAATACTCTTTATTATGTGCACCATATAAAGTACAGTTAAGAATGTAGATATTTCATTTTAATTGTTAAGTTTTTAGTGCACTCTGGTTGTCTATGCCAGCCTCATAGGGTCAAACATATTATAGCACAATTTAATAGCAAGTGGAATTGGGAGGAATTGTGGGTGCAGTGGCAGCCAGGGTTGCGAGCTTGTCCGAAAGGGATATTGTGGCCCCGGCACACAAGGAACGGAAGGAACACGGATGGGTTTTAGTCAGTAAAAGTCTGACACACCCTCCCGCTCCGCTCGGAGTTATTTGATAATATGCCACCCAAGAAAAAAAAAAGCGGCAGCCAGCCTGCTACCAATTGCACCCAAAATTCCAATACCAACCACCGATACTGCATACTTACCAATCATCATCTATTTTAATAATACTTTAATTAACTATTATTATCCTTTTGGAAAAAAATAAACTATTACTGATCTGAATGACAAATGTACACTACCTACTGTATGTGTAATTGTGTACCTACCATAGGTAGGTAGGTACCTACACCTCTGCCTATCCCTTCGGTGATATACCGGCGTGATGTTTTGTTATGTTGAATGACATGTTACTTTCATTGTATTCTGCTTTGCATAGGGAAATTATATTCCTCTATATAATAATAAATACAATTTGAAACTATACAATCTAATATAATATACATCTACTTAACACTAAAATTTATAAATTATGTACAAGTAGGAAATATTTATTATATTATTTAATTAAATGTATTCAACAGAGGAAAAAAGAACAAATTATAGGAAGAGCTCATTGGGCATCAAAAAATTCGTCCGCATAGCTGTCAGTGGGAAAAGTGATCAAATAAAAAAAATCCTCTATTGTAAATCATTCAGTTCAAGATAAAACAATTTGAATCTGATTTCAATACACTCTTGAGACTTTCCGCCCCTAACATTACCAATTTGAATTTATATAATTACTGTCAAGTCAGTGTCATCATATTTTATAATCTTGGTTTCCAGTGGTTCATGCGTGATCAATGTTCTAGGGACAATGAATATGGAATGATAATATACGGGTGCTAAAAATGTTAACATTTCAACTAACTGCTCTGAATATATTTGTTTTGATGATGATTACTTTGAGAACACGAATTTCTAGGTTAGGTATGTTACGTACGCAATTTGTAGGACAAAATGGCGTATTTTCTCTTTTGATAAGCGTTCGGAAAATGAAAAACCACCGTCTGGTATTTATTTAAAACCCCGAACCCAATAATTCATTGTATTTCTAAGGAAGATTTTGACTTACCTTGCCCCTTCCAGTGCCTTCCACGTTCCAGTTTCTTTCTTGCTCAGTCGATAAAATTAGCGTTTTATGGCGTCTGGCGATATTCACGTTACGAATGGTACAACAGCACTTTTTTAACAGACTAGAAGCTAAATAAGTTATAAGATAAGCCCGTGAACGAGTTGATCTTGAACTAAGTCTTGAACAGAAACGCTAAAGAACACAAAGATTTATATATTTTTTTAAATACATGTGACATGGAATGCTTTTGTACAACCTTGCAATGACATGACACACATGACACAGGACGCCCCGAACGGCCCGGATCGCCCTTCTGCTAAAAATCTCGAAGTAATCCTAGAGTATGAAACGCTGCCAACTGTCCAATACTAATTTAGTCGAATAGTTGGGTTTGAAATCGACTTTTTGACGACTCTCGTTTGCCACTCTAAGTGAAAAAAAAACAAAAATGACATTTTGAAATGAATGAGATGTCATTAAGTTTTCTAAATGCGTGTTTATTTTCATTTAGTTTTTCAATTAATGTAATATTTAAATGATTAACATGGACATGTTAAATATACTGGTAAATCCAAAATATATGAAAAGTGTTTGCTTTCTATGTTATAAACAAAGTGATAAAACTACAAGTTTACATGAAAATATAGAAATTCAAGACGAGTATATTAGTTTGAATTTAACTTTGTGGACTATTATGAAAAAGCTATTTCCGTCACACGTAAGTTATTAAACTATTTTTACCCGGTGGTGATGCTAATCAAACATCAACATTTGTATTATGTTCAACAGTATGTGACTATGAGTTGTAATGATGAGAAAGATGTGAGGTAGGTCCAAGGGGAACTACATCACTTTTATTTCTCTTTTCCAAGCCAAGCTCTGTACCTACACATTGCTCAAGATTTATTTAACCTTAAGCTGTTTTATAGTTTAAGTTTAAGTCAATTATCTTTTCCTTTTCAGGACCTACTTCTACCTCAAGCCTGTGAAGACTGTTCAAGTTTAATAATCAAGATATTCGGTCTATTACAAAGAAACTACTTCAAAAATGAAATGCTTAGCCGGATTGTAGACAATTTAAATGAAGAAGTTGACAATAAAATTGAATGTGCAAGACAACCAAAGAAATACAAACTGAAAGTTAACTTACCTACCTCTGAGAGTATTATAACCAATTCAAAGAAGCAGCTAAATAGTGTAGAATGTAAGAAATGTAATATGAAATTTAACTCAAAAGTATTACTTCAGAAGCATTTCAAATTAACCCATAAGAACACCAATGCAGCTAATATCTGTGATATTTGTGGGAAAATATTTAGTAAAAGTTCATCTTTAAGAATTCATTTGTACAGCCATAAAGGAAAACAATGTCCTCACTGCTTTAAAGTGCTGAAATCTCATGCACATTTCAATGTACATTTGAAAAATCATAATGCTTTAACTAAAAGGAAAAGGGGGAACAAACATCACTGTTGCGGCAGCTGTGACTATAGGAGTCTAAATAAGAATACACTTGAAGCTCATATCAACAAGGTACATCTAAACATAAGGCCTTTTGTTTGTGAAATATGTCAAAAAGGATTTTATAAAAAGAGTAACTTGACACAGCATTTTGTGACACATGACAAAATAAAAGACAAGACTTGTGAGTTTTGTGGCAATACATTTGTGAATGAAAAGACATTGGCCGAACATTTAATGCTGCACTCTGGTCAAAAGCCTTTTAAATGTGAAACATGCGATGCTGAGTTTATCACATCTGGTCGTAGACTGGAGCATATGAAGCGAAAGCATATGGAGAAGGTGGAATGTTGTGTGGTCTGTGATAAAAGGTTCGGCTTGAAAAAAGATTTGAGCTCACATTTGAAACAGGTGCATGGAGCAGAAAATTATATTTTGAAACTTGAAAATAAGCAGACTGAATTGCAGGTGATCAGGTTAATAAATGATGCAAAAGTGACGTGGAAGCCTGCATAAATGACATCATTTATGGCAGAATGAGACATTTCAGCTTTGTTTTTAGAATGGCAATGCTTCTGGTATTGCTATATATGTGCAGAAAAATAAATAATAATAGTTAGCTATTTGCTGCATTATCGATAGTGGGTATATAACAAATTTGCCCGATAAAAAGATAATAAAAACCAGCATGTATAACTGTAGCTTATATTTATTTTATAAAAAAATAAGGTACAAAAGGACACATCATATTTTTAACAAAGATTTGTCAATTTACTCCTCTATCCTATACAATAAATATACAAAATACGGCAGTGTAATGAGTATTATTAATTAAAAACTATTACAAGCAATTTTGTCTTTTTTTAGCATCACAATATGATATGGTTTCTAGCTTCCTTTTTTTATTCAATACAGTTGGTATAAAAAGGTATTATAATTTGTATTCTATTTATTACTAAAAAAGATTATACTTTTTATACAGTTATAGGCTTGTTTACATGACGTATACGTAATCTTACAGAATGCGTATATTGTTCTATTTCTAGATATTTCCATAATAAGTTATGACATAGTTTGTAGGAAAAAGGAGGAAATAGGGGTCTTCTGTCAGCCCAGTTCAGCATTGATTAACTAACTAGCGAAGTACATTTAATATAAGTAATATTTTTTATAACAATTGGTAACTATATTTCGGTAACTATGTTAATAAAATACTATCCTAAACTATAGGTATTATATTAAAAACAATTATTCTGCAAAAAAATCTGCATAACGCACAAGATTTGAATCAGACATTTTCGTCGACTTTTTTGATGTTAGGCATGCCATTTGTGTTTAAAAAAAGTTTGTTTCAAATCTTGCGTGTTACATAGAATAATAGCAGTTACAAGGGCAATTTTTTAACAAACGTGTTTGTTACACATGATATTTCACACTAATACTACGCGAGTGACTTTATTTGTCATGTTTTATTGCTCCCTTTTTATTAGTTATCCATTCATTAAGGCTCTTGTTGCAAATTAAACGATCCTAAACTTTTTTCTTAACGATTTCTAAGTTTTCGGATTTTCCATCGTAGTAGGTAATTCTGAACGAGGGTGTATTTTTTTCACCCTTATTACGTCAGTGACATTTGTCCCTGTCACACTGACAGATCTAGAGGGGAGCTCGCAATTGTTATTTATTCGACTATTTAATAATTTTCGCGTAATTCTAGCAAGAAATACAACTTCAGTTCATTGTAAACCTGCGTAGTCGTTGAGGGTAGTATCTAGTATTGGTAGCCGCCTCCTTGGCTGGGTGGGATGTAGGCCTGGCCACCGCCGCCGGATGCACTGCCGCTGCCGTAACCGCCAGCAGGCGCGTCAGGGTACCTCGCCTCACCTTCGTATGTCACCTGAAATAAAAGTATAAAGTAAATGTTAGCTAGAAGAAGTTACTTCGGCCTAAGAATATACTGTTTACACAAAATTAGAAAGATCTCTGTGATGTGGAAAACATTTTTAGAAAGATCTCTTTGAGTCATCTCAAAGAGATCTTTCTAAAATGTTAATGTAGATGTTGTCAATTCTTTCTATTTCCCACCACTCTCTTATTTCATTCAAAAAACTGAAATCTGTAATATATTAGAACAGCGTCATCTATTACAGAGTAGCGGAACTACCAATAAACCAACCTCCGCGTTGAATCCGTTCTTCCAATCCGCGGTGTATTTGACGATCTGCGTGCGACCATCAGGCAAAGCCACTCTGTATTCTCCCCTCGTGATATCGCCGTCGGATATCGCGTTGTGGCTGTAATCGTTGCCATCTTCAGCCACCTGGTGGAAAGAAAGGGTACTTAAATATAGTGCCGACAATTTTTTTTAGACTGGCCTTTCATTTTAGGCAGAAAGTGGTTGTGTACGCTTCATACACTTGCTAAATAGATGGGTACCTACCATTGGGTACTACGCATTTTCTAGATATGTATCGCGATAGCGTCCAAATACCGGAAATATGAAACTCTTCGAAGAAAAACCTTTATTGGACTCCTGCCAGCAACCCCCATAAGCTGATGTATTCCGCGATCTTAGGTCATCTGTGTAATGTACTTAGGTACTATGTATTAAGTGCGCATGGGATCTGCAGCAGTGGACTGCGATAGACTAGCTAGCATAACATCACACCTGTATTCCCCAAAGGATTAGGCAGTATACTAGCCGTTCACTTAGAGATGGCCGTTACCTCCCTTCTCGCTTCCCCATACCGCACAAAAGAAACGATGATAGCAAACTAAACTCGCTATCCGTACTAAGCGGGTCTGTCTTGAGGCGCGGTGTGAGGAAGCGGGAAGGGAGGTAACGGCCATCTCGAAGTGAACGCTTAGTACATAGTAGGTACACAAATCGAGACTCCGGGCTGCTACTGAAAAATTGATCTTCCTTGTTGATTAAGAAATATGCTGACGGTAACTGACCTGGTAGGAGAAATCGAAGGGCATGCCTGGCTCGTGATGATGATGATCACCGTGGTCGTGATTATCGTGATGATCGTGGTGGTCGTGATGGTCGTGATGCTGGGGAGGAAGAAAGAAAATATTATTATCATGTGTGGTCAAATACGAAGTCCTTACTACCTTAAGATAAGCTTTTATTACAAGTGCAAATATATAAATATGTCTAGATAGACAGTCATCCAGCTATGTCGTCAAAAAAATTGCGTCCAACTGCTGGCCGCTAAATGCACGCACACTAGCAAAGCACAATGACAGCTCAATGACGTGGCGCGAGTGTAAGACGTAACTGTCACGTACAACAGCCTAACAAAGTCGGCTTCTTTGTTTTAGTTATTTTGCAGCGCGACTAGTGTCGCGTGGCCTTTGATTATTCAAGATTATTGCAAGTGCTATATGCAACAATAATCATTGCGTTATTTACGTTGTCGTGCAGACGGATTAGGTACAAAAATTAATTCAGATTGTTATTAAAAAAGTGTCTTACACATCCTACGGATCCCGGAACGGTTAGCATAACAACAAAAGAAACAGGTTTGGTCGACGTAAGAATAGACAAAATGACAGATATCTTCTCTCTCGGGTCTATTCTTCCGTCGACAATACCCGTAGATAACCGGTTATGGTTTTCATGCTACGCGTGCATCAGAACGTAGTACCCGGAATGAACGTCGCTAAAAGTTGAAAATTTTTTGGTCTGTTTTTTTACGATATCCAAAAAGCAATAATTTGATGTAGGTAGGTAGTCATACTGTATAACTATAAAATACTGTTTATTACAAACTGACACTTTTGATTTATTAGCAATATCGATTTCGATAGCATTTTATTGGAAACACGAAATACTTTAATCATACAATTCCTGAAAAAAATCTGCAACATGTTTTTTAATATTTTATTTTATTAGTTTTTAGAAGTGCCCCAATAAAATGGAGTTACGTATATGTTTAATGCATCCGGTTTCCTACGTCTTGGTATGATTTTATTTTGTATATTTTTTACTGTCTTATTTCTTTTACTTATGGAGAATAAAAAGCCGTAGTAGGTACATACTTTGATTCTTTTGTAGAAGCATGGACAAAGAACTGCAGAGTTACTCTCTTCCATCTACTTAATAAAAATCTTTATTCACTTACTGACAGACAACGCACTGCCTAAACTGCTGGGTCTAAAAGCATGATATTTTGCATAAGAGGTCCCTCTAAAGCGTATGGAAGGATTTTTTTATAATTAACCACTAAAGGATTAATTAAAGGGATGAAATTTTGAATGGAAGTTAGTTATTTTCGTCCGTGAGAAATCCAATCGGGTATACTGCTTGATAAGTTATAAAAATGGGCGATACATCAGAGGTAATTTTTCAGGTGTTCGCAATTATTCCGATAATATGTAAAGCAAACTACGATGCACAGCTAGGTAAGTATCGAAGCTTATTGAATACCTACCTCCGGCAATTGTTTTACGATAGGTACTGAAAATTGCCTGTGTTAGCGCAACTCGAGTGAATGCTCACACACGACACCGACAAAATTACATATAAATGAACGTTCATCTCTTCATTTCATTCATTTTTCGATCGTCCGGAGCGCTAGTAAAAGGCAAAAAGAACCGGTCAAGTGCGTGTCGGAACACGCACAATGAAGGGTTTCGTAGTTGGGATTATTTATCCCAAAAACAAACTTAACATTTTAGTTGAAAAACATGTTTTCTACATCGATATATGCCTCGGTCAATTCTCCAACTGCAAATATAAGTATGTAATAGCAAAAAAAAAGAACAAATTTCGAACTTTTTCCTTTACTTGTGCTATGAGACCTTGCTTCTTGCCAAATTTTACGATTCTAGATCAACAAGGTTTTGATTTATTTGAGAGTATCAAAATGTATCGCATAAATGGCCGTATTATTTTATAGACTGTTGACTTAGAAGATTGATTTTTATTTTAAATACTTGATACCTCCACGCGTTCCTGAGAAAAAGATTCTTGACAGACTGACAGACGGACAACGAAGTGATCCTATACGGGTTTCGTTTATTCCTTTTGAGGTACGGAATCCTAAAAATGAGCAAAAAATTGAGCTCTCGATTCAGCTTAACATAAAATTGATCAGGGAATCAATAAATACGAGTACCACAACACTTTTCAAGTCTACAATTTTATTTTAATTGTTAAATTGTAGAAAAAATTGCGTATCACAGAAATTACAAATATGTATGAGTTTACAATTTACAATCTACAACTTTTTCGCATTTTTAAAAGCATGACGTCTATGTATAAATTGTAGTAATTATCTTGTCACTACTATTTACATATTTTAAGGCTTAATATTTTTTTTCGTTTCAATTGTGTGGCTAAAAATTTTGTGGTACACGGAATTTACAAATTTGTAAATTGTGATTGTTAAGTTTTGTGGTTTAGGGCCCTTTTCTAATCAAAAATCATTTTTCAAACTCCAGCGATGAAAATGAAAGAAATGGACATGGGTGAATATATTTTTTTTTTACAAAATACTAATAATATTTTTAATTTCTTATACTTTTAAGACCGATTAAAATCTTTAGAATATGGCGAAAGGTTGACAAGTAAGTTTATTTATTTTTTAGATTTACGTTTATCCCACGAAGACAGTTTGGTCAATTCTTACTGAGTGCTCCGAAACTTGCACAAATATCCTGCATTCGAAATTAAGTTTCCAAAGATGTAAACACATATTTTAATGAAACCATAGTGTCAGACATACAATGACGACCAACCTGCCTTCATGAAATAAAACTTTTTTTCCAGTTGATAATATATTTTACTTTGCTAATTTTCTTTTGATTTTAGGTCTCGAAGAAGGTCAGTTGAGTCCCTTATAAGGAAATATGTATTTTTTTTTCGCAAACCTGTATCATTGCTTGTTCCGTAGTTGGGATGGATTTATCACAAGAACAGATTTAACTTTGTATTTGAAAAAATTTTCTCGCATACATCGATGTAGGTATGTCACGGTCAATTTTCCAACTGCAAATGTAAGTTTGTAATCGCAAAAATAAATAAAAAATATGTGATAAAATCTACAAATAACGATATTTGCAATTTTTCTTGTGCTGTGAGACCCTGCTTCTTGCCAAATTTCATGACTCTAGGTCAACGGGTAGATCCTTAAAGGTTTTGATTTATTTGCAAGTATCAAAATATGTCGCATAAATGGTCGTATTTTTTTATTGCGTTGACTTAGAAGCTTGATATTTTTAGAGCTCTATGAAACCGTAGATTTACGTATTTGATATTATTTTTAAGTTGATACCTCCACGTGTTCCTAACGATGTCGAGTATGATGTTTTCGGGCAGGTTCATCCACTCCGTCGTCGAATTCTATAGCATCCGACTTCGTGAAATCTGGTAGAGGTACCTAATTAATTTGGATATTTAATAATTCCGTCATACCTCTGTTTTACCCCACTGCCCAAAAAGGAGTGCTATGTTTTAAAATAAATGACTAATATGTATATTGACCCGATATTCTTGTCTATAGCCCGTGTGATGAAACTTAATCGAGTTGCGAAGAAGTCGGTGACACCTTTCATTGGTAGTAGAAAGTCGCTGCCACGTGGGTTCTCGTACTCCGACAAGGCATATGATGACTCGTACCCTACTGAAAGCTACTACTCCGGCGACCCATGGTCGATGGATAGCGAAGACGACACAGAGGAAACGGACGAGCCGCTCCCTACAAGATGTACTACATCAATGCCTTTACCACAATGTAAGTACTGAAATGGACGAAAAATTGCATTTCTTAAGATATTTAAAACAGGGTCTGAGTTACCGGAATGAAATGAAACTGTTTATACTGTAAATAGGATATCAGAATCACTTTTACACGTGATATTGAGAAGAAAAAAATGCTCAAATGAGTCAACATTTCCTATCTGTCTAGGAAAAAATATCGAAGCACGGGCTCTTTTAGAGTCCAGACATAGATAATCATGATCATTTCATGTGAGGACCATGTAGATTACCGTTTGAAATGGTCTTTTGAGGAAATAACCACACAGATGTGTGGAATGGACCTGTCCAGTCAGTGCAAGCATTTGTCAGTAATCGTGTAAGTAGCTCAACATAGAATCATTTTGTACTTACCTCTATTTAAAAGGTGTTATTTAAATAACCTCTTACGAGTCATTGTACTTATCATTATGAATAACTTTTACTATGAGACTAAACCTGAAATCGCAAAAAAACATCTGCTTTCCTATACATTTATGATCGCATAACTCGACAAAATGTATGGAACAGATTCAAGATTTGCCTGGTGTTTGAAGTGCAGTCTAGTTTTAGTTATAAATGTCTAGTTTTAGTTATATATGTCTAGTTTTAGTTATAACTGTCCAGTTTTAGTTATAAATGTCTAATTTTAGTTATAAACCAGAGCTTTTCCAGGAATTTTTGATTTTCCTATTCAAACCTCAATACAATATTTTAATATTTTATTTTAGAATAGGCGTAAATTTAAAAAAAAAAAAAATATTCTCATATATTTTTTTTTTGTTCCAGTGAATCCATGGTTTGAACTGAGTAAGTGTTTATTTATTTTCCAAAACCAGTAGATATCGTTTGTACATTTTTTTTCTTCTAATTTGTCTTTTGTTTTTATAGCCACCAGCGGTAAGTAGTCGTATTAAATTTTTACTTACTTGAAATATTTTCTAAAATGTAAAATTAATTGTGTGGTTTACAAAATGTCAGTAGATACCTAGTAAAGATGTATTTTTTTCCAGATGAAAACGACGAAAGCAACTTTATTTCTGCGCCCGAGGAAGGTACGAACTTTAATCGGTTTTTGAAAGGTAGTCTGGGAAATTAATGGTTAAGCAAATTGGCTACCAACCTTAATTGGCCGTATTTTCAAATCACAACTGTCATTCTTTGAAATTAATTGTTGATAAATTCAAAATTCAAAAGTCATTTATTCAAACTAGGCTGGGAATCAGCACTTTTCGAACGACAAAATTACATAAGACAGTCCCGCAAAACGCCCACCCTTCACCACTTCCTAGTGCATTAGCTGGGAAGAAGAAGTGGCGCAACAAACTCCCCAGCAGCACAGCTGTCTGTTCAGTTAGAAGAACAAAAAAAAAGATTCTAGGTATATAATAGTATTCAAAATAAATACCCAATGCCAATTGGCCGTGTTTATAGCTGATAGCTAATCTTTGTCAGACTTTTGTCAACTGATGGCTGATTTTAATTTAGTCAGCAAATTCCAGCAGCTAACATAAGTTTGATAGCAAAATATTATGTATTTATTTATTTAAATAAATAAATAAATAAATAATAAACTTATTTAATATATAATAATATATTTTAATACACGAATAGTTTCCCATAATTTTCAGAAACCGTGTTTCAGTCATATTTCTAACGTAAGAATTTGATGAACTTGAGAGAAATTCTAAATTCTGTATTTGATTAATTTATATATTTTCAGAAGAATACAAAACCCTTAATACATACATAGCTCCTAAACCAAGAGAAAGACCGATGTTTTATATCGACGACGAAAAATAATTACATTTTTTTATTAAATTGTCTTTTAATTCCACTAACTATAAACCGGCGAAGTGAGTGTCGAACCACGCACAATGAAGGGTTCCGTAGTTGAGATGAAATTTTCGCAAGAACAAACTTAACTTTATAGTTGAAAAACATGTTCTCCCATACGGAATGTATGGGAGAACATGTTTTTGCAACCGCAAATGTAATTTGGTCGATTATAACTCGTTAATTTGTAAAGCCTACTTTGCTGTGATAGTTTGGCTTCGTTTTTAATTTCGTTATAAATACTACCGCCGTGAATTTTTTTACGTATCCATAACCAACCATTTAACTGGGGGGGGGGAGACACTTGACTCTAACAAAAATTTGCATTAGCTTAATATTTCGCAATAAAACGCAAATGTTTGTTAAAACCAACACTGACCTGCAAATTGCATAAAACGACATAAATTTTGAATTTCGCGGGCTGCCTTAACGCATCCCCCTTAAGAACTTCTTTCGTCATGTTTATTTGTTTTTTATTTTATACTCACTCCGGGAGTTGGAGAAGGACCAGGTCCAGGAGTGGGTTGTCCAGGTGGCAGGTACGGCCTCTGGGGCGGGGGGTTCGGCCTGGTCGGTGTTGGCGGTTGCTGTAATATGATAAACAGTGTCGTTAGCATAGGGAAAAAAAAAGAAGTTTGTATTTTGAAAAGAACGCTCTAGGTCCGTATTACAGAACGTTCCTCAAGTTCAGTTTGATCTTCAATCAGTTGATCACTGTTTAAGTATAGAATCAGTACTTGAGCATCGGTCTTATTCCAGAACGGTAATCAAACTATACTCATTACTCAGATAAATCGAGACTCAGATCCAGCCTCAAGCAGAGATGTGTACCTATTGTCTATGCTTATTATAAGCATCGGCTATAGTTGTATGTTTTTTTATTTCGTTTTGTATTTAATCGTAATGCTATCACTATAAAATGACAGGACGATAAAATATTATCAGTCCATTGGAAAAATCTTTTTAAGTTCTTAATAAAAATTCAAACGGATTTCAAGAATATTGTTGAAAATAATAAAAATTGTGTGAGTGACGCTAAAGTTCAACCTTCTATTTGAATCATCGTCGAATAAATTATTGTAATGATCTCCTAATATATCCAATTTAATAGTAATCATTCAGAAAAACATCATTATATACAAACTCGACAACGCAGATAGACTTGAACAGAACAAAAATTGACGTGACAATCTATGCTCAAGCGCGGTCTCGACCACACTTGGGTGATTCTGATTACTCATCCAATCGCTGCTTGGATTCGATTCGTGAACTGAGTAACGTTCTAAAATAGAGCTAAACTCAGCTGAACTATGATCAATAAATCTATGCTTGAGAAACGTTCTAAAATTAAAACTCGACTCAAAACTAGTTTTAAACAGAGTTCAATGCTTGAGTTTCCTTCTGTAATACGGACCTTAGTTTAAAAGGTGACTTTGAGAGACTGTAATCACTTTCAATCCGCTATCTAATTGCGTAACATATTTTCGTAAACGATTACGAATAATCTGTTTAATTTTGACAGTTCAACAACATTCATTGCGTTATTTACGTTGTTGAGCAGATTTTTTTTCGAACTTATGAAGCAATGGATTAGCAATTTGTTTCAAAAAGATTCAGATTCTAATTGATCGTGTATTACGCAATTAGTACAGGTTTACTATATTCTCCGAAGTGTTCGGCAGAGGTACACATTTCGCCAGTTAAGTTTTTAAGTTCCATGGAATAGGGGGCGAGCCTATTGCCATTAATCGGGCACATTTCCAGACCTTGGGGTACTACCGAGATTTATCTAAAGAAAAACGAAATACCACTGTTAACAACGTGTGAATTGAACCCAGAACCGATTTGCGATCTTTAAACTAAAGATAGGCAGCCAGTCAGGTTTCTATATCCTTATAGAGAGAGAGGTTACCACTCTTCACCAGGTTTACCGTCTGACTCCTGATCGGCCTGTAAGGACCGAGCCATGCGGGTTAAAGAAACAGGTTTCCATAAAGATCCTCCTGCACCGATCGGTATCGACCCGCGCGGGTTTGTCTGTGCCAGAAACCTGTTTCTTTATGTAAGCACCCTCATCTGATACCCTATAAGACTCTGATCTGATGTCTGAAATATCTCCTACCTGTCGCTTTATAGGACTTGTATCTGATGCCTGATAAGCCTCTTACCTTATTTCCATTGTTATTGGTGGGGAATGGTATGTTGGGTGGTTCGTAGTTGTATCCCTTGTTGGGGGGGAGGTACTCGTTGCCGCCTGCTGACATCGCCATCACGAATAGTGTTGAGGAGACTATGCTGGAGAGCCACATCTGAAATGAAGAGAAAAATAGTTTTAGAAACAGCTTGGATATTTTTTTATGGGGTAAAATGTGTATAATTTAAATGAAATAAATGAAATGTCTGCAAACCGTGATTAGCAGCTATGTAGCTGCGAGTCATGGTGATTATTAAAGTAGGCAAATTTTAAGTCCTAACGATTTTTTATATTTAAAATTCGAATAATTTATTCACAGAGTCAAAATCAAAATATATTATTTCACATAAACCTACATGGGCACTTATGAAACGTCAGAAGTTAGGTGCATGTTTCCAATTGGTCGTTTCCTATGGAGAAGAGCCAGCAAGAAACTCCACGGTTAGGTACTCTTTTAAAAATAATTGACTTTTACAATGTTTTCAAATTACAGTGTACGCAAGTCAATAAGTACCAGATACTTTACATAATAGAAAATGGTTTATAAACCTACAGAGTAAGGACCTATTTATTTTAGACTTGTCTGTGTCTGTAATGAGTATGTATTAGTAAACTGTCGTGCAGACAGCGAGTGTCGAAAAATTATCGCCGTACAGTTGACCTAAATCATGATACAAAAAATTATCACTAAAAAGTGGCACTCCCTAATGAAAAAAAAATCATACAACTTGTATTGTTTGTCGCAGTTTTGTACGATTTTATCCTTTCGTAAAAAATACAAATGAGTAAGTATTAGGTAAATATTGGTGACTCTGGATTTCCTTTATTGCCAACTCTACTCGTACCGTATCCTTACAAAGATAATGATTATACCAAAAACACTTACAACTATAGACTATCTCGAGCAAGAGCAGTTGCTCGAGATAGTCTGTAGTTGTACGTGTGTCTGAAAATGATTTTGGTATTTTAGCGACACTGTACTTAGGTCTAGGTATCTTCCTAGTGTTCAAAACGATGTAACTACTCTAGCTGGCGTATCAAAACATGTTTTTTTACCCCAGCTAGTTTTTTCGACCAAAGCTCATGAATACCTTTTTAGAAGTGGAATTCCAATGAGGTCCGAGTATTTTTACCAAAACTAGGATGTCATTGTGGAGATGCTTGAGGGGAAGCCATGTCCAGCAATGGACGACTTTTGACTGAAAATATGTTTATGCTAAATTAATCTACGGCTGCCTAATTTATTTATTTAAAGTTTTCGCACTCAAAAAGCTACAAAGGTGGACTTAATGCCTTAGGCATTCTCTACCAGTCAACCAAGGGTGGTGAAGAGATTAGATGGCAGGTGCTGTTTGAGTGATACAAAGATTTAAAAAAAAAAAAAAAAAAATTGCGTTATAACTAAAATAGGTACAACAGTACATAACATTTGTAACAATAAAGAGTGTCCGTGGAGTTTCTTGCCCGTTTTTCTTCTTAGCTTCATATTTCTGACTGACCGACCCCTTGACAATTCAAAAGTGCCTGTAATTGGTTTATTTGAAATAAATGCTTTGAGTTTGACTTTTGAGTTTGAGTTTCATAAATAGGTTATAAACTACATACACACACATTCATATTTACTCTAATATATACCTATATTATATATACGAATTCAAGGCAGAGGTGTTGAGATGACTGCTCTATTTATTTTGAAAATAACTCCGCTATTTCCGCTTAAATGCTATTCTATTGCTGTATCATAGACGAGGTAATAAAATAGTGTTAACGACATGTCTCTGTTAGCTGCGACGTTACAATACAGTCACAACTTTATAGTTTTTGCGTGACAGACATTAGGACTGGTTTTACTTTAACCAAAACACCTGAGTTTTGCATACAATGCTCTTTATGGGAAATTGTACAGACTGCAGGAGACGTGAATTGTTTTACCTATATTGTAGGAATATTTTACTATTTTTTCGATCACTTTTTGAACGTCAAAATTACTCGTACATAAGACAGTCCACCAAAACGCCCACCCTTCACCACTTCCTAGTGCTTTAGCTGGGAAGAAGAAGTGGCGCAACAAACTCCCCAGCAGCACAGCTGTCTTTTCAGTTAGAAAAAAAACTTGATTCTATACAATAGTACCTATGCAAAATAATTTACATTACTCAACACAAAACAGTAAATATTTGCAATAATGACAGATAGCACACGCCAATATACCAACAAAACAATCGAAATCTATACTTAAGTGAAAATAAAAACTTAAAACATAAACAGAACTTAATACCGGAATAAAAGCCTCCAGGCATAAAGGGCGTGCCCGCTTACATATAGCTAATTAAGCTGTAACTCGAAGTCACATATGATAAACTGGGACCATCCTGGCCATCCAATAGAAATAACTCCATAATAAACTAAATAAAGATCCAAAAGCTGTGCCAAACACTGTCCTCTCATACCTTTTAACACTGTAATTTGAAAACATTGAAAAAACCATCAAACCATACTTTTAAAAGATTAACCGTGGAGTTTCTTGCCGGTTCTTCTCCACAAGAAACGACCAATTGGAATCGTGCACCTAGCTTCTGACGTTTCATAAGTGCCCATATAGGTTTATGTGAAATAAAATATTTTGAATTTTTTATATGTTTTGTACTTTCAAATCAAAAGTTTAACCTCAATAATAATGCAATCCTTGTATAGCAGTGATAGCCTAGTGGTGTGACTGTCGGACTGCCAAGTCATAGGTCTCGAGTTCGAACCCAAGGCACGCACCTTTGACTTTTCGGATTTATTTGCGTATTGTATAATTATCACTTGCTTCAAAAACGGTGTAGGAAAACATCGTGAGGAAACCGGCATGCCTGAGAGATATTTCTTGACGACATGTGAAGCCAAGTCAGAGGCCCATGGGCGGCTTTAAAACTCTGAAACCAGGTTAGTTACTAACCACATGAAAAGAAGAAGATGTAAATCCCAAAATATTCATGTTTCTGGCGTCCGTACATCAATGCATTTGATTGCAGGCGACGTACTCAGGCGCATACATCTACATACATAGTATAGCCACATATTCATAGCAGCAGATCGTAGATCGAGGACGGGTGCCGTTTGCTGACACTGCTTATGCCAGGCAGTTCAGGCACTACGATATTTTGGTGATTTACCAAGCAAAGCCATGTCATGTTTGCTTTTTTTCCTATTAATTGCGTGCAGTCTCTGGCATAAACCTGCTCATTGATTAAATTCTTTTGCTCTTTAGTGATATCATTGGTAAACGACACATGGGTCACTCAATAAGTCCATTTACTTTGAAACGGTCAAGAAGACTGGGTCGGTGGTCCAGTGTTCGCAGGCGCGACTCCTGAGCATGGCGTTCGATCTCCAGGTCCAGGCAAAGTGTTATTGAACAACACAAGACTGCCTTCTCCTTCGGAATACAGTTGTGGTTTTATGTTATGTTGTCAGAAAGTTTTAGTTACCTATAAACAAAACAAATCTTCTAGATTTCTACTTGTTTGGAAGTCAAATTAAATCTCTAACAGCGGCATATTATATCGTGCTGCCTCAAATTATATCCAGCATACCTACATGCAACGTTTTAGCTAAATCTCCTAGACACACAGACTATAGTCTTCGTGTTATCACGACTTGTGATGGAGCCACTCATTGACGATGCTTTAACTACAGATAAGTGCTGCCAATTGTCACGCTTCAACTAAATGGCGAAGAAACGTGAACAATTGAACATGTGCAATTTATTTACTAGCTTTTAGCGAAGTTTCAAACAAACTGCACGTGCAAATGATTACGAGTGAAGATTTGAATGTTCGTGAGTAATTTTATGTTAAAATATGTATGTATTAAATGACAGTAACTTAGTGATTCTGATGAGATTATCGTTTATATACCGGAGTTGTAATTAGACGATACTAGACACACAGCCTGATTGTGACTTCGGAAAGCAAGTTATGACGTTTGTCACAGCTATCATACGTAGATCTTTCACAGACATTATGGGTATTCAAAAGCCCGAAAGTTTTACCAAGGGGTATCGTGTTACCCAGTAATTGGGTTGTAGAGGTTAGATAGTCAGTCGCTCTATGTAAACTATTGATGCTCAGCTGCATCCAGTCAAACTGGAAGCTGACCCCTTACTTGGGAAAAGACTAGGGAGATTACGAGTTTCATCATTTATATCCCAGATACATTTTCAATTAAACTATATAATGACGAAGCGAATAACTCAAGATATTGATCAAAAACTCAAGGGTAACTGAAAGTCTCTAATTCTGTCAAGTAATAATTTGTTGCGTATTCTATAGAGGAACAATGGTTGCTGTCGTAACATCTTTCCGCTTGGATGAAACTTGGAGAGTCCCTCATTAAGTGGTCGAGAGGACAGGCTGTAGTGGTAGCGGAAAGCGATTTGCTGAATGAAAGAGAAGCATTACTTTTGAGCTTACAACCGATGAATCATCTGATTTATACGTTGAAAATGAGAGTAAAAATGAGTTCTGAAAATGAAAATGAGTCTGTATTATCAGCCTCATTTTCATAGAATGTTTAGAACTTACTCGTGCTATTCATGTCGTATTTCGGCTATCAGTGTCAAATTAAAATAAGTCCTTCTTTTGAGCACTCGAGTAAAATCAGTCAATCAAAAGTAGAAATTGTCATAATAACTACAGGAAGCCATTGGAAATACTGACCGTAACTAAACTTAGTTTTCATTATAAGCAGATAGCGAGGACGCTGCTGCTCATCTTCTTGACATAGGTATAATCTCGCCATTTCCTCATCGTTAAATCTATCGCATTGCACAATGATATTTCGAATGGTATCTAACCTACGTACTAGTACCTATTACGTATCTTAGAAGAGAACCATCATTGCAGAGCAAGTCTTGGCGATTGCATGTAGCGGATTAATTAACCCGCTTAACTCCCTTAACCCGCCTACCTCTCCGCTGTCCGCTATCACTGCGCCCATGTCCTACCAGACTGCTACAATAGATAATATTGTTCATTAAGTCACAAATTATGTTCAATCTTAAGATAAACAGTTCATTGTAGGCCCCAGACTATGACGCTACGTGCTCTATTGTTTTACGGTTCTTAGCCCACACCTGGGCAAAGGGCTAATGTTTGTGGATTGCCAATATGTCACTTTATTTGTGAGAAACTTAATTGGTATAATTTGAAGTTATTGATTTGATGTAACCGTGGGTTGGACTATGCGACTCATCATATTGTAATGGTGTGTTGTTTCATGATTATTATTGTTATCGCTATTTGTTTAATTTTTTTTTTTAATCTTATTTTAATTTATGAATGGAAATGATGACCAATTAGTTGTTCTAACCCTATCCTATATTACATCATGAATACTGCTATACATGTTAAAATTAGTATTTTTGTTTAAGGGGCATGCGTTAAGGTAGCCCGCGAAATTCAAATTTTCATTAGTTTTTTCCATTTTGCAGGTCAGTGTGAGGTTTTACGTAATTTTGATCATTACAATCAGGAATACAACTCCATAAGTAAGCACAATCGCCAAATGTCATGATTTCATGAAATAGTCATTCAATGCGATTATATGAACTTAGAGAGTTCTATTGATAATTTTTATGATTATATTTCAACAACATGATACTGTCATGCAAATTACAAAAAACGTAAGAAAATTTGAATTTCGCGGGCTACCTTGACGCTTTCGCCTTAAGCACAGTGGTCTTTTTTTTACATTGTGACACTAGCAAATTAAACTATTTATATTGCTGTGCACTAGCAGGGTTTATGTATTAAACCTGTATACTTGTAACAACTTGTAAACTATATGAATGCAATGAATGATGATTATGAGTATGATTATTTGATGACTATAGCACTTCCCCATCAACTTATTTGATGACTATAGCACGTCCCATCAACTTATTTGATGACTATAGCACGTCCCATCAACTTATTTGATGACTATAGCACGTCCCATCAACTTATTTGATGACTATAGCACGTCCCATCAACTTATTTGATGACTATAGCACGTCCCATCAACTTATTTGATGACTATAGCACGTCCCATCAACTTATTTGATGACTATAGCACTTCCCCATCAACTTATTTGATGACTATAGCACGTCCCATCAACTTATTTGATGACTATAGCACGTCCCATCAACTTATTTGATGACTATAGCACGTCCCATCAACTTATTTGATGACTATAGCACGTCCCATCAACTTATTTGATGACTATAGCACGTCCCATCAACTTATTTGATGACTATAGCACGTCCCATCAACTTATTTGATGACTATAGCACGTCCCATCAACTTATTTGATGACTATAGCACGTCCCATCAACTTATTTGATGACTATAGCACTTCCCCATCAACTTATTTGATGACTATAGCACTTCCCCATCAACTTATTTGATGACTATAGCACTTCCCCATCAACTTATTTGATGACTATAGCACGTCCCATCAACTTATTTGATGACTATAGCACTTCCCCATCAACTTATTTGATGACTATAGCACTTCCCCATCAACTTATTTCGCCTTAAATTCCTTTCCTTTACGAGCAAAATTTCAACTTTCTAGGAATCCTTGGTTCAAGGATTTGGGCTGGGCCGTGGGCGTTGATGGATCTTTTTACCCAACTGCACGCCATCAAAGACAGGGTTATGTTTCAATACGAATTTATTGATGAAAAATCGACTGCCGGAAGATGCCCAACTTTAGCATTACGGCTTCTGCAGACAGGCGCGTCGTGCCGTCGGTATACTGACATTTGTCATACCCACCATGAATACTATATTACTTTCGCTTTTATAATAGTAGTAAGGAAGATCCTACTTATATTATCTTTTATAGGTAGTAAAAGTCATTGAAAGGCCTACCAATGTAAATATTACTTAATCAGTGCCTATGTTGACATGTTTCACAGTGAACGTTTTACATTTATGTAGCAGGAGATGTAAGTTTAAAATACTAAACACTAAGGTTACTGTCAAAAGTTCAAAACCTAGCTAACAATGTAACTTTTTCAATAAAATGTAATCTTACTACCACAAAACCGTGTTTATCAGTTATTTAGGCTAAAAAACTGTTTATAGTGCTACAAGAAATCTATTGGCGCTTGATTGACGTTGACTGGGGGCGTTGTTGGTGAACATTTTGTGCCATTTTTGTTTTGTGATGTATTGAAAAACAAGATGGCGGCGTTAGGTCCGATTTTGGCCGCGCGCCAAAATAATGGTGTTTGACCCAAGACTGAGATTATACACGTGTAGAGTTGATAAGGCACATTTATTGATAAATTCGCTAGAGAGCGAAACAAAAAACATCCACATAATAAAATTCCTAAATTCATTCACTGACAGACAACACATAGCGTGAACTGCTGTGTCTAGAAGTGTGAAATTTTGCACAAGATTTCCTTACAACACGTAAGTGAGTACTAAGAAAGGATTTTTGAAAATTCATCCCCTAAAGGGGTCAAATAGGGAATGAAGTTTATATGGAAGTTCGTTATTTTTGCCAATGGGAAATTCCATCGGGCGTATGATTTGTCGTGAAGAAACCCTTGACTTTGCTCTAAGATCACAAGAACGCAGCATAGTCATCATCATGCTGGTTTCTTCTCTCTCTGAACTAATTCCTTCGCCATCCACTGAGACAATTACAGGTTGGCACCATTGCCCAATCTTGCCAACCCCCGGCGTCAATTCTCGAGTATTCTGAATTAAACGCTGGCACGCGAGCGACCTATGGCGTACTTGACGATGACATTTCAATGCAAACCTCGGCAGGGCTGCGGCACGAAAATTAGGCGGCATGATATGAATGTGGCACCTTTTGTAACAATGGGAGAATGGTGGTGGTGTTTCGACATGTTGATAAATCTGATGGTGCAGTAGGCAGAAATGCCGTCGTAGAGGTGTAGCTTTTATCTTTGCTACTGCGTTATTCTTTAACCCTAGGTGCTTTTGTTGTCCTAGTATAAGCGAAGGAAGTGGGCAGGCCACATAATAATGGCGAAGAGCTGGCAGTAGGTGAGGTTATAAAAAGTGATAGAAAGAAGTTTCTATACAGCCTATACTGGCCGTGGGAGTGTGTGCAGGCGCGTGAGGTGGACCGACGACCTGATCAAGGTAGCAGCAGAGTTGTTTGAAGATTCTAAGATAAAGGAGAACCAGAAAAAATGGCGTGCAAAAGAGAAAACATAAGCATTGGGAGGATGAGGACCGAAGATGAGAAAAGAGAGATATAGTTTTTCTCTTGATATCGGGTAACGTTGAAATCATGACATGATAATTTCGGAAAATCAAGTAATAATTTCGGATGAAATAGTGATATGCTGGATTAGTAATGTCTGATAAAGATAAAAGTAGAAAGTCTAGGGTACTGTTTTTCTACAGACATTATCTTTTTGTCGACGGGCAGAATCAGACCCTGGCCTACTCAGTCTATTAATAAAATTCAAACAAAACAAAGTTATGGTCAATTACATCATAAAACAGTGAATAGTTGGGAACTTGTTAATTGTTGATTGTCATGGCCACTCCATGGGTTATCGACTTCTGAGCTGTAGTTTGCATGTCTTTTATTATTTTAGATTCTTACAAGGGCCTTCTCGAGTGCTGATATGGAATAAAAATGAAATTGTTTATTCAGTAAATATCGGAATCACTTTTGCAAGCCATATTTAAAAACTTAAAATAAGCTAGATGTTCTAGTCGACATTTCCTGAGAAGAAATGGCAAAACAAACTTCAAATGGGTCAAATCTCTTTTTAAGTTCGGACATTAAATATCAAAAATATCGTATACAGGGTGGCACTCGGACTGGCCTTAGAGGAAAGTACCAGATACTGTTTGAGTAAACCTGTCCCAACAGACGGCATGCATGCATCAGCCATCGTGAGCTCAACCTTATCTTAGGGAGCTGGACGACCCGACACACAACAATACCACGAGTGGGAGCATAAAAATAGGCATAAAAGTTACCATAACAGCCGAATGTTGTAAACTAAATATAAAGTGGCTGGGACAGAGTGGATGCGGAAGGCAGAGGACAGGGTGTTGTGGCGAAACATAGGAGAGGCCTATGTGCAGCTGTGGACTGCCATAGGCTGAGTTGATTGATTGATTGAAAAGTATAACATCTGCTAAACTAAACTAATCCTAACAACCTTGCTGACATAACTTTAGTGTAAACTCAAGGTACGATCTGCGAATCTTTCCTTTAAAATCTTTTCGCCGTATCGCTGGGCAGACTAGGTAAGATAATTAAGTACCTAGGTTGTGTGTGAAATTGCGACATTTTCTTTATGTGCGTTCAAAGCTAATCTTAGATACCACTGACAAATGCTGAGGGAAAATATCGTGACTGAAATCACTAACGTGCAATTTGTAAGCGTGATGATCAATGCTCTTCGTTTTTCTGTATGAGAACAGACATTTGAACGGCAATGGAATGGTAACATTTAATTTACGTATTAATACTACGTATAAATACCAGGGAAGACCTGGATGAGACACGCAAAGACCAGGAAAGCATGGCACAGAAGGGAGAAGCCCTATAGTCATCAGGGCTACCAATGACAATGATGATGAAAGCTATAAATATGAAAGTTTTTGGAGACGTTTGTTACTCAAACACGCAGAAATGGTTGAGCGGATTTTGATGAAATTTGACACAGATAGGCTGTGTCTTGGATTATTTTTTATCCAGATACATGAACTTGTTTCTCTTAAGTCCTTCCTCATTTTCTTGTGAGTGATACTGGCAACAGCGGTTGATGTATGTTTTTTACAAAAAGCTGTAATTCTACTTTACGAGTACTTACATTCGGTCTATTTTGTAAATTCTCGTTCGTGAAAACATAGGTGAAGTGAGCTTAAAGTGAGGTGTGACACCCTTCAAGTTCACTTTACCTAAGTTGTCACGATACGATTTTTACAGAAAAGAGCGGCATTTATATTGGTAGCAACCCTACCCAGTGTAATGACGTTAGTATCGCATTGCAACCTTTCAACGTCGCCGACGTGGGACCGCTCAGTTTTAATTAAGATGAGTATCTGCAGCCAAAAATTAACTATTGTGTTACCATTTTGAAAGTCTAAACTATCGCATTTTGTGCATCTTTGAGAGGATTTGCATTTGTTGTTAAGTTAAAGGTGGAGTCACTGGGATGTGTAATGTATTTGTAGTATTATTATTTTAGATTAGTCCAAATATCGGAACATTAAAAACGGGGGTTTTCAATGGAACTACGTGGTTGGAAATAGACTGACTGTAAACTCAGGAATAGACTGAATGTGGAATAGAATAGAATATATATATTTATTTGGAACGCAACTATTCCTGCGAAAAGGCAAAGTGACTGAAGTTTGATGCTTGCTCCTCATCTTGTAATTGCTTTCAGAATCTTGAAATTATCAAGCTAGCAAGTTTCTGTCAGTTAAAAATCGTCATGGGAATTTCAAAATCCAAAATTCTGTGAAACTCTAGTGCAAACACCGACGGCCCAGCTCATGGGAAGCTATTTGAGCTACTGCTATCTACCTACTACCTGCACCACTAAGGGATTTGCCTATGCGTAGGTAACCTTTGAAACAAAGTTGAAATGCCTCAAGTGTTCATAATTATACGGGGACCCATACCCCTCAATGAGAAATACAGCAATGATGTATTTAATAGAATCAAGTTTTTCTAACTGAACAGTCAGCTGTGCTGCTGTGGAGTTTGTTGCGCCACTTCTTCTTCCCAGCTAACGCACTAGGAAGTGGTGACGAGCGGGCGTTTTTGTGGGACTGCCTTATGTAATTTTGACGTTCGAAAAGTGCTGATTCTCAGCTTAATTTGAATAAATGACTTTTTAATTTCGATTTTTTTGCTTGGCGACAGTTACGTATGCTGGTAGTCCTCAGACTAAGTCCTTCACAAACAGAGCTCTACTAAGTACTACCTCCTTGGTCTAGTGGTTTCAAGCGCTACCGCTGAACAGGAGGTCCTGGGTTAGATTCCAGGGTCGGGTAAAGTGTTATTGAGTTTTTCCATCTGGAATTTCTTAGTAGCAGGCCCGGAGTCTGTGCCTGGTTGATGGCAATTGACTCGGCTCCTATAACATGGAACCGCAACATAACTGGCGAAATGGGGGTGTATTGTAGGTACACTTCTGCTTAGCTCTTAGGGGACTTACAGGGGACTTACTTATATTATGTTATGTAGGTACAACAAAATAGAATGCTGCTTGTCTTCAGAAATATATGAGCCTTCCATAAACCTGCCATCACGACGGTTAACGAACATGCTCTCGTGCAGAATCCCTGTAACTTCCAGTTCCTGACATCAGTTGCTCAAGTGGAGTCACGACGCGAGTGACACGGGTTGCGATACTAGTGCGAACTAGGGCACTGTTATTAACTTTCTAAATGATGCGAACACTACTTTGATTCCTATGTTTACAGTAATTGATGTTTTCGTTTCCGAGAGGATGAGCTTGAGAGATGAGATTTCGTAATTTATGGAAATAGTTTGATGCCCAAATGTCCAAATTGGACTGGGTTATAAAATTGACCAGAGGGTCTAGATAAAGTGATATTCTATCAGCAATAAGTCGATAACGATGATGGAAAGGGCAAAAAATAAATAATTGCTGTAGTCGCATAAATGATGTTTAACATCTGAAATCTTGACTGACAGTATCAACCTCTCGGAAAATGGGTTGGTAGCCGTGGACGGCCAACTCTAGCACCGCGCGCGCTCAATGGTCAAATAAAATAGCGCGCGCTTCCCCGGCTTCCTGTTACACATTTCCGTCCCTTTTCACGAAATCACTCGTCGTGATTGGAGTAAAGCGAGAGGAAAGATATTACATATTAAAATAAAATTGGGTAGACATCATAAGCTACCGAAAAGTTTGTGTCAATCTTGTTGGGTCGTAGAAATACGAAACGCTTTGATAGTGATTGCCATTTGTCAAAGCCCTCATTGACTAGCTAGTAGACGGTTTTTCAACATTGAAATCTGGGATGGGCATCAGCGTCTTCCCTTTTTTGTATACAAAGTAATCACCAATTCGTCTGCAAGGCTTTGTTTGGTGGTCATTAGAAGGAGGTTTATCATAATGGTTTTCTTCTCTCATATGTACATCCACGAAGAGGCACCCCCTCCTCTTCCTTATCGCTTACAGTACATTAATTATTGCCGTTAGAAAGAAAAGTGGGGCGCGTATATCTCTTTATAATTGCTTAATCAGGGGTTTTTATGGCATCTCCCCTCTAAGGATGCTGTCAGCTGCTGAACCAGAAAGGTTTTCCGGTGGTGCAAAAATGTTGGTCCTCAGCCAGGGCTGGCAATATACGTTCATTAAAGTATCGCCGTTTGCCACCCGTGGAGGTTATGTTACTGCAACATGGTGATTATTGGTGATTATCGCACTGTTACAAGGGTAGGCAGTAATTAAATTATAAATTACAAACACGCATGTATGTATGTAGTCGTAAATTGTGTGAAATAATTCAACTCTTTTAACCTAATTATTCTTTTCAATTGTTTTTGTGAGAACGGTCACATCGCTGACTGTGGCAAGCGATTTTAACACTTGGCTATTAGAAAATATAACTTAATTTTGTAGTGTATAGGTTGAGTGTTACTTTAAAAGCTTGTGGTAAGTGATTTTGAATTTTATGGTGGTGAACTTAGGGTCTGAAATTGTTGTGGTGAAGGTTTTTCAGTTACAAAACACAGGCTTATTTTTATAGTGAGATTTAACAGATTTAATAAATCTGTGAGATTTATCCGCTAATACATATTTATCGTTACGGCACAATCGTTGGGGACCAGGCAGAGATGGTGGCGATACGGTGTGACTTGTGAGAATCAAAGGAAACATTGATTATTATCTATTTTTGTATTCTTAAGTCTTGTTCAAGATTTTAGTGAGGGTCGTCATTGTAGGCAATCTGCTTGTTTTTTTTAATGATAATATTGGTGTTGCGTTGTAAAACTTGTTCATAGGTAAGTGACTGTATTTTAGGAATTATCTCTTAACTTTGAAACCTTGAATTCAGTTGGTAAACTAAAGTTTAAATTAAATTGCATTGTACCGATTTAAAGTACTTAAGTGAGTTCCTTTACGACTTAAGTAAAAGCAAGTAGGTGTGTGTCTAAAATGTATTTATTTTAATCAACAATTGCAAAAGAGAAACAGGCTATGTAGGTAAAAGTTTTAAGAGCAAAAAGCTGCTGTTAGGGCAGGAAATAAAGCCTGCCGGGGTCGCGGGAAAGCCCGAAAGTGTTACCGTGGCCCCTGGCAACGTACAGGCAACTGAAGGAACACGGGTGGGTTTTAATCACTAACAGTCTGACACGCCCTCCCGCTCCACCCAGAACGGGAGAAGTCATATTATTATGAATCCCACAATAAAAAAAAAAAACAAAAAAAGGGCAGGCAATAAAGTTCAATTGAGTGGCTTATGGAACGCTAATAGGACTCTATCACAGAAAGAAATAAGAAAACTTATCTAAGTCTGTCGCCAGTAATCATAATAACAATGTTAACAACATTGTTGTGTTTCAGCAATTGGAGGTAAGATAGCCAGTTCAAGCTCGCTTCCACCTTCGGTCTGATCATCACTTACAATCAGGCGATATGCAGGCGAAGAGCTCACCCGATGTGGATTAAAAAAAAAACGGATTCTCAAATCTCAATCCACATTTCAGTAGGTATATTTCTTTCTACCTATCTGTTGTGTCTGGTAATTCTTGAATCTGCAGCAGGGTTATTATCATGATTTACTCACAAGAGTCACAGGCTCACCATCACATCCAAACCCCTACGGGGTTATTGAGTAACACACTAACAGTAGCAATGACTTTCATTTTGACAGTTCAACAACATTCATTGCGTTAATTACGTTGTTGAGCAGATATTTTTTTCGATATCAAGCAATATTCTTCAAAATCATTCAGATTGTGTTATCTGTTACGCACCTCTGCTCTGCCGCTATTCGTAGTTACTGACAGTTGACATTAGTGACAGCTACCTGACAGTTTGTATGTGTGAGATAGTGTTTACATGTCCAATAAAAAGATACACTTCACTACCTTCACATGCACGTAAGTCTTGTAAGTAGGTAGTGACTTTAAAGATGGTTGGTTGGTTTTGTTAGCTTGTGTTGTTGGTTGGTTTGTCTATCAGCAATAGGAATTCTGAGAATTTACTAATTGGTATAAAATAGTTTAAATTACAAGGTACATTATTTATGACATATTACACCAAAGTCTCCTTAACCTTAAACCAAATGGTGTTTAAACAAACAATAATTACAACAAAAAATTAACACGCAAACCTAATTTAAGGTCATATGTCAAACATTACATAAGTATTACATAAGGCATTATTTCTATATATATATAATAGGTAAGTTCAAGCTAAACGCATAAATCAATTTAATTGGTACCTACTGTGACATTAAAATTGATGCGGCTCGCACTTGACGCAAGATGTATAAATACTTTTTAAATGTAGAACTAATCGCGTGATAGTGTTGCTAGTTTAGAAAAATGATTTTTGTTTGGCTTTAGGGGACAGGGACTCAACACATAAATGCTGTTATTATTGAATTAAGTATCATAGTTAACGTAATGGGTTGAATATAAAAAGTTACATAGGTACATATAATTACGTACACAATTTTCTCATACATGCAATTTGTTGTGGTGAGTAGGTATTTTTTTCTATGTTTATTTATGGCTAGGCTGTACAAAAGAAAAGGAAATCTAGTCTATTACTCCATATTGGAATTAATACTTAATTATTAACCCATAATTTAATGATTCAACGTAAACACGGCTACACATCAAGCTATACATTTCCAGTTTACGCTGATCTCGCAATGCATATAATTTCCGTAAAATGAGAGGTCGGCTTGTACTGGAAATTTATAGCTTGAAGTGAAGCCGTGTGTACATATTTATTGCTAAGCTATTTAAAACGAAAAGGTATAATTAAAGGAAATGAAATGACTCATGTCCTTAAATGGTATAATCTTAATAAAAATAGATGTAAAAGCATTTAACTGAGTTTATCGAATGATAAGTAACTGCTTCTAATACAAACAGGACATATAAAGATGTAAATGATTCGTCATCATCTGTCCAGCCTTTTCCCAACGATGTTAAGGTCAGCTTCCAGTCTAACCGAATGCAGCTGAATACGGAGACAATTTTTTATTGAGCGACTGCCTATCTGATCTCCACAACCCAGTTACTGGGTAATTCGCTACCCCTTGGTAAGACTGGTTGTCAGACTTTCGGGCTTCTGACGACGCGTAACGAGTGTCAAAGATCTACGAATGACAGCCAGGACCAACGGTTTAACGTGCTTTCCGAGGCACAGAGGGGTCTTGTTATGTAAAGATGGTCACCCATCTACGAACCAAACGCTGCAAGCGTAGCTTTACTTGATTGATCAACCCGTGCGGCTGTTATCACTTAGTCACAAGCCCAAAGACGTAAATAATTATTGACCATAAATATTGTAAATTTCTAACATATACTCTAGGATTTATAATAACTTCCTTTAGCTAACTCCGAGTATAAGCAATGCGATGACTTTTATATAACATAATTTTACTCGTACTTTGAATTTCATCTTGATAAAGTTCTCAGTAATTAGACAATTCCTAAGTAATGCATGACAATTGAAATTCCAGGAAATAAACATCTAATTAAATAATAACTTGATAATATATGGTTTGCAGATGCGACTGCTGAACATGGGGTCCTGAGTTGGATGCCCAGGTTGAACAAAGTGCAAATGAACTTTTTCATCAGGAATTTCTCAGAAGCGGCTCGGAGTTTGGATTTGTATACGGTTAATGGTAATAGGCAAGCTCCGAATGATATGGGACTTAATTTAAACATCTGGTTAATGTGGATGTACTATAGGTACAGACTACAGACCTACAGGCCTACCCCTTTAAGAAAAAAACGGGGGTGATGACACGTTAAATAAAATAATAGCATTAAAATGCACAAAACAAAATTTGAAACAAAAAGTCTGGCAACACAATTTGCCGCTAAATTACGATTTGACAGTTTAAACTTTAAAACCGCGAGGCGACGCCCACACGCCATACAGCCTGCAATTATAAACTCATTTCTCGAATGTGCTCAATTTCTCACGGTGTAGTGTAGATGTAAGTGATTGCCTACTTATCTAAAATTGCTAAATAACACATTGCAGTGATATGAGAAAGGTAAAAACGTTGGAAGAAAATTGATTGAAGGGAAAATAGTTTCCCGTTTCGCGGGATTTGCGTAAGAAAACTTGTTGCAGAAATGAGATTTGCGATAAGATACTTTTTGGTTGCTTCCGTTATTATGTATGTGGAAATGAAAGGGGTTTTTTGCTAGGAATCACACGGAAAAACCTAGGTGTTATTCCATCTACTGAAATTATTACGTAAGTAATTTTTAATCAATAACTAAAAATATTTGAAAATCATTTACTTGTGTCGGTCAAGGAAATACACCAAAAACAATATAATCACCATATTCATTATTAATGTTTGCATGCCTAACTTAAGATAACGGATTATATATTTTAACTACTTATTCTAAGTATCTGTAATAATCTATGAAAACTTGTTTTTCTTTACTTATGTTTTATTTTCATTTGATATTTACATCACATCATTTAAGCTTTCCAATTAATAGCATTAATCACTTAACGGTTATTTTACATCAAAGTCAAATGTCGATAAACAATTAAAAACAGAAATATTTGTTAATCTTTTCTCTTTAACTTTACGACTCAAATCGATGTCAAACGTAATATAACAATTAATAACATCGATGTTACATAACATCACGCCTGATTTCCCGAAAGGTCAGGCAGAGGTGTACCTACAACACTACACTCACATTTCGCCAGTTATGTTTAAGTCCCATGTAATAGGGGGCGAGCCTATTGCCATCAACCGGGCAAAAATACAGACTTTGGGCTGCTACTGAAAAAATCCACATGTAAAACCCCAATAACACTTTGCCCCACCCGGGAATCGAACCCAGGACCTCATGCTCAGCAGTAGCACGTATCGATGTATCGATTATATTTACCGATAGTTAATTATTAAGTGCTTACATAACTTCTGCCATACGCTGAGGCTTCCGTATCTAAACGATTTATTTGGAAGACAAAAAATTGTGATAAAAATTATGGATTTGTCTTACTTTATTTTTAGAATGGATAGTTTCTAGTTTTAGTTGTCGGTTTAATAAAATATAGAAAAAATAAAGGAATACAAATAATTTATCAGAAGAAAAATGAATTCTACATACTTTACAGAACTGAGTACTGAAAATCGTGCTGCAGGTTTTATAATAGGTATGTATGTACTTTAAAACCGACTTCCAAAAAGGAGGAGGTTATATGTTCGACGCGAGTTTTTTTTTTTTCTTTTTTTTTAATGTATGTCCGCCGATTTCTCCGTCAATTGTGGGCCGATTTTGAAAATTCTTTTTTGTATGAAAGGGTATGGTTTCGGATTGGTATAAATATAAATTTTATTAACTTTGCTTAGATAGTTTTTGAGTAAGCTTCAATAATACATATTTTTCCCACTTAGTATATGTGGATGATATATGATGATAACTTCCTGTGACTGTTATTTACATAGCAGGTACTGGTATTCGAATTTGTGTGGGGTAGGTACCACAACAAAAAAGTGAAAAATAAAAACTTTTTACAAAGAAAAACAACCGGCTTCTGTAAAACATCACTACAAAGTGAAAAATAACTTTAATTTCGGGAGTCGGTGGCAAAAAACGAAAATTCAAAACCAAAGACACCGACTTCCGAAATTAAAGTTATTTTTCACTTTGTAGTGTTTTTTTTCAGAAGTCGGTTGTTTTTTTTTTGTAAAAAGTTTTTTTACGTATTTAATGCAAGTTGTCTTCTATGTTTTATTTTATAAATTTCTTCTTATTACTTTCCCTTTGCAAGCTTCATTAGTTACCTTATAAAACATACATCTTTACCATAACAAAGAATACAAACATATAATATGATATAATACATATTACAGTTTAATAACATAACCTGACAATGAATCGCGAAAACTTAATACTACATTGTCCCCTGACCTTACATATTCAATAACTGTCAAAACTCTATAATAGACAACAATAAATGTTTTTTTAATATGACATAACTGACAGTTGATATTGTCAGTGTTGCTATATTAGGTGCCACGGTCAAGGGGCAACCCTGAGTGCATGAATGGCTTGTTAAGTTGATTAGTGTATTGAGCATTGATTGTTGAGTCAGGGGAAATGTATTTGAGTGGGTAAGCCCACCTGCTGAACGATGGTCGGAGATTGTTATAACTAGTATAGTGAACTGCCTAATTAATAGGTACAGTTTATTTAGAAAAAGTTTTTTAGATCTATTAGAATATCATGTTTGATTCTACCGCCAAATTTTATTGGCATGTGTTGGGTTGGAGCGTATGGGTTTACAAGTGAGTATTAATTTCCAAGATTCTTCTCATTGTGTGATTTCAGATTTTATAAATTAAGCCTTTTTTCTTAATAGATCCTGGTATCTTCAGAAACCTGAAACTGACGTACGTTCGCGGGCCAATATTTGGGTTATTGCTGCTTTCTGTAGAGATTTTCCTTAACCATAGGACAGTCAATCTACCTAGCCTTTTCCCAACTATTTCGGGGTCGGCTTCCAGTCTAACCGGATGCAGACACAACCAATCTGACCTCCACATCCCAGAGTGACTGGGTAACACGATACCCCTTGGTAAGACTGGTTTTGACGACCCGTAAATACTGTTAAAGATCCACGAATGACAGCCGGGACCAACGGCTTAAGATGCTTTCCGAGGCACGGAGGATTCTCGGTATGTAAAGATGCTCACCGATCCACGGATCAACCCCGGGAATGGATCGACCCGTGCGGCTATTATTACTTAATCATAACACAGTGGTGTCTCAGAACTAACTAGTTCCTTTATCGACTTTCAATTTCTCCACCTTTTATGTCAACAATAACTAAAATTATCTAAGCTTGTCACAGTGTACGCCATGATGTTTTTATGTTGTTCATGATGAATACACTTATTAAGATGTTGATAGTCTATTGTGAACGTGTATGCTCGAAAGCTATGTTTAACATAGATGTTAGTGTCAAATATCCAATTGGTTCTATATTGTTATGGTGTCTCGTGCCACCCATGGCTTATGAAAGTAGGCATTCCTTGACAGCAACGCCCTCGCTTGGCAAAATGGCTTCGACGATTATCTATTTATTATTGAACACTTTATTGTCTACAATACTTAATTGTATAATATATTATGTGGTATATAAAAAGTAATACAAAAAGGACAAACATATTTAAAACTAGTGTTGGTACTTAGTGGTATTTTAATTTACTTAAACTCATTTACGTTTTAATATTCTCTCGTAAAGGCTAATCGAAATTATTTTGTCTTTGCCAAAAGGTCGCGTAGAAATATCACAAAAATACCGCCATTATTTAAATACGAAATTATTATCAGAAAACCCTGAACTCAGAAAACTCCTAGCAACATTTCAACAAGTAAGTTTTACAACCCTAATATTTTGTACTTACCACTTACGATTATCTGACTAGCTTTTGAAGAATAGAAGTCTATGCCTTAGATTAACCTTGATGAAAAACACAGAATACAGATAATAATTCTCTGCTGAATATAGTCATTAATCCATTAAGAAGGCTATGTCCAACCCATATAATTTCCCATCGCATCTTTACGTTAAAACACGGTTGCAGTGAAGCAACCGGTAATTACCGGTAACCGTATTATGTAAACGCAACTAACAATCGGATGTCAGTTGTCAGTCCATTTGTTGGAGTGACATTGACGTCTTGTTAGATGATGACGGCAAGATGGGCGCGCTTAGGAGTGAAGGTGGGTAATTAATAATTATTGTTTCTTCATTATTACATTATTATCAAATCAGGTATTATTTTTGGAGTTTTTGTTTTAGGTCGAATTGGTGAAAAGTGGTCAAAATTGAAAGTACTGTATAATTTTTTGAGTTTTGGGTCCAGATGTAGCGATAGTAGATACGTGGATTGATACGGGAATGGGTTTTTTATGTTTTACGCAAGCAAACAGACGTGTCGGAAAGTGGTCATTACCGCGTAAAGAAATCCGCAGAATCAAGGGGACTTGTTACTAACTTTAGCGGCCAGGAATCAGGATTTGTGCCTAGTTGATAGCAATAAGCTCACCCTCCGGGACATGGGACTTAATCCTGACTGACGGAATGTGGGTGTACTATAGAAACCCTTCTGCCTAGCCCTTCGGGGATAACAGTCGTTATGTTATGATTATAGATAAAGTTGGAAATTCTTCCTTTCTAAAGTGCTTGTAACACCCTTGCCTGGTCGATCTTAATTTCATAAACAAATCAAAGAGATTAAAAAAAAAAGTTTGCAGCTCAAAATCAATCTGCCTAGCCTTTTCCCAACTATATTGGGTTCGGCTTCCAGTCTAACCACATGCAACTGAATACCAGTATTTTACATGGAGCAACTGCCTATCTGACCTCCACAACCCAGTAACTGGGTAATACGATACCCCTTGGTAAGACTGCTTGTCAGGCTTTCGGGCTTCTGGCGCCCATAAAGACTGTCAAAGATCCACGAATGACAGCCAGGACCAACAGCTTAATGTGCTTTCCGAGGCACGGAGGAGTCTCGGTATGTAAAGATGGTCACCCATCTACAGACCAACCCCGGCAAGCGTAGCTTAACCTGATGGATCGACCCGTGCGGCAGTTATTAATTAGCCACGAGCTCCTCTCCTCCTCAAAGTTTGCAGCTCACAAACAACAATAATTCTTTAGAGATATGTGACATATAGTAGATGATTACTGTAAATCTTGAGTTTAATTGAATTTTAAGACGGAAATAAGGTCTAAAATTACAGGAGTTAATTATAAACGTTATTTATTCGCGTAATACGAGTGCTGCAATTATTAGCACAACTTATATTTAATTAATAATAATTATAAATTAATTAAGAAGTATGTTCATGTAATAGTGTAATAATACAATGTTTGTAATTGAGACGTTCTTAATTAACTTTTATTAATACTACTATTTGCCTAGTTTTTTATTACAGTCATAAATTTAACGTATATGCAAATATTCTTACGCAGATGAATGTGGGGCATGAAGTTGTGTAATAATTACTGAAATATGTTTTTGTAAGCAAATGAAACGAGGTCATTAAAATAAGTACCTATAAAAAATAATGGAGACTGAAATTGGTATTCAGTACGATGATTAATAAGCATTTTAGAGCTGTTCATAAATCGAAAGTTGGTAATTTCAAGTTATTTGATTATTGAAACTACAAAAAATAAAAATGGCTGCTGGTCTCACTTCAACGTTGTACGCAATGAAAAGAAGAGATTAGTTTTTTTATGAGGAGGGATTTTAAGTCAAAATTACATAGGTTAAAATTAATTTAATAACAGCATCCCAACCGTTACACACTTACAACTTTGCCAAAGCAAAAAACATCTATTGCGTTATTTTTTCAGATCACAAGTTTTTTAAAAATCTTGTGAGAAATTGGAACTTAACCAATGCCATTAACCCATTCTATTTTGATTATGATTAATGTACCTATACATATCTGAATAGATTTTTAAAGTGTTTATAACGCAGTCTAAGTTTCAACATTAAAAAATAAATAAGCAATGTACGATGTTTAAACATGATAAAGAAACACGTAATAAACAATTTGTATGCCACGATACGCGGCTCAACATTATAGAACATTTCTGTATTTAATATCTTGCATGCAATGTACCGATATAAGTTTATATCTAACTAGTTTCAAAACAAAATCGCGTAAACACGATGACCATATCTGTTAACGGCCCGATGCTATAGCCGCCGAGCGCTGCGAGCAAGAATAGTCCTTACGGTGGTAAGAAGTTCATATCTAACCAGTTTAAAAAAAATCCCGTGAACATGATGACCACATCTGTTACAGGCCCGGTTCTATAGCCGCCGAGCGCTGCAAGCAAGAATAGTCCTTACGGTGGTTAGATGTGAACTTCATCGATAGTACACCATGTTTATACAAATAAATAAACTTACTTACTTACTTAATGTCAATCTGTACCTGACCGAGTGTATTCGCATTGTCTCAATTGGATTCACAATTATGTCGTTATAGTAATCAAAGTAATCAGGATCATAGTTAGCATATTATGCAAACTATGATAGCAAATACTTATTATATCATAACTGCTGACTTTTCTGAACCTGTATTTGGTCGGAACATAACATTACGTCTTGATTCCCAGAAGAGTTGGGCAGAGGTGTACTTATAGTAGGTACACCCACATTTCGCCAGTTATGTTTAAGTCCCATGTAATAGGGTGTGAGCCTATTGCCATCAAGAGAAAAAAAAACACTGCACGACCTGGAAATCGAACACAGGACCTCTTGCTCAGCAGTAGCACTTGAGACCAACAGACCCACGAGTCTTTAACAGGCAGTATTTGGGTATAATTCTATTAATTACAATAATACTACAGACTAAAAATATAACAAAAAAGTTGCAAACATAAAAGAGGTTACAATACCCAATTCTTTTTAATTATGTTTTTAACACTTAAGTCAATTATGTTCCACGAACATGTTCAAACTCCCGGTGTTACTCGTAAATTTTTATATTTATTGTTGTTTTTATTTGATCCCTTCACGGTTTAACACTTATTGTGTCGGTAGAAATCGGTTTCTATCTTGTTATAACTTAGGCTAACATAATAAAGGTTTTATATGAATCGTAAGTGTAATTTTTATGGCTTTATTCAAATTTAGAATAGTAGTAATCTGGAATTTAGAGGAATGACCGCAACGATAAACATCTTTTATGAAGTACGAGCTGTGGCCTGCGACTTTGTCTGTGTGTATTTTGTATTTTATAAAAAAATATACAACCATGTCCTTCTCCGCCAGCTATCTGATAAATTTTATAACGATTGGTTCAGTGGTTTAGGCGTGAGACGGTGACAGACCCTGCTGGGGTCGCGGGTTTGGAAGGAACACGGGTGGGTTTTAGTCAGTATAAGTCTGACACTCCCTCTCGCTCTGCCCAGAGCGGGAGGAGTCATTTGATGATTTCCCACCCAAAAAAAAAAAAAACCTTTTTCAGGGCGAGTCTACATATGTTCCCTACATTTGGTGTAAAGCTCAACCAGACAAAAATGCTTCATTATGATTGATAAGTATCGTATATGACATACTTTAAAGAATATATTATGTAGGGAAGAACGGAAACGATCATAATTATTGTTCTCGAAAAAGTCGGTGAGAATAGAACAAAAGACATCAACGCGCACGTTTTTTTTAATGACTGGTAGGCTATCTTGATGATCCAACAAAATTCGATCTTTTATAAAGACCTATTTTCGAACGTCGGTCAAATAACATTTCTCTGCTTTCACCTGTACACTGAGTGCTGAGGGAACTAAGCCTTTTTTATAATTGGCATCTCGCAGGTCAACCTAGGAGGCTCTCGGCTGCTTATCCAGACTTTCCTGTGGATGCCTCAATGAATTAAGACTTCCAGCCAGGGCTTAAAACTTACAAACTAAGCGACTACACGCTAGGGCACCTGAGGGGAACGGACATCAGTTTAGGGCGTCGTTGGGGGAGAACTGCAAGGACAGACTGGATCTGATTTAGATTAATTAGGGACGAATTTAAAGCTACGGGCGCATCGACGCGGTCTGGCTCGAGCAATGGTCGAGGCGGGGGAGCTAAGCCTTTATTGTCCTTATATAATATAGACATCTTAATTTTGTCGTGTTTTTAAGAAGGGACAATGTAAAAAGCTTGTGTACTCAGTATACTGAATTAGTTACTGAATGAATTCTTCTGCAGTCTGCAGATTTAAGGACGAAAGAGATAGCCGTATCGTGACCATTCTTGTTTCTAATTAAGTTACTTTTAAATTAGGCTGAATTGCTGAATGGGATTACACATGTCTGAAATTAGGTCCTGAGCCATTTAGAATCCCTAAGAGGACGGGGAAGAATTACTTGTTTCTGGGCCTAATGTTCATACATTACACCCACAAAAGCCACGTCGTGAAGATACAAAAAAGCGTGGCTAGTGTCACCTAGAAACTGGTTTTAGACCGGTTGCGATGGCTACTGACCCAGTGTGGGCAATGTTCCTGCATGCTACGCTATAGGGACTGGAGTAGACATGCAACAGAGAACACGTTTCATAAAAAAGTGTTCTGATAGAATGATACACTTCTGTATGGCTATTTATCCGTGACCTAATTTATTGATCTTATGGATTTGTTCATGTACGCATGAACAATAAAATAAGGAAGTTTTTTTAATACTATGGTTTAGTGGCAAAAATATAGTTTAAAAAATAATAGGCAGTCATGGGACTGCCGACAGAAGTGAAAACTTAAAACTGGTATTAGCGCCATCTATATGCTATAGTACAGCACTACGGCGCATGCATGTCGGTGTCGCGAATCTATAAGTTTACCCCCTACCAAATATAGCTCAACGCGCCTAAAGAAGATTTCACTTCAAAAATTTATTTGATGACGACGAGGCCGTGTGGCTAAACTTTAGCCAATAATTCACGGCCTCGTCATATGACTTATAAAACGATACAATTAAAAAAAAAAAGTTATCTTTGAGTCTAATTATCATCATCACCATCATTCACAGCCCAACTTCCCCCACTGCTAGTCATAGGCCTCTCTTTTCTTGTTCTAATCCCTACGCTCCTGTGCCAACCTCATCCAGATTTTGCCCGCGATGGCAACAATGTCATCCGCCCATGTCGCAGCCGGATGACCGATATCTCGTCTTCCAGTCCTTGGACGCCACTCCGTCTCAGACTAACTCCACCTGTCACCACTGCGCCTTGCCAGGTGTCCTGCCCAACTCCATTCGAGTTCTATAATACGCTTTCTCAAGTCTAAGTAACAACATCTCTATAACGAAAGTAAGTATAACAGCGACAGTTTAATGCCATTTAATTTACCATGCAATAAACTGTGCTAAATGGAACGCACGACACACAGCACATATATGAAGCTGAGTCTCTGTCAGTTATATACTCCTGTACCGTAGGGCCGGGGACCTTTGCTTCTATTCGCTGTGTTAATTAGTAAGCACTTACTGCAGCGCGATATAATTGTAATGAAGTTAGGTTTGAAGAATTTAGTATAGCTTTGAAGTTTCGGGCGTTTCTGCTGAGATTTATGATCAGATCTGCTAATCATCATTCTCTTCTAACGTGTAGGATTTTTTTCACATGTGATGTTGGTGTTCATCACAGAGAAAGATAAAAATAATCCTACCATTGACATTATGTATAACATCACACAATCCCTCGAGGGGTTAGGCAGAGGAGTATATCGCTCGGGAGTTTGTTGCGTGTTCTTTCCAGTTAAAACTATGTTATGAATTTTAAAGTTCAAAACGTGCTGATTCTCAGCATAATTTGAATAAAAGACTTGATTTTTTTACATTTGGTGCATTGGCAGACCGACAGCTAGGTGGGTGGACGACCAACAGAAGACCGCGGGAATGATCTGGATGAGACAAGTACAGACCAGGGAAGCATGGCACAGAAGGGAGGAGACCTATACTCAGCAGTGCTGGAACAAGGCTGCCAATGATAATGATGATGACACCCCCATTTCTCCAATTACGTTGTAAGTCCCATGTAATAGGGGGCGAGCCTATTGCCAACCACTGGGTTGTTCCTATCTCATAAATGGATAGCTTTTATGTACCAACGTACGTTGGTAATCCAATATCAGATGTGAGACGGCTCCTATACTAGTTACGAAACTATGATTGATGGCCACTTATTTGCAATGTTTATGAGAAGTAATCTTTACCATGCAGTGCACAAATTAAGGCGGAAATGAGAATTTCCCTGTTTGCCAATGTTTTCAAGATGGTCCACGGCTGTAGTTTCTGCGTAACGCCGTGGTCAGTGTCAAAATTGTTGTACAATGTTGACACTGACAGCTCATGAACGCGGTTTAGAAATCCCTAACGCGTTCAGTTTCATTGGTGAAATTCGCACTTATTGTGATGCTGCTTATGTAAATAATGACCAGTTACTTGGCAAAGACCTCCCTTTCCACACATGTCTGTCATCTTTCATTGTGGGCCATTCCTTTCGGTAGGAGTCAAGTTTTTTCCCTCCAGCTTCGTCTTGGTGTGCCTATCAATTAATGGGACCCAATCAGTGTTTCTGTTCTTTTAGCTCACCGCTCAGCTAATATCGTTTTAGATAATTGTGAGCACTGTCAATTAGCAGTTCCAGGCACACTCATTATAATGTCATGTAGATTGTGCGGTATTTCAAGACATTTCAACACGCTTGGCAACCGAACAGAATCGCAAGTTATATGTAAATCCTAATACTTACATAATTGATGTAAATGTCTAGCTTGGCTCAGGCCTCACAGATCGACACAAATGGTACCAAAGGATGTAATTAGGTACATATGTACTATTGATAGAATGAGGCTCCGCCGATCAATAGATTCCAATAGTCATCGATTTTACACCATTCTCCACATAGACATAGTTGTCCAAAGCAATTTTATCAGCTTTTTATTAATTTTAGCTTAACTTTAAGTCTGCATATTATCTAGAATTATAGACAAAGACCGGAATCCAAACAGAATGCATCAAAATCACGTGGGAAGGTTTCTGAACATCAATAACATTGTGCTAATGTAACCATGCACCTGCATTAGCACGGATTAGTCTCAACTGGCTGGTACCTATACAAAATTAGAATCCATTATAAGTTTGTTATAAATGAGGTTTTGATTGACGTAAATATAAATGTGTGAGGATTAGTGAGTTACTGATATTTCTAGTTAGCGCTTTAGTAATACTGAGGGTTTTCAAATTTTTCACATTGCAGTTGTCAGAAAAAATCTGCTGACCCGATTAGATTAACGGAATGTTTTTTGGTACACACTTTTTCTTTCTCTCTCACTTTTTCTTTTCTCCCATCTCATTTAAATATTTTAAATTATAGGGGTGTTACAATGGGCAAGAAAAAAATGTTCTTATATGATTAAAATATCGTGTGGAAATGAGACATTCAAAGATGGCCGCTCAACACAATTGTAGGAAATTCGTTTTAGAATTCTTCTGTCTCCTATTTTCTTTTTTATAATTTCTTTAGGCTTGTGTTTTCAACCACAGCTTCCCCTTTAATTTTAGGGTTCCGTGCCCGAACATAGATGGGAACATAGATTCCGTTTGGCACCCGCCAAACGGAATCTATGTTTCCATCTATGTTCTATGTTATGGGGTTTGGTTAACGGGACCTCATTACTAAGCCTCCGCTCTCCACCTGTCAGTCCGTCCGTCCATCCGTCTGTCTGTAACGGGCTGTATCTCATGAACCATAATAGGTTGCCAGGTGAAATTTTCACAGATTGTGTATTTCTATTGCCGTTATAAATAATATAACAAACAATTATAAAAATTAAATAAAGTTAATAATTAAAGGGGGCCATACAAGAAACGTGATTTTTTCCGGCGTTTTTTGCTCGATCTTAATCCTTCGTGAGTCTGACTAGCACTTGGTCGGTTTTTTCTACTATTCTAGAGCTTGAGAAAATGTGACCCCCTCCTATCTGTTGGTGTCAAGCTTGTATTGCTATCGTCACCTGCGTCTGCCTCGATACCACTGGCCTTTCTCATGATTTATAACACACCAGCTGTTGCCTGCGATTTCATCTGCGTTTATTTTTTATTTAATTATTTCTTAATAATAATAAAAGTCTTTATTGCAGACCACATGATCTATAAAAAATACAATTTAATACGAATATCCTGGATGAAAAGTCGCCTATGTCCTATTCCAGGACCCAGGCTACAAATCTATCTAATTTCATAACGTTCGTATATGAAAAATAAAAAAAAACTGTTTTTTATGGATCATGTGGTCTGCGATAAAGGTATGTATTACTATTAATATTAAGTATAGATTGAATTAAGTACACATTAAACATTCCTCTCCATAATCTTACCGCGGATTCTAAGGAATTTGATAATCATACCTACATGCAACCGAATGTTTATTATCCCATTCATTAATCGTAAAGTATACAATGAAGTACCTATCAATTGACTATAACTTTATAATTTAATCGTTTCTGATATTAATTTTGATAACGCAACTTAGTCTGCTGAATATAACCTTTTACTTAGTGCGGATTTGACTAATGAAGAGCGTTCAAGAGCTGTCAGTGTCAATTTTCCATTAACAATTTTGACACTGACAGCTGTTGAGCGCGAGCGGGTTAAGATGTGCTGAACGCGTTCAGTTTCATTGGTGAAATTCACCCTTTATTTCGTGTTTAGTCTAGACTAGAAACAGGTATTAAATAGGAGGAAGTTTTGGTATAGTCGACCTACCATCTTGACAAAAAACTCACAGGAAATTGAAACTATCTGTCTACTGTCACATTGTTCTTAAACTTGACGTTTCGTGACGTGCACATGACAATCAACCATAGGGTGGGAGAGCAATTACGAGGTTGACTGTGCATTCTACCTAGTGCTAAAATGATTTTAATGTGAAATTATCGTCATTAAATTACAGTGAAACCTCAATGGCGAAATTGATGGACAGGTTTAGCAGATGGTTTAGGAAACAGTCCAATAATGAAATGAAAACGATAATGAGATGAGAATATAAAAAAAACAATGGTAGGTACGAATATGTTTCTACAGTATAACTGAGAATACATAATAGCAAAGTCACAAGGACTAAGTTTCCAAATTAAGATCCAAATAAATAACTGCTCTAAAGAATTTCCTCGAAAAATAATCTTTAGGTCCCATTATTCAAATTCCCGCACTTAATGTGGTGACCCTAACGCTAAGTTGCGCACACGAGGTCACAGAGCCGCAATTTGGCACGACTCTGTGTCAATTTATATGTAATAATATCGTGTGAGTGCACTGCTATTCGCTATTCTGTGGCGAACGCTTTGTATGGCAAGCGACCACTTTATCTTGGTATTTGGCGGGAATTGTTCAACTAGTATTTCTAATGGGTAAGTATTTATATTTTAAACAACATGACATTGACAGATATTGAATTGAAGTTTTCAAAAGATTTTTGAAGTTTTTAAAGTGAGAAATATTTGTCCAGGTCGTGTGAAATGGATATTTTATTAAATGGCACTTAGTTCTTTAGCGTATTACTGGTGCAATGGCAGCTCACGTAAGTTTTTGATTATTACAGAACAGATCGGCAGTAGACGTCAATAGAAAATGATTTAGAATGATCCCAATCCATTGGATGCTGCAAGTGCAGAACCGGTGGTTGTTGCAGGGAGGTCTATGTTCAGCATTGGATGTTGTTCGGTTGATAATATGGTGATGGTTTGAAAAGGCATCCTTAAAGAGGTTTTATAAGTTAACCACTGATTTACAAATGTATTTTATTTTCACTGCTGTATCGTTCATTTACACACACGTATATAAATGATTTAAAAAGTAACAGACTAAAAATAATAATATGTACAAGTATATAAAAAAGGGAGGGGGGGAATAATAGGGATGATGCCTGGGTATATAAAAAAAAAACTAATTAGTCCGTCAGTCAGATAACAAAAAAATATTAGACACGTATTTTTAGGTTTATCATATTATTACTTACTACTAAGATAAAACGCATTTTAAGTTGGGGAGTGGGGGTCGCCACGTCACTAGTATGTATAAAACCTACATACTCGTGACGTCATGGCACATTTTACCTTTATGTATCGATGTAATCTTTAGAATACGTAAAAAAAAGAAAAAATACGTGTCCTATATTTAATTATAATCTCAAAGACGGACAAATATTTTTTTTTTGTCGTCACCCTTTTATAGGGCTTAATTTTTTTTTATAAATGTAAAAAAATACCGCTAGTGTTGACATTATATTTTCACAAGCAACATTTCTACCAAGTTTCAAGATAAATTAGTCACATTTTACGCGCAGTAATCGACCGTGCAGACTTATAAACAAAGTGTGGGTAAAGAGAGCCCTTTGATAACTTGCCCTTAATGGTTCTGTGTTGACCAACTTACGATTTAGTTATGAATTATGTTGGCCTGTGGTGTAGTTTATATTTAACTTAACAAAAATATGCCTAATTTTTACATACGCAGCATAATAATGGATACTGTTTAATCGAGGTTTTTATCTGTATTTAAAGATAAATTAAATGTTGTTCGTTGGTAAGAGCATCACTTGAGAACGGCTCGACCGATTTGTCTCTTTTTTTTTTGTAGTAGTTCGATTAAGGTTCTTACGGAAATAAAAATTGGAAAAGTTTCCCGGAAAATTTTCAAATTCGGACAAAAATTTTACGTCCTTTTTTCTATGGGATTTTTGTATGAACTATTGTTTTGAACAGGACTAAGTCTGTTGGGTCAGATAGTTTAATAAAAAGTGTATATTAACACAGTCAAAATGTTAGGAACAGTTGCTTTTTTTTCATATTTCGGCGTAAAAGTAAAAATGGTTCATTTTCTTGAGTAGTATGTCCCGTCTTTTACCTGCCACACTTTATATTTCATAATTTTCTTTTAGGCCTATTCAAAGTTGTTTTGTAAATCTACAAACAAATCACTTCTTCCTTGGAAGAAGAGATTTAACTACTATAGGCTGCTGGGGAGTCTGTTGCGCCACTTCGTCCCAGCTAAAGGACTAGGAAGTGGGGTTTTGGGGGACTGTCTTATGTAATTTTGACGTTCGAAAAGTGATTCTCAGCCTAATTTGAATAAATAACTTTTGATTTTGATAGAAAATAGAATAGGTACAATCTTGCATTCCACGATTAAGCCAAAGATCACACTAGTGCATTATGATAAGAGCTTCCTTAAAAATATCATTAGATGCTGACCTCTAGCGGTCAAAACATTACGCTATTACACAAGGGGTGATCATATATAGTGCTTTCTGTTTATATAACATCGTTATGGTATGTAATCTGTGTATGTAATACTTTTGTTTCGTAAAAACGCATAGACAATATCTAATGTTACTGGACTTCTAAGGGGACTAATAGCATAGATAAAATCGATAAAATCATAGAATTTTTATTATTTATTTTATTTTTAAAATTGTACTTAAAAGTCTGCAACATTTATGTGAAGATCCAAGATTGCCTTAATGTGAACAGGAATTTATGAAGGCGAAGCGAATTTTATCTTGGATCGTACAACTTCGGATCAGAGCCGACAGCAGGACGACATTGCTACTAAGGAAAAAGACGTTTTTTTTAAATCCTCAACCGGGTAGCTCTTAGCCTGTATCTCACCTGATGGTAAGTGATGATCCGGCCGAAGGAGGAAGCGAGCTTCACCCGGAATCCTCAACCACAGGGGAAAATCTCCCTCAAAACTCCATTCTATCCGTATCAGGAGGTCTTCTCTCAGTCCGTCATTGAAGATACGGGCCCGTCCCAAAGTAGTTGATCCGTCAAACAAAGTGTCAAAATCCGTTTATCGGACGGGCAAAAGGCGAACTATCAAATCTTGTGTCCGGTGTATGGAACTCCCGTAACATCGGCCGAAACTACGAATATCGTGTTTTCGTAGACCCCCGGATGTAAAATTCCGGTTAGTAGCTACTCGAGCAATAAAAAACGAAAGATATAATACAACTTAGCAAAACCGCTACTGTTCCACCTCATTACAAATTCTCTGAATGTCTCCCATCTTCATACTATGTAGCCGATAAGTCTTTATACAAAATTGTGTGCAATCGCTATAACTCTTGTAATTCACAGATTAGAGGCGATTTTCGAATGATTTAGTGATGTTATAAAGTTGTAATAAATTGCATGTCGCCATGCGATTAGACGTTGCATGATAGTGTTACGTTAGGGGTGTCAAGATGTGGATATTTTTCGGATATTATTAGAAAAAATCTTTACATGATGACCTCTCTTAGTTTACATTAGAAAAATCATTGATTTTCTCGATTGCAGATAGGTTATTTTTCTAGTCGTCATCATGCTATTATCCTATAATCATAAGCCACGTTTCTCTTGTAAATTGGTTTCGAATTTCGGATGAAACATCTTACATATAAACGATCGAATCAACCCCAAACAGTATTTAAGATATCCCAAAAAGATTTGTGTTTTCCAAAGATGTTGAATAAATCCGGTACATTCTCTCGAATTGCCTGTAATTGCAGGCACTAACAGAAAGCAATTGATGAGGTGTTAATAGCTTACAAGGCCCATATAAAAGCTGTCCCCAAGTCGTTTCTCTTGTACACTTTATGGACAATGTAATTTGATACTGCGCAGGAGTTGTTTGTATTGCACCAGACTTCTTAGGATAAATCTGTACTGCTCTTCTATATTACAAAATCATGCTTTTAGCTGAGATGAAATTGTTTTAAAAGGATAATTAACAAAATAAAGTAAGACTTAGATACTCGTAATAGTGTTTTTTTGTTGTAACTAACGACAAGGGGCCACTTTCTTTACAAGCAGAAAAAATATTTTAAAAAATAATGCAAATGTTTCAATTTTTGCTCCTCAATATTAATTTTTAGGACTACCTAAAAGTAATACTTTCACAGCAACTATACATTACTTAACTTGAAAAAAGAAAATAATTTGCTAAGATACCCATTTTTGCGGTATTTATCGGATAAACTTCAAAAATTCGGATACTCCACCGACAAGCGACTACTTGATATCCTTGGATGATGTATGAAGTCTAAAATTACCAGTTTCTTGCTATTTGTGAGAAAGTGCAATGGTTGTTACAGTGATAGCGACGAGTTAGGGTCAAGCTGGTGACCCGGGTCTAGTAGAGTCTAAAATATTATGCGCGAATTTGTCCTGCCACGGATCTTTATTAAGTGTTTGACAGAAGTGTACCTACACACACACACACACATTTTGCCAGTTATATTTAAGTCCCATGTAATAGGGGGCGAGCCATGACTTCGTGGTAAATAGCACTGTTGCCCCCGAATTCATCGGCATTCAAACTTATACCTCCCGTTTCATACGGTCGGGGTTTGAGGCCCGATATGTCGAGCACATGACTGTATTCTCGCTAAATAAGTTTGACATTTGTGTCTTTAATTATCGGTTAATCGTTTCTAGCTTGACATGGTCCATCTTTGTATCATAATTCATCCAAATCCGTTCAGCTGTTTACTATAAACACTCAAACATTCTCACAATCTTATTTTACTATACGATGAGATGTTAGGGTTAGAATAATGTTAATTTTGTCTCGACGGGAACCTGTACTAGTGTACCGGTCTATCTCATTCTCTGGGTTCATTCAAATGACTAATTGATCAGGTCCTATCAGGAGGTTTCTAAGTAATGTATGTACAAACGTTAATCGATGTTTCCTCGTTGGTAAATTAGATTTTGTAATGAATTAGAGAAACGCCTGATGTAGGATTAATATGTTCTATTTGTCATATGTAAAGTTAATAGAAAATATCTTGATTAGAATTTGATAAGCTGACCACCTGACTTTTCATAAGAGCCTTTCTCTGGTGTTGACCTGAAAATAAATCTTAGGTATCAACCGTTGTCAACACGACAATATGGACCATAGTCGCTAATGTAATGAGCTTCCTCGACTGTGTTAATAACAACGTCATCAATCTTTATGTCTATAGTTAATGTGGAAATATTTCCTCGTCTCTATGGCTTATATGTCAGCCTTATATTAGATGCTTATACATAAACGTCATACAGAGTTATCCTAAGTCCGATGTAAGGGCAAGCGTGTGGTACTCCTATCTAGATTGCGATGTGGCGCTGCCAGGAAGTACCATACGGGAGAGCCTATTGCCATCAACCAGGCACAAATCCAGAATACTGCTGGGAACTTCCTGGTAGAAACAACCCAATAACAGGATGGTTGGCCAGGGATTCAAACCCATGACTACAAAACCTAAACATTTATTATGGTGTTGGCGCACCACTTTTTCTTCCATACTTCTGTATTAGTCGTGAGGAGCTCGTGGCTAAGTAATAACAGCCGCACTGGTCGATCCATCAGGTTAAGCTGCACTTGCCGGGGTTGGTCCATGGATGGGTGACCATCTTTACATACCGAGACTCCTGCGTGCCTCGGAAAGTACGTTAAGCCGTTGGTCCCGGCTGTCTTTCGTGGATCTGTGACAGTCTTTAAGAGTCGTCAGAAGCCCGAAATTCTGACACCAGTCTTACCAAGGGGTATCGTATTACCCAGTTGCTGGGTTATGGAGGTCAGATAGGCAGTCGCTCCATGTAAAATACTGGTATTCAGCTGCATACGGTTAGACTGGAAGCCGACCCCAACATAGTTGGGAAAAGGCTAGGCAGATTGACTTCTTTATTAGTTGTCATCTCGGTTGCTCATCTCGGTAATCACCCCCTTTCTAGCCATATTATCTTTCAAACATCCATCCATCCATCCATCCATTCATCCATCCATCCATCGTTCCATCCATCGTTTATAAATAAAATTAAATAAATATCCGCAAAATTTCGCGGATATTCTGCGTCGGGAAACAACCTTATTAATAAACAGACAAATTGACAATAACTGTCTTAATAAATTATGTTCACTATTTATTAGGTATACCAATAGATCATGCATTTGATACTAATTCATTTATTTCTATTGCGAAAATCGTCAAAAAGTAATTTAAATCTTTTTCAATTAATTTAAAATCAATTAACGTCAATTCTATTGAAATTGATTTTGAAGAAGATACAATATAATAAGTTACTTGTAATCTAATTTATAGTTATGAATAAGATGAATGTTCTTTGTGAGGTAATTTATATGTTATAGCTTTTTGATTTCATGTTTTTAATAAATCTTTGAAAATTAGAACAATATTGATTGAATGTTGTGGTTACGCAACTTAGATTGCTCCATATTGTAATAAAATCCTAATTGATTTTATTTTCAATTTATAACGTTGTGTAAAATATAGAATTACTTTATGTGAAATGTAGATTTATGTAATTCAGACGTGGTTTGTACTTTTAGCTCCTTTTGAGATTCCCGCTCCCCGTGGCGCCATGTTTTTGTGTTACGTCACAAATAACACATATTTAAACTGCGGGGATCTTTGGAAAATCTGAATCAATCAATCAATCTGCTAAGCTTTCTTGCAACAATGTTGGGGTTGGCTTCCAATCTAGCCGGATGCAGCAGAATAGCAGTATTTCACATGGAGCGACTGCCTATCTGACCTCCACAACCCAGTTACTGGGTAACACGTTAGGTACCCCTTTTAGAAAGAAGAAACCCCTTGGAATACCTGAATTTAAGAGAGAGAAATCTTCAAAACTCAGTGTGCATGATGTGAGGGCCTTTGTTTTTAATTGGGAATCTACTAGCTGATTTAAAATGCACAATTTGTATACAAATAAGGCAGTTCGACATTCATCTTTACAACTGCTCGACAAATTGACTTTTTCTACAACCGTTTACCGTTTTATCGTAAAACTCGTAACCAAATAAGATAAATATATAATTTACTCTACTAGAATGTTTGAGGACATCAACTGCCATTTAGGGAGAGCCTAGAATCCATATACAAGTTAAAAAAAATCTCTTAAAAGGGCCGAGCGAACGGTATGCCATCTTCTGGTCGAATTTCAGATCCTGCGTTTAATTTGGAGTATTTAGTTCAATGTATTCCAAATAGTATTTTTATATTTGGATGGGTGTTTCAAATAAGTAGATCACAGTTTTGGTTATCTCAACATTTTTTGATAAATTCCGATTTTGTCTGAATGAGCTTTTAACTAGACTAAGTATTGCCTTTTCGGCTATTAACAGATATCTTTGCCATTTAGAGAGATAATTTAGAACGTTTCCAAATACTTAACTACGTGTATCAATAAAACGCTGTTCTGCAATGAAAAATGATTGCATGATTACAAAATCGGTCTTAAGTCTAGTCAGATAAGACTAATAAAACTGGCAAAAACTATTTTTTTTCATAACATGTTACTGTCATGGATTTTTCACAATAATGCCTGATTCCATGCCTTACTCAAGTGTTGTACCTACAACACTTTATTTTGAGGCTACAGTAAAAGTATGCTCCATTCTGTACTGTAATGACAACATATATTCGAATTAAAATCACTAAGTAATTCGCCAAATGTGGCAATTACTGCATTATACTGATACACCTTTATCTAATGCTTAGTAATATACCAACGACGTTGATCACTGTATAATACCTCATTTCATAAACACAGCTCACATATAAAAGTAACTTATTTGACTTATTTCAAAACATAATCACAGAGCAATCAATCACAAATACAGACATCATTATAACGCCAGCAATTTAGAAACATGAAACACACATACACACATAAAAATAAATTGAATGAAACACACATACAAACACACACATAAAAAAATAAATTGAATCAGTAGTTCGGTACACTTTCACGATTAAATAAACTCGCAAAAAACAACTTTCAATTGAAATAAATAAAAAATTGTTATATATCAAAATGTTTTTTTTATGGGTTTATTATGCAGACATGTTTTTTAACACTTCAATTTACCTCTTGTAGATTTAAAAAAACTAGGTATCGAGATATCGATGTGAAATCGATTACTTTATGTCGAAGCTGGCGCCAGATCGTTGGTTATAATGTAAGTGAGAGTAGGGGTGATCGATTAGATCTTCGAATAAATATAGTAAAAAACATGAATGGCGAAAAGTTAATAGAAAATAGAGCGAGGGAAATAAAGGATATATTACAATGTAACACAAAAATAAAAAAAATACACTAATTAAATCTTTGATCACTTTTCGTTTTCTCATAGACAGTAATGTGTATGAGAAAACGAAAAGTGATCAAAGATTTAGGAAAACTATGTAGGCGTTGAAATAACGGATCGTGTTCGTTAAAAACTATAAGCTAACGTGGCACAAAACGCTGCCCAACTAAAGTGGGACTGGGCAGGACATGTCTACCGCATGACAAACGGACAAACTGTGGGCACAAATAGCACAGAACTGATGGTGCCTTGACACAGTAAGACAGGGGTCGCGGCAGGCCACGCAGGAGATGGCGGGGCGAACTGGATAGGTTTCGTCCAAACTGCAAGGAGGATGCGCGGCCTCGCGAAAGATGGAAGGAGTGGATGGACGCCTTTGCCCACGTGTGGGACAGAGCAGGCTAGGTTTTTGAAAGACGTACATCTCTAAATTACTGGCACAATTAGTTAAATTCAACATAGATATTAACAAATAATCCTAACTAATATTATTATTTATGATTTTATGATTTTTATATATTTGTTTATTACGCTTTCACACTAAAACGACTGAACGGATTTAGATGAAATTTGGCAAAAGGTTAGACCATGACCTGGGTTAGGAGATATAATACTTTTATCCCGATATTCTTACGGGATCGAGACTTATGCGGGTGAAACGCGGGACGCAGCTAGTATCATATATTACCGTAGAGCACATTTGGATGATATCGCAATTGCATTACTTGCATGGGCACATAGTAAATACGGCCTCTGGTTATTTACATAGCATGAGTATGCAACGTTTAACTAGCATTGGTTCGCACTGGACAATATGAATGAATTTAGAGCGCATTCAATATAACATAACATCACGCCTCTGTTCCCTAATAGAGTAGACAGAATGTGGTGTGCAGTACCCCCACATCCCAACACCCCATGAAACTAATACATAACCGTAGGCATATATGAAGCCTATTGTCAGTAATCACAAAATCTCCGACTTAGGTACGAGTTGCCTTGGTTAGCCAAGGCAACTTCCCTGGAAACTGGCAGTCTTTAAACAGTTTTATAAACAGCGCTGTGGACGACAGTATTACTGTTACTGATATTTGTAATATTGTTTGTTGTTCCTATAATTTTTTAGTATAGCTGGCGAAATGAAGCTGTACCAGTACACCTCTGCTTAATCCTTCGGCGTATACAAGCGTGATGTTATATTATTTCCTGAATACTTACCTGCTCACTTCCTTTTAACAAAGCGCAATGACGTCTAAGTGTCTATAGTGTTAAATAAATTCGATTGTTTATGCCAACGTCTAGTATTAAAATGATCGATGGTTGTTTTCTTGTTGAGACAACACAATGGATTTGCGTGTGAAATATTTTTTTTAACTTAATTTTGGCCTTCCACTCATTATGTGCATAATAACTTTATTAATTTGACTATTTCAAAGGCAAGTTAAAAAATAGTGATTGTTTCAACGAATCAATGATTGATTGGGACTCAATAGAGATATTGTTTGGAAGTAATTGAAAAGGTATTTTTTTTCAAGATGGCGATGTATGTTGTGAATAAGAATTTATTTTAATGCAATATTTTTAATAAAGGTAATCTAAGAAATACCATCGGTAAAGAAATAACAATGGGTGTTTAGCTTATTTTTTATTCTTAAAACATGCAGAAATATTGGTCTAAAAATATTGATTTCTTGTTTATAAAAATAGAAATAATTATATTTAGGAACTTACCCTTCTGACTGAGGGAATCATTTTTGATACTGTGTTGTTTATGCCTGTGAAAAAAAATAAGACATTAATTAAAGGATTTAAAAACAAAACATATAGCTTTAATTTTTAGTATTGCAAAAAAAGGAATGTAAATGTGTATAATTCCTTCACTATATTATAAGTTTTGCATACAATATTTTGAAAATTTTGCATAGCATTGAGATATTTTCAGTTTATCACAGTGCATTACATACCTACACGTAGGTATGTATAAATAATTAATAATTGCAATGTCTAGATTTCTAGGTCAGGTCGTCGTGTGAAACAGACGCTAGACAATATTTTGCCGATCATTCAGTATTTTTCTGTAAGCGCGTTGAGGTCTTTTCTTTGAATTTCCGATACCTACTTATTTAACTAATAAAGTACACCAACCGCATATAACTCTAGCTTAAAACAGTATTTAGGTATCAGTCCATGTCAAAGGTATTTTCTCTGCATCTGTAGACATTTAGTCTACTACCCCACTTATTTTGCTAGGTAAGCCTGAATGACTGTCTGATCGAAATCAATATTCATTGGATCAAGATGGACTGAAAATCACTAGACAGGACTAATAAAATAAAATAAACAATCTGCCTAGCCTTTTCCCAAGAGGTTTAGGCTTTTGACTACTCGTAACGACTGCAAAGATCCAAGAATGGCAGCCGCGACCAGCGGCTTAACGTGTTTCCGAGGCACGAAGGGGTCTCGATATATAATGGTCACCCATCCACGAACCGACCGAACTGTTATCATTTGGCCATGAGACCCAACCACTTCGTAACCAACGGATAGAAATATCGATCGATTAACTTACATCCATCCGTTAGTCAAAGTTACCACTGACATCTAACGAATCGTAACGTGTTAGTAGATAAAGAGTTCCTCATGCATCACGCGCCACCTTGACCTCAACGGATAGTTAGAATAGAACATTATGCTAATGTTTTCGGTAAAAATAGTCGTGTTTTTTCTGAAGTTTTGTAATCGTAAATAACTTTATGATGTTTTTGAAGTGCAGGTATTTTTAGTTTGATTATAATTTTCATATTTTTGGACACCATTATTTTGTGTGGCATAACATAACACCGCATTTTTATGCCTGATGGGTTATTAAAAACATAAAACACTACAGATTAGACAGTGTACCCGTAGTACACCCATATTTCGCCAGTTATATCGTCCCATGTAATAGGGGGCGAGCCTGTTGCCGGGCTGCTACTGAGAAATTCCAGATGAAAAAACCCAATAACAATTTGCCTTATCCGGGAATCGAACCCAAGACCTTATGCTCAGCAGTAGCATTTATGGCCACTATACCAAGGAGGCATTCAGTCAATTATGTATTAGTCAGTCAGATATGTGCTATCTTGAAGCTACATTACTGTCTTGCGAATGTCTTGTCTTGTCTGCTTTTGCGTCGTATTTTCACTAACAAAACCTTCATAGCGACATGGAAAACATTGTGAAATCTAATTTGATCACTTTACAAAGGATATCCATCAAATCTCAAATGTCAGACTGGGTTGTAAAAATTTATCACTGTGTTCAGAGGTCGGCCATCATCTAACTGAACTGTGTTGTAAAATAATGTTTCCGTTCTATACAAGGTTTGTGATTTATGATTTCGGAGTTATTATTTTTATTGTGAATTGTTCAGCGTGTACTTATTAAGATGTTTTTATGTTCTAGACTTCCTTTGAAGATTGGTTCGTTAAGACTAACATAAGAAGTATGTACTTTCCGAAGGGGTTAGCGCAGTACATCTCGATTTTTACAATTTCATAGGGGCGATCCTATAAGAGGAGCTCGTGGCTAAGTAACAGCAGCCGCACGGGTCGATCCATCGGGTTAAGCTACGCTTGCCAGGGTTGGTCTGTGGAAGGGTGATAATCTTTACATACCGAGACTCATCCATGCCTCGGAAAGTACGTTAAGCTGTTGGTCCCGGCTGTCATATGTGGATCCGTGACAGTCGTTACGGGTCATCAGAAGCCTGAAAGTCTGACAACCAGTCTTACCAAGGGGTATCGTATTACCCAGTAACTGGGTTGTGGATTTCAGATAGGCACTGGCCCTAGTACTGGTATTCAGCTGTATCCGGTTAGACTAGAAGCCGACTAAGGTCGGCTTCACATAGTTGAGAAAAGGCTCGGCAGATTGATTCAGGGGCAAGCCTATTGCCACAAACAAATCTCAGTTCGGAATGCTTCTGAGATATCAGTTTCGGAATGGAAAACCCAATACCAGTTTGATTGACCCGGGGAACAAACTCATGCCCAGCTGGTGCAGTCGCCCACGCGGAATATTATTTCTGATGGAGGATCCGCAGTGGTAGCATAAACTTTGGTGGTGCTGGCGATCAAAAATCATGACTTCCTAAAAAAGTCATTCATTGGAACAAATCTAACTTAGAGAGATCTATGTATTAATGATTCTAATTCAAATTATAATTTAAATACATATTCGTTACGGTTGCGAATCATATTTTGATCAAGACACAACCTTAGCTAATACTCAACCTCAACCCAACCCTCTGCCTTAGCTCAATGACTACATTTTTATCTGTATTTTTTATGGTGTACATAATAACGAATATTCTATTCTATTCTATTCTTAGCAGTGGTAACACAGTGGTAACGGCCCTTACGAGTTGTAGGTCGTGGATTCGAACCCAAGCAGGCGCGTAAAGCGCCTGCTTGGGTTCTTCTTTTTTTTCTGTAAATAATTTCATCACCACTGCTCTCAAAACGGTGAAGGAAAACATCGTGAGGAAACCGGCATGTCCTAGAACCAAAAATTCGAAGACATGTGACATCTACCAACCCGCACTGGGCCCACGTGGTGGATTACGGCCCACTCCCTCTCACAGAGAGGAGGCCAGTGTCCCAGCAATGGGAACATTATAGACTGATAATGATTTTTTTGTAATACAACCTGACACTGACCTGCTAAGTGTAAAAGTAAGAAAATTTGAATTTCGCGGGGTAGCACTATGGATCCACTTTATTATGCCGCCAGATAGGTCGGTAAGTCGGTTGTTTTTATTTTTCACTTTTTAGTTTTGGTACCTTCCCCACACAAATTCGAATACCACTACCTGCTATGTAAATAACAGTGACAGAAAATTATCATCATATCATCCACATAGAATAAGAAATAATATTCCCACTATAAGAATTAATTTGAATTAATTGAATTTAAGAATATTATTCCCACTTAGGCTTACTCAAAAACTATAAAAGCAAAGTTAATTTCATACAAAAAAAGAATTTTCAAAATCGGTCCACAATTGACGGAGAAATCGGCGGACATATATAAAAAAAAACATACATATAACCTCCTCCTTTTTCGAAGTCGGTTAAAAATTACAAGCATAACCACGCAAAACAGATACTGTCATAAACCCACTTAGTGCTCACAATAAAATTAAAATTTATAGAGTAAATTCAATTACCATTAAAATGAATAAGGATGAACTATAAACATGTTACAACATTAATTCAATTAATAATTGATGTTCAATTATTATTAATGTAGAATGTTTTACGAGCCTAATCAAAGTAGATTGAATTTGAATGTGGTTAGTATTTCAAGCTCATTAGGCCGTGTCGCGCGAATACGCGACGTCCGAAGATACAATCGTCGCGTTCATTTTGTTGAGCGAACCTGAACGTGTTGCCGCGCCGAGAGAGGGCACTTTCCGGTTTTTCGAATAAATAATAATAATAATATATCATTACTGACAGGACTATTGTTGCCAATAAGCCTGATATAGTGGTGATAGACTGATTAGCGCGCCGCGCAATGATAATCGATGTTACCATCCCACATGACGGGAACCTCGTGAAAACTGAGAACGAGAAACAAATAAAATATTTCGACTTAGCACAGAGGTTGTCGACGTGTGGAATGTGAGCTCGGCTATCATTGTGCCGATTGTCGTAACGTAACGAAAACCTCGACTAACATCTCTCGAGGCTCTCGTTAGGCGGTTGGATCAGGGGCTCGATCCAGAAGACATCCTGTCTCTGAAGCCCTAACCACCGGTAGCTCGGACCCTGCTCCCGACACCGGCGGAACACTATTTTTTATATTTTTAAATGATTTTATAGAAATATTTAAAAATGTATTTTATATGCTGGAAAGTTTCTGCCTAGCCTTTTCCCAACTATGTTGGGGTCGGCTTCCAGTCTAACCGGATGCAGCTGAATACCAGCATTTTACATGGAGCGACTGCCTATCTGACCTCCACAACCCAGTTACTGGGTAATACGATACCCCTTGCTAAGACTGGTGTCAGACTTTCGGGCTTCTGACGACTCGTAACGACTGTCAAAGATCCACGAATGACAGCCGGGACCAACGGCTTAACGTGCTTTCCGAGGCACGGAGGATTCTCGGTATGTAAAGATGGTCACCCATCCACTGACCAACCCCGGCAAGCGTAGCTTAACCTGATGGATCGACTAGTGCGGCTGTTGTTACTTAGCCACGAGCTCCTCTTTTATTTCAGACCGTATTATAGTCCTTATTATCACAATATTGAATAATATTACACCATTAATTTGCAAAAGGTATTTACAGGCTCGGTTAACATAACAATGACATCAGTTTATATTGTGGATGGATATGATGACACTGCTGATAGATTGATAAAATATCAAAATATTAAAATCAAGTTGAAGACTTTTTTTCGCGAGAACGATGTTGGTCCTATGAAGAAAGTTGTGAGATTAATAGTCTGTACCACACCCTTAATTTTGACCACACGTTTCTGATACAGCCTGTATAAATTATGTCAACCAAGAATCAACCTGGCTTGACCTACGAGTTTTGCGTTGCCTAGTGGCATCTATGAGTTCTTCCAACGTGCAGGCATTATGGCATTTGGGCACTAGATCGCTTAATGTAATATTTGTAACGTTAGTGTTTTGCGTTTAGTTCTTTGCCTCGTGTAGTATTGAAATCCAGAACAGAATCCGTCTGACTTGTGTAAAGGGTTATGCCGGAATCATACAGACAAAAACCCTACGCTGTTCTTTCAACTGGCGTCTGTACTGTCGCGGACACTGGCGCCTGACCACTTTTCGACCATATTGCCTAAGCAACACGGCTACACATCAAGCAATACATTTCCAGTTTATGCTGATCTCATGGTCAGCTTATACTGGAAATGTATAGCTTGATGTGTAGCCGTGTGTACGTGCGCAAGATCAGCTCTTGCATTCACAACTGCCACTAGATAATGCGATAAAGTCGGCAACAAAGTCGAGAGTATTCTGACGCTGAAACTTCTAATTAAATTACAAAATAATCTTCACACAAATCAGTGAGATCAGTGGGAATTTTAGTGCTTGGGTTTCGCAAATCTTAATGTAACTTGCGTTGCTGGCCGTACCTATATATTACTTACTTTTAGGACGTATTTTATGACAGATACCTGAGTTTAATTACTGCATTAACTGTAAATCACACTTTAATGGATTAAGTTTGGTATCCACTACAAAAACTTAAGGTTGATGCTCTGAGACCGAGCTCTATAAACTTTAATTAGCTCGTGTTTTGACTTAGGCATGTTTCCGTCTCTATCTTGCACTAGTAATATGACAATTGTGTAACAGTGACAGGAATTACGCTTCCAAAGTATGTGCTAAGTAACGTATATAGATCTCTGCCAAAGTTAAAATCATCAAAATATAATTGAAATCATCACATTTTCATGAAATATTCATAATTCATTTCCATTAAATATGATTTATAGATCTATTGGTGGTTTTAATGATTATGCATCCGTAAATATGATATCTTATGCATTACTGTCGCGAATTGCATTTTGAGCAACATACACCGTAATATAGAGGCTGAGCTGCAGTTTATAAAAAAACGTAATTGTAAAGAAAACATAACATCACGCCAGTATTTCTCGACAGGTTAGGTAGAGGTGCACCTTGGTAGCTACACCCACATTTCGTCAGTTATATTTAAGTCCCATGTAATAGGGGGCGAGCCTATTGCCATCAACCGGACACCGACATTTCAGAAGGAAAAATCCAATAACACTTTGACCAACCTAGGAATCGAACCCAGGACCTCAAGTTCAGCAGGTTCAGTTTCATTCACTGTTCTGAAAGAGCGTAGAGTGTCCGTACTAAAGTTTTCACTTCAAAAATCAATTTCGCAGGCTGCATGAGAGCATCAACCTCAAGTTATACATACTTAACTTAAGTCCCACGATAAACCTCAACTTAACATAGAAATAACTTAGAAAATTACCAATCTCACTGACTTAGTCGTCGGTTGATATGTCAAAGTCGTGAACTGAACGGTTACCTGAAGGTTACCGGTTGACGGTAACCGCATAAGTATAGTTAACTTAACTATAACTTAACTGTAAGTTTATCTGATTTCTGTGTGAATATTAACTTGATTTGATGGGATTGTGAAGGTTGGCGGTCTCGAGTTTGACCTACAACTTGTGCGTTTGTGAATTTCGACCTAAATAAGGTCACAACGTATTCAAAATTCTTGATAGGCATCAGTATCTAGTATGATATTGTTTTGCCCGGAGAAAAATTTCATGCCCGATTGAGGGCAATAGGCTCGCATCCTATTACATGGGAATTAACTAACTTAACGAAATGGCGATGTCTGAAACCTCTCTGCCCAACCTCTTGGGGAGTGCAGTCGTGATGTTATATTGTTTTGCGTTTGAATTTATTTTGATTTATGATAATTTTCATTATGATAACGCTTTCCTTTTTTTGACAGAGGCTACTGTAATTTTAAGAAATTACCATGACAAGTATATCGGATAATGATCCTTATTTTCACTCGGAGGCTTGGGTGTTTTTTTTGCAATCGTTTGTGGTGCTTTAGTACCTATTTCTAGTATTTCAGGCGACGATATGCAGAACCTTGCGCTAATATTAAATAGCTTGCCTAGCTGCGAGCAACTTGGAAGTAGCGCTCGCTGGCCGCTTCCGCGGCACCGCTCGCTTCGCTCACTCGGCTCGCGCGCGACTTTTCACAGTTCTAACCCAACCCAGCTCACAATTTTTCGACAGTTTACAATCTAACGGAAATAATACCGATACATTATAAACTAACGGTTCACACAATCTTACGGTGACATATGTATTTTCAGACAAATCTCAGTAACAAAACAAATACTTAGCAATAGGCAAAACTCTGTCGGCCATTAAAATTTTTGTTAAGAGCGAATCAAACCGCCAAATTGTCAGATTTGATGTGTCCATCCTCTATTTTGAGCAAGCTCATCATAATTAACTATAACCACTTTATTGCATGTAAAAAGGTCTTGCCGTACGTCTGTCACAGCCGCGTCGAATGGCTAATCTCAGTGTTTCCTACTTCAGTTTACCTTCGTTGGGTAATAGTCACACGCGTCGCCATTGTCTATTCCAATGAAGAGGTCGGGTACGATGTGTTATAGATAATCCGGCTGTTTTAGTTATGTTCTAGTGAAAATGTCTGTCGTTTTGTGTGTTAAATATCACTACGCTTGTACGTTACGTTCTTGTTGTTCTAGTTTTTTTTTTTTTGTAATTTTTTCTAATTCGTTTATTTGTTTACTAATTTATTTATTTATTTAGAAGTATTATAATTATGTATTAGGTATGTTGAAACTGTTTGTACTCCCCGTCACTTGTTCATAAGAGTTCATTAGAAAACCAGCGTCAGCCAGCATTAGCTGGCATTTAATGCTGACATGAACCTTTTTGGCGCAGCCGTGAGGCACACACTTATTGCCAAAAGATTACTTCTGCTTTTAGTTTGTTTTTTATTTTGATTTTCACGAACTGTGTCCAAATAAACTTTTTTAGTTTTCTTTCTTTTTCTTTTCTTTACGCCATTCAGTAAAAGTGTAGCTTTTTATCATTTTACCTATTTAGGATATTATAACGAAAAAACTTGTAAAGATTAAGGCTAGAACTATTAATAGGGTATCTACCCCTAGTAGTATTGCTATATCTGAATTAAAATGCAATGACAATAACTATACAGTATAAATTCTTCCAACTAGGTATATTTCATCAAGCTTATACGCAACCCCGCCCCCACCCGTCCACAAAATATGCAGATTCATAATGATATACAAAACCATTTTAGACAAGTGTTTCGTTTTGCCCCTGTATTTAAATTTTTTGTGTCATGTGTGAGTGTGTCTTTACAACAAGTTTCTTGCCTTTTTTTTTTGCTGGTCAGGCATAAATATGACAGATTGAAAACATTTCAATTGTGTTGATATGTATTAAGATATTTTTATGTGACGTCCCTGAGAGCGGCAGTAAGACGTAAAACTAACAAGTAACGGATGGTAATATATAGGAACCCGACCAAATAAATACGACTTCTGCAATACACTCTGGCGTTACAAATATTTACTTAGTAGTTTTCTCATTGCCAATCAAAAAGCTACGCTTCTCCTAAATTGAGGACTCACGAAGTTAATTTCTTGTCGGCTTCACTCAAAGTCCCTCTGAGTGAAGCCGACGAGTTTTATACCTACTAAATATTATAATTTGTTTTTAGTTAGGGTTGTCACGAGGAACATCTTGGTTAATAATTATTATAGCTTGGATCATTTTTCCGGTATAATTTACTCGGATTTTTAATGACTGATTTGTATACTTTCATTCATTGTCCAGTTATTTCAAATCAACATTTCGGGAACCCTAACCCCCCTAGGCGTGATGTTTTGCGTATTTTGGGGTATTTTGGATTAATAATATAATGATTAGGAATTCTTGACATTCCAAAGCTTGTTTTTTTTTTTGAATTTTCAGGCAACGAAGGATAAAAGCTGTTACAACGACACAATATTGGCTTACAAAATTATTACATTTATTAAACAGCAGTGGGCACTAACATCGGTTAAGAGCAAAACAAAGAAACTTTGACAAATATTTAATAAATAAATCATTGAAGATGTGCCAAGCTGTGTTTTTTCATGCGTCTAAACTGTCTTTTCATTCTGAGGAGTTTGTTGCTCCACTTTTTCTTCAAAGCTAAAGAGCTAGGAAAAACAAATGGCGCAACAAACGCCCAGCCTTCACTATTTCCTAGTGCTTTCACTATGAAGTAGCGAAGGCCCGGGCGTTTTGGGGACTATCTTATATAATTTTGACGTTCAAAAAGGGCTGATTTTCAGCCTAGTTTGAATAAGTGACTTTTGTTATGATTTTGATTCTGCACTTGGTTATAAAATTCAATTGATCGTATTACACAGTTACTGGTTTGTGGAGGTCAGATAGGCAGACGCTCCATGTAAAATACTGGTAATCAGCTGCATCTGGTTAGACTGGAAGCCGACCCAAATATAGTTGGGATAAGGCTAGGCAGATTGATTGACTTGAGTATAAAATTATTATTTTCCAGGTTCATTTAATTTTCTCACATTTAACAACCCTACTAATTCCTATTCATTACTAGTAGCGTACTAGCTGATTGAGTTCGTCACTCGTTAGACAGACTTCTGCATTGAAGAGCATTAACTACAACCATTTATAAATAGGCACATTTATTACCGGGCCTGTACGCTGCGTAGTGATGTGAAAAGTTTTAAAAATAATAATAGTTTTTGAATGTGCAATTTTTGTCACCAATCGTACGTTTAAAAGGGAAAAATAATTGTAGCGGCATCTACATCGCCACATGCGAACTACGCATCAAAGACCTGACGTCACACAAATCCTGCATCGCGCAATTAGAGTTATCGCGCGAACTGCATATGAATAACTTCCCTGACATCAATCGTTGGGCAATTGCCCGTCAGACGGAGCCATGTAGGGAGTCGTAAGAGAGGATGCTCCTTTTTCTATAGACGGAATTTTACACCCTGGTTCTCATACCTCTAAATAATTACTAATTTTATACTTACTGCCCTATTTCATAACCGTAAATAGGAGGGTTCAAGTCTGCTAATGCAATTGTGATATAGTGTCGGTCATACACTCACGCCGGTTTTGGTTTTGGTAATTGACTAATTCAAATGCATTATCGCAAAAAAAATCGGAAACTTTAGTGGGTATACAAAAAAATAACAGTTTATACAAATTAGGTTGTAAGACAAGCTATATTCCGCTCCAAAACCTCAGCTGACTTAAAACCCCTAACCATAACTGAACTAAATTCTATTAATTCTAAATTTGAAAGTCACAAGGTACAAGTCACAGCTGTCTCAGTACCAACATAACTACTAGAATCTATTGCTAGACACTGCTCCAAAGCAAATATGGAAGGCACTTGACACATCCGGACCTTGGCTTAAACTTAAACCTTGTGTCCAAGTCCCTTCTTGCAGTTAAGCGGTTTTACATCTTTGTAACCTATTTGTTTTAATACTTTTAACCTTCAGTATTGAACTTTTCATTTTCATTGTTTAAGATTATTTGTTTGGCGTAGTTATGTAGGTGGATACTAATTATTATTTGGATATTTATATTTTAAGTGACTTCAGAAAGGTTATAGTTTTGATGATGATTATAAGGATAGAATCTTAAAAAGAATGGTATTTATCAGCGAATTAAAAAATAGGTAAATTAGGTAGGTACAGACAGGCAAAAGGTGGCACTAGTCGCACTAGGCGTGGCTAATATGCATTAGTATAGTTATTTAATTCAATTATTTAGCATTTATTTATCTAGATTTTATTTCTTTATATATTTATTTAGTTGAATAGACGATGATTAATAACGATAACGAGCGCGTAAAATTTTATGAACATATCTTTGGGCGTATAGGTACTCGTATTATGGAAAAACAACTAGATAAATTACTCAAAATAAAATTATTTAGACTTTTAAATAAATGATCTATCCAAAGTACGGTTTCTGTTTTGCCATTTTCATAATACGTAATTACGAGTATTTTATCACCACTGCTCTCAAAACGCATCAGTAGGAAACCGGCATGTCCTAGAACCAAAAAATTCGAAGACATGTGACATCTACCAACCCGCACTGGGCCCGCGTGGTGGATTACGGCCCACTCCCTCTCACAGAGAGGAGGGCCTGTGTACCAGCAGTTGGAACATTATACTGTACTACTGTCAAAAGATTACAGTTGAAATTTTAATGTACTGACCATTTAAGAGTTGCTGGGGAGTTAGTTGCGATACTTCTTATTTCCAGTTCAAATACCAAGAAAACACTGGTATATGAGCGAGCGTTTTAGGGGCTGTTTTTAGGGCCTCCACTGTCCGTCCGTCCATCTGTCTGTCAGTGGGCTGTACCTCACAGTTGAAATTTTCAAAGACTGCATTTCTATTGTCTATATAATAATATCACATCATCAGTCGTGCTCTTGTCACCGCCGGGGTGCCAGCTGTTCTAGAACACAACGGCTTGGCACGCGACGATGGAAAGAGAACAGACGGAATGACCATAATGCCTTGGAAGGTAGGTAGGCCTGGAAGGAAGGTGTGGATGCAACGTGTGTCAACACCCTTGCGCCATCCCATCTTCCTAGCACGGTGGGCTGTGCTGGGGCTGCTGCTGCAGGTGCGGAAAACCTCAAACGGCGCAAATACTCCAATCTTATTGGGACTTATATGTTTGAGACGTTTGGGGTTGAAACACAAGGGCCATGGGGTCCGAGTGCCCACTTAGTCTTTCAAGACATCGCAAAGCGGTTGGTCGACTCTTTATGTGACCAGAAGGCTGGCCAGAGAATCAGCATTGCCATACAACGTGGCAATGCTGCCAGCCTTTTGGGCACTTTTCCTGTTGACAACGATGCGGACGAATTTTTTGATGCCCTGATGATGATTGTTCCCCCCCCCACCCCTTTCTTATATACTTGTACATATTATTACGTATTATTATTATTATTTTAAGTCTGTTAGTTTTTAAATTGTTTCATAGTTAAATAATAATTAAATGGGGGGACATATAAGAAACGTGTTTTTTTCGACGTTTTTTGCTCGATCTTAATACGGTTCTGAACCCTTCATGTGCGAGTCCCATTTGCACTTGGCCGGTTTTTGTAAAAAGTTTTCATCTTAATTTGTATTAAAAAAAAATATTTTGAACTCCGATACAGACGTGATTATTGTTATATTAGAAGCTTGCTATATTTTCACGAGAACACTTCTGAGCTAAATTTGATGAAATACAGATTGGCCCTAGAGAAAAGCATTCGTAATTCAATCGGAATAACTTTTCAAGGAATCGATTCTGTAGGCACAGTAACCAGTAGTTTCTAATCGATTTACTCCACATTTACGTTCTATTGCAGCAATAGGATGTAACTTACTGCGACCTATGTGAATCTATGTGGAATTATTTCGACAGCCGCTCGCCGCCATTAATGCAGACTACATAAGTGTTCCGATTGCGTACGTTTTGTACTCTGACATGTCAATTTAATGGACAGGAAGAAACTATCGTTTTGTAATAATTTAATTTGAGAAGAGTAATTTTTTTAGATATGATGGGTGAAGTATAGTTTTTTCTAATGTCATGTCAATTAAAGAAGTCCCATGAAAAACCCAACAGTACTGAAACATTTACCACGTACTCTCGGGGCAGTCAGACCCGCTTTGCCTTGCTGGATCGGTAATATTTTTACCTGACTGCGCGGCGCAAAGGAGGGTAATGTGTTTATCAGAATATATATTATGTATGTAGGTATGTATGTTTGTTCCTTTGTGGCACTCTAGAGACCAAACGCGTGGTCCGATTTTTATGACTCCTACGTCAATCGATCTGTCTTAATCTTGTGAGTGTCACTGAAGACATGACAGTAATCAAAATTCAATATGGCGGACAACCAGACGTCTTATTGTAAAAAGACAAAAGTAAAAATCGACGAACTATGTCAAGTGGGGTATCATTGAATAGGTCATAGAAAATCATCTTTAGGATTTTGCAATCATTTTTCATTTCGAATTACCATTTATAGGATCTTTAACGATTTAAAGTTGGTTAACAACCATTCTCACTAACTTTTTCAAAACTTATAAAAAAGCTGTGATAAAGTTAATATGTACGAGTATTTAATCGTATAATTATAGGTCTTATTAACATGAAAAAATATTATTTTAATATAATTCAATATAGTTCTAAAAATCGGGTGACAAACCAAGAATTTTACTGCTATGAAAGATAATTTTGACGACCGTTATAGAAAGCATTACTTAATACAGTGAGAGCAAAATATTACTAACTAAAAAGTGTAAAATAAAAAAGTAAATAAAAAAATCATAAACCCTACTGCGTAAAAAGTGATCTTTAAAAAAGATAGAAACAAGGTGACCTATTTCTGTCTTCAATCCCACATAACTATAAAAAATCTCATGCAGCCAGAGACCTTAATTGTTTTTAAGAAAACGCCTCCGACTGCATTTTTTACCACGGTATGTTTATCTTAGTTTTCCTCAAATATTTCGCGTACGTGTAAATATTTCGATACGCGAGAATAATCTTTTAGTCCAGCAATTAAATCATCACATAAATGTACAATTAATCTTTTTATGTTTCTTCCTAAGTTTTTACGCATCATTTTAATCACCAAATGAAGTGTATTTAAAGATACATTACAAAAACGAATAATACACAAAACGTTGTTTAAAAAAATTAATATGGCATACTTGAACATAGTTTGTTGTTTGATGTCCAATTTGTATACTTTTGTAATGCCCATTACACAAGTTAATTCTTCTGCAGTGCAATCGTAAAAATATTAACGATCAGTAATTAGTCAGTCCCATAATAATCTCGAAGATGTTAAAAAACTTAGAAGATATTACCTTAAGAGCGTTCATTCTAATAGTTGGCAACGTCGCAAATAGCTGTCAAATATTTACAGATCTTGATTAATTTTGCAATATTACTGTATGGAAATATTAAATATCGATAACAAGTGACCTAAAATATTAATAATGGATTGCAATTATAACACTGAATTTGATGTTGATATGACTTTTTAGGAGTAAAAAGGGCATTTGGAAAGTTTGCAAATACTTTTTTAACATCTAAAACGAAATATTCGGTGTTACGATATTAATTATTGCATTTCATAATAAATATTTTAGTTCACTAGTTAGCCACATTTCTTATTTCCATACAGTAATATTGGCAAATTAATGATAATTGCGAAATATTTGCGACGTTGCCCACTTTCAGAATGCACGCTCATCTTTAAAGTTTTTTGAAGGAATTTCTGGTATCGTAATTTTTTTACATTTCAGGTTAAGCTACGCTTGCCGGGGTTGGTCAGTGGATGAGTGACCATCTTTACATACCGAGACTCCTCCGTGCCTCGGAAAGCACGTTAAGCCGTTGGTCCCGTCTGTCATTCGTGGATCTTTGACAGTCGTTACGAGTCGTCAGAAGCCCGAAAGTCTGACACCAGTCTTACCAAGGGGTATCGTATTACCCAGTTACTGGGTTGTGGAGGTCAGATAGGCAGTCGCTCCATGTAAAATACTGGTATTCAGCTGCATCCGGTTAGACTGGAAGCCGACCCCAACATAGTTGGGAAAAGGCTAGGCAGATTGATTTCTGGTATTGTAAATTTTATTAGACTGCTTTCCTGGTTTAGTGGTAGCAAGCGTGACCATGTGTTTGATTCTCAGGTCGGAAAAAGCATTTTGATGTTTTTCCTTCCACAAGAATTTCTTACTTGCCCTCGAGTCTGGATTTCAGCCGAGTTGATGGCACTAGGTTTCGCCCTCCTTTTAAAAATGACTTTTTAAACATAACAGGCAAAAGGTTGGTGTGAGCAACACCTCTGTCTATCCCTTTAAAGAATATATAGGTGATGTTAGTTAGTTATTTGTTGAAATCTCAATAGTGATTTTAAGTGAATAACTTTGAATACCACTTAAAATCAACAATCAGTATTATATTCAAATCGTTTGGCTTCCATAGTTATGTTAATAAGTTTCGAGTTATAACTTGGCTCGGAAGTAATGAATTGATGAGTTTATGAATACAGTTGAATATGTTAGGAAGTATTCAGTTTTTATTTTGGATTTTATGTTTATTGGTGAATTGATTTTATTGCGTTGTTAATTTTGATTTGTTATGGTAAGAAAAACAGTTGTACATTTAGATAATTGGTAATTCTTTTATTGAAATCAAATGTTTCAGAGATGATGCCTTTTGTTTAAGTTATTCCATTAATGGTAAATACTGAATAAATTGCTATTTTATATTAAAAAAAATAAAAAAATTCACGTAAGGAATAATTATTTACTTTAATAGAATTTAATAGGATTTGTGTACGAATTTAAGCATAAAGGTCTCCTCTGCTTAACATTTGAATTTAGAACACATTATTTGCAAAAACATGCAGTTGCTAGCTGAACAACCTCCTTACAACAAAAACCGTTACAACTTCAGAAAAAAAAACGTCTTAAAAAGAAAAAAAAAAAGAAATTCAAAAACAGAACTAACTTTTTCAAACCCCTTCGTTCTTTACACTTCACTGCACAATCACAGACACAAAGTTACTAGAAACGTGTGCGCGCAACTACTGTACTTGGACGACTGACAGTTGCAGGGGAACATGTACGCTTATATACATGCTCTGAATTCTATGTTAGTTGGGCAACCAAGGATGCGTTGGTGGGGTAGCTTCCGGGTTTTTTCGATTATGGAATGAAAATGGAGTAAATTCTTAACGAGTGAGCGCATTGATTGGTACATAATAAGAAGATTCTATGAAAAACGTCGAGCTTTTGAAAAGTACTGAATAGTAATGTAATTGGATGGGTGGCTTTAGAACTCTGATGGTTTCACCACGTCGTCTGTCCGTCTGTCTGTCACCCGCGATTTTCTCCAAAACTATTCGATATTAGAAGGCAGGAAGATAAAAAGAGATGGCGCAATTATTTTGTAATTCTCTGCACTTTTTCTGACATCGGAACATTTACTCCTATACATGCTCTGAATTCTATTAAGTTGGGCAACTAGTGATGCGTTGGTAGGGTAGCTTCCAGGTTATTTCGATAATACATTGAATGAAAATGGAAACGAATTCTTTATATTACGGCTTTGCTTTATGTTCTTTGAAAAATATCGAGTTTTGGAAAAAAAAGCGGTTGAAAGAAAGATGTAGAATCGAATGGGAGGCTCTGCTTTTTAAAGTAAACAATTTTCCGGATACAAGTAGACGTAAATGCATCTCAAAGCCTTAAAAGCTCTTAGTCTTAACTTAGAGCTTTTTCATTTATCACAGAGAAAGTGACTGCAATAAGGTTATGAAGGTGTTGATGCTCATCCAGCAAGAGGTAGGTTTTTTGCATGATTGATCTACTATTTTCTGTAAAGTTACGTTAGCAGACTTTAATGTCGTGCTGTCTAATAGACATTTGGGGTTTGCCGAAGGGCTGCTCCTCTTAGCGATTACATTAAAATATCTTACTTCATTGACACCCATCCTGTTCAATTCTCACTGGAACAGGGAAATGGGCGTTAATAGTTATGATAGTAATGGATATTTTCCCGAGGTAACACATAACATTATCATCATCATGTTAAAGTCCCATGCAAGAGGGGGTGGAACTATTGCCATCAACCGGGTACTTATCCAGACTCCGGGCTGCTACTGAGAAATTCCGGAAGGAAAAACCTAATAGCACTTTGCCCGACTCGGGAATCGAACCTAGGACCTCATGCTCAACAGTAGTTCTAGCAACCAGTAGATCAATGAGGTAGTCCTCCGACAGAGGCTGTTTCTCCAGGTAAGTTATCAGGAGAAGCTATTAATAACATTGAAAATTAGAAAAGATAGCCTTTTTTTTTACCCAAAAAAAAAAAAGGAAAATATAGCCTGGTCTTTCGAAATTGCGAGTTTATTAAACCTTTTAATTATTAATTTTACCCCGAGGGTATAATAATCGTGATAACACGAATGATTATGATATATTGATGCATTAAAAAAATGATCTGTAATCGTGATGAGTACATCATAATTTTGATGTAACTAGATTAAAATAGTTATAAGTACTTAAATTTATAGAAGGTAATAACTATTTTTTTTTGTGAATCTATTTCCTTATTTGATACTGTCGTCCTTCTTTTTAATTGATTTGAGTTTAAAAGAGCCTACACGTGCAAAGTAGGAGAATGAGCCTCGTCTTTTTCAAGGGAAAGTCGATATGAAAATAAAATCTCTGGTTTAGAGCTGTCAATTGCTCGCAAAACCTTAAGTATGTGGCTCATTATTCATCATCACCTGCTTAGTGCCAGTCTAACCAGATGCAGCTGAATACCAATATTCTACATGGCGCGAATGTCTATCTGATCTCCACAACCCAGTTACTGGGTAACACGATACCCCTTGGCAAGACTGGTTGTCCGACTTTCGGGCTTCTGACGACCCGTAACGAGTGCTAAAGATCCACGAATGACAGCCGGGACCAACGACTTGACGTGCTTTCTGAAGCACGGAGGGAATACCCATCCACGGACTGGCCTCGGCAATCACTGCTTAACCTTGAAGATCGACCCGGGCGGCTGTTATTATTTATCTACGAGCCCCTGGGGCATATTCAGGATGTAATTAATATTTCAGTCCATGCATTTTCATGGTTTTAAAGTTTTATTCATTGGAGAAAAAAGCAACGATTTTCACATGGTAAGTACATGAAGCTGAATGAAAGTAACCAAAGATTGAGTGGTGTACGATTGAAGAGGCCTAAGTTCAGTAGCACGATTCAAAAGTCATTTATTCTCACTAGGATGAGAATCAGCACTTTTCGAACGTCAAAATTACAGACAGTCCCCCAAAACGCCCACCCTTCACCACTTCCTAGTGCTTTAGCTGGGAAGAAGAAGTGGCGCAACAAACTCCCCAGCAGCACAGCTGTCTGTTCAGTTAGAAAAAAATGATTCTAAATAATGGTTTGCAAAATAATTTACATTACGCAACACAAAAAATAACTTAAATTATTAGCCATATGTAACGAGAAATATACACAAGCAGAAATAAAAAATTAAAACTAAGCGTAAACAAAACTTAATGTCTAAATAAAAGCCTCCATGCATGAAGGGCGTGCCCGCTTACATATAGATATATATAGCTGTAACTGGAAGTTATAAATGATAAACTAGGACCATCGAGGTAAAATAAATAAACAGTTAATTACTTATCACAATAATAAAACCATGACCAGCAAGATATATATATATATCTCTACCTATGAAAACTGTAATTTATCTCGTGCAATATAATATAACATTACGTAACATAACATTACGTAACATAACATTACGTAACATAACATCACGCCTTTAATCCCCGAAGGGTTAGGCAGAGGTGTACCTATAGTACACCCACATTACCCCAGTTATGTTTAAGTCCCATGTGACAGGGGGCGAGCCTATTGCCATCAACCGGGTACAAATCCAAACTCCGGGCTACTACTGAGAAATTCCTGATGGAAATAGCCTAATAACACTATGCCCTACCTGGGAAACTAACTCAGGACCTCGTGCTCAACAGTAGCGCGTGCAATATGTTATCCGTATTTAGGAAAAAGTGGAAATGTAAGCCTCATACATTTCCACTTTTTCATCTTTGATCGCCTGTGATTACTCTCCTAGGAAGATTTACTTCGTCTGACAGTATCACCTTAAATCTTTCACAATGAAAATTCTTGTATTAAAATTTATAGCAATACAATTGACTTATGTAGGTACCTACGCAGTATGCATCTCAAATTGTTGTGACGTAACGACAAATTGGTGGTGAACTAACTGGCCCTGCGAGTACAGTCACAAAACAAGTATACATAAATACAACAACGATTTTCCTTCTAAATTATCGATAAAAATTATGTGGTCTTAAGCAAAACTATCTTCGAACACATACTTACAATCAAAAATCGCTTGTAGCTTTGATATTACCGCTTGTCAGCCATTAAAATCGATAATCATTTCTGGATCTTGACGATTTCATTTAAAATATCGAATAATTAGGTTCTGCCCGCGACTTCGTTCGCGTGTAAGTAGTAAGATACACTTTAAACTAAAATAACATACACATTTTAATTAAACTCCCTCGGCTCCTGACCCACCGCGTGGCATCGCCCGCCCGCGCTAGCTTTTTGTCTTTTTGCTCGGCTCCTAAAAGTCGTAGCGTGATGTTAAATAGCCTATAACCTTCCTCATAAATCATTCCATCCATTGGTGAAAACCGTATGAAAATCCGTTGGGTAGTTTTTGAGTTTATGGCGTTTAGACAGACAGATCGCCGCAGAGGGACTTTAAAAAAAATCTTTATTTTACAAAAATACTTTTCAGACAGAATTCATATTTTTGTTAGTTTAATTCAAAATTATGTGAGTAACCAAAGTACATCACAATAATACTATTATAACTGAATCAAATAATAGAAGAATTAAAAATGATTATGTGTAAATCATCTTTAAATTCATTAAAATCTTTCTCTTATTCTTTTTGAATTTTAAGTTAATTATGTATAGTTGCTGGGGAGTTTGCCATTATTTTATAACATTAAACGTTTAAAATGTGCTTATTCTCAGGTTGTTTTCAAAATATTCTCTACTATTTATTAATTTGTAATATAAAAAAATCTCTAACCAACTATTCATCGATAAACTTTGAAAGGATAGTGCAGACCTATTTTTGTTGCTGACTCTACAATTCACTTTGACCCTATGGCTTCATTAAGTAATACACGTAATTGGTTCAGACAAGTGAACGGAACGGAAACGAGATGCCTCTCATGGACATATAGTATGGTACTAATACAATTATATATTATACTTTAAATGTATAGTCATTTAAAGTAATTTTTTTTCATGTTCGTATGATTATTTGTGATGTCATTTACCTAATAGTTTTGTTATGTTGAAGTAGAGATCTCGGCTAATAGTTTTTCTTTATGAAACAGATTGTCAAACGGTTCGATGGAGTTCTTGATGAGACATTTGATTGAGACACTGTGACGTACGGCTGATTTCGGATTTATTAAGAACCTTGGAGAGACGGTCAGTTTGGAAATTTAAAATTCAAAATTGAATGTTTACTAACAATATAAGTAAAAAAGTTAACTTATAAAAAATTGTGATCTTCATTTGAAAAAAAAATTTTTTTTGGAACAATTCAAGTAGGTAGACACTTACATATTAGGCTGTCGAATATTTTTGTATATTAAAATTAAGTTAACCTATCTATTTATATAGAGATAGTAATTGAGAAAAAGAAGTTAATAGGTAAAGGAAAATAATATAAAGAAAAAAAAATGGTTAATTTAAACAATTTACATCGTTGTCTATCTCAAATATTTTATTCGATTTCATTTATTTAAAAATAAATATTATTATTTATTTGAATGATAGGTCAAATCAAATCAAATCAAATAAATTATTTTTTGCCAACATGAGTAGAGATGTTAAACATGTTTTGATAATGTTTTCAATGCTCTGCCGTAACTTGGGTATACTAAATTTTTCACATAAATTACAATCTACTATTATAATACCGTACTGAATAACAATATACTCGTATATTACAAAAAAAAAAAAATAGAAAAATCATTTTAACCATTTTATTTTTCAGTGGTGGTGGTGTACAAATATTTCTAGCTAGCGTCCTAAATTATTAGGGTAGATAAATGATTATGGTATCAAAAGAAGCGTTACTGAAAGGGCTACAATACTGCAATTTTTATTTAATTACTTTTTATTTAAAAACAACGCCATTTTTGGACCCTTTCTTTTGGAACTTTTTTCAAAGAATCTTAAACTTCTCAAAAACGAAAGGAGATATCTCAAAATAAAAAAAATTATCCTGGAGAATTTGAAGGGCTTTTTTTATACCATTCTGGTTTCGATAATATTAGCATTGAAAATATTTTTTCGATCGCTTCAGTACGGTGTCCGTTTTCAAGAAAAGTGCGACCGCTAGTGTTCTCAATTATATTATTAAGATAGAGAAATCAAAATGGTATCAAAAGAAGCTTTACTGAAAGGGCTACAATACTGCAATTTTTGCCAGACGGGTGTCGTGTCTGATGGGCAACTGCCCGATGGAGGTCGGGACGTTGCATATATACTCATCGCGCTGTAAAACTGCTTGTGCGACGCATAATTTTGGGTGACGTCAGTGAGAAGAGTAGTTCACATGTGGCGTTGTAGATGTCGCCACAGGCTTCTTCTGTCAGTAAAGAAGTTGTTTGTTATTTCACCAGTATCATAGGCAGTAGAAGCGGTATATTTGTGTTTCTTTCCTGGACATACTTATACCCACATAGAGATTCACCATTGAATTGGTATAATAAAATTAGTAGTAGTCCAATATATCCCAGGCAATTTCACAGACTATAAGTAACAGCTTAAATTAATTGAAAGTAATAAAACTACTTATATTTAATTTTAATTATAATTGACGGTGGCGTTTACATTCGCACTATTAAAATTAATTAGAAAATATTAGTTAAATGATCTTTGACCTGCTCGTTACTACATAAGTCTTTAGTGATGCGAACGCATTCGAAAATAATTTTCTCATTTAAATATTAATGTTATTAATTATGTTTGATTGGTTTATTTAAACTTTTGGGCTCACTATTGGACTGATCTTTTATTTAATAATAAAGTGAGTAAGATAGAAAGATGACTCTTTTAATTAATTTACAGTGTAAATAAAAAAAACCATAAGCATTGGATCAAAGACCTATCTATTTTCTTTTCGAATACTTAACAACCAGCAAAGCCATTCCTTATTGAGCCCTAATCATTTCGTATTCGACTGTACCAATACGTGTTTAAAATGTTTAAGGAATCGCATAATTAGAATAAAAATACCAAATAATGAGCATACGCGTATGTAATATCATGGCAGCATAATATCATTAAAAATTTATAAATATCATACCAGTATCACTAGCACCCAAAATGTAGGCCCAGGCCTAGTTTGGTGCGGACGGTGAGCAATGGGTAGCTCACCGTCTGATAGGAACCAGGCCGGGGGTCGACGGCGCGTTGTGTTCCACGCGCGCCTCAAAGAGATGTCAGCACCAACTGACGGGGTCCGTCAGGGCCAATGCCTGCCAGGGTTGCGAGTTTGTCCGAAAGGGATATCGTGGCCCCGGCACACAGGCAACGGAAGGAACACGGGTGGGTTTTAATCAGTAAAAGTCTGACAAACTCTCCCGCTCCAGCCAGAGCGGGAGAAGTTATTTGATCATTTCCGACCCTAAAAAAAAAAGGCCTAGTTTGGTAGTTTATGTAATAAATAATGAAGGGTTTTGAATAAAATAAACCAGGATTGAAGTATTAATTTGCAGATATATTTATTAGCTTATAGACAGTGTAGCTTTTACAATGTAAGAGTATAACCCGACCATAACAGATAGTTCACATCTACTAGGGCGCCTCTAATGGCGTATTTTTAAACTAACACGACACTTTTAAACTGTTCGGTTTACACGTTCGTTCCAACACTTAATACCTATGTGTGATAGAATATGACTTTCGTATTGACTGTCTTGTTAGATGTATTCTTAGTATCGAATAAAAATCTTTGATTAATTAATTTTTATTTGTGTACCAGAAAATGATTGAAAAATCAGTACTGTTTGCAAAATAAAACACAAAATGGCGTATGTTTGCAGCACTTTTCTAACAAACTTCGGTGCACTTTTCCCACAAACTAAAGCCTAGTTCCACCATTATCAAACTTCAATTACCCCACTTACTTATAAATACAGAGCCATCATATTTGTATGATAGATGCAGCTGATATTAGCACATCCTCTAAGGAGAGGTAATTTATGGTCTATTAATTTGATTTGTTACCACAGCTTATTGAAAACTGTCCACTTAGACTAGCCGTGTCATTAGCTAGAGTTAGCGTGAATATTCAAGTTAATGTTCGGTTAGGACATAATATAATATCATGGTTGTTTTCTCCGAGGGGTAGACAGAGAGGAATATAATAAAATAATTAACAATATAAACTTTATTCTTCAAGAGAGCATTACATAATTCAAATAGCACTAGCATCCACACTAATATTCAGCAGTGGTGGCCCAGTGAGCAGTGGTGGCCCAGTGAGCAGTGGTGGCCCGGTGAATAGTGGTAGCCGGGTGAGCCTGCAGTGGTAGCCTGGTGAACAGTGGTGGCCCGGTGAGCAGTGGTGGCCCGGTGAGCCTGCAGTGGTGGCCCGGTGAGCAGTGGTGGCCCAGTGAGCAGTGGTGGCCCAGTGAGCAGTGGTGGCCCAGTGAGCAGTGGTGGCCCGGTGAATAGTGGTAGCCGGGTGAGCCTGCAGTGGTAGCCTGGTGAACAGTGGTGGCCCGGTGAGCAGTGGTGGCCCGGTGAGCCTGCAGTGGTGGCCCGGTGAGCAGTGGTGGCCCAGTGAGCAGTGGTGGCCCAGTGAGCAGTGGTGGCCCGGTGAATAGTGGTAGCCGGGTGAGCCTGCAGTGGTAGCCTGGTGAACAGTGGTGGCCCGGTGAGCAGTGGTGGCCCGGTGAGCCTGCAGTGGTGGCCCGGTGAGCAGTGGTGGCCCAGTGAGCAGAGGTGGCCCAGTGAGCAGTGGTGGCCCGGTGAGCAGTGGTGGCCCAGTGAGCAGTGGTGGCCCAGTGAGCAGTGGTGGCCCAGTGAGCAGTGGTGGCCCAATGAGAAGTGGTGGCCCAGTGAGCAGTGGTGGTCCAGTGAGCAGTGGTGGTCCAGTGAGCAGTGGTGGCCCAGTGAGCAGTGGTGGCCCAGTGAGCAGTGATGGCCCTGTGAGTAGTGGTGGCCCAGTGAGCAGTGGTGGCCCATTGAGCAATGGTGGCCCAGTGAGCAGTGGTGGCCCTGTGAGCAGTGGTGGCCCAGTGAGCAGTGGTGGCTCAAGTGGTGGATTATGGCTCGCTCCCTCTCACAGAGAGAAGGCCTGTGTCCCAGCAGTGGGAATATAAAAGGCTGATTATGCTATGCTATGCTATGCTATGCTTATGCTATGCTTATGCTGATGCCGCGATGCCTCTGGTATTGTTGATGTTCATAGGTGACGATGATAACTCTATGCTTGTCACCCAGATGAAGCTGAAATGTCTCATGTGCAACAGTTACACAATATGCATGATGGAGAAATACTCCGGATGAGTTCCTTCATTATGATATCTACTACCGACTGATGTGCTAAGCTACTCGCTTAATAAATTGTGGGAGAACCATAGAGTGACCATACCGTTGGTTTGAGCCGCTCAGAAAGAGCTTTAAGTCTATGCAATAAAAGCAAAAAATAAGTCACCTCGCCTCGGACGACGCGACTCGACGACCATCGTGCCGAATTTCCGATTGCCGAAGTGACCGAATTGTGGTGATACTTGATCGGTTCAAGCCGACCCGCGTCGATAAGTGTGTTCACTCCTTAAAGTGAAACACAATTCACCATTGATGGCATTAACTCTCATGTATTGACAAAACCATCGCCATTATCTTCGTACATTTACAATCGAAGGCTGTGAGAATTTCGCAGAAAAATGTACAAACATTGCTCAACCCAGGGACCTAACCCAGGACCTTATGATCTGCATTCATGCTTTTTCACTTTTAGTTTAAAAATTCGGTTGTAGATAATTGAAAACAAGCTTCACTATTGACCGTGTTACTGCAATATCAGGTGCATTAGAAGACCAACGGGTAATGACATAGATAGAGGGGCTCGTGGCTAAGTACTAACAGCTGCACGGTTTGATCTTCAAGGGTGTAACTGAACAAAAATAATTGTATGTTATAATACTTGTCTAATAGTACCAGTGGTGATTCTGCAGTCGTGGACATAAAGTTTAAAACATGTCCTTCAATCAATCCCAAAATTATACATAACTGAAATATTACATTAGAATGTTAAACAGAAACCTTTTCCTTCATACTAGAAGTAGGGCGAAATGTGAAAAGAAATCTGCGTGTGAGTATACTGTATATTAAATTCAGGCAAAACTTTGTCGCTAAGTTTACCTACCGTGCATCAGTCAACCTCTAGCCATATTTGTCGAAGGGCTGGTGGTCGGTGGAACAGACGAGTCGTGGAGTGGAGACCACGTATCGGCAGGCGGACGGACTGGATACAGAAGGCGGAGGACAGGATCTTGTGGCGCAGCCTGGGAGAGGCTTATGTCCACTAGTGGACTTCGATAGGCTGTGTTGATTGATTCTATAGGAGCCAGTTACCGTTATCCAACAAGTAGGCAAACGTCTACAGGAGCTAGTTACTGTTATCCAACAAATAAGCAACCGGCTTATCCGCTAATCACATTTTATTTTAAAAATGAATATCTACGGAGTCTAAGACTATCCCACGACTCACGCCTGCCATCTTTTTGTTTCAACATTAATAATTACTGTGTGGTGTTGAGTGGCAAAACAAGCTTGTATAAAAAATCATCAGCTAAATGAAATAATGTGTACCTGATGAATGAATGCAATGTGTTTCACATTTGCATGAGGCTACCACGGTGTGTTAGAACTTGAACTTACTAACTAGTTTATCGTCTCCAAGACTATTCTCCAAGGCTGCTTTTCATAAGCAAAGAAGGTCACCGGCTGTGAAAAAGCTGCCTATCCTTTTCCCAACTATGTTGGGGTCGGCTTCCAGTCTAACCGGATGCAGCTGAATACCAGTATTTTACATGGAGCGACTGCCTATCTGACCTCCAAAACCCAGTAATACGATACTCCTTGGTAAGACTGGTTGTCAGACTTTCTGGCTTCTGACGACCCGTAACGATTTTCAAAGATCCACGAATGACAGCCGGGACCAAAGGCATAACGTGCTTTGCGAGGCACGGAGGGGGTCGACGAAAACTACCTTTTGGGAGGGGTGACTAGAATCAATATTTTTTTTTGTAAATTTTGATGTTCAAAAGTGCCTTTTATGTTTGTAATTTAAATAAATTATTTGACTTTTGACTTTGAATTCTTGGTATGTAAGGATGGTCACCCATCCAAGTACCAACCGCGGTAAGCGCTTAACCTTGTCGATCGACCCGTGTGGCTGTTATTACTTTAGCCACAAGCCCCCAAAATAGACAAATAGAATCCCTTTTTATAGGTTAGGTAACCCTTTAAAAAAGTTGCACAATGGTATAAGCGCAAGCCTATACAATACTCTTTAGAAGCGGCATATTTCCTAGTTCTATTTTCTGGTTTTCAGATGTTAGCAAGGCATTCATTAGAAACGGTGCCAAAGATGGCGTTTTAATAAATGATAATGATATTGATATATCTTATATGATAAAAGCGGTCAGTCGATCTTTTTATAGACATTCGATTTGGGCGAATCACCTGTCAATAAGGCAAATAATTTCCGTCACTAAAAACAGTCTGTAGCTGCAATATCTTCTGCTAGTAAGTCGTGTAGCAATCTTAAGAGTTATTTTATTACAAGTTTTTAGCTCATTGTATAGTATGGCAATAAATTATGAAAATATTTATTATAAGTGGCGGTACAGACGGCAAACAAGTATTACCTAGATTCTTCAACTTACTTTCCCTGACTTTGAAACACTTTTTTTTTTTCATTTTGTGTAGTGTGAGGACCACGTCTAAAAGACCTTCTGGCGTAGTTATGCTGAAGACAATACATATTTTCTGAGTGACTTTATAAACTTTAAAAAAATTGCTTCTTTCTAAGGCACCATTTCCACGGGCAATCAAATTCACACACACAGCGAAATCATCGCAGCGATAATTTGAAGGAACAGCGTGACTAACGCCGCGATTCTCTCGTCCTTGGAGTTGGCACCTTAAGAGTAATTGGTTTATAAAATGTCAAAACTAGGTTTTGCGTGACGTTTATCGAAGTCAGGAAAGTATCAATTAATTGATGAAAATCAAGATTAATTAAGGCGATTTTATAAATTTTGATCATATTATTTATTTTTATTAGTAATTAACTGTTTGTTTTATTTATTTTACCTCGATGGTCCTACTATATCATTTATAACTTCCAGTTACAACTAGATGTAAGCGGGTACGCCCTTTATGCCTGGAGGCTTTTATTTAGATATTAAGTTCTGTTTAGGTTTAGTTTTTATTTCTGCCTGAGTATAGTTCCCGATGATTTCGTTTGGTATATTGGCGTGTGCTAGCTTATATATGGCTAATAATTTAAATTTATGTGTTGTGTTGCGTAATGTAAATTATTTTGAATACTATTTATTAAATATAATCTTTCTTTTTCTTCTAACTGAACAGACAGCTGTGCAGCTGGGGAGTTTGTTGCGCCACTTCTTCTTCCCAGCTAACGCACTAGGAAGTGGTGAAGGGTGGGCGTTGGGGGACTGTCTTATGTAATTTTGACGTTCTAAAAGTGCTGATTCTCAGCCTAGTTTGAATAGATGACTATTTGAATTTTGAATTTTAAACATTTCCATTAATAGCGTTTTTTTGAGCCATTTTGCAGCATGGTTTGTAAATGTTCAATACATGAAGAAGAAAATAAACTCGCGTATACCACCTATTAAAATTTTCTCCATGTCACAATAACATGTAAATGTATGTTAAAAGTTGAATGATCGGACCGTGCATGATTTTTAATAGCCGTAGCCTACAGTAATCAATTTGCATGGTGTCATACATTTTTGGCGACTTTTTGTAAGCAATAATTGCTTTGAGCTTTGCAATAAGAAATTTTTCCATAAATATTACGGAAGTGTTATTTGACTAGTAATATCAAAATAATTAACATAAGTACCGATAGAAAGAGAGGCAACTCCTAGGTGAATATAACTGTAGGTAATTAGCCCTGTGCGACCTGAATTGCACTTTATTGTGGTTTAGCAAGAGTCACTTTTATTGAAATGATTTTTCGGAGTGAACCAACAGTTTTTTTTTTTTTTCGTATTTTCCGTGTCTAACCTGGTGTCAGAGTTTTAAAGCCGCCCATAGGCCTCTGATTTGGCTTCACATGCCGTCTAGAAATATCTCTCAGGCAGCCGGATTCCTCACGATGTTTTCCTTCACCGTTTTTGAAGCAAGTGATACTTATACAATACGCACAAGGATCCGAAAAGTCAGAGGTGCGTGCCTTGGGTTCGAACTCGAGACCAATAACTTGGCAGTCCGACGGTCACACCACTAGGCTATCACTGTTTATACCATCTGTACTAATTTGTGCCTACAATGAAACTTGCAGATAGTCTATCTGTAACCTCTACCTTTTTGACACTATCCTCATAATACTACCCCATTTTTATTTTTTTATATAGTCGGCACAGTACTTTTTTCTCTTCCATATAACTAGACGCCTGTACACTCTGAAGAGGTCGAAAAATATGGGTCAATGTGTCTATTTGGAGAAAATAATGGTCAAAGATGACGACATAAAATACTGGAAAAAGAGATGTTGAAGATTTTGCAGGAAAGCTTTGCAAAGCAGTAAGATATTATGCAGAGTATGAGTTACTGTGCGTTTGCACTGGCGAAACATTCACGACAAAACATGTTGGAATCTCTATTTTCTGTCAATGTTATATACAATTTTTGACAGGACCTACAGATTTCAACATGTTTTAAAGTCAAACTCAAAGCATTTATTTCAAATAAACCAATTACAGGCACTTTTGAATTGTCAAGGGGTCCGTCAGTCAGAAAGATGAAGCTAGATGCCCATTCCAAAGCGTAGTAGGCACCTATGGAGAAGAACGGGCAAGAAACTTTTGTTTTGTTGCGATGTTTTGCCAGTCCAACCGCACAGTGAGATATCCTGTATGAGTAACATAATAATCACCAACCCGTCTTGATCAAGCGTGGTGATCAATGCTCGTGGCTTCTCTGTATGAGAAGAGGCCTTTGCCCTGCAGTGATGACAGTAACAGGCTGGTATTATTATATGATATTCATTAATTATAAGATATTATAGATTTTTTATAACTTAGGAAAGAAAAACGGCTTAAGTCCCAGGTTTAACACCACACAAAACGGATTTGCACGGGAAAATAAAGACAATAGTACAATGTTTAGAGGCGCGAGTTACACAACCGCTCGGATGTAGTTGCTAGCTATGTTCACGACTACATTCTCTAAGATACCTGACAGAAAGCTTCGAGGCTTCATTCTAACAGAAAGGGAGCTTTTTTTCTGTTGTTACCGCAATCCCTGGGAGAGTTTAACTGAAATGAGTATTGTGAAAAAAAATACCCAGTCAGAAATGTTGCATCAAAGTGTGTGGCATGATACTTTAGTATCGTCATTTGTTTAAACTTAGCCAGTCTCCTCCAATTCAATTTCTGTGTTAGACACATCAGAACGTATCCTATACTATTAAATGAGCAATATTTGTATATATACATACATATATTTGTAATCACGTTCTCGAAAAAGACTCTAAACATTTCTATGAAAGTTGCAATTTATGGGTTTACGGGGGTGTACAATCGATCAAGATAGGTCTCATATCTGGGAAAGTTAAATTAGATCAAATCAAATCAAATATTTTTATTAAGGGCATAGGTTATACAGACAGATGTTAGGTAAATTACAGTTCCATTATGTCCTGCCTAATAGGCATACAATAATTATGTCAACATACAGTACAAAACAATTCTTACGTATCACATATACCTGCTGGGGTCGCGGGTTTGTCTGAAAGGGATATCGCGGCCCCAGCACATAGGCAACGGAAGGAACACGGGTGGGTTTTAGTCAGTGAAAGTCTGACACTCCCTCTCGCTCTGCCCAGAGCGGGAGGAGTCATTTGATGATTTCCCACCCAAAAAAAAAAAAGGTATCACATATAAAACAATTCTTACAGAATAACAATTAGGTGTATGGTGACAGATTGTAATAAGTACTAATGATTAAGAACATCTTGGATCGTGTAGTAAGCTTTGTCAATTAAAATATTACGCAATTTCTATTTGAATAGTGGGAGTTCCTTGGTGCTTAAAATGGTCACAGGTATCTTACTGTAAATTTTAGATGCCATTCCAAAAAAAAATTTGACGAGGAAAACAGTTTTATGTGGTATACTAGATATTTTCTGTATATATCTTTTAGTTAGTTAATTGGTAAGTTCTCCCAACCCGCTTTGGGCCCGCGTGGTGGTTACTGTCCACTTCCTCCCACAAAGGCTAGTGTCGCAGCAGTGAGAGCAAATACTGCTGATTATGCTTTTGCAAATATCCGATATGGTTGTCATAAATATTTTACAATGCATTTGCTCGAAAAGAGCCTTTTCCAAGCAGTAAATTAGTGCGGAAAGTGTCACTTTTTTCATTAGTGCTTTTTACTTTTCTGTTTTTTTTTAATTTTTGTGGCCGTCGTCAGCCCGTTGCAGAGTTTTTATTATTTGAGAAAAGTTTTACAAATCATATGATGATGATAACGATGACGATGGCTAAGGCGATGGCGATGGCGATGACGACATCGATGACGATGGCGATGACGATGGCGATGGCAATGGCGGAGTCAAAGTTAAAGTCAAAGTCAAGTCAAGTCGAAGTCGAAGTCGAAGTCGAAGTCGAAGTCAAGTCGAAGTCGAAGTCAAAAGTCAAAGTCATGAATGTTGTTTTTATCATTTATATACGTCGTCATTATGTTAGATGTTACACATCATCGTAAGGCGCACTCGTTTTTTTTTTTTTCTCTCACAATGCGTAGTAAAACGTTGTATGATACACGTGCGTAAGATGATCACCTACCTTCCGCACTTATAGCATAAATAACTATTTTAAGGCTGTATTTGCATGATGTCAAAAAACCACTATTTTGTATCCTCTTTGTTAAGATACATTTAATTTTGTGTTTCGGTTTAAAATACGGTAGCCCATCCACGCATCAAACTCAAGCAAGTGCAATTTAACCTTGCGTCAAATCCGCGTGGTCGTTATTATGTCAGAGTGAGTCAAGCATCTAATATATAATAACGTATATACCTTTATATTCGTAACCTCAATAGAGTATATCAAATAATGAGCCGTTTTTGCCAAAGATGCGAGGTCGGGGACTTACGGTCAGTGGGCAAGTAGAACAGACTGATCTGATGAGAGAATGGCACAAGAATAGACATAATTAGGAGGGGTTTTTAGGAGTAGTGCTTGTGAAAGAGCTTCGGGAAGATATATCTGGCGCAACTTTGATGTGCTCTGTTCTAAAAAAACCGGCCAAGACCGTGTCGGACCACGCACAATGAAGGGTTCTGTACTTTGTAGTTGAAAAACGTGCTCTCCCGTACATAGATTTATATCACGGTCAATTCTCTAATTGCAAATGTAAGTTTACATTTTTTTTAAACGATTTTTTTTTTAATCAAATTACAAATTAACGATTTTCTTACTTTTCCGTTACTTGTGTGGTGAGACTTTGCTTCCTGCGAAATTTAATGATTCTAGGTCAACGGAAAGTAACCTGTAGGTTATGATTTATTTGCGAGTATCAAAATATGTCGCATAAATGGCCGTAAACCTACGTATTTTATATTAATTTCAACTTAATACTTTCGCGCGTTCGTGAGAAAAAGGGTCTTGACAGACTGACAGACGGACAACGAAGTGATCGTGTAAGGGTTCCGTTTTTTCCTTTTGAGGTACGGAACCCTAAAAAAAAAACTTTAATTCAGATATGCAACATTAAATTAAATTAGCTAGCGAAGCTTCGCAGACGGGATGATATCTGAACACGATAAAAATAAAAGTTTTTTTGTTTTTTTGGGGATTAACGATCGCTCGCAGTGTTGTTACCTACTTGAAGTATGACTCGAGAAAATCTGTTTTCTTTTGTTTAATCATGTTTATGTCGATACCCTTCCTGTCTGTGAAGTTTACAGAAAAAAAAAATGTGAGCCGTCACGGGACGCCTGGCAGATGTGAAACATCGACATTATTTTGTAAAAGTAATATGCAGAAAAGATCATATTGTGATAGGAACTAAATATGTCATAAAAAAATCGTTAATAATAATTAATATAATAGCAACACTGATCTGATACGTCAACAACGTAATTTTTTCTCTTATATCTTAATTCGCATAATCAGTTATTTCCCTAGATCATATAAATACAAAAAGCTCATTATAACTCCATAGAATATACAACAAATATATTTATAAACAATAAAAACAACTACAATGAAAAACCAAAAAATATATAGAAAAATCAAAAATGACGTTGTCATATTCGGACTTCCGTTAATTAAATCCTATGCAATAAATTATGAGAGATTTCAAACCACCAATATGTTGACGAGAGCTGAGCAGCTCGCCGTGCACGCCTACCACCTCCGGACTCGCTGCTCAGCTCCGCCTCGCCGCCGCCGGTACCCAGCCCCATCGTGAGCGCTGCGTCAACACCGGCCGCGGTAGTTGCGTCGAGCTCGAGCGACGAGTATTTCTCCCCGCCCTCGACGCCACCACCTGCTCACCGACGGGGAGGACGCCGGCCGCCGGACGGCTTAGGACCTCGAGGCCCACCGGCCTCTGATAGGGTCCCAGCCCCCGGCGGAAGTGTGCAGCGCATGAGATGGACACGATCCATTAACGAGAACGTCATGCGCTCATACTATGGGGCTACAGAGGGGGGAAACAACGTGACCGCGTACCGTGTCCGGATCCTCTCTCTTTTTCAGGTGCTTGAGCCAGCTGTCAACGTTTCGGCACAACGACTATCGGATCAGGTGCGGGTCATCCAGCGTAATCATATGTTGGATGACGCTGTACTTGATCGCCTGCGAAATGAAATGCAGAGTAGCCATGTCATCGCTCCCCCGCCGCAGAGTGTTATTGTAGTGCCACCACAGGACACTACAATTCAAGCTGACGAGATGATTGATGACAGGGCTACGAACGTAAGTACCCAGTGCAATGAAGAACTGAGGAGTGCTTTGGAGGGTGCGATTCGGGAATATCGATTCATGTCGCCCGAACTTAGACCACGTTTACCTCGTGGTGGCGGTTCTGGATTCGCAGTTGTCAAACTATTTTGATGATTGCGAAGACCTCACTGATACTCATTCAGTTCTGTACTGCGCAGCTGTAGCAGCATGTCGTGTAGCTCACGTAAAATTTGCAAATGACTATAGAGCTACACGACCGAAACCAGCCGTACCAGCTTGGCAGTACGGAATTGAGCGCCGTATTGGTGGGGCCAGAGCGCTCATCGGCAAACTTATCTGCTTCAGGGAGGGCAATACTCGCCCTAGAGTGATGCGCTTTGTGAGGCGGGCGTTCTCAGGAACTGATATTAGCCCTGAGGACTATGTGTCCCATGTCACAGAGCGCATCGACTTCCTGAAGCAGAAAGTGTATGCATGGGCGAACCGTATTCGTAGGTATAAGCGGCGAGTGGAGCGATATACTCAGAATCGCACCTTCCAGAGTGATGAAAGGTGGGTTTATAGGGCTTGGGAGCGACCGGACCAAGGTGTGGCTGACGCGCGCCTACCGGATGATGATGCCATGTGTTCTTTCTGGCGGAGTATCTGGTCGGCGCCTGTCAGCCACACCGAAGGTGATTGGACTAGAGAAGTCGAGCGAGCCTGCGATCCAATACCAGAAATGGGGGCTATTACCATCTGCCCCCAAGATGTAGCTCGTGCAGTTCGTCCGTTGCCCAACTGGAAGTCTCCAGGGCTGGACGGGCTGCACAATTTCTGGATCAAATGGTTCAAAAGGTCGCACGCTCGCTTGGCGGCTCAGTACCAGACTGCTTTGGAGTCTGGTTCGCTACCCCAGTTCCTAACGACAGGAGTTACCCACCTGCTCCATAAATCTGGTAGCACCGCGGAACCCAAAAATTATAGGCCGATTACGTGTTTACCGACGGTCTATAAAGTTCTTACTTCCATTTTGAGAGCTAAAATTAACAAACATATAGACACCAACTCCATCATGTCTGCCTCTCAAAATGGATGTAGGAACGGGTCCCGCGGTACTAAGGAGCTACTCCTCATTGATATGGCCATTAGCCAACAGGTTCGCCGTTCCCGAAAAGATCTATCGACATGCTGGATAGATTATAAGAAGGCCTATGACTCGGTGCCACATACATGGCTCAGGAGGGTGCTGGAGTTGTATAAAGTAGATGCAACTCTGCGCACCTTCTTGATGTCGTGTATGGGGCAATGGAGGACGGTCCTTCGCTATCCAGGATGTCGAAATATCCAGAGGAATAGCGAGCCGATAAGGATTGAGCGAGGCATATTTCAGGGCGATAGTTTGAGTCCGCTCTGGTTCTGCTTAGCCCTGAATCCTCTAAGCACATTGCTGGAGGATTCAGGTTTAGGCTATCGGCTGAGGAGAGGTGGTCAGGTTATATCTCACCTTCTCTACATGGATGACCTAAAACTTTTTGCCCCCAACAATTTGCAACTGATGGAGCTACTGAAAGTAACTGAAACTTTCAGTAGCGCCATCAGGATGGAATTTGGTGTCGACAAATGTGCGGTCATGCATGTAAAGCGAGGGGAGATTGTGGAATCCGTGGGAACACAGCTCGCGGATTCCATAAGCCTTAGAGCCCTCTCCGCATCCGAAACCTATAAGTATTTGGGTATGTCGGAAGCGTTGGGTATCAATGTTACTGACATGAAGCAATCATTGAAGGAGCGCTTCTTTGGCCGCCTGAAGAAGGTATTCAATAGTCTTTTATCAGACGAAGAGTACTTGCATAGACACAACCTTGTAGCCAGGATTATCCATCAGCAACTTGCTCTGAAATACAATCTTGTGGAATCGGAAGTGCCGTATTACAGGTATGTGCCCGACCCAGTTCTCGAAAATGGAAATATCACATTGTACTGGGATCGATCCATCATCACTGACAGGACTATTGTTGCGAATAAACCTGATATAGTGGTGGTGGATCGAGTAGAGAGGCGCACAATGATTATTGATATAACGGTCCCGCATGACGGGAACCTCGTGAAAGCTGAGAAAGATAAACAAATCAAGTATCTTGACTTGGCTCACGAGGTTGTCGACATGTGGGATGTGGACTCAGCGATCATTGTGCCGATAGTCGTATCAGCCAATGGCTTAGTTGCCAAGAGCCTCGACCAACACCTAAGGAGGCTCTCGTTGGGCAGCTGGATCAAGGGCTTGATTCAGAAAGCGGTACTCCTGGACACGGCTCGCATTGTCAGGAGGTTCCTCTCTCTGGAGCCCTGACCGCCGGTAGCTTGGACCCTGTTCCCGATACCAGTGGACTACTATTTTTTATATTTTTAAATGTTTGTATTTCTATATTCTAATATTTAAACATGTAATTTATAAGTTGTTAAAATGAAATAAAGGACACATTAATATAATATAATATATATATATAATCGTTAATAACGATAATAATTAACTAATCGCACAGTCGATTGCGCATGGCGACGCGTCGCCACACCGTACACACTACTGCATATAGACTCTTACTATATATATACCATCATATAGCGTGGCGACGTGTCGCCACGGCATGCGTCGCCACGCCAGAAATCGGTTTTACGTGCGGCTATAGATGTTTCACATCAAAAACGGATTAATAAATATATTTATTTATTTATTTAATTTAATAGTTTATATATACTGTACTGTACTGTCTGGGTTGTGGAGGTCAGATACCCAGTCGCTCCATGTAACATACTGGTATTCGGCTGCATCAAGTTAGACTGGAAAGCCTACTCCAACATAGTTGAGAAAAGGCTAGGCAGATTGATTGAATAGTTTATGTACACACATATAAACAGACGAGAAGAAAGGAACAGAAAAATACGCACAAAGGTGATGCTTTTTCTAAAGAAATCTCTTCCAGCATACCTGCGAAGAGTAGAAGAGAAAATAAAATAGATAAAAACAAAAAAAAAAAACACAAAAATACATCTACAAAATAAAACAAAATATGTCTTCACCTTATCCTCAAAATATCTAAATCGAACTGTCTTCCTATAACATAAAGCCGTCTACATCACTTTGTCATGACATAATAACAAATTAAATAACAATTTGTCACATTACTGCGCTACACTACAATAGTGATTTTAATATACCGTATTGCCATCTTATTACCGCGATTGATGATACCATAGGTGTCGTAATATTATCTAATAGCAACACTGTCTTCAACAAAATGCAGGTTTTTTCTTAGAAATTCAATTAGAGTTTTTGAACCTCGAGTAATTGAATTGAAAATGAGATCTCTTAAATGTCTCGCTGATGGTGGCGAGTGTGTTAGATCATTCGGTTCCCTAAAAAATGGTTGAGCTGGATGGTGCTGATCCACGCGTCATGTTCGTGAACGGGCGCCGTCAGTTGTGACTGGTCATCTCTTATCTGCCATGGCTTATTTTTAATCTTATATTTTGAATTGTTTTGATTACTTTTTGTACATTGTTCTCACATATAGAAGCAACAAGAATAATGTACCCAGGATTTTGTAATTTTCTATATTTAAAAGAGTGTCCTTGGAGTTTCTTGCCCGTTCTTCTCCATAAAGATCTACGTTTTGGAATGGGCAACTAGCTTCAACTTTCTGACTAACTGACGCGACTATTTGACAATTCAAAAGTGCCTGTAAATGGTTTAATTGAAATAAATGCTTTGAGTTTGAGTTTGATCTTTAAAAACCTGACTACTGAAAAATCACGCTTCGTCGGTCAGGGTTAAGTCGGGTTTTAGTTTTTGAACTTACTTTTCATTTAAATTATTTTGGGGTTATAATTTCGTGATAAAGTCCGCAGAGCGGAGCCGGTAATTTTTTATTTTGTTTAAGTTTTATAAAAAAAAAAAAATTACCTGCAAGTGGCATGCAATAAAAGTATTGAGTATGACCTAAGCATGTTGATAGAGCTTCCTGGACGAGTTCTCTCCCAAATGATCCAATAGGTAGATATTTTTTATGTTACACCTAGGTACCGACTATTCAAAATGTTGTAACTTATTTGTGTCGTAATTTTTATATAAATAGAATAAAAGTCAAATATAATCATTATAATTTACCAACTAAACCATCTGCTTACCTTCATAGGTCTGGGCCTGATGTTTAACGTGAGAAAGGGACTTATCGATCGCATCACTGACCTTGCCCAAGAATGCAACACTTTAGAACCGAACCGACGACCTTTGTAGACTGAGAGCTAGTGAGCGAAAATATGTAATCCATTCATTTTTGTGTGACATACCTCGTCGTAAGCTCGTAGGTACTTACTGTGAACTTTGTTGCTCCATTTTCCCAGCCTCTATAAACCTTGACATTCTTCTTGTTATTATTATTATTTTCAGATTTGTATGAGAGTAGAATTTTAAATGAGTTTAGTAAAATTTAAGAGTAATTAATCAGAAGGGCAATTCCTATAGGTATTTTTAAGAACGTTACGGCTCAATCTGTCAAAAAGCCGTGTAAATTACCTTCGTTTTTTAAAAGTTTTTGACATTGATTGTCGCTGAGATGAGATTGCGCCTTGATTTTGAACATTTTTAAGTTCGAGAATTGGCCTTCTGATTTGATATAATCTCCACAATTTAAAATTGTGTTACTTTTAAAAATAGAATTTTGGAAGACATTGAATGGGTATGAACGGGATACGAAATAGATCAAGATCGCCGTAAAGAAAAGTTTAACTTTATACTTTAGCTAGTCTATAATCTAACATTATTAAGAATTTCGTATAAGAAAACGAGATTCTAGTCAATACATTCCTTTGTCTTATGAAATTACCTCGATCAAATTACTTACTCAGAGAGAAACCAACTAGCCACTATCTCCTCGCCTATAGCTCGACCTTTTACTCATTGAGACATTTACTCACTGTCAATTACTCATCCTGCACTGACGTTCATTGTTCACCTGAGGCTATTAGGCTAGGTTATTTGTCAGGCCATCATTAGCTTGCTTGTCTAACACATTAGTGGAGTTAGTCTATTCATAACTTTGATGTTTTTGACATTTATCTCAAGTAGGGATCTTGTTTTGTATGAAGAAAACTAAAATTCGCTACAAAGAAGTTACCTTGCTACTATTCATATCAACTGTTATCTTCGTACAAATGAACTAACTATAATCAAAGACAACCGCGTAATACAAGGGCAGCCTTTAAAATTAAAGAGCAGTGGAGACACCGGATGCTGCATCAACCCAAGAACATCTTAGTTCAATCGATTTAGGAGGACTGCACAGCATGCAGAACCAACTCATGACGAGCCAGCAATCAGATGTCATATACCATACGACAATACCCTTTTACATAGCATTATTAAGAGCAGATACACTTATCATAGCCATAATAGGCTATCGAAACAAATGGTTTTGCAAACGCTCTGAAACGCCCAACACCAAATTACATACTTACTCCCAGAGGCCAAGTTCCAGCAATATTTTCTCTCAATGTTCTAAAATAGTCGCTGATCTGCGGGTGGAGATGTTACGCGCAGCTGCATAAGGGTAATCGCCAACTCAGCACTCAATACTTTTATATTATAGAAACATACGCTTCAAATTTATCAAACGACGGAAACAACGAGCTGAGCAAGCACTTTATGACGCATGAACCTAGTTTACCCAATTATTGTAATTCTGTTAAATACTATTCCATTTATTCAAACTTCGAATAGGCGTTTAGGCTAATTTATAATGTAAGTCTTTTATTATAATTAAATAAATAAATATATTTTTTTATGCTCCAATGGCAGCTAACGTAATTAACTTCCAGAATTAAAAAAAAACAAAACAATCATTCAACAGTAAAACAAACTAATAAAATAAATATTATTTTATTACAACACAAGTGATTAGTGCACAACATGAACAACAAGATTAGTCATCAAACGTATTGTTAAATTATCCTGCAAAATTGTTGCCTTTAGAAATATAAGTATTCCCATAATGAAGCACCGGTCCAGACTCATTATTTTCGATGTATCCCGAACCACGGATAGTCGTTTTAGTTGTGTTGATGTGCCTCCCTCCACTTTGTCCAACCACGTGGCACGTCTCTGTGACCTTTTTTCCTCCCTGGTAACAGATAAAACAGTTTGTAAGTTAATTCTGTTTTGATAATATTTTTTTAAACGTAATATTACTCCACGTCTATTTTTTTTTTAAAGATTAGGCAAATATGTATCTACATGTTTGAGGGGGCGAGCCGCGGAGCCTATTGCTATCAACCGGGCACAAAACCTGTCAGTGGTCGGTACAGATATCTAGACAAAATCAAACTGGTTGCTAATTTAACTGTTTTTTTAATAATATATATTTTACATTCTTTGATTACTTGAACCCACTCACTGACTTATTAGTATTACTTGTTAAAATGTTAGAAATATCGTATAATTTTACAATTCTTTTAATACATTTATTTATCACATTATTAATTTATCTGTCATTGCTTCATTTTTAATTCTTTTTACCTATTGTGGTATAGTAATCTTATTCCAAGTGCATCGGCTTCACTTATGATTATCTAATTAATGTATATAAAATATATTAAAATATTTTAAAAGAGTATCGGTGGAGTTTCTTGCCTATTCTTCTCCATACTAAAATTACCTTTTCGAAGGGGCGACTAGTATTAATTCAATTTTTTTTTGTAAATTTTTACGTTTAATAGTGACTGTTATGTGCCTAATTCTAATAAATGATTTGACTTTGACTTTATGCGGCCGTTAAAAAGGATACACATTCACAAAATTTAATTGAAATCTATTATGTGGTTCCAGAGATTAGCGTATACGAACATGACACTTGATTTTTATATATATATACAGGGTAGTAGGAATATCAAAGAAAATTTGCTGTTTCATAGAAAAGTGCAATAACTACGCGGTCAAAATGTATTGAACAGTTTTATTTTTTAAATAACCGACGAAATATTTCAACGCAGTTTCGGGTCGATATCCCTGTCACCCTGTATTATGATAGTATAATAGTATATACATATATTACTTACCTGACTAGTCGTTTTAGTGCAGTTTTGTGTGATTGAGTCGCCTGGGCTTGTGAGTGTTGCGAGTGTTGTGACTTTTATCACCTTTCCAGGCTCATTAATATCGATGGATCTTGGACCACGGATAGTCGTTTCAGTTATGTTGATGAGCGCCCTTCCACTTTGTACAACCACGTGGCATGTCTCTATTTGCACTCCTCCCTGGCAACAGATAAAAATGTTTTAAGTAAACCACGCCTGTTTTTCTTTTTTTTAAAGGTTATGCAAAGATGTATCTATCAACAGTAGGTATACCCATATTTCGCTAGTTGTGTTTAAGTCCCATTTGGGGGGCGAGCCTATTGCTATAAACCGGGTACAAAACCTGTCAGTGGACGGTACACATACCTATGCGGCCGTTGAAAAGGCATGTTGAGGCAAAACTATCCCATCTTTCAAGCTGGAATCAACCATACACATTGAAATCTATTAGGTGGTTCTAGAGATTAGCGTATACGAACATAGTGCAGTGACACGTAATTTTTACTAAGATAGTATAACAATATGTAGATTAGTTACCTGGTCAGTCGTTATAGTACATTTTGTGTTGCCTTGGAATGTGAGTGTTGTGATTTCATCCACCTTTCCAGGGTCATTAATAGTTATGGATACCGGACCACGGATACTCGTAGTTATTTCAGTTTTGTTGATGAGCCTGCTTCCACTTCGTTCAACCACGTGGCACGTCTCTATTTGTTCTCCTATCTGGCAACAGATAAAAATGTTTTTAAGTAAATTTATTATAACATAACATCACACCACGCCTGTTTTCCTTTTTTTTAAAGGTTAGGCAAGATTTATCTATCTACAGTAGGTACAGTCACGGGCACCAATATGTATACACTTAGCAACTTTAAAAAGTGATTTTCTCCTACTGTGGTGATTGTAATTTTATGTTGTTACGAACATAGTATTTTGGAACCCACGCTAATATGAAATAGGCCTTATCTCAAAGTTGCAGTCGTTATTCCATGAGAAAATCGCTTTTGAATTTTGCTAAGTGGATGTATATTGGTTGGTGCTTGTGACTGTACGCCCATATTTCGCTAGTTATGTTTAAGTCCCATGTTTGAGGGGCGAGCCTATTGCTAAAAACCGGGCATAAAACCTGTCAGTGGACGTACACATACCTACGCGGCCGTTGAAAAGGCATGTTGAGGCAAAACTATCCCATCTTTCAAGCTGGAACCAACCATACACACTCACAAAATTTCATTGATTGGTTGGGTGGTCCCGGGGATTCGCGTATATGAACATAGCGACACGTGATTTATAGTATAGTATATTAATAGTATAGATGACTTACCTCGCCAATCGTGTTAGTGCAGCTTCGTGTGATTGGGCTGCTTTGACCGGGTTCTACCACCAATATTACTGATGTTACTAAAATCACAATTATTGTGAATGTTATGACGACTACGTAAGTCATTTTATTCCAGCTAAAATTCATGATTGTCTGTCTGTCTGTCTTAATACTTTTTAAGGCTTATCCAAATGTCCTTTCTTGGGTTCGTTGAGCTCCTTAAGTTCTGAGTTGAGCTACACGATGGCCGACACATGCGTGCACTGTCTGGACAGGTCCACTCAAATACATGTATGTGCTTCTATCAAACCCACTATTTGACGTAGAACTTTGTGATTATAAAAACCCACATGAGATAAAAAAAAAAAACGGGTTTTCCTTATATGTATATAAAAAAAACTGAACGGTCTATCTATACATATTTATGTTTAAAGAGACTTGCCCTGTCTTACTGATTCATAGTACACAGTCAATTACGTAAAATGTGATGTCTAAGAAACTGTCTATTACGGGGTGAAAAGGGGGGTGAAATATGGGGGTGAAATATGATATATAAGAAGTTGATAAACTTGAACCATGGCACGAATAACAACATAAAAAAGAAGTTAATTTAAAAAATCTGAAACCCGTTTGCGTAAAAAGTAAACTTTAAAAACAAGATGACCTATTTCTGTCTCCGATCCCACATAATACTTTTTATACATCTCATGCGGTCGGGTAATGAGTAATACAGTTTGACATTATTCGTTTTCCAAAACTATAACTATAGGTTTATTGAGGGGGTGGTAAAGTTTGTATGGAAGAATCTTAACGGGCGATCTGAGGTATTCAAACTCTCTATCTGTTTATATAAAAATGAAATGCTGTTTTGTTGGCAAGCGCATCACTTGAGAACTGCTGGACCGATTTGGGTATTTTTTATTTAAAGAAGTTTTTAGGTAAAGAAAAATAGGAAAAGTTTACCGGAAAATTGGAAAGATGGAATAAACTGAAAGTCCTTTTATCTATGGGATTTTTGTATAAACTGTTGTTTGTACAGGACCCCGTCTGTCGGGTCAGCTAGTATTTATAATATATTACGTGCTTTTTTGTTTAATTTCGACCCCTAACTGTGTTAATCAAGTTTTTAGTTGGGAGGTTTTACTGCGTGACTGGATGAACTCAAGTATCTTATAAATAATATTAAAATCCAAAAGTTAAGTAATAATTTCTAAATAACCTATAATACCAGCCTGTTACTGTCCCACTGCAGGGCAAAGGCCTCTTCTCATACAGAGAAGGCACGAGCATTGATCACCACGCTTGCTCAAGACGGGTTGGTGATTTCAGACTTAAAGTCCAGGTTTCCTCACGATGTTTTCCTTCACCGATGTCAGTAATGTCCAAGATAAACTCAGAAAGTATATATGAATTGAAAAAGTCACATTGGTACTTGCCCGGATTTGAACCCACAACCTCGTGCATGAGAGGCGAGGCCTTAACCACTGGGCCATCACGACACTGCTTATTACTTGCTTAAAAAACAGTGAAGGAAAACATCGTGAGGAAACCGCGCCTGAGAGATATTTCTCGACGGCATGTGAAGCCAAGTCAGCGGCCCATGGGCGGCTTTAAAACTCTGACACACAAAAACACACGAAAAGAAGAAGACCCCGCATTGAAGCTTTACCTAAACTTATAATATGAATTAATTAATGAAATGCACCGACACCAGCGTCGGCCATCACGACACTCATCAATACCTATTGTGGTGAAAAGGGATAGGTACAGTTTATATGAAATATCGAATTCCTTTAATTTATTCATTTGAAATTAGGCCAAGCATCTACCTATCATCTAGCAAAAAATAAAGAACTTTACCATTATTCTTTCAAAACTACCCCTTAAATGGGGTAGAGGGGGTGTTTTGAAATTAATAGGAGAAAATACCAAATCCAAGCAGACGAAGTCGGCCGGCAAAGTTCTGGTTAAACAAAACAATTTTTTTATCAATACAGGAAAACACGGCAGTAATTACCAAACAGGAATTCCCGAAAAATATTTATCTCTGTTTTTGTTCCAAATTACGATATTCTACGCAATAATAACGCAGCACATGATGATTTCCTACCAGTTTGTCGAAGACTTAGATCTGAGCTGTCACCGATCCATTCTGTAAACAACTCACCGTGAAGAGTGAGGTGAAGTGAGCATGAAGTGAGCTGCCAATAGTGTCAATCCCTAGCTTTAGGCGCAATGACAGCTCACATCAAACTCACTTCACCCAAGTTTTCACGGTGAGATGTTTACAGAATAGCACGGTCACTAGTGACAGCTCACTTTACTTACGTTTTCACGGTGAGATCTTTACAGAATAGATCGGCAGGTCTAAAATAGCAACATGAACTTGAACGAAAGAAAATACGTTTTTTTGCGTTTAACATGACGCAACAAAAGAACACAAAAAGAACAATTTGGGGGAAAATATGCGTCACATCCACGCAAAACGGCCATCGCTCAGCATAATGCTGAGCCCCTATGCGAGACAGAGCCGCTGGTTTTCAACGACAGCCGGCGTTGACGTGATAACGTCGTCCGGAGCAGCATACAAATCAGAACACAGTGACAATGAGATATAGACTTATGGAATTAAATAAATATACAATACTTAATTCTAAATGTTTATCTAAATATAATATTCTAATCTAAGGAGCTCGTGGCTAAGCAACAACAGCCGCACTGGTCGATCCACCAGGTTAAGCTACGCTTGCCGGGGTTGGTCGATGCATGGGTGACCATCTTTACATACCGATACTCCTCCGTGCCTCGGAAAGCACGTTAAGCCGTTGGTCCCGGCTGTCATTCGTGGATCTTTGACAGTCGTTACGAGTAGTCAGAAGCCCGAAAGTCTGACACCAGTCTTAGCAAGGGGTATCGTATTACCCAGTAACTGGGTTGTGGAGGTCAGATAGGCAGTCGCTCCATGTAAAATACTGGTATTCAGCTGCATCCGGTTAGACTGGAAGCCGACCCCAACATAGTTGGGAAAAGGCTAGGCAGATTAAATATTCTAATCTAAATATAAATCTCTGAATGGTCTGATGGTTTTTTATGATGAGTGGCGATATGAGCATAAGCAAAATCAATGTATAATGATCCTACTGCTGTGACACGGCCACTCCCTCTCACAGAGAGGAGGTCTCTGTGAGAGGGAGTGGGCCGTAATCCACCACGCCGGCCCAGTGCGGGTTGGTGGATGTCACATGAGTTCGTGTTTGAGTATCGTACTTTTTTATTTCTTTTATATATTCATTTTTTTTTTATTCTTTTTATATCGTCATCACATAAAATTATAATTAATGTAAAAGGAATATATAAAAAAAAAAAAAAAGAATAACTAGTTGTATTTGGCACTCGGCCGCTGCCGCGGCACTGTAATTATTTTGTCCCAAATTAAACGCATTATTAATTTATGGTATAAAACAAAAGGTATTTTTAATAAAAAACGTATACTAAAAGATCAATAATTAAATTACCTTTAAAATGGTAAAGGTTTCAGAAACATACGTTTGATAGATTTTGCAAGATTTTCATTTTTATCCGCGTTCGACATAACTTTACAAATTAATTTCACTATTAAGTTATTAAAAAAATGCTCTAATTTACCATATATTTTCTAATTCATTAAACCACTCGTTTAGACGTGATCTTCAGTATAAAATCATAAAAAGTGGGGTATCGTCTTAAGTGAATTATTTGGCAAACTTGTTGTTGTCTTATGATGAAATGACAAATCATGTTTTTGCCAATCGTTACTTGACAAGTGTCAAATTGTTTTACGGAATTGACTTTCTGGAATGGCCCATATGTGCAAACATCACAACCAATCAGTCCGGGGCAGTGGTCCAACTGCTCTGTCCAACTAGTTGGACCATGGGTCTTTACTAGGGGCAGTTGTCCAACTTTAAAAATAGTTGCACCACAGCACCTTTTGAGAGTTCCGTGGTCCAATTCATTTAAAAAATAACTTGCCAACTCTAAAAACCTCAACTGCATCTTTATGTGTGTATGGTACCTACTGGTTTACGGTTAGGTATATTGAACGTCTTTGCAGTAAAATAACAAAATTAAAGTCGGGTGACTAATTTTTAAACTTTACTTTTTACACTGTTTTACAACATTCAACTAAATTTATCTAAAGCATGACCTACAGTAATATCACCTGAAATCAGTTGTAGATGAAATTTATTTGGAGAAAAGCAAAAATATTTGGTATCTCAAAAACGAAATCAAAGAGAGTCCAAAGAACTATTTCATTATGCTCAGTTTTTCCACTATTGCAGAGTGATACATTTTCAGAAAGCTCACATGCAAAACTAAGTCGGCGCATTAATGCAAATAATGTTACAATGTTTCGTCTATTAAATGTTTTAGAAAATGTTACAACTTTATCTAGCGAAATCGTGCACAAAAGACGTAACGTCCAAATTGAGAATGATGATTATATACGAGAAATTCATCTACAACTGTTTTCAGGTGATATTACTGTAGGTCATGCTTTAGATAAATTTAGTTGAATGTTGTAAAACATTGTAAAAAATAAAGTTTAAAAATTAGTCACCCGACTTTAATTTTGTTATTTTACTGCAAAGACGTTCAATATACCTAACCGTAAACCAGTAGGTATCATACACACATAAAGATGCAGTTGAGGTTTTTAGAGTTGGCAAGTTATTTTTTAAATGAATTGGACCACGGAACTCTCAAAAGGTGCTGTGGTCCAACTATTTTTAAAGTTAGACAACTGCCCCTAGTAAAGACCCATGGTCCAACTAGTTGGACAGAGCAGTTGGACTACTGCCCCGGACTGCAATCAATGTCCATTCCATTTCTGTATGAAAACAGACATTTGCCCATAATACTACTGCAATTACAAGTCAGAATGATTCATAAAAGTTCAGTAATGTTAATCAACCTCTATGAATACGGCCGTAACCCTCATTACCACCAAACAGAGCATAAACAACTGATGTTAAATAACCATCTAACCCACCTGATCCCATTAATAAAAACACAAATAAAAAACGCATTTAAATGACACAACTGCCCATTAAAATTAGCAATCTTAGGCCACATTCAATCTAAAGTGAAAGTCTCATCGTAATGGGTGCATCCACGAGCAATAAAAATCTAGTTATTGTTTTAAATGTACCATTTTGTTAAGTAATGTTACTGTAATGGACGTTTTAAGTTACTAATTGGTCTGAAATGCTTTGAGTTTTTTTTTTTAATTCTCTTGATGTTACTGAAACTGTGTTTGATAATGATTTACAAATTCATAATAAATTTTAACTTTTATGAGCAGCCTCGTTGGTATGGCTGACCATGAGGTCCTGGGTTCGATTCCCGGGTGCAAAGTGTTATTGGGTTTTTCCATCTAGAATTTCATCAGTAGCAGCCTGGAGGCCGTTTGATGGCAATAGGCTTGCCCCCCATTAAATGAGATTCAAACTATTAGTCGTCACTTTTGTGATATTGCCATCTTTGTCTTGCAGCCATTTTAAAACGTTTGTAAGTTGGCAGTTTTTTTAAGCTTTACACTACGAGTATATGCACAATTATTTTCTTTTGTTTGCACTATTTGCAAATAACATTTTAAGAGTTAAAAAAAAAGATAACATCGTCCTTATTGATGCGGTTGCCGTCGCCTACACCTGCAATAAAAGTCCTCCAGACCGAATTTTGGTTTTTTCGACTAGCCAGCGACGCGGTAGTTATTATAGTGCACAAGCGTGTGCGCAGACACAGGTTCACTTTCTCTTCCCTCACTCTCATAGTCCGATGGGACGGCAATCCGACACGACCGTAGAGAGATCAGGCGCAGGACCAACGACTTAATGTGCTTTCCGAGGCACGGGGGTATCACACCGCCAGCTTCCAAACTCCGGGCTGTTACTGAGACAGTCCTAATGGAAAATCCCAGTAACACTTAACACGGTCTGGAGGTCTGCCCTGCTTGGGCAGAGCACCGCCATGTCCTCACGGAGGCAATCGGCGGCGGCGATCTCTTGCGTCCGGCCCTGGTTCAGGCCATGGTCCGGAGCGAGAGTGCATGGGAGGCCGTCACTTCCTTCTGCGAAGCAGTACCTAATGCTCGCGAAGGAGGAGGCGGAGCGCGCGAGGGAGAGGCTAGATTCGCGCCCTCGCGCTCCTAGTCGCCGCAGGAGACGCCCCGGGCGTCGGGAGTCGCGAGCTGACTTCCGGCCACCGTAGGCGCGGGCTTGCGGACGGTGAGCAATGGGCAGATCGCCGTCCGATAAGGACCAGACCTGGGTCGACGGCGCGTTGTATTCAACGCGCGTCTCAAAGGGATGTCAGCACCAACTGACGGGGTCCGTAAGGACCAATGCCTGCTGGGGTTGCGGGTTTGTCCGAAAAGGATATCGCGGCCCCGGCACACAGGCAACGGAAGGAACACGGGTGGGTTTTAGTCAGTAAAAGTCTGACACACCCTCTCGCTCCACCCAGAGTGGGAGAAGTCATTTAATGATTTCCTATCCTCAAAAAAAAAAAAGGACCCCACGCTCAGCAGTCGCGCTACCTGCAATAACTAAGGGCGTTTACGTTGCCAACCTTAGAAACAGTCAACGATAATTTGACAGAACAACAGCATTAAAATTACAGGCAGATAACTGCCTGTAATTTTAATGCTGTTGTTCTGTCAAATTACAATAAATTAGGGATTACCACCTCCTTTTTAACCTGAATTATGAACACATACAAATCATGTACAGAGTCAGCAAATTGCTCAGACAATCATTGCTAGGTACGTGAAAATATCACAAGAATAGCTGGGAAATACCAATTGCTGGTAAAATTGCCGTGACTTGTTGAGGTTATGTGAAGACACTTAATTCTATATCAACTTCAGTGCTTAAAGTAATGTGTGAAGACTAAAACACCTATCTTCTCTCTTAGTGTACGTCAAGGGTTGTTAATTTAAGTAACATCCCTTTTAGGAACAATCTTTATCAATTTCAGACACATTCCCCACCACTCCAAATTTTAGTTCAAATTTTCTTACGTTTTTTGCAATTTGCAGATCAGTGACAGGTTCTATCTTGATCAAAATATAATTCGCGACTATAAAACAGATATGTATTAACAGTATTATATTCATTGGAATCATTAATACGTCTCTCTAAGATAGATTTGTTCCATACTTATGGAAAAGTTCTTAAAGAAAAAATTTCGTCCAATAATAAAAAAAAAAATCTGTCAAGTGAATTGGATTACAAATTGTTTCTGGGGGCGCAATTCCACTAAAAGCAATTCATTTTCTGAATTCCCAGCAGATCATTAGCAATTCCTCTATGGTGTCACATATTTTAGCTGATTCATATTCAATTCAATTCATATCAGAATCATATTTGGTGTAAATATTGCCGCATGAACAAAATTAAGACTGTAATTTTACCGGATAATTTTTCTTTACAGTTTTATTAATCAAACGAGATTTTTATTTTATAATTCTACAGTTTCAATGTTATTTCATTGTAATACAAAAAACTGTCTAACAGATGAATTGCGTAAGATGAATTGAACGCAGATAATATTATGAATTGTCAGTTTGTGACAGTTTGTGTGATTCATTATTATCTTAATATGATTCTGCCAAAGCGGCCGTTTTAGGCCCCCAGAACACATATTTCGCAACTTACACCACAGTGCGCACGAGTCTTTACAAGTGTCAATTACCGCACATAATTCACTGCCAAATTCACGCGCACTTTAGCCTATTTGAACGGTTCAAAACCACAAATGTATCAGCGACTGACATTTGAGCAGCATACCTGGCGGTTCAAGGTTCGATTCTACGTAATTAGAGTGTTCAATTTTATTTATTGCTCGTCTTTTGTCCGTGGTAATTGCTGCAGTATATTATATGGATGATGATGCTATTGACATGCTCCAAGAACATTTTGTAATGTAAATTATTGGAGATTAGCGGGCGTTTGATCTTGATGTTGTTTTATTGTCAGTTATAGATTTGTTTGAGCCACAACGGGGTAGCCCTTAGCCTGCATCTCATCTAATGGTAAGTGATGATCAGGTCCAAGGTTGAAGCGAGCTTCACCCGGAATCCTCAACCACAGAGGAACTGGCTATCTTACCTCTAACTGCAGAAACACAACAATGCTGTTAACATTGTTGTTATGGCGACAGACTTAGATAAGATAGTGGTAGCTAGCCAGGCGGACTTAGAACAAACCCTACCACCAACCGAACCGAGCAGAAAATTTTGCCCCCACTGGGAATCGAACCCTCCAGACCTCTTGGTCTGAGACAGGTGGTCTAACCGCTAGACTAATTAATCTAGGCGCTAGGCGGTTAATCTTTTTATGCTACCGCGATATGGTGCAATACCCAGTTACTGAGTTATGGAGGTCAAATAAGCAACCGTTCCATGTTAAGTACTGGTAATTAAGTTGCATCCGGTACAACGGAAGCTGAACCCAAGATAGTTGGGAAAAGGCTGGACAAATGATGATATGGTAGCCTACCTGATGGTAAGGGGTCAACACCTATAGGCATCGCAACACATTAAGGAGTGCTGGAGAGGAGAGAGGAAGTTGCCCTAAAGACTGAGCTAAAAGTTTAATATACTCTGGGTAATAAATAATTTATCCTATCCTATTAAACGAGCAATATTTGTATACATATATCCGCATGATTTTTTTTTACCGTACCCACCCTACTAACTGCGCGGAATTTATCAATGAATTCGTAGCTTTCCTTAGCGGCCGATAGGTAGTCGCCGCACTTGCCGTCGGCCTCTTTGAAATCCTTTCGCAGGCGCACAAGCCGCTCGTGCATCCCCGCCCGCCCACGTGGTCAATGCTACTAAGCAATTATTCCCGGGTATGGCTTCTGTTCTACTTGTGTTACACAACACACCATATTATTCTCGAGACGGTAAAAAAATTCAGCTGGTATATATCTGTGATTGGTAATCACATTCTCGAAAACGGCTCCAATGATTTCGGTGAAAGTTGCAATGTTGGGGTTTACGGGGGCTAAAAATCGGTCTCTGGGAAAATTAGTTTCGTCTATTTTCACAGCCTTGGGAATGTGATACAACGTTGGTATACCTGGACGATATGTTTATCTATTTTCACGCGAGCAGAGCTCGGTCGACCACGTACTTGTTCATTACAACGATAAAAAGGAAGAGCAGTGCTGGGCCGTGGTTACGGCCGCGACTGCCGAGTCGTAGGTTCGAACCCTGACAGGTACTTTGTGTAAATAATTTCATCACCACTCAAAACGTGAAGGAAAAACATCGTGAGGAAACCGGCATGTCCTAGAACCAAAAATTCGAAGACATGTGACATCTACCAACCCGCACTGGGCCCGCGTGATGGATTACGGCCCACTCCCTCTCACAGAGAGGAGGCCGGTGTCCCAGCAATGGGAATGTTATAGGTTGATTATATGATAAAAATATATAGGTAATTAATAAAAATAACAAAATTTTATAGTAACTTAACTAAAACTATTCACAAACAAAAATATGGCGTCGTAAAATTCATCCGCATTGCTGTCGACTGGTAATGTACCCAAGAGACTGGCGGCAGTGCCATGTTTTGTGGCAATGCTTAGCCTCTAGACTCAAACTCTAACTCAAAGCATTTATTTCAAATAAACCAATTACAGGCACTTTTGAATTGTCAAGGGGTCCGTCAGTCAGAAAGATGAAGCTAGTCAAAGTAAAAGCCAGCCAGTGTGTACGGGACGTGCCAACCAGCCGTTTCGAGATTTTATTAAAGAGGCCATGAGCACTCGGAACCCACGACCCTAAAAGTCTTGAAAATATAATTACCAATACCTAAGGTTTTTCTTTTGTTTGGTTTTGGTTTTCCGTTTTTAATGTATACGTATATTTGTATTTCCGTCAGCAGTTTCTTTTTAATCGTGCAGGAAACAATTGTCTTTCTTTCTTCTTTTTCAAACTCCGCTAGATTTCTTATAGAACCACTCTAGATCTCTTACTTCTATTTGTACCTTTTAGAGATGCCTTATCTAGCAGGAGCAAGAGCCACCAAAGAAAAAAAATTAAGATTGCAATACAAAGCCGTCAAATTATAAAAAAAAATATCTAGATTATTTTTAAAACAAAAGCTCACTTGGCGATCACTCAGTCAAGGTCCATTGCATGCACCTATTTACATTATAGTTATATTAAACTTCTTTGTTTTGGTCTTATGACGTCACCACTAAAGATCAAGGTGCATTTTATTAATTTCTAAATGAAATAAAATTCTTCTGCACTTATAGAGTTTTTAGTGTTAATAAAATACTGATTTTAATAACAATTGCAACTGTGTTTTAATGATAGCTATTTTAATAAAGAAATTGCCTATTAATTATTTGGAAATATTATAAAAGCCAATTCTTTTTATAACAGTAACCGTGGAGTATCTTGCCGGATCTTCTCCATAGGAAGCAACCAATTGTAGAGTGCCTTGACAATTCAAAAGTGGCTGTAAATGGTTTAATTGAAATAAATGCTTTGAGTTTTGAGTTTGAAGAGTGCACCTAGCTTCTGACGTTTCATAAGTGCGCATGTATATGTGAAATAAAATATTTTGATTTTTATCACTTTTTTTTTTTAATTGGGTATACAAAAGAATTATCATTTTTATTTCTATTTGGAATGGGCATCTAGCTTTATCTTTCTGACGGACCGACTCCTTGACAATTCAAAAGTACCTGTTAATGGTATATTTGTATATTTCCTTTAGTTCTGAGTTGAGCTCCACGATTACTGACAAATGCTTGCACTGACTGGACAGGTCCACTCAAATCTGTGCAGTGGTTCTTTCCTCAAAAGACCATTTCAGACACTAATCTACATGGTCCTCACATGGCTTGACCAAGATTATGTCTGGACTTTAAAAGAGACTGCGACCTCTGAGTTTGTTTCGGCCTTTCTTCTCAGAGTAGTCAGATAGGAAACACCGACCTCACCTAGCTTATTTTTAATATTTTTTATATGACGTGTAAAAGTGATTCCGATATCCTATTTACAGAATAAACAATTTCATTTCATCATTTCATTTGTTTTTCAGTTTAACTTTGAATTTGTTACTTGGCTTATTTGGAACTAATGAGCCAATGAGCCAACAAATTAGGTTAAGCGTTTAATTTCTCTTATATCTTTTCGAGAAAGCCATTTTCACAAGAAGTGCAAAAACATTATTTAGCCAGTATTCAAGATTAAATTTATGTAAAAACTGTTTACAAATTAACTGTTTTTGAAGTCATAGATAATGCGATGGGCCTACTCCAACATCAAATAATAATGACTACATTTGATACGGTTTTATTTGGAATTGACGTAGTACCTACCTACATTGATATCTTACTCCATCGAGTCATCATTTTGCATAGCATGAGTCAGCCAATTCTTTGCCGATATAAAAGCTTTACTTTGCCTCAACAGCGGCGTGCTGATGATGATAGCTGACAGGCTCGAATGTCCATATATACGACGCTGCAGTGACTTGCATGTCACCTACAGTCGTTGGCTATTAATGTTGTGTTAGTCTAAGACGCGTTAAAGGTACCGAGGTTTTTGTTTTGTATTGTTGTGTTTATGTATTGTTTGGTGTTTGATGTATTGAATATTGTATATATCGGAAGGGTCATGAGTACGGGATGTCAATTGACAACGAAACGCAAGTGTGAAGTTAGCGCGCTTCGACAGAGTCTAGCCTGACGTTTGTACGAGTCGACGAGGGGCGCTGCGGTGGTGTGGCGCAACTCTCAGGACCATCGAACATCGTAAGACAACGAGTGCCAAGAAACTGTCCAACGTTTCGTTTTGAAAATGTTGTCAAGTTCAAATATAACCTAAAAATCAATAATCAACTTTAGAGTTTTTCTTTGCGCCCGCATTACATCTACGCCCAGTAAAATGGTCAACGGTGAAGATTCTAGCTCCAATCGGCCCCCTGCCCCGAAATACTCGTATATGAGTCATTGTAACTCGAATTAATAAATGAATAATAATAATTTGTAGAAGGTTTCTTCTCTACAACAATAAGTTATTACTAATATTCGGAATGTGTAAGGTATCATTCACACATGTCAATACCAAATACGTACTTTTCATTATATTTCGTGTGGTGTTGTAAGCTATACAATATAATATTCAAACCATTACAATCATGTTACACACAATGATTATAATTACGAATACTATTATATCACCCACGCTTTAGGGTCCCCCCGCTCGGTGGTCGATGTTAGGATTTAAATGGAATTTTATTATTTTTTGTTTAGTGATGTAAAATTTTTTTAAACCTCTGTTGCAGTGTTTTTTTATAATTATATTATCTTTATGTTTATTTATAAACATTACTTAGTATTTTTTTATTTGAAGTGTTTATAAATTACGATCGATATCGAGATTTACACGTAGGCCTCACACGGTCACCTTTGGTCTAGTTTTACAAAGTTTGTAAATAGGCGAGCCCCATATATCTATCACATAATTAATTTATCTGTCATTGCTTAATTTTTTATTTTTTTTACTTGTTGTGGTATAGTAATTTTATTTTAGGTGCATCGTCGTCACATATAATTAATGTATACATAATATTGTAAAACAGTAACGGTGGAGTTTCTTGCCCATTCTTCTCCATACGAAACTACCTTTTGGAAGGGGCGACTAGAATCGTATATAATAATATTGTATTATGTAATATTTTCTTCTAAATTTTTGACGTTCAAAAGTGCCTTTTATGTGCCTATTTTATAATAACCGATTTGACTTGGCGGACGCGACACACTGGCCGACTGACCATCTGACCATATTTAAATTATTTACAGAACCCAACAGCTTATTGGCCCAACTAATCTTACCTTCTTTAATGATAATCGGAAGTAGGTGCAACAAAAAAGGTCTAACACCAAATACGATGAAATAATAACACTATAATAATAATAAACAATAATTCTCTTGTCAAGCCGAAGGTCAGAAATAAACGCTCAATAATTACAAGTATTGAATTTATTTACTTTAAATTACTAACAACTTGTTTTTTGTAGTTTTTTGTTGTTCTTCCAAAGGTAAGCTACCGTGTTTTTGTATTACTACAATATGTGCAATTTGTATATTATCTTTGCCATACAAGAACGTATAGGTGTTAATGAATACTAGGTTTTTTTTGGATCTATATGATTATAAAATGAGGGTCGATTTAATAATTTGTTTTCATCAATCTGCCTAGCCTTTTCCCAACTATGTAGGAGTCGGCTTCAAATTTAAATTAAATGAAATTGCTTATTCTGTAAATAGGATATTAGAATCATTTTTACACATCTAATTAAAAAAAAAAATATGCTAGATGAGTTCGGCGTTTCCTATCTGACTACTCTGAGAAGAAAGGTCGAAACTAAACTACAAACTCAGAGGTCACAGTCTCTTTTAAAGTCCAGAAATAATCTTGGTCAGGCCATATGAAGACCATGTAGATTGTAATCGCCGAATCTATAATGTTCCCACTGCTGGAACTCAGACCTCCTCTCTTTGAGGGTGAGGGTTGATAGATGTCTCATGTCTTCGAATTTTTGGTTCGTATGCCGATTAACTCACGATGTTTACGTTCCCCGGTCGACTCTTACTTTGTGTAAATAATTTCATCGCCACTGCTCTCAAAACGGTGATTGAAAACATTTCCGAATGGTACATTATTTTAATAAAATACCTCCCAAGTGTATGTCGGACCACGCACAATGAAGGGTTCCGTAGTTGGGATGAATTTAGCCCCAAAACAAACTTAACACTGTAGTGGAAAAGCATGTTCTTCCATACATCGATATACGTCACGGTCAATTCTCCAACAGCATATATCGTAAAAAAAAAAGATGTGATAAGTTAACGATTATCTGACTTTTTCCTTTACTTGTACCTTGCTTTTTGCCCATGATTCTAGGTCAACGGGAAGTACCCTACAGGTTTTGATTTATTTGCAAGTATCAAAATATGTCGCATTAATGGCCGTATTTTTTATTGCGTTGACTTAGAAGCTTGATATTTTAGAGCTCCCGGAGACTGTAGAATTACGTATTTGATATTAATTTTAACTGGATACCTCCACGTGTTCCTGAGAAAAGGGTCTTGACAGACTGACAGACGGACAACGAAGTGATCCAATACGGGTTCCGTTTTTTTCTTTTGGGTTACGGAACCCTAGAAATACGTTTGTAACCGGGACAACACTAAATAAATTAGGATAAATGCAGGAGGCCGAAGATGTTTCTGTGGGGTGAAACCGCAGAGAGACGAGAAACCTTAGTCTATTGGTGTCAGCTCTAAAAAATATACTCTAGAACGAAGAGAATCTAGATCTTCATGTAGATTTTAAACAACATTCCTCGTTCTTGAAGATACAGTAAGTAAGAGTAATTGGCTATGATTACTTTAGTATAAAAGGAGGTATCGTGGCGAAGCTTAAGAGCCGCACGGGTCGATAGATGAGGTTAAGCTACGCTTGCTGGGGTTGGTCTGTGGATGGGGACCCTTTTTACATACCAAGACTCCTCCGTGCCTCGGAAACCACGTTAAGCATAGGTAGTACCCGGCTGTCATTCTTGGATCTTTGACAGTTGTTACGGTTAGTCAGAAGCCCGAAAGTCTGAAAACCAGTCTTACCGAGGGGTATCGTATTACCAAGTAATTGGGTTCTTCTTCTTTTCGTGTGGTAAGTGACTAACCTGGTGCCAGATTTTTAAAGCCGCCCATGGGCCTCTGACTTGGCTTCACATGCCGTCGAGAAATATCTCTCAGGCATACTGGTTTCCTCACGATGTTTTTGATGCAAATGATAATTATACAATACGCACATGAATTTGAAAAGTCTGAGGTGCGTGTGCCTTGGATTCGAACTCGAGACCTATGACTTGGCAGTCCGAACTCGAACGAACGTACTCGTTCTTCGAACTCGTTCGGTTGTACTCGTGTAGTAATTGGGTTGTGGAGGTTAGATAGGCAGTCGCCCCGTTTAAAATATTGGCATTCAGCTGCATACGGTTAGATTGGATGCCGACCCCTACATAGTTGGGAAAAGGCTAGGCAGATTGATTTTTTGCTTTGGTATAAAACTACGACTTGGTCTCTCGGACTCGGTAGTTCGGGTCAGTGACAGCTGGGCCCGAGTCAACTCAACCCGAATAACAATACCAGATATTTCACTCCCGATTACGTTGATTTGTACGGTCAGGCAGAATATCGATATTTTAAAATAAATCATTATGAATTGAATTTTATTTATCGAAAAATGTGTTTTTATTGTTGGCAGTTCCAACAGTAAAAACATATTTTTCAACAGGTCACGATAACCATTTATTTAGAAAGGATGTGGCAACATTAATCAAGGAAAGTCATTTGAGACCAGCAATTTGTGCTAACTCATTTATTTCTCATTTGCAGCTACTAACCACAGTATATTTTGTAATACATTCACTGGGTTTTAGTTTTGTGTGGCGCCGTCTGTTGAGATCGAATATTATCCCATGGGAATGTATGTAATGTAATGATAAAAATACGCCTGTTTTCCCCGAAGGGTTAGGCAGTGGTGACCTATAGTTTACACCCCCATTTTAATGTAGTCTACTACCGGAGTAAAAAGTCAGAAGAATCCATGTCCTAACCCAGGTCTCCCGTGAGCCAAATTGTATCCTAATCCGTTCAGCCGTTTAGGTATAAACGGTAACAGACAGACAGACAGAGTTACTTTCGCATTTATAATATTAATATATATTTCAATGAAAATCCTTGCAGACGCATTTTCATATTGTAATTGAAATCCACATTAATGATCAAAGTGGTCTATTAAAACCTAATGAGAGAGCCTATTAAGTTACTCTGTAATCTCTCAATTTAATCTTGAGAAGTTGACTTTAAAACACCTTATAAACCCACTTCACACTCGTCTAATAAGCTAACCATCCTAGATTGGCGCAAACGCATGCCGCAGTAAAGGCGCCACTCCACAGCAACGCATGGCTAAGCTACACACGTGTACTTAGCTTCGATTTTTATGAAAATGTAGGCGAGAGCATCCACTGTGACCCATGCCACTCTAAGAAAGCATGCACGCTAAGGTAATGAACCGTGCAGCTAACATGGCAAACCTCTGCGGTTCACGTCCTACGTAGGAGTGGGAGGTCGACTTTAGGCACCTGTCCCAACACTGGCGATCAACGAAAAGCAAAAATGAGTTTGCGAGCAACGAGCAGCGAGCGAGTGACGCGGCAGCGACAAGCGGTTACTCACTGGTATCTGTACTTGCGTAGGTATGTAGGTATATACCAAGCGTGAGTTTCTCACCGAGAGTTCTGCTCACCAAGCGAGCGTCGCTGAGCGAGTAGTCTCATTGATAGATCTGGTCGCTGCGACAAACAAATTGACAATATTTTATTTTATATGATGAGTTTGTTGACTATTGACTATTCTGTAGTACGTTTTAATTTATAAATTCTAATTTGCAATTGTTAATTATTTGAATAATGGATAAATTTATAATTATTTGATTAAATTTCATAACCTACCTACTTATATACCTATTTGACTGTAACAATTTAATTGTAACATCTTGCATATCATGTGTGTGTATACTCCTCATGTTATGGACAAATAAATGATCTTTATCTTTATCTTCAAACGAGTACTCGTCGGCGATGTGAACAGTTAGCGATCAACTATCGATATGTGTATCTCTTTTACTTCAATGTTTTGTACGTTTCTTGTGCAAGGAAATCGTTGATAGCTAGCCGCTTCCTCGTCGCCAGTAGGACAGAAGCCTAAGTCTCTCACATTTGCACCAAATATGGTGAGGTATGAGCGATTACCTGCGTCCGTGAGAACCCAAGATGGCGTAACAATTATATTATTACTGTAATTATAGATCATTATTATAATTATTATATTATTGATGATATTTTATAGGTCATATTGTTTGTTAGTTTGTAATCTTTGGTAATAAGACTAATATAGGGTTATTGTAGAGTGTTGATTTGTTTAATGATGGCAATTTTATTGGGTTATAAAGAGAGAAGCCGCCTAACAATACGCGTCGTGTTCAGGAGTACCGCTATCAGTATCAAAACTTGGCTTCACACCTGCTAAATGAGAGCTTCTTTAAGAGTTGAATGGGGCCATAGATAAAGCTCTTCGGCATACAGGGTGAAATTGAATTCATGAAACACCACTTAAGGGGACTTTCTACTCATTACAAACACTATGGGACCATCCCTGAAATCGCGAAAAAAAAATTGCTGTTCCCAACATTTATGTTCATGATCTCGTCAAAATGTAGGAAACCACTGTTTTTTTTTACTGTTACGATTACCAGAACAATGACTGCTGATGCTCGATTCTTATAAAAATAAATGAATCGTTTTGCTTACCAATGGTACCATTTATTATGGCGAAACTGGGCATATAAATAGATTCGTAAGCTAATTTTACCTGTGATAGCTTCTTCCATATCGGAGGGTCTACTATGCAAAGCTATGGTACGAGGTCTTTGCTTCATTATTGGTAAAAAATACAAGAGTCTTAATTTTACCAATAACGGTCCGTAAATTATAGGAATCCGCCATGAGTCTAGTGTCTGTTCTAAAAGTATCTGATATAAGTGTAAACAAACCCTTGTTTAGAATAAATTCTTACGCAATTACTCATTAAACAAAATAAGTAACATAATTATTCATCTATCTGTATTTAGACATTTTTAAACTTTATATCTCACAACTTCTTCCAACAAATTATTGTTTGAATAACATTATTCAAATTGTTATTGAAAAGTCATCTACGAATATTGCGTTTATAAAATTAACCTCAATTGTTTCTTTTCGGGTTTAAGTATTCTAATAATCAAATTAAATCACTCAATTTGTAAGCGGCAATACAAATTGACATTCACAGGTACGATTTCTAATCGATTTGTTCACATTTACGATAATTTTGAAACAGACTATACATTTCAGCAGCATTTGAACAACTTCCTACTTGTGTGCTTTGGTGTTTCAAGATTTTAACCGCCTCTCTGGTCTAATGGTTAGAGCACCTGACTCAGACCCAGAGGTTCCAGAGGTTAGGTTGGTAGTAGGGCTTGTTCAAGTTCACCTGGGTAGCTACCACCATCTTATCTAAGTCTGTCGCCATAACAATAATGTTAACAGCATTGTTGTGTTTCGGCAGTTAGAGGTAAGATAGCCAGTTCCTCTGTGGTTGAGGTTTCCGGTTGATACTCAGTTCCCACCTTCGGCCTGATCATCATTTACCATCAGGTGAGATGCAAAGCCAAGAGCTACCCCGTTGTGGATTAAAAAAAATTACACGATCGTAACACCTCGCTAAATTTTTGCTGACTTTCAAATATATTTACCACGGCTTGAACTAATTACAAATAATTCGTGCCGATACGACGGTTTAACACAAAAACATGTTAAAGTTAGTCATCAAATCATACAATAATTTCCAACAAATGTCCTACGCAATGCATTTATCTGCTAAATACTATAAACACAGCTGAGCACACTCGACAATGACGAGCCTGCGTAGGACTTTTCGCATTCGAGTGGGCTGCCAGCATTAATTATAGAAGGATGCTACTCGATGGCATCGGGGTTAGAAAGACGTAAGTACGGATGTTTGGAAAATAGACCTGCGTGTGTTCTTAGAAAGAAACGATGGATCGATTGTGTGAAAAACGATATGGCTAATAGCAAATATGGAACAAACGGACCTGCTGCGCCGTTCCATTGGATAGGGGCAGGACGTTGGTGATGGGTATTCTTACTTGAAACAACTGGCCCTAGATGATGCATGCTATAAATGGACATGTATTCGCGATTCACATTTAAACTGGGTTTACCTTACCTACCCAGGATAGGAATCGAATGTGACCTACAATTTAATTTCATCTCTTTATTTAGTGGCTCTTGTGTACATGATAATAGTAGTAGTGTAGTTTAAAATAGGTTTTCATTCTTATTTTATTTTTTAGATTCTTTTATATTTTGCGAATGTGAGAAAGCTGTAGGCTCAGTGGACTGTAGATTTGTTGACCATTTTCTATTTTGATAAGTACCTGGTACTTGTTAAAAGAGCTACACAGTCCTGCCATACCTATTAACACTGTTATTTGAAAATATTGTAAAAAACAATTATTTTTAAAAGAGTAACCGTGGAGTTTCTTGCCGGCTCTTCTCTATAGGAAACGACCAATTGGAACCGTGCACCTAGCTTCTGACGTTTCATAAATGCCCTTGTAGGTTTATGTGAAATAATATATTTTGTATTGGAATTGACCCAATTGTCACACGATATTTTTAATAAAATAAAATATATTTTTATATTTATTTTTATTTGTAATGAAAACTTTAAAAGAGACTGACCCACGAATTTTCGACCTTTGTTTCGTCATGTCTTCTCAGGGGTAGTCAGATAGAAAATGTTGACTCCATCTAGTTTTTTTTTTCAGTATATAAATAAGTGTTTTCGATATGCGATTTACAGATTTCAAGAAACAATTTCATTTCATCCTTGGTACAAGGATCGTTACGGGTCGTCAGAAGACCGAAAGTCTGACAACCAGTCTTACCAAGGGGTGTCGTATTACCCAGTTACTGGGTTGTGGAGGTCAGATAGGCAGTCGCTCCATTTGAAATACTGATATTCAGCTGCATTCGGTTAGACTGAAAGCCGACCCCAACATAGTTAGGAAAAGGTTAGGCAGTTATATAGATTATTTTCAAGGTATAATACTAATTAAGGGGACTACAGGACCTAAACGTGCCTAAAAGCAAGTTTTATAATGCCTAGAAGTATATAATCTATGCAGTAAACAAAATCAGAAAAACTTATGATGTTCATCAGGATATATGCTAGTAAGAAAGTGTGTTGAAAACATAATACAACTAATTTGATACGATAGAAAAAAACCTCTAAAAATTTATTTTAACGATTAATAATCATGTTAATATACATGCAATTATTCTGATTTTTGTCAGATTATTCTATAAGCAACATATTAACGTAATAGTGTTTTAATTTTTTAGTCCAAGCAATAGATAATTGCTTCATATTTTGCAACAAATTACCTGCGTTGTGTCATCGTTTTTCTTTTTGTTTTTTGTGCAGTCGGACAGTGACCGCGCTTTAGCTGTTGTTCGTCTCTTAAGACTTTCTTCAACCGAGCTTACCAATATTTTACACCTCTGCTGAGCCTACAGAATGATTACAGTACAAACATGTGTCAAGCGTCGCCCACCGTTCAACTCCTTAATATAATATTCGATGTTATTATTGTAAATACATTCCTTTTGTGTGTTTATAGTTGAAGTATCTACTAATGAGTAATTATTGTGTATTGTTAGTGAGCCTACGTAGTGAAGGGCGATGGTAGCTCAGTGGTAGAGACCCTGACTTTACGAGTACGAGTTGTAGATGGTGGGTTCGAAACCAGGCAGGCACTTTTTGAGTCAACGTAGAAGTCAAATCATTTATTTCAAGCCAACCATTAAAACGAACTTTTGAACATCATAATGTACAAGAACATGTAATTAATTCTAGTCGCCCCTTTCATAAGATAGTTTCGTATGGAGAAGAATGGGCAAGAAACTGCACCGTGTTATTCTTTTTAAAACGTGTCCAATATTTTTTAATCAAGTGCATGAGGGACAAACAAAAAATATCGTCGTCCCTACTACGAGGCTGACTATACCTAAGAAAGAAAGAAATAAAAAGTATTTATTGAGACTCGCACAAGAAATCACACATTAAACTAAAACACACTAACTACACTTCGACTCCGACTTCGACTTCAACTTCGACTTCGACTCTTACTTCGACTCTGACTCCGACTTCGACTTCGACTCAGACTTCGACTTCGACTTCGACTCCGACTTCGACTCCGACTTCGACTCCGACTTCGATTTCGACTTCGACTTCGACTCCGATTTCGACTCCGACTTCGACTTCGACTTTGAGAGAGAGACAGACAGAGAAACACGCGCACGCCGCGCCACTCGGCTTACAACTATAGCAAAAAGTGTCGTTACAACTTTTGGTCCTAATTTTTTCCGTCTAGCCCCCTTTCGCAACGCGCGATAAGGAACTTCGTTCCAAAAAATATAAACAATGAAAAACAAAGTAACATTAAAAAATAACAACAGTAACAGTACCTAACATTAAAACAAAGAAACAATTTAAAAAAAAAGGAAGTCCTGTACGAGGCCAAACGACTCCTATCTCAGCATGACGCTGAGACATTTAAAAAAAAATGTCGCAGCGCTGGTATTCTAATAGGGCCCGTATGAGTAGTCAAGCCAAGTATGAACGATTGTTAATGTAATTGGTTTCCCCTTTTGCTAAGAAATTTTTCACGCTTTTATTCTTCGGATAACAGAAGGGTAGGTTAATTATATCCATATTTCGTTATGGTATGTTTGAAGGGGATGCGCTAAAGTAGTCCGCGAAATTCAAAATTTCTTTAGTATTTTGCAATTTTCAGGTCAGTGTCAGGATGTATGTTGATTAAAATATGATTCGCGAGCGTAACAAATATGGCTTTACATAATTGCGAGTATAATCATTAGAATCAGCAATACAAGTCCTTAAGTTAGCATAATCCTCAAATGTCATGATTTCATGAAATAGTCATTCAATAGGATTACATGAACTTAGAGAGTTGTATAGATGATTTCTATGATTATAATTATGTAAAGTTATATTTGTTACGGCCGCGAATCATATTTAGATCAACATACAACCTCATACTGCGGGCTTACTCTTCAAATTAATTCCAATTCCAATCTAAAGCCAATACAATTCCAATGTGAATTTTGCAGTCACGTGGTTCGGTACTCTTGAAAACAATATTGTCAACATTGGATTGAAATTGGGATTGCCCCGCGATTATTTTGTTAGACGTGAAGTTAGCTATGTTACGCCTCGCAATAGTGTTGTTCAACTCATTACGATAAACCGGTAATAGGGCTTTAAAATGCTTTATACTTTAAATAACAAGGCTAATAAATAAAAATGATACAAATTGTTGTTTAATTGATTAATTGTAACGTATTAAATTCTTAAGGGCGTAAGAACGTGATTAAAATAATAAAATTAACCATGACTTTGGCTGTATGCGGTAGGGTCGTTGCCATACTACAAAAAATATTTAAAGACGGCGTAAAAGTTCTCCAATTTCAAAAATAAAGTCAAGTCAACTCAAGTGGCTTTAGAAATTAGAAGTGAATTCGAAATGCAAGTTTGTTTAGAACATTAACTTAGAGATATTGTACGCGTGTGGTTCCTTTTTAGCTTTTTAGTAACAATAATTGAGTGTCCGTTAAGTTACCTAACTATTATTAAAGTTTTATACTAGTGGTAAGTAAATATATCATCATACTTACTTTATTATTTAAGGTACTTTTTACTTGATTACATTTTTAATTAGTGAAAAATTTTTGTTTTGTCAATGTAGTTATTTTCTTGGTCTATGTTTTATATAATTATATTATGTTGTACATAATAAAAGTTTTCCAATTTCAGTTACAATGACAAATCGTCCTACTTACGCCCAATTAGAAGGTTTGGTGGAATTTTTGGAACAAAACCCAGGCATAGCGAAAGGTTTGCTTAAGACATCTCAAGGAAAATTGGAAACAAAGAGAAAATGGGACAATTTGGCAATTAGTCTCAATTCTCTCGGAGGAGCGAATAAAAATGGTCAAGCCTGGGCTAAGGTAATTCAAAATAATGAAGTAGGTATTAAGAATCAATAAATTCAGCAATTTTATTAAAATTAATGAATGTTTTTAGTATTGGGCTGAGAAGAAATGTGCTCTAAAGAAGCAGTGCGTACAGCTCTCAGCTTCAATGAGGCGCACTGGTGGTGGGCCAGCAGACAACTTGCCAGCATTGTCTGCCTTCGAAAATAGGTTGGTGGCGGTAATGGGTGGACAAGAGTTTGCGACTGGAGATTCATGGGCAGTCAATCCATTTCCTCAATCGGTAATATATTTTTATATTTTCTATATTATATGTATATTTATTATATACAAAATATTGTATTTATCTAATAATAATAATTTAATTGTTTCAGACTAGACCTACCGAGTCGCCAGTTGTAGTTGTAACAGAGGATGCAAACATAGTACAAGAAGACATACAAATGCATTCCATCCAGCAAATCTCCCCTATTCTTGGCACGTCACACAATGACGCAATACCAGCATCATCCACAAGTAAGTCTTTATTCGAATTTGTTAAGGAATGTTTAAACATTTTAAATAGGCAGTCCATCAGTTACACAACCCAACATAAGTGTGTAACATTGAAGTGTTTTGGGACTAATCACATTTCGAGCTATAGCAAAAAATCCGACCATGTGCGTGTCGGACCACGCACAATGAAGGGTTCCATAGTTGGGATGGATTTATCCCAAAAACAAATTTAACATTGTAGTTGAAAAATATGTTATCCCATAGATCGATATTCATCATGGTCAATTCTCCAACTGCAAATGTAAGTTTGTAATCGCATTTTTTTTAATGTGTTAAATAAAGCTAAAAATATGTGTCGCATAAATGGCCGTATTTTTTTATTGCGTTGACTTAGAAGCTTCATTTCTTTAGAGCAACAAGGGACCGTAGACCTACTCCACGCGTTCCTGAGACAAAGGGTCTTGACAAACTGAAAGACAGACGGACAACAAAGTGTTCCTATATGGGTTCCGTTTTTTTCCTCTGAGGTACGGAACCCCAAAAATACTTCAGTATTATTTATTGACTTGTTTTTTGTAACAACTCCGCAATTTGAAACTTGTTTGGTTTTAAATGTCGATTTACATTACTGTATTTTTTATATTTCAGTACCTGCTCCACCCACGCCACTTCAGAGCACCACCATACCACCACAACCCCGCCGGCGCCGCTCTTTAATTCCGAGGCCGGATGCGAATATGGATCGTTTCGCAAGTATCGAAGCACGGCGGGTTGAAGCGGAACTAATTACAGCGCAAGCATTAGCCCAACTGTCCGAACATATTGGCAGTCTAGCAATTGGTTTGACGTCGATTGCTAATGCAATTTTGGATGTAGCTAGGAAAATGCCAAATCCTTGACGAATTTGGCATTTTTTTGCTACATAATTCTATATTGTTCAAAATGCATTAGCGATTAATGTCAAAGCTTTAGTTATTTCTACCTAATGTTTCGGATATTGACTAAATGCTTGCCTTGCGCTTCAAATGTTATAAGCTTATAAGTATTTTATTGTTCTTTTTTGTCATAGTTCTATTAATAAGTGAATAAAAGTACATTTAAGTTAAAAAAAAAACTATTTATTCATTCAGTTCTCCATTTTTCAAGAAATATGTAGGTTGAGAGAGTACAATATAACATTAGGGATTAATGACCTACTGTCATTAATCCCTAATGTTACATTGTCAAAAATTCAAAAGTAATTTATTCAAACTAGGCTGAGAATCAGCACTTTTAGAACGTCAAAATTACATAAGACAGTCCCCCAAAACGCCCACCCTTCACCACTTCCTAGTGCGTTAGCTGGGGAGAAGAAGTGGCGCAACAAACTCACCAGCAGCACAGCTGTCTGTTCAGTTAGAAGAAAAAAAAAAGATTCTATATAATAGTATTCAAAATAATGTACATTATGCAACATAAAACATTAAATTAAATTATGTGCTATATGCCAGCTACCACACGCCAATATAGCTAACAATTGTACTTAGGAAACAATTATAACATTTAGGAATTAATAATTTATAAACATAAACTGTAGAAATACAATGTCACAAATCGCATGAAATACATTAAAAAAATCCTATCTAAATCTTACCATACCTTTTTACCTACCGTCTACTCGCCCACAACTGCTGAACTAAAACATTTCGCTTTTCGATGCCCTGTCTTAGTTCAGCGGCTGTGCTGCTAGTTGATTCTTGAGAAGTGACAGCAGGGTAATCATTTCCATACTCTGCTGTATTCTCCACAAGATCTATACCTACTCTATTGATACACATGTTGTGTAAGACACAACATGCATTAATTATTTTGGCTGCTACATCAGGATGATAATGTAGCACCCTATGCCCGAGTAAGCACCGCCATCTGTTTTTGAGTACACCAATGGCACGTTCCACTGTATTTCGTGCCGAGCAGTGCAACTTGGTGTAATACTGTTCTGGGGAGCCTTCAGGAGCATCTACTATAGGTGTCATCATATAAACTCTCTGGGCATATCCAGAATCACCTGAAAAGTAAAAATAATTAAAATATATTCAGTCAGAAAAACTAAAAATTTTGATCCAACTACTAATTTCGATCATTTACTTGCCTAGTAAAAACACATTTTCTCCATTATTGTTCAAATCAATTAAATGTTGTTTCACAGGATGCTGATTCCAGACAAAACTGTCATGTGATGCTCCTCCAAATGAAGCATCTACTGACAGAATTCTTAAATCTGCATCACTTATCTGAAAATATATAAAACAAGGACTTTAACTAATTTGTAATGAAGTGAATTACAATTAAATATGAATCAAAAGTATTGCCTTACTATCAGAACATTTCTTGAATGGAAATGTTTGCGATTAAAAAATCTCTCTTCATTTTCTATAGGCCGTATTATGGCTATATGAGTGCCATCAATACATCCTATAACAGATGGTATGAGAAATTTTTCAAAAAACCTGGAACATAAGGCATAATTTATGGTTACTAAAGGCACTATAAAAACAAGGCATTTTAGATAGCTTAACCGGTCACGTACTGTTAACGTACCCGTGCCAACCGAAACTTTAAATAATTTCATATAAATTATCTTACTTTGATAAAAATAATAGGTATTTGTCATGCATTACCTCCTTTTTAAAGCATCTCTTTCCTGACGAGTTTGAGGAAACTTAATCCATTTACTTTGAACTGTTGGATGGTTAAGAGCTGCCGTTACATCTCTGATAGTACGAGATACAGATTGCTGCGACATTAGAGTCCCATATGTACCTCCAACTAGTTTTTGGTAACTCCCAGTCGCATAAAAAGACAATGCCACTAAAACCTGCAAGAATTATACAAGTATTAAGCTATAATCTTCTAAACAAAACTCATGATATCATTGTTAAAAGTCATGTATGAAAGACAACATAGGTACCTTATATTTTGGTGATATATCACTTCTTCTCTTAGGAGTTGGCATAAAGGGCTTAATGTTCTCATATATTTCCTCAAACAAATCCTTGTTCACTCTATAATTTGCTTTAAATTCGTCTTCATTCATAGAAAACGCTTTGTCCGTATAACGCATCATCCGACGCTCATCTCGTCTTTGTTTCAATTGTTTTTTATGAGAATTACGTAAAATACTGTATATAACAGCTAATCGTGCCATATTATACACTTATTACTTACAAAAAACCACTTAAACCACAAAACAATTTCAAAAAAGTTACACTTTTGCTATTGGAAAAATCACAATGAACAAACAATCCCAACGCAATACTGACGCAATACACAGCTGTCAAAATACAGTCAAGGGTAGCGTTTAGAGCACGCCAAGCCCGATCCCGATTCCACTTAGTTCCCAAAATGGACACAGAATTCGAAACCAATTTGGCGCTAGGGTCGAACTCAAGAGTACGAAACGACAAAATTCCAATGTCGATAGATCGGAATTAAATTCAAGAGTAAGCCCGCTGATCTGCAAATTGCAAAAAATGTGAGAAAATTTGAATTTCGCGGGCTTCCCCGACGCTTTCGCCAGTACAGGAGACGTGTCTTGAATGTTGAAGTGAATGTCAATCAATAAATCAATCAACTCAGCCTATCGCAGTCCACTGCTGGACATAGGCCTCTCCCAGGCTGCGATACAACACCCTGGCCTCCGCTTTCCGCGTCCAGTCTCTCGCAGCGACCTTCTTAAGGTCGTCGCTCCATCTAGGTGAGGGGCATCCCACACTACGCTTGCCGATACGCGGTCTCCATTCCAGGACTCGTCTGCTCCACCGGCCATCGGTCCTTCGACAAACATGGCCAGCACACTGCCACTTCAGCTTGCTTTCTCTGCAAGTTATGTCGGAAGTGAGTGTAATGGAGTGACATATAGCTATGGATTAAGTTAGAAAAGAGAATAATAAAGAAATTTAAAAGTATTTTTTTTATATTTTAAACATTGCCTTTTTGTGTAGGTTCACGTTCAAGTACCACGTGTGGGTTCCGAACCTCGACCTCTCAACTTGCCAGATTGAGTATCCGTTGAGCTATAATTTTCTTGAATCGCGGTGGCTGCCATATAGCATCTGCCGCATTTACAGGTGAAAGACGTCATTGCAACGTTGTTTATGAAAGTGTGTTGGTGTGTTTTCTTAAAGAGCGTTTTTGATACCGTAAAGTCAAACCTCGCTGCTCAAAAATATCAAACTGCTGCTTCAAATCCAAAATGATGATTTATAGAAAAATTCTTGTTAGTGACGAATAAAAAATATGTTCCAATAACATGTAACCCATGAAAATCTATTGCAAAAAAAAAATTACTCGTAAATATTATCGGCAATAGTAAAAAGAGCTTCAAAATATTCAGAAGCTAAAAGTATTGTGAAATAAACCCCTAAAATAATTGTAATAAATAGACCTTGGGTTATTTGAGAATTATTATTTTCTATAATGAGCTAACCCTGAACTAATTAAAATAATTGTATTTTTATACAGCTAGATTTGCCCTCACCGTACTTAATCACTCTCAAAAGTGTCCATATTGAGAAGAGTGAGCTCACACTTGATTAAATAGTGTTTTCATGACGATTAAGGGGCATGCGCTAAGGTAACCCGCGAAATTCAAATTATCTTTAGTTTTTTTTGCATTTTTTAGGTCAGTCTCAGGTTTAATGTTGATTAAAATATGATTCGCGACCGTAACAAATATGGTTTTACATAATTATAATCATTACAATCAGGAATACAACTCCATAAGTAAGCACAATGGTCAAATGTCATGATTTCATGAAATAGTCATTCAATGGAATTATTTGAACTTAGAGAGTTGTCTTGATCATTTTTATGATTACATTTCTATAAATATACATTTGATACGGCCGCGAATCATATTTAAATCAACTTACAACATGATCTGACCTGCAGATTGCAAAAAACGCAACAAAATTTGAATTTCGCGGGCTACCTTGACGCTTTCGCCTTAAGTCAAGTCACTGCATCATTGTGTGTCAGAGGTGTCAAAACGAAACAGAAACACGCCTATCTTTAGACGTGGTAGTGCGAATCTGACGATTTAAATCTTTGCCGCTGCCATCGTTTTCATGACAGCCGTCACTGCGGCCGTTCTGAGGCGGCCACAGGCGCGCCGGTGGCCGTAGATTCGCCCTACCAGCGGTCTACTAGGAAACCGTAACTTAACCAGTATTATCGTAAGTTACACAAGTACAGGAAAATGGTTATTAAAATAATATGAATATCTTTGTAATAAACTTTATCGTCGCGGTCAATGTTTAATTAAAGTAATCTTATCATATTATTTTATTATATTTGTTTAGTGAAGCTATAACGATAATTATGCAGATTTTTGTAATAAGTGCGTATTTAAATAAATACTGCATACCCTCTGACGATAGGGCGATGCGGATGAGGAATCTATTTTTATTGACATTACTATTTGGACCACCCTGTATACATACTTTAACGTATTCCTTCTTGGATGTGTTAATGTGACCCATTTGCAACAATTAAGCACCCCGTAAACCCTAGGCGAAAATTCGTGGGATTCGAGAAAACCCAATTTGTATGTGATTTTGAAAATTTCCCAGAATTAGTCACTAAATATCACTTTTCTCTAAACTCTCAAATTGAATGGCCTTCATTGCGATTCCATTGGGTACCTAATATTTTAATAAACCTTTCGATGCAACCAAATTCTCTAAAATATCAAACAGTAAAAAAATAAAAGAAGGAGTTTATTAACCATTTCCAAAAATCATCTACGTTCTTATTAAATTGAGAGTTTAGAGAAAAGTGATATAACGAGTAAGTGACGAATTCTGGGGAAATTTCAAAAAAACATAAAATATTGTTTTTCTCGAATCCCATGAATTTTTTACCTAGCCATTATTAGGTGCTTAATTGTTGCAAATGGGTCACACTGTCACGTCCCAAAAGGAATACGTCAATTAACAAGCCATAACAATGTAATTAAGCATCATTTATTCAATAAAACCACTCACCATGATCTTCCTGCCCTTGCCTCATGTTGCTCGTTGTCGGCGCAACACGGTTTCTCTTCCCATTCTCCGCTATCAACCGTCACGCTATCATTCCTCTTTTCTTTCATATCATTCCTCAAACAATCCATCAGATATTCATCACACTTTTAGTTATAATCAAAATTCAAAATTCCTAGTTTATTTTTAACATAAACCTACAAGGGCATATAATAAATGTCAGAAGCTAGTTCCACGGTTCCAATTGGTCGTTTCCTATAGAGAAGAGCCGGCAAGAAACTCGACGGTTACTCTTTTAAAAGTAAATGATTTTTACAATGTTTTCAAATTACTGTATTAAAGGTTTGAGAGGACAGTGTAGGCCTATCAACAAGTACTTAGCAAAATTTAAAATGGTCCACTGATCAACAGTCTGTTAAGCCTACAACGTTTTCTTTTATCCTTCCACATCATGTGATGAGGAGGAATGAAGCGTTTCAACTTGCAGAATCAAACAAACAAAACAAACAATCAATCATCAATAAAACAAACTAATAAAATAATTATAATTTTATTCGGTACCCGATACGATACAAGTGATTACTGCACAACATTAGTGAACAACAATTTTAGTCAAAAATTGATATATCATCAAACAAATCATTAAACGTATCGTCTAAAACGTTTTGCCCAAAATCGGAAACAGCGTTGCCTTGAACAATATATTGAATCCCAGCTTGAACCACCTCTCCAGGTCTATTAATATAAATGGATCCCGGACCACGGATAGTCGTTTCAGTGCTGTTGATGTGCATCCTTCCACTTTCTCCAACTACGTGGCACGTCTCTGTGATCTCTCCTCCCTGGTAACAGATAAAACGGTTTTAAGAATCATGCCCGTTTTAACTGAAAGGTTAGGCAAAGATGTAGTAGCTACACCCACATTTCGTTAGTTATGTTTAAGTCCCATGATTGAGGGGGCGAGCCTATTACTTAGTAATAGGCTCGCCCCCTCATGGGATCGCCCATCATGGGACTGCAACGGCTACGTAGGTGTACCGTCCACTGACAGGTTATGTGCTCCGTCTTTAAGACCGGGCACATAACCTGTCAGTGGACGGTACACCTACGTAGCCGTTGACAAGGCATGCTGATTTTTCACCAAGTTTTACTCACAGACTGTCACCGTGAAAAATTATGTGTCTAGAAAGGAGATGACAGCTGATAGAGGTGTCTGGAAGAAGCAGCAATAAAATCGCCAAATAAGCTGGCATAAGGGAACAAAGTATGATGAAGATACAGATCTTTTATTTACTCACAGGGCCCGTCGTTACAGTGCAGGTTCGAGTGATTGGACCTGCGATGACCATCATCACTCCCACCATTAAAATGGCTAGAGTCACGAGCCGGAACATTTCTTGTCTTTGTTTGCCGATTAAAAAAAAACAATTATATATAAAAATAAATAATAATAATATAATTTTATTATTAATTTCTTCTTCAATCAAGGATGAAACGGGTTATCTGTCAGAAACTTGATGCTACTAAATTTATTTGGCATACACTTGGCATAATCTTTTTTAAACGAATATTTCAAAGGCATAAAAAATATTTAATATATTATTATTGTTTAGCCGAATGTTTATATGTCCAAACTTACAATGGCATACTTTTAAGCTGGCAGAATTTTATTTGGAATAATTTTATTAGGCAGATTGCCATTTCTATAAAATAGCATTTTTAACCTTAAATTAAAATTAAAATATTGTCTTAAAAAGTCAATGTGTTGTGCTACAAAAGTTAGTGACAAAAACGAATCGCTGCAAAACCGACTCCACGTAGTCTTGTCTGCCCTAACCCTAAAGTGTAATTTAAACCTGCGTAGGCGTGGAGGGGCGAGGCGGCCCACGAGCAGGTGGTCTTAAAACTCGCCTCCGCGGTGGAGGCAAGCCGAAGCTGCGGTGATGAGCGTTAAAACCATCTGCGACGATAAGCTCGCGTGAGCCCCGCAGCGCCGGAGCCGTGACAGAAACCTTGCCTGCTGCATGCTGCATGCTCGTTTGCATGCATGGTGCATGTTGGTTTGCATGTTTGTGTGAACTTTCTGCGATATGATGGTTCTTCTTTTTAATTATTATGGATATGAAATTTATACCTAAAGATGATTCTGACTTACAAAATTATGAGTTTTGAATGTATGATAAATGAGTGTATGCCAAACGATTTTCTGCGAAATGAAGTTTATGCTATCCGCTGTTATGCACAATAATATTATGACATAAAAAGTTCTGCTGTAAAGGGTAGACCCGGATGAAACACATGAGACTTAAAGTGAAAGAGAGATGAATATAAATGTCGATTGATAGAGAGCGAGCGGAAGACCAAAGAGTAGATGATTGGATTGTGTGAGGGGGACGATATAAGAAAAAGGTGTGAACGATAGCGGGTTGACGGTGGAGAATGGAGGAAAAAACGTGTTGGCCCGACCCCAAGCAACGTGGGATGAGGGCAGAAAGATAATGATAGATCGACAGATTTATTTAAAGCAACACAGAAGAAAAACACAACTCATAAAAATGCAAATTTTAGCTGAAAGCCGTCCACGGCTAGCCTAGGCTCCACCAAGCATGAAATGAATGGAAAAGAAACAATCACAACAACGCTTGATTCTGGAGTGTAATGAACATTTTTAATAGAAACGTCACTTTTACTATACTCACGATTTATCTTCTTTCACTTGTACTCGCGGAAATGTTGTTTTTGGACACTGAATATTATTTAGTAATTTAATGTCGCGTCTCCCGATCCCGATGCCAGGCTAAGAATAAGTTTCTAAAACAATTTTTGCTTATATACCCATCGCAAATATTATCGCAGAAAAAACAAAATAACTTTTATCAAAATTAATGTTTCGGGAATTCCAGTTCTGCGAGTTACTGTCTTTTAGGTCAAAGGTGCCTCTGTTATCAACGCCGTTATGATAAAGTCAAATGATGAATATTTAAATAATTAGGCAGGCACTCAAGATTTTTTTAGTTTCGGGAATACCCGAAAAATATTTTGTTTGGGAATAGCATTACAATTTCGACACATTTCGTCACTATTGGGTAAATAAGCGTGGCGCGTATCTTCCATTGGAAAAACGTGTTGCGCCCCCAAGTAACATGGGACAAGGGCAGGAAAATGGTGATGATGAACGTCTTCTTCAACGCTTGATGCTTGTGTTCGCTCGCCTTAGATAATTATCTCACCATTAGGTGAGATCGTTGGTTAAAAAGTTACCAACTGTCCCATACAAAACTTCAATACCTATTTAGGGGTATGAGGAACATGGTGTAAAGTTCACTCATCCACCATAGAAAAGGGAGGATCCTCCGACCAGACGGGTGTTGTGTCTGGCGGGCAACTGCCCAGAGGTTGAATATGGGAGATTGTATACATGTCCATCGCGTGGTAAACTCTAATTGCGCGATGCAGGATTTGTGTGACGTCAGGTCTTTCATGCGAAGCTCGCATGTGGCGATTGTAGATGCCACCACACCTACTTGACCCCAGAAATGTATGGGACGGCTGATTTTTTCTCGTTTACGATGTTTTTTCCATGGATAAAGTTTGTTGTTTACTTTGATGGTCTGTGCTACACTCTTAATTACGACCACACACTACTGATACATGTTGTATAGCAAAAAAACAAAGCAACTTTTATCAACATTATTGTTAAGGAAACTCCCTTTCTGCGAATTCATTCGGATTATGAGGTCACAGGTGAATGATAAAATGCTAACATAAGCATCAGGCGTTATCAATACCTCTTAAATAAACTTAAATTAGTCTGGATACAATTACTCAATATTTTTTATATGATTCGGGCATACTCAAAACATTTTTTTTTTAAATAATTTCGACATATACCGACATCATACCGATTTTGATGAAATATGTCCAAAAAATTCTAAATATGTAGACAGCATTTATAGTGTTTCGTATTACTTGCCTGGATTTGGGAGCAGCGATATAAATTCAAGAAACAGAAGTGAGAGAGAGAGACTTATTTAGTCACGTTACTTAGCACCGACTTTGGATTAATTATGTTTTCTGTTTCTGTCGCACATGTGCCAAACTACAAGTGCGCGATAGAGACAGGAACATATATAAGCCAGACATCCTTCTAAGACGCGTTTATCAGACTCGACTTCTTTAATAATCGTGTTTGTTAAAATGAATTCGTCCATGGAAGTAGTTTAAACTGTTATATTACAGGCAGGGACATCGTCGAGCAAACTGTTGCCATTGATCCAGTACATGATTCTGAACGCCCGAAATGTTGAAATTTTTCGTAGGTTATTTTAAAAAAAATTGCTGTTCCATACATTTTGACCGCGTAGGTACTTTTTTATGCAACAGGACTTTTTTTTTTGGGGTCTTGAATCTTGTTCTGATTTCATGGTTACAGTTTGCGCGTCGATGGTGCCACCCTGTATAATTCTTCATTCAATTTAATTGACAAGTGACAAGTATTTCTCAAATTTGGAACGTCAGGAAAAAAAGATAGAAAAATTGTCAGTAATATTAAAATGGTTCCACATTTTAATTTTGAAAATCCTTAAAATTACATTATTATAAATTAAGAATTCACTTATTGTATCGAACGCATTATTATAGAGTCAGGGACTGTGTGGATCGCCCGGAGGACACGGTGGAGCATATGGTGGAGATCTGCCCGGGTTGGGCGGGGCACCGCCGTGTCCTCCCGGAGGCGATCGGTGGCGGCGACCTCTCGCGTCCGGCCCTAATTCAGGCCATGGTCCGGAGCGAGAGTGCATGGGAGGCCGTGACTTCCATCTGCGAAGCAGTAATGCTCGCGAAGGAGGAGGCGGAGCGCGCGAGGGAGAGGCAAGATGCGAGGCTTCGCGCCCCTAGTCACCGCAGGAGAAGCCCCGGGCGTCGGGAGTCGCGAGCCGACTTCCGGCCACCGTAGGCGCGGGCTTGCAGACGGTGAGCAATGGGTAGCTCTCCGTCCGATTAGGACCAGGCCCGGGTGCCGGGTGCCGGGCGCGCGCCTCAAAGAGATGTCAGCACCAACTGACGGGGTCCGTAAGGGCCAACGCCTGTTGGGGGAGGGCCAGAGCGGGAGGGTGTGTAAGACTTTTACTAACTAAAACCCACCCGTGTTCTTTCCGTTGCCTGTGTGCCGGGGCCGCGATATCCCTTTCGGAAAATCTCGCAACCCTGGCAGGCATTGGCCCTTACGGACCCCGTCAGTTGGTGCTGACATCTCTTTGAGGCACGCGTGGAACACAACGCGCCGTCGACCCGGGCCTGGTTCTAATCGGACGGCGAGATACCCATTGCTCACCGTCCGCAAGACGGGAATTACCTCTCTGGTGTGAAATAAAAATAATGCAAACAAATGCTTGTGGAAATGCGGACACGGACAAACTCAAACTCAAACCATTTATTTTAAGTATACCAATTACAGGTACTTTTGAATTGTCAAAGGGTCGGTCAGTCAGAAGTATGAAGCTAGTTGCCCTTTCTAACGCGTAGTAGGTTCCTATGGAGAAGAACGGGCAAGAAACTCCACCGACACTAGCATTTCATCCCTCCTCATCATGTGATGAGGAGGGATGAAACGTTTGAATGCAACGTTTTGATTGGTATGGGCGTCTGCCTATACCATAGATATACGATAGAAGGAGTTTTCCCCGGTAGTTGAAAATGTATCGAAACCCAATGTCTTCAATCTATCCCTACTCTCTAGCCTACAACTACACATGCGATCAGTAAACCCAATAAATACGAGGTCCCGCTCACACTTGCAATTTACAAATCAGAACGTACTACACAATCAATTATAAACCTTATCCCATCAAACATAGCGTGCATTTACCATGCACCGTACAACTCACCCACACGAAAACATCGTTCGCTATCGTTGTGCTGTGCAAAAGCCATTTATTTTACATATATGCTAGTGATTAACTAAATCGGAAACATCGATTCTCCCATTTATTATTGTATTAAACATTTTATTTTTGGAAGTTGCTGAAAAAATTATAAATAAAAAATGATATACATATAATAAGATGATATAAATAAACAATAAGTAAGTAAAAAAAAGAAATATTAAGTAAACCAAAAAAAAAAAACTACGTTATGAGAAAATCTAAATGAGAATAAAACAAGATTTCACATCGGTCTTCCAATCAGGCTATAACTGTTGACAAATTGAAGAATAAACTTTAATAGTAATATAAATTCATACGACAATCGACATTATTGTCGATAGCCTACGTTAGTGGATCTGCACAACCACATCACTAGTCCGTCGCAAGACGCTGCGGCCGTACTAACGATGCAACCGCTTAAAGCAAATATCGTTTTGTAATGTTTACATTGCTTGTCCAGTTACTTAGCGACATACTTTGGTAGTGGTAAAGAAGCAATGTATTTACTACAATAAAAGTACAGTCGCTGTGATATATGAAAACAAAAATAACGTAGTAAAGGCAAGAAATATTTTACGATTTGTTGTTTTTCATGATTTTCAACACAAATATAGCAAAATACTTGTGCTGATTTATGAAAAGTGGTTCTACGATTTATAAAGTTTATAGTTTAGCTTCGATTTTTACAAGAAACCACTGAACAACACGGTATTCTTAAATGTTATCACGATCGCGTTCGAAAGCGCACTAGTTAGCGGAAACGGCCATTTGCCTGAGGCATGACCATTGTGGTCAAGACGCGCGGACACAGACACGCCCCCATGCCACTTCTCCTGTTATTTATATTTCTATGGCCCATACCAATCAAACAAACAATCAATCATCAATAAGACAAACTAATAAAATAAATATAATTTTATTCGGTACCTGTTATACAATACAAGTGATTAGTGAACAACAAGATTACTCAACAATGAGCAAATCATCAAATGTATCGTCTCAAAGTTCTACTCATAATCGATAACAGCGTTGCCTTGAACAATAATATGCGTATACCCCTCTCCAGGTTTATTAATGTCGGTGGATCCCGAACCACGGATAGTTATTTCAGTTCTGTTGATGAGCCTGCTTCCACTTTGTTCAACCACGTGGCAATTCTCTCTGATCTGCCCTCCCTGGCAACAGATAAAACAGTTTGTAAGTAAATTTTATTATAACATAACATCATGTACGTTCTCCTCGAGAAGTTAGGCAAAAATGTAGTAGGTACACCCACATTTCATTAAGTCCCATGTTTGAGGGGGCGACCCTATTACTGTAGGCCGGGCACATAACCTGTCAGTGGACGGTACACCTACGCGGCCGATGACAAGGCATGTTGATTTTTCACTGAGTTTTACACACGGACTGTTACCGTGAAAAATGATGTGTCTAGAAAGGAGATGATAGCTGATAGAGGTGTCTGGAAGAAGCAGAAATAAAATCGCCAAATAAATTGGGATAAGGGAAGAAGTATGATGGAGATACAGATCTTTGATTTACTTACAGGGCCCGTCGTTACAGTGCAGGTTCGTGTGATTGGACCTGCGATGACCACCATTACTCCTGCCATCAAAATTGCTAGAGTCACGAGCCGGAACATTTCTTGTCTTTGTTTGCCGATAAAAATAAGAAACAATGATTAATTCCTTCTTCAATCAAGGATGAAACATATGAGACCTAAAGTGAAAGAGAGATGAATATAAATGTCAATTGATAGAGAGGGTGCGGAAGACCAAAGAGTAGATGATTGGATTGTATAAGAAAAAATGAGGAGGATGATATAAGAAAAAGGTGTGAACGATAGCGTGATGGTTGACAGTGGAGAATGGAGGCAAAAAATGTGTTGGCCCGACCCCAAGCAACGTGGGACGAGGGCAGAAAGATAATGATAGATCGACAGATTTATTTAGTGCAACACAGAAGAAAAACACAACTCATAAAATGCTGATTTTAGCCGAAAGCCGTCCACGGCTAGCCGTAGCTTCCATCAAGCATAAATGCTCAATCAAATGAAACAAAAAACAACGAAGAAAGGGAAAAGAAAATGAATGGAAGAAATCAGAACAATGCTTTATTCTGGAGTACAATGAACAGTTTTAATCGAGACGTTACTTTTATTATACTTACGATTTGTCTTCTATCACTTGTATTCGCCTTTCTGAAATGTTGTTTTTGAACACTGAATTTATTATTTGATTAATGTCGCATCTTCCGATCCCGATGCCAGGCTAAGAATAAGTTTCTAAAAACAATTTTTGCTTATATACCCATCGCAAATATTATCGCAAAAAAAACAAAATAACTTTTATCAAAATTAATGTTCCGGGAATTCCTTTTCTGCGAGTTAGTTGTCTTTTAGGTCAAAGGTGCCTCTGTTATCAACGCCGTTATGATAAAGTCAAATGATGAATATTTAAATAATTAGGCAGGCACTCAAGATTTTTTTAGTTTCGGGAATACCCGAAAAATATTTTGTTTGGGAATAGCATTACAATTTCGACACATTTCGTCACTATCGGGTAAATAAGCGTGGCGCGTATCTTCCATTGGAAAAACGTGTAGCGCCCCCAAGTAACATGGGACAAGGGCAGGAAAATGGTGATGATGAACGTCTTCTTCAACGTTTGATTCTTGTGTTCGCTCGCCTTATACAATTATCTCACCATTAGGTGAGATCGTTGGTTAAAAAGTTACCAACTGTCCCATTGGATACAAAACTTCAATACCTATTTAGGGGTATGAGGAACAGGGTGTAAAGTTCACTCATGCACCATAGAAAAAGGAGGATCCTCCTACCAGACGGGTGTCGTGTCTGGCGGGCAGCTGCCCAGAGGTTGAATATGGGAGATTGTATACATGTCCATCGCGTGGTAAACTCTAATTGCGCGATGCAGGATTTGTGTGACGTCAGGATGTTGTGTGACGTCAGGTCTTTCATGCGTAGTTCGCATGTGGCGATTGTAGATGCCGCCACACCTACTTGACCCTAGAAATGTATGGGACGGCTGATTTTTTCTCGTTGCCGATGTTTTTTCCATGGATAAAGTTTGTTGTTTACTTTGATGGTCTGTGCTACATCCTTAAATACGACCACACACTACTGATACATGTTGTATAGCAAAAAAAACAAAACAACTTTTATCAACATTTCTTTATTACATTTTTATACATACAAATTACATTTTTAAATATTTTTATGAAAAAGAAATAAAATTAAAAAACACATTTAAAAATATAAAAAGTAGTGGTCCATCGGCATCAGGAACAGGGTCCAAGGTGCCGGTGGTCAGGGCTCTAGAGAGAGGAACCTCCTCACGATGCGTGCCGTGTCTAGGAGTACTGCTTTCTGAATCAAGCCCTTGACCCAGCCGCGCAATGAGAGCCTCCTGAGGTGTTGGTCGAGGCTCTCCGCTATTAGGCCATTAACTGTTACGATTATCGGTACAATGATTGCAGAGTCCACGTCCCACATGTCGACAACCTCGTGTGCTAAGTCGAGATACTTGATTTTTTTATCTTTCTCAGCTTTCACGAGATTCTCGTCATGAGGGACAGCGATATTAACAATCATTGCACGGCGCTCTCGTCGATCTATCACCACAATATCAGGCTTATTGGCTACAATAGTCCTGTCAGTGATGATAGATCGATCCCAATACAATGTGGCATGACCATTCTCGAGAACTGGGTCGGGCACATACCTGTAGTATGGTACTTCTGACTCAACAAGGTTGTATTGCAAGGCAAGTTGCTGGTGGATAATCCTAGCCACTCGTTAGCAAGACGAGAACAACCGGAAACAATATGTCTGATTGATTCACCGGGACGGTGGCATGCCCGACAGATGTCAACCGTACCGTCCTTGACAATGTATTTCCGGTAATTATTCGTCATGATAACTTCATCCATAATCGCACAGACAAAACCTTCGGTTTCTCCGAAGAGATCGCCGAAACGCAGCCAGGATACAGATGCCAAAAAGTCTACATCAGGCGAATGGAGGGCCCGGAAAAACCGTCCGTGAAGCTCTTTGCTTTGCCAGACTTCCTTACGATCGTTAGTATCAAGTACTGCAGGTTTGCGCCAGTTCTCTTTCGACAAGGAGAGTGGAGTGAGGCCCTTGTCCACTGCGACCACATCTCGGTGCAGCCCTACGTCAGTTTGAAGGAAATATTCCCTGAGACTGCAAATCTCGCGCTTGTGGAGGGTTTAGCATTTAAGAAACCTCGACCCCCAAGACGCGTTTATCAGACTCGACTTCTTTATTTATCGTGTTTGTTAAAATTAATTCGTCCATGGAATTAGTACACAGGGTGGCAGGGACATCGACGCGAAGCCGGCTACCATGGATTCAGTACATGATTCTGAACCCCCCTGCGTTGAAATTTTTCGTCGGTTATTAAAAAAAAAAACTGGTGTTTCATAGAAAAGTACATTAACTACGCGGTCAAAATGTATGGAGCAACTGTATTTTTTTTTAATAACCGACGAAAAATTTCCACGCAGGGGGGTTCAGAATCATGTTCCGAACCCCCCGTTCAGAATCATGTTCTGAATCCATGGTAACCGGCTTCGCGTCGATGTCCCGGACACCCCGTATACTGGTATAATACAGGGTGGCATCCCGACATAGACGAGCAAACTGTTGCAATGGAACCAGTACAAGATTCTGAACGCCCCAGGTGTTGACATTTATCGTTGGTAATAAAAAAAAAAAAATGCTGTTCCATACATTTTGACCGCGTAGGTACTTTTCTATGCAACAGTACTTTTTTTTGAGGGGAGTTTGTTTTTTTGTCACGCTTTCACGCTGAAACGGCTGAACAGATTTGGATGAAATTGGCACCGGTAGACCATGCCCTGCATTAGGACAAAAGATATTTTATATTCCGATATTCCCACGGGATGGACACTTATGCGGGTGAAACCGAGGGGCGCAACTAGTTGGATATAACATGAGACCTCTTGGTAAGACTGGTTGTCTGACTTTCGGGCTTCTGACTACCCGTAACGACTGTCAAAGATCTAGGTATGACAGTCGGGATTCCCGGGAACCGTGGAGTTTCTTGCCGGCTCTTCTCCATAGGAAATTACCAATTAGAACTATGCACCTAGCTTCTGACGTTTCATAAGTGCCCATGTAGGTTTATGGGAAATAAAATATTTTGAAATTTGAATTTGGGGTCATTCCGAGGCACTATGAATCTCTCTAGAGATGTGTATCACAAATAAATCTAGGCAGATTAATGTCTGTCGACAATTTACGATGTTTTCTTGTGAGGATCATTATATCCATAGAGCCGTAGAAATTCCTGAGCGATGTTATAACGTGACGTCACTTCGGAAACGATCGGGTCACTTCGGAATACATAATATTCGCCATAATTTACGGTAGGTAGATTGTTGATAGGCTGTGGTAGGTTAACCATGTTGGTTAATATTTTAATTTTAAACTCTGCTTTATCTAATGTTGTGATAAACTTCAAAAGTTACTATTCGTACTTTATACCCGACTGCAGCGAAGGCAAAAAAGGAGGTTTTAGTGTTTGACCCGTATGTATATATGTGTTTATGTATGTACGTTTCTATGTTCCCCTGTAACTATGTAACGACTGAACCGATTTTGATGAATAATATGTCGTTAGATCTGACCCTAGCGAGTGGCGTATCAAAATGAAGGGTTTTGAAAGGTGATTATAAAAATATGTTCAAATAAAATGTTTAAATGTAAGATGGAAAGGGAAATGATAAAAACTAAAAAGATCAAGAGACATCGCCGGTTTATACCGCCGCCCAGCTCAATAACAGCGAGGTACAGCTCACATCTCCACTTCTATCGCATCATACAAATATCACACATCTCCGCTCACTGGCCTCCACTGAAGCTAAGTGTAGACGAGATGTGTGAAAAACTAAATTCTATTGGTTGTCACACATCTCCTTTCGTATTTCTTAAATACGAAACTCTTTATGCTTATGTCTATCCAATACATTTTTGACTTTTCCACCACGCTGCAATGTAATTCTGAGACTGTGCTACTTGCACACTTAATTTGCAATAAACGTTTTGAATTTCAACTTTGTGTAGGCCTTCTGATTTGTCTACATGCTCGCCTACAAGTATTTTCCATCAGTAAGTAGTACTAATAAATTCAAAGCCGATGGTAACCACAACAACAGTACTCTCATCAATAACAGATGCGTCGTCTGCAACTATGTATCAATAATTATCCTCATTTACTTCTTATTTATTACTACACTACGCATTTCCGCAATGTTCTGAATGACAATTAGTAAAAAAATTGTTTATTACGCATAGGTAATGAAAGAGTGATTTATTGCAATAGCTATGGGTCTTCCGAAACAGCCAGAGATGTTGGAGCAGTCCTCAAAATCATAACATAATTAAGGTTCTTCGTTTGGAATTAAATTTCCAAACATGTAAACAAAAACGTGCTTCTGGAAAAACAACTTTAATCCCCACACTTACAGTTCAGTTAAAAAATCAGTTCAGAAATCTAGGGTCGGGCCTCTTACTGAGAAGTTCTTAATGGAAAACCCTATAACACTTTCCTGACCTGTTTGTCCTAGTTGGTCTTTAAAATCTCTATAATTGCTTATTCAGGCTCAACAAAAAATATATATTACTATTGCTTTTTTGAATTGTCAAGAAGTCGGTCCGTCACAAAGATGAAGCTAGTTGCCCATTCCAAAACGTAGTAGGTACCAATGAAAAGACCGATCAAGAAACTCCACGGACACTCTTTAAAATAAAATAAAAAACCTGTGGGCGATTCACACGTGGTAGAAGTGAAAAATTTAGGCCCAAGCAAACTCCCACTATGCCTTGGTAAACACGAGTGGAGGGGGTACGAAGCAGAGCACAAAAAGAACCACGAATATAAGAAACACTGTGTAATGCTTCCTATCTCATTTTCTCCCACGTTAAATCTTATGAATTTATGTGTCTGTTTCTTTTTACTGTCGCTTTTTCGTTTCATTGACCTTCAAATCACAACGATGCTAAAGAAGTTTTCACTTAAAAAATATTACCATAACTGCCTTGTTCAATGTTCTTCAGCAATACTGTTGCTACACTTCATGCTGCTGGGTCTTAGGTCTCCTTTCAGTCAAAGGAAGAGCCCTCTGCCATCGACCAATACTGCTGACTCTATATAGCCTTTAGCATTAACATGCATAGTATCTGTTGATGGCAATTGGCTCGCCCCTTATAACATGGGACAAGAACATAGCTGGTGGTAACTGTTATGATATTCAGTACTGTGCTGTTTATTTATAAAACAGAATGCGTCTGTCTGGTGACGAGGCACTTCATCGACCTTAGGATCAGGGCGCGGGAGTACGGATAGAAAGACAATACAAGAAATATTAGAAATATGAGAAAACATTTAAGAAAAAGAAGGCCAATTCTCGTACTTAAAAACGTTCCACATTCAAGTCGCAATCTGTCAAACTTGTTAATAGTGTTGGTAAATTGATTGTTTATGTAATATTGTGAATATTTCGAATGAGACTAGAATGCGAACGTTCATAAATATTATGGGAAAACAAATGCTTGGTTTTATGTCTAAGGTGAAATGGGTTCCAAAGCAGATGTTTCGACTTCACGCAAAATCAATGTTTCTCTTAAAAAAACAACGAATATGCATATATTTTTTTATGATTACGAAAATTGAAGAGTGTCCTTAGTGAAGTATGAGGCCCGAAACACGATTGACAAAACTTTCCTCGATAGAAAAAAAACGACAAAGTTACCTTAAAATCTGCTTTTTTTGTTACAACCACTAAGAGAAAAACCAATTCCATTCAATTGTTATCAAAGCAATTAATAAAATTTTGTCTACGTGTTCACTATTAATGGATACGATACTTTAAGGAATTATAGACTTATTTTTCTATTTCGACACAAGTAATAATTTTTCAATATTTGTAAACATAGTGCAATAGAATTGCGCGCGGGCCGGGTCATACCGCCGCTCCCGGAACGCTACTATGATACCATTTCGCCTTTAGTAAAATAAATATATAAGTACTACCTACTACAGAAATATATTATGCTTAGTTAGCTCAAGAAACCTGCCGGCTGTCATTTGTAGTCTTTGACAGGCGTTACGGGCTGTCAGAAGTCCGAAACTCTGACAACCAGTCTTACCAAGGGATATCTTATTACCCAGTTACTAGGTTGTGGAGGTCAGATAGGCAGTCGCTCCGTGTAAGATACTGGTATCCAGCTGCATTTGGTTAGACTGGAAGCCGACCCCAATATAGTTGGGAAAAAGCTAGGCTGATTGATTGTTTATAATTAATTTTTTTATATTGTCATTAATTAATTGTTATTTTACTTATTATTGATTTTTAATCTGAAATAAATGGACTGAATTGAATGGAATCAGTTTTATCTTCAAATGTAATTTCAACAAACAAAATAATACCGGTCAAGTGCGTGTCGCACAATATTGAGAGATTTACCATGTTATTTAAAGACCATAGACTTCTTATAGGTTTTCCTGTAATCTATAAGTAATCTATAATAGTTATATTTTTATAGCTGTATTTTTTTCAAAATTTTAGGCTCTGCACTTTGGTTGTTACAAAGGGACAGACAGAACAGCCACACAGCCTTTATTTATTTTTTGAGGATGGAAATTCATCAAATGACTTCTCCCGCTCTGGGTGGAGCGAGAGGGTGTGTCAGACTTTTACTGACTAAAACTCACCCGTGTTCCTTCCGTTCCGACAAACCCGCAACCCCAGCAGGCGTTGGTCCTTACGGACTCCGTCAGTTGGTGCTGACATCCCTTTGAGGCGCGCGTGGAACACAACGCGCCGTCGGCCCGGGCCTGGTCCTTATCGGACGGCGAGCTGCCCATTGCTCACCGTCCGCAAGCCCACGCCTACGGTGGCCGGAAGTCGGCTCGCGACTTCTGACGCCCGGGGCGTCTCCTGCGGCGACTAGGGGCGCGAGTGCGCGAATGTTGCCTCTCCCTCGCGCGCTCCACCTCCTCCTTCGCGAGCATTACTGCTTCGAAGAAGGAAGTGGCGGCCTCCCATTCACTCTCGCTCCGGACCATAGCCTGAACCAGGGCCGGACGCGAGAGATCGCCGCCGCCGATCGCCTCCGTGAGGACACGGTGGTGCTCCGCCGAAGCAGGGCAGACCTCCACCGTATGCTCCACCGTGTCCTCCGGGCGATCCACACAGTGGTGACACCCGGGCGTTTCCTCCCGCCTTATACGGAACAGGAACCTCCCGTAACAGCCGTGTCCGGTGAGGAGCTGCGTCAGGCGGAAGGTGAGGACGCCGCGGCGCCTCTCTAGCCACTCCTCAAAGAGGGGACTTATCGCCACAATTGTGGCGTGCCCAAGCCAGACAGCCTGCCAGACAGACACACGAGTGATCCTATAAGGGTTCCGTTATTCCCTAAAAATGTATTAAAAAATAAGGTGTGCTGCGTTTGTTCTGATTTTGACCACGCGCCACAATAACCTTGTAGCGCTATAGTGCATAATGACAAGTTTACAATAATCTTTTTGACATTTTATTCAATCTTTCTTTCTATTTTTTATTCGTAGGGCCCATGGGCCTCCGACTTGGCTTCACATGCCGTCGAGAAATATCTCTCAGGCATGCTGGTTTCCTCACAATGTATTTAATGTAAGTATTTCTGAAAACAATAGAACGTAAGCTTTTAGAATAGATATAAATCTACTAATATCATTACAGAAACTATGCTAAGAGATTTATGTATAATTATTATTTATTATCTGTGGCCTGAAAATTAGCAAAATGTCAGACATTATGCATATTACATAAATGTTGAACGTAATAATAAAACAAACAACAGTCGTGCGTGTTTTTAATTTGTCATTACAAACGTTAGTTTCTATTAACTTTCTCGTAATTATACAAGTTGACATTTGAATTAAAATGTTTGTTATTATGTTTAGCATTTTATGTAGGTAGGTACCTAATCGATTACCAAGGGTTATCGTGTCAGCCAGGAACTGAGTTGTGGAGGTCAAATATGCTGTCAATCCGTGTAAAATACTAGTATTCAGCTGTATCCGCAGTTAGACTGAAAGTCGACCCCAACTTAGATGGGAAAACGCAAGTGATGACCTAAGTTTGACTGAATATGATAACAACCACTCGCCACTTTTCTACCCTAGGGCGAAGTTATCTTCTGGTATGGAGAACCGACTGAAATGATATCTATACAACTTGAAGTTGCCCCTGAAGCTACTGGTGGTGGCGTTAGTTTGAACACTTTGTTTCGTTTGAATATGGAATAATGAAATCCAAATATGAAAATATGAATACGTAATTATTAACATAATTTAATAATAATAAAAATACTTTTAAGAATTTCATTAAATAATTACTTACCTACATTATTACATAAAATATAAATAACTAATATGCTATACCTATATGCACAAACCAAATAATATATATAAATACATAATTTATATAATTATGTATTTACATATATATTATTTGGTTTGTGCATATACGTACTTTTTTTACATCTAAAACTATACGATATTAATTATTGCATTTCAAATTCAATATTTTAGTTCACTAGTTAGCCACATTTCATGTTTCTTTACAGTAATACCTATTACCAAACAAGTAAATATTTGAAATATTATTAAGTTAATATTTACAAAACAAGTAAATATTTGGCAGCTATTTGCGACGTTGCCAACTTTTAGGATAAACGCTCTTGAACATAATTGGCGAAATGTGGGTGTAGATAATGTTATGTTATGCATCAATACGAGTAAATTGTTTCTTTTATGATGATAAAGAAAAGTTAGTAAATAAAGAATCTTTTGACAACATTTTGCCTGGTAATTTTCCCTTTCAAAGCAAGCGACCATATGTTGTAACATACGATGTTTGTTATAACACCAGCCTCTTATTGTCCCGCTGCAGGGCAAAGGCCTCTTCTCATACAGAGAAGGCACGAGCATTGATCACCACGCTTGCTCAAGACGGGTTGGTGATTGCAGACTTATATTAACTCTAAGTCCAGGTTTCCTCACGGTGTTTTCCTTCACCGATGTCAGTTATGTACAAGATAAAGTTAGAAAGTACATATGAAATTAAATTGACACATTGGTACCTGCCCGGATTTGTACCCACCACCTCGTGAGGCCTTAACCACAGTTGTTACAAAAAATCATAACATCTGCGATACTTCATTTCAGCAGCCTTTTTTTTTTTTTTTTTTCGTTGAGAAATCATCAAATGACTCCTCCCGCTCTGGGCGGAGCGCGGAGCCGCAATTGTGGCGTGCCCAGCGCTGGGTTGCGACAATCGCACTCTCCATGCCGCCATTAGATCCCGCTGGAGCTCTGTCCGCTGTGCCGTGATTTCTCGCGGCAGCGGAGTTACACCCCGGCGTTTCGCCTCCTTGCGCAACTCCCACATGTGCGCGAGGACTTGCCTCCAGATCCCATGGCGGTAGTCCGGCAAGAAGGCTCGCCGCCTCACGGGAGACTGTGCGGTATCCTCTGACCAGCCTAATGGCCATGACCCTTTGGGACGCGTTCAATCGCTGGGCTGGTCGCAGCCTTAATGAACGCGCCCACACCGGTGCCCCGTAAAGGACCATGGACCGCACGATCCCCACGTAGAGCCTCCGGCAGGAGGCGTTTGGGCCCCCTAGATTGGGCAGAAGCCGCTTCAAAGCAGCCCCAGCCCTCTGCAGTTTGGGAGCCAAACGTCGGAAGTGCTCCACGAAGTTCCACCGGCTGTCGAGGACGAGTCCCAGGTACTTCATCGTCGACTCGACACCGATGTGAACCCCTCCCGCCGTTATCTGGGAACCCGACAGTGGCGCGTTCCGAGGACCATAAAAACACATGGCCTCGGACTTGTGCAAAGCCACCTCGAGTCCCAGTAGCCGGATCCTATCGACGATTGTCGCTAGTTCAGCCGCCGCCTCATGCGACCTCCCCTGCACCAGGACCAGCGTGTCGTCAGCGTAGCAGACTACACTGACGCCGCTAGGGAGGTCGGCGCGCTAGGGAGGTCGGCGCCTTGCCGTGCAATTTGACATTACCAACAGGATATGTGGCAATAATGATAATTTAATAATAATTATGTTACATTAGCTGCCGTTGCTGACGGTACATGCGTACTTGACGACCGCACGGCATCCCGCATTCTGAGCCAAATGTCATAAAACATTACAGAAGCTAATGAGTATGTGTACCGTACAGATAGGACATGCGATCTTTTATACTCGTATTATAACACCTTCTGTATGTACCCTGTGTTCACAAAATAAATGAATTTGAATTTGTGAAATGAAAGTGAAGTTGAAGGATTGTTTTCTGCCTATATTCAAATTAAAACTCGTGGATGAGAGCGAGTCGGAATCAGCACGTGTTAGTGAAATCAGCACTTTTTGTTAGTGAAATCAGCACTTTTGTTAGTGAAATCAGCACTTTTTGTTAGTGAAATCAACACTTTTTGTTAGTGAAATCAACAGTTTTTGTTAGTGTAATCAGTTACATAACATACATAATTAGCCTATAATGTTCCCACTGTTGGGACACTGGCCTCTTGGTGAGAGGCCGTAATCCACCACGTGGGCCCAGTGCGGGTTGGTAGATATTACATGTCTTTAAAATGTTGGTTTAAGACATACCGGTTTCCTCACGATGTTTTCCTTCACCGTTTTGAGAGCAGTGGTGATGAAGTAATTTACATAAAGTAAAGCGCATGTCTGGGTTCGAACCTACGACAACTCGTAAGTCGCGGCTGTTACCACTTGACTACCACTGCTCTTGATATCACAGTTGCTATACCACAAATAAAGTGAGCCCGTTACAGCTGCCCAGTTAATAAGTTACGAAGAAGACGCGACGCAAAACCTTGGAACGTTACTCTATCTACAAGTTTAGAAAAGTTTAGAAGTAGGTACTCGTAGGTTAAGTACTATGTCAAATGTTTTTGTGCAGAACTAGTCAATAATTTTCTTCTATCCTCTAACATCTTGCAAGCTCAGATTAACTGATTATTTTTAATTAACTATAAATAAATAAATAAATAGACAGGGTATCCTCCTGGAAAAAATAAATAAATTATGAATTAAAAAACGGGCCCACACTAAAAAGTGGTCTTTTGTAGGCTTCTGGTTAATGTTTAATGCAATTTTTTTAATGAAATGGTTTTAATGTGTTGTTTTAATGTATAATGAATCCTCATGTACCTATATTTTATGTAATTTGTAGTGCTTATTATGGGAATAATTTCCTGAAATAAATGATTAATAATAATATTAATGTATGCCCTGACCCGGCGTTGCTTAGACCCTGTCCCCGATAACTGTGGGCTACATTTTTTTTTTTTTTAATGTTTTTATTCTAATATTTAAAAATATAATTCATATGTAAATAAGGACATAATAATGTATACATTTTATATTCAAGTTTGAGCTAACCCCTAACGTACCGTATAAGGTACAAAGTCAGTGCCAACTAGTTGCTTGTTGCTATAGGTAGGCATGTAACCCGATCACATCAATCTGTCCATCCGTATACTTTTACATAATCTTTGCCCGCCGATTGGTGCGTGAGATTCTATATCGTATACATTTATTTAGCGTGATCGGAATCTGCGAATGTGTTACTATGACCTTTGCCTACCTTTGATTGAGCTCAATGAGCGAATATAACGAGCTCTTGAATCTGAATTACGTTTAGTAGATCTTAGATGGGATAGTCCAGTCATAAGAACATAACTCTATTTATATACTTATATTTTCCGTTTGAACGTAGAGACTTCAAAATAATCTGGTTTTCAACTAACAAATTTATAAAACTCTAGGCAGTCCAATTTTAAAATTGAATAATTATGTGGAATTATTTCTGCCTTGACATGTTCTTAATTATAGCGGTTTCTATCCTTTGTCCATAATATCGAATACAGGTATGAGCAAAACGTAGTTTCGAGTGTCGCGAGTTCGCGACTGCATTGGCCAGTAGCGCGCGTATGATTTTCGCCTTGAATTTTGTTAATTTGAAATTTCTTCTAAAACGGTGAAGGAAATCTTCCTAGAACCACCACAAATTTGCAGACATGACTGTGACATCTACCAACACCTTAGAGTATATAACACTGGAGAAGCCTTACGAACACTTCCCCTCTGTAAAAGTACAAGAACAAAATGTTCTAGTACGTTCATAAAAACTACTTTCAAATCGATTCTAACGCACTTCGTAATTAAAAAGGCGCGCGGAGCTCCGTGAAAATGCCTATTTATGCTGTTAAATGGTGTAAAAATCGTTCAAATACATCAAATTTACAGAAAGAACTTAATAACTTTCCTTATGCAATTTTCTTTTCTAAGATTTCGTCATGTTTTTATTGAAATTTAAAATCCTAACCTCATAATACAATTCGATTTTTCATTCGATTCAACCATGATTCAATATAAAATGTAGCATGAATCGAGTATTTTCCTCACGTTGCTACTGTGACGTCACCGAGTCTCACTACATCTCGTTTTTATGTTCGTAAAGATCAAAATACTTTTCTTTTGCATTACGAAAATATACGTCAAATCAGCAAAACTTACACGCACTTGACATGCAATTATGTCCTCTCTAGTCTACCGTAGTGTTGAGGTCATGTTTGAAACCAAAATTGACATGTCGATAATTTCCTAGTAAAAATTACTTAGTAATTATATTTGTTTATTTTTTTTTATTGTTCAATGTTTTATAATTTGTTTATGTCCATTGAAGTGGTTGTATATAAAAATAAAAAAATTGAACTTTACCTAATTTTTTATTGAGATTACTTACTTATTACAAATTTAGTTACTTTTATTTAATTAAAGTTATTTTATCTTCTTATTAAAATGTAACTATTTTATGCAACAGCTTTTTTATTTCATGGATTCAAGCAAAATTCCGAATGAATATCGATATCGATAAAATAAAAATTAATGGTACGGACTTCTCTTTCCGCTACCGCGTCCCCCGCAAAAAGTGACAGACTGTATTGTTCGGAATATTGTGCTTATGGCTTCTCCAGTGTTATATACTCTAAGACCAACACGCACTGGGGCGGCGTGGTAGATTACCTTTTCACCTAGAGGAGACCTGTGTCTCAGCAGTGGAAATACCATAGGCTGAATATGTTTCTTGATTCATCAGTCAACTTTGCTGACTCATTCAAGCTCACTTTGTTGTCGTACATCGTAAACATAAACATCCTATAATACATATTCCCAATGTCGCATCTATCACGATTTCGATTATATATGACATTAAGTGATGAAAATCATCCAGCTATTTGGATTAGATTCAAGATGATACCAATTGCATACGGTGTAATAATGTTGTCATTTGTGTATTAAAAAATAACACTACAAAATCAAAAATAACTTTAATTTCGGAAGTCGGTGTCTTTGGTTTTGAATTTATCGTTTTTTGCCACCGACATTCGAAGTTAAAGTTATTTTTCAACATGTTGTGTTTTTTTGGAAGTTGGTGGTAATGTTTTTTGAAAACCGTTTTTATTTTTCACTTTTTTGTTAGAGTACTCCTACCCCACACAAATTCGAATACCATTACCTCCTATGTAAATAACAGTGGCAGTAACTGATTATAACATCATTAACTTAAACTAAGTGGGAAAAAATACGTTATTGAAGCTAACTCAAAAACTACCCAAGTAAAGTTTATAAAATTCCTATAGGACCACCGCTCAAGTTTCTTCTACCAAAAGAAAAAAATAATTAAAAAAATCGGTCAACAAGTGACGAAAATATATATTTTTTTAAACATAATGTCGAACATCATCATAGACTTATAAGTTGTTTATGGTAGGAAGCTAGAGGTTATTGTTTTTCAAGTTTTTGGATGGTAAACAAGCCGGACCTAAGCGTAAGTACCACCTATCGACGCCGACGGCTGAAATACCAGAGGCCTTTATTTATTTATTTAATACTTTACCTAAGTATGCACACAAATGTAAAGAGGTGGGCTGAATGCCATAGGTATATTCTAGTAGTCAACCTTAGTGGTAGTGCAATTACGGAAATAGTACAGAATATAATAAAGATATACTTATTAAAAACTAGTACCTGGGCGACCGAGCTCTGCTCGAGTTGAATTGAATTGAATCTGCTCGAACGGAGAAAACGAATTTTCCCAGATATGACACCTAGCTATTAGACTCTGTTTTTTAATCTCTGAGACTAATTTGACATGTGCAAATATCAAACTCCAAATTGAAAAAGAAAGAAAGAAAGAAAACGTTTATTTGGACACAGTTCGTGAAACACAAAGTACAAACAAACTAAAAGTGAAAGTAATCTTTTTAACAATAAGTGTGTGCCTCACGGCTGCGCCAAAAATGTTCTTTTCAGCATTAACGCGAGACAAATGCAAATGCAAAACAAACAACAATCACTTGAAATGACAAAAAGTCTACGAAATTAAAAAACAGACTATAGATTGGTCTTCACACCCAAAAAAAAAAAACCCCCTATATTGCAACTTTCATCGAAATATTTCTCATTTAATAGTATAGCATAAATTAAATGGAGGTTTTGAATATATATCGAACTGATTTTGATGGATTTTGATTTTGATGAATATTTACACATTCTATAAAACTGATCCCATGTCCTCGTAATATAAGGTCCAGTTGAAAACCAGCGTTAGGCACTTGTCTGGCATTTATGCTGAACTGGCCCCCACATGTGACTGTACCTAAATTAGCCTAGACTGATAAAATTTTAGTTTTTTCCCAATTATGTTAATATTTGTTTAGGTCGGTTTTGCTCTTAGGGGAAAGGGTTGCATTTCACCCCGTCCGTGGAGAGTTCGTCTCCACAGCGGGCTGTACGGGGTGGACTGTGGCCCTAAAAACGTGACCCTATTTGGCGCCGGCGTGAAGCGCACGATACTGTTTTAAGTTTTTTCTGTTTGTTGTTTTTGTAAGACCTGGGTCAAATAAATTTATTTTCCTTTTTTACTTCTTTCTTACCAACCCATAACATAGCAAGGCTGCTTTTTGTCAGAAATAGGTATTTAGTACTTCACGGATGAATTCTAAATTACAAAACTGAAAGCAAGCTACTTTCTACTTCTGATCAAGGAAAACTTAACTTTCACATTAAAGCATAAAATAACTTATGTATAATGGCACCTTTGACATCGGAAACCATCAGCTGACAGAGCCAGTGATCAGTGCCTTGCAGGTAATCGATAATAATGCTCCCAACACCACAGCTTGCACAAAACTTGTACAACGTTACAACAAAACTTTAATTCCGTTGACCCGATAAACATCGGTCACTTCAATCTTCTTAGAAACTGCGTCTACGCATACCCAGTCATTGAGACCTATCAACCCATCACTCTCCATTTGAAATTGAACTCTATCTCCATGCTTATAAGGTGGTATGTTGTTGGTAAGGTTAACGTGAGAGAGGTCTAGTTAAAATGGCCATGTTATGCTTTTAATTAAAGATAGTTTAATGTAACAAGTCTTATCTAACGTACAGTTTCGCCCCGCGGCGATGTCTATTTCCCGTGGGAATTTAGTTTTCTTAACACTTTATTTTGTAACAGGGTTGACGGAAGTTCCAGTTTTATAGTGCTTAGAGTTTAGTAATGGCCCACTATTTTGGGTTTCTAATATTCGTATTCGAGCCTACAATGTTTATCTCACTGATTATAAAGAATCAAGTTCTTCTAACTGAACAGACAGCTGTGCTGCTGGGGGGGAGTATGTTGCGCCGTTTAGATCGCGAATCGAATTTTGTTGCTCCGTGTCTCAATATGAAACTTTATAAAAGGTATTAGAAAATTCTAGACACACTTACCGAGGGTCCTTACTAGCTGTTATACAAAATTTGCTACTCAGTCACGAGATAATATTGTTTTAAAGGAGTGGAACGTTGGGCGCCCTCTTAAGGCTGTATCCGTTTTATTGTATATTGTTTACTCGTATTACTGTTATATGGACATCAAACCACACATCTTGACATTTTGTCTAAAATAATAATTTCAGAAAAATTACATGTATAAGTTTTGACTCATTAAATTCAAATTAAAATTCAAAAGTCATTTATTCAAAATAGGTTGAGAATCAGCACTTTTCGAACGTCAAAATTACATAAGACAGTCCCCCAAAAACGCCCACCCTTCACCACTTCCTAGTGCTTAGCTGGGAAGAAGTGGCGCTACAAACTACCCAGCAGCACAGCTGTCTGTTCAGTTAGAAAAACGTGATTCTATACAATAGTAGTTATGCAAAATAATGTACATTATGCAACGTAAAACATTAAATTAAATTATTTGCTATATCGACGCTAGAAAGGCAAATTGTATTAACGACCATTGCATAAATTGTTCAATAAATTGATTTGAAGTTCTACTTTTCACAAAAAAAATCATAGTAAATTAACTACTGGAGTATTCTTGATGAAACTCAGAATAGTTATTATTTAATAAGTTTATTATTTAATTCCTAAGTCAAAAAAAATGTACATAAGTTTTTTGATATATTTTTAGGAGATAATACAAGGTTGTGAATAATCTTGGTTAGGTAAAATTGACTTAAGTCACAATTTCAACATTAGAGGTCCTGTAAAAAATGTTTTAACGATCGAATAGTTGCATACAACCTACAACTAAAGTATCTTACGTTCTATTTGGTAAACTTTAATATTCCAATAAAATGTTTTATCAAACCGAGCATATTCAACCGATGAAAACCAAAAAATCTAATCTCACTCATTAAACTTAGTTCCATCTAGGATCAAGGTATTATATCCCAATATTTTTTAGCGATAGTTAAAAAATAAAATACAAAATAAAGAAGTATAAAATTGTTTATTATACAAAAGCACACTTCACAAACTTATACAGTTGATAAGTGACAACATAAAGGTAAAACAACTTCTTTATAATTAAAAAAAAACTAAATCAACTTTGAGATAACTGTCAGTCACATGAAAATTCAATCTTTTGTTACATGTTATTCACAACAAAACAAAATAAAAAACAACTTATACATTTATAATTAAACAAGAAAACTACTTAAATTTGAGATCAATCAGTCACAAAAAAAGGAGTTTTGACGCCTACTGAACTGTTCTTTTGAACGTTTTCTTTTAGTGTCTTCAAGTTGACTATTAGAAACAAGCCAATCGCGTTTCCTTTCTGCAGTCAAACTGTGAAAAAATTGAATAAACTTTGTCTTCTTTCATCGTTGATTTGATCACAAGATCTGCCACATTTTTTGTTGAGACATGGATGAGGTTTCATTACCTTAGCCCTAATAATAGAACCATCTTTTTTTGTGTATTCTTGTCCCTCGTTACGTAGCCGTTTTCTTTCTTTTCTGTTATTAATTTTCTTCTTCTTCTTAAATCCATTGTCACCCACTTTTCCGTCTTCTAAATTGCATGTCTTCTGTTTTTTACGAGATCTCTCTTCTTCACTATGCTCTTCGTTTGAAGATGCAACCCAAGATGAAGATGACCATTGAAAGTCACCATCGTCAGACAAATAATCAATGTAACTTTTTTTTACAATATTTTTGGTACGTGCTTTTTTTGCAGGTGTGTCTTTCTGAAAATAAAGTTCTATGAGCACAACATGCTTTCATGATCTGATACAGTAACATACATAACATACACTGCACAGTCATAAGCTATAAAATGCTTAAAATTGAATCAAAATGTTACATACCTCTGCATTTCCTGGTTCATCCACCTGTGTCACAATGTTTTCAGCCACTCCTGGTTTATCCACCTGTGTAACAATGTTTTCAGCCACTCCTGGTTCATCCACCTGTGTCATAATGTTTTCAGCCTCAAAGTTTGTAGCCTCATCGAAAGCCTGATAAGTTATAATTGAACAAATAAATATAAAAATAAATGACAACCTATTTTCATTAATCACTTCTAAATAAAAGTACTTCTTACCTGAACAGTTACTGCATCTATCAGATCAATATTTATTTGGCTGCAAATTTCAATATTATTGAAAGTTTCGTAAGTTTTTTCTGTATCAGAGTTTTCAATGTAATCACAATCCTGAAAATAAGTTCATTAAATTCTAATTTTAGCACCAAACCAGGTAGTCTGGTGTTTAAATTTTTCAGAAGATAATATAGGTACCTATAACAATAAACCCGGATTTCAAAAAATATAAATTGTATTTTACAACAGATGCTAAATTATAATAAGATTTTTTAATAATATCGTAATTAATTGATCTTACAAATAGGTATCCACATAGAACTTATAGACTTACATCATCCTGAGTACAATCCTTATTTATTATTATTTTTGGCGACAGCGGTTTAAGCGAAGAATATTGATTAAAGTAATTATTGTGGCCAATATCCTGAAATAAACAATGCAAACAGTGTAAGAAAGACATGAATAATAAACAATCGAAATCGTAATAAATATTATCAAGGTACTAATTACATTTTATTAAAATGGTTAGGTAGGTTAAGTACCTACGCAATTGTAGATAAGTGTGGTAAGGTCAAAAACCTAGTTATAGTAGGTAAATAGCATACATACTTGATTGTTGGTTTCCTCAATAATAATATTCGATTGGTCTGCTACTACGTTTTCGTCCTAAAGTAAAAAACGATTTGTGTAAAATGTAGGTTTTTAATAATACGTAAGTACTCGCTTCATGCATTTTGATTTAGTAGTAGTACTTTAAGATTTACACTAACCTGTTCACAATCAGCTGAATTTGGTTCAATATCAAACCTTAATCTCCTTCTTAGTCTAACGTTTTTTAATATTTTCTTGCATCGTTCGGACGCCATGATAAATTAATGTTTTACACTCCTAAGTGAAAACAATTTTCGAGTAGAAGCCAGCGGGCAATTCGTGCGTGGCCCTCATCGACAGTGCGTGGTCGACTGAAGCGCCCTCGCAACGGCCAGACCTCATACGCAGCGCTTCGTGAGCATAAAATGCGCTCCTTGAGTACAGCTTATCCACCACTTTTTCACCCAAAAAAGATTTTTTAAGTAGGCTTAACTTACTTAATACAAAAAACTTTGCTTAAATTAAAGTAGCTTAAATGCTAACGATGCGTCAAAACCGTTTCAGGTAAAAATGTATGATCGACCAACTTGCTATTGAACATTGACGACAAAATGCGCTTAACGTCCAAGTGATTGAAATTAGCTGAAAGGTACAGTGTATTAACGGAAAATAAACAAAAAAGTACACGCAAATAAATTGTTTTATTTTCAAAATTGGATAAAGTGGCCAATTAGTAAAAAGGTTTATTGATAAAAAAAAAATAATAATGATCAGATAAAGTGTTTTAACATCAAATCTTTATTTAGACAAAAAAAAGCAAAATGAATTATGGCCATTTTTTTGACGTTATGTACGGTTTATGAAACAATTGACGAAAATGGTTGGATTTAAAACAAAATTAAATACGAAAATGACTGAAATCACCGTTGTATTAACGACCACAAAAGTGCTCGGATTTAACTGGAACCTAGACCATTCGAAAGAGAAAAATCTGCCGATTCCAACAGTGTAAATAACTCAATTTTGACCAAAGTGGTCGTTAATACAATATGCCTTTCTAGCGTCGATATGTCAGCTAGCACACGCCAATATACCAACAAAAATCATCGAAATCTATATTCAAGCGAAAAATGTTCACTTACTCAACAGCAAACCAACATTGTTTTATGCAGTGCCCTGACAGGGTTCATGTAAACAAACCGACGATACCTATAGTATTGTAAAATGTGTGATTGTTTATGAGGAAATAAATAAATAGGTAAAATAAAAAATGTTGTTATTCAATCAAAACATACATACCACAAGTAAAACAAACTTCTATAAAGTTATGTAAAGTAATTCTCGATGCAGATCGTAACTCAACTTCGGCCATCATTGGATGCCGTGGGGTTCAGTAGGTTAATACGCGGACTACCTGATGTAGCGGTATAAATATTAATGGAACCCTAAATTGATGGTACTAGCAATACTGTCTTAGGACTAATGTAATTACTGACTGAGTTATTTGTGGTGACTCAATTTCTATAGTAGGTTGTGAGTCAATTACCAAGATCATCACCATCTTAGTTTTAGCCTTGTTCCAACTACGTTGGGGTCGGCTTCCAGTCTAACCGGATGCAGCTGAATACCAGTATTTTACATGGAGCGACTGCCTATCTGACCTCCACAACCCAGTTACTGGGTTATAATACGATACCCCTTGGTAAGACTGGATGTCACACTTTCGGGCTTCTGACGACCCGTAACGACTGTCAAAGATTTGAAAGACGAATAACAGCCGGGACCAACGGCTTAACGTGCTTTCCGAGGCACGGAGGGGTCTTGGTATATAAAGATGGTCACCCATCCACGGATTACCAAGATGTTTACCTATTAAAATCTGTCTCGCTAGTCATGTAGTTGTATGTGGGTCTCTAGCAGGGGTTCCTGGGTTCGTTTCAAGGGTCGAGAAAAGTAAGATTTCATTGGTAGCCCGGATTTTAGATTTGTGCCTGGTTGATGGCTAAAGAGTCGCCCCCTGTTTTACGAGTCATTAACATAACTGGTGAAATGTAGGTGTAGGTGCATACATATAAAGTTACAATTCCGTAGAAACGCGTCACGAATTGTTTTAGTTTGTATTTCTATAAAGTCGACGTGTCGCTAGCTACGGAAGGTATTTCATAGAAATTCATAGAAACCAGCTCGTGTCGCGGCGACATCTCGCCTGCAGCTGCCGCCTGCGGTCGGCTACGGAATGTTAACTTTATAATACATCTCTGCCTAGCCTTTAAGTAGGCCAGTTTATGTCAATATATGAGAAGAGAGTGAGAGAGAGAAGAAGATGAGTGAGGTGAGTGGTGAGTTTTGAAGATGGTTTGATGGTGAATTGGTGAACAGCAGGCATTTTTACAACCTTTATATTATAGTTAATTGATTCAGGCGTGACTTTGTCAGCGACGCTCGTCGGGTCCGGGGTCGCAACAGTCAATCGCCGTCCTGAGGATGCCTCGTTGAGAGGTGAAACACGTGTCGATAACTTACAGGGTTCTTTAAGACTTTTTAAGAACAGTTTAAGAGCGGATTAGGTTACTAAATATACGTCGTCTATTGTCTTTTAACCTTTTCATTAACTTGCTTCGTTCGTATATGTTTCCGGTTACTCTGTCTTAAATTCATTCCCATTTATGTTAATCTAGGCCACTTTTAATAGCCTCCAATTAATATAACCTACCCTGTAAACCGTGAAACAGACAATAAATCCAAAAAGTTGTGTAAACAGTTGAATCTGTAACAATTCAACCGTTTTGTCCACGTCCATTGTTCCGAGAATTGGCGAAACAAAGCGGTCCTTTCTCCAACGACCTTGACACACACGCGAAGATTTTGTGATCATTTACCAGATGTTTCTCTGTGTACGATGTATTGATTGTTTTTTCTCAAACATGCTTGGAAATTCGTGCATTGTTTTACTTCATTTCATTTATTCAATAACAATTTTTACATCGTGTCTGAATTTCTCTAACTAAATACCTACTTATGAAACATCATGCATGCAATCCATATTTAACCGTATAGTTCGGAAGCGCCCCCGATTGGACCCGAAAACACAAACCTCCGCCGGCTCGGTAGCGTATCCAATTGGACCCCAGAATGACGACATACTACACCCTAAATTGATGATGTAAATATTTATTATACCACCCATCAAATCATACGAATGTACGTTAATTAAGAGAGTTGGATAAAAAACTCATAATGTTAACGCCATTAAATCTTTCATATTAAACGCGCAAGTTAATTAATTTACCTTTATAAACTTTTGGTCCGTAAATGCGATAATCGCCATTTTGATGACAATGGTGGTCGAGGCTAAAAAACATAAAAATTGGGGATTTCGAACATCTAAACTCCACCACGGGGCAGTGGAGAATACATAATTTAATTATTTGTCGAATTCATCCATTGTTCTAGTTAAATAAGTAGCGGTAATGAAGTTTTTTGATAACCAAAGTCGAAGTTTCGCGCCAATCGTGCGTGTTTACATATTTACTTTTCACAAATATCACACATACACATGTTGATATGATTTAAAATGTGACAAATATTATTTAAAATCTTATAAACAACTAGAAAATGCCCAGATCTTAACGTAATACACGAACACAGGTCCAATAACACGTAATATTCATTACCATTACTCAATTTGTGTTAAAAATCACCGACTGTAATTGTTTTTTTTATTGTAATGATGTGCGAAAACGATTATGCCAAACGATTTTTTTAAAATTTTGTTTGACTCGATTAATTAATATGTGAGAAATCGATTCTTGGAAATTTAAATAAATTGTTTTCAGCATTAAAAACAGTAAGCATTATTTATAATAATGTTATATACTTTTCTAATGTAATTTTAATGGTTTTTCAGACATTTATGAAACAAGCCAAAAGACAGCACCTAGGTTTATGATCGGGATAGGTACCTCATTTATTGAATTTCGCGCCGAATTGTTTCTATAATTGAATTTAAATTCGGAATGCGCTCGCTGTTCAAAATTATTTTAATGTATTGGTCAATTATTTACTGTGGATTTTATTTTTGATACTCTCTGATAGTTTGATAGACATGACTACAGAATGCCAAGTATGCATTCTTTTTTTTTGGTAGGATTAACAATTTTTTTTTGGGAATGATGATAAATTAATTCTATAAATTGGGAAGGTATTCCGGAAACACTTTGAAATGACGTCCATCCTTTTTTGGGGTTCCGTACCTGAAAAGGAAAAAACGGAACCCATAAAGGTTCACTTCGTGGTCTGTCAGCCTGTCAAGACCTTTTTTCTCAAGACGAGTCGAGGTATCAAGTTGAAATTAATATCAAATACGTAGGCCCATGGTCCCTTGGATCTCTAAAAAAAGCAAGCTTCTAAGTAAACGCAATAAAAAAAAATGTACGGTAATTTATGCGACATATTTTGATACTCGCAAATAAACAAAAACTGACAGGGTACCTACTTCCAGTTGACCTAGATTCATAAAATTTGGCAAGAAACTATCACAGCACATAGTATAAAGGAAAAAGTCCGAAAATCGTTAATTTGTAGTTTTATCACATATTCTTTTTTTTACGATTACATACTTATATTTACAGTTGCAGGATTGACCGTGACGTATATCGATGTATGGGAGAACATGTTTTTAACTATGTACAATGTTAAGTTTGTTTAGTGGGATAAATTCATCCCAACTACGGAACCCTACATTATGCGTGGTCCAACACGCACTTGGCCGCTTTTTTTTGAGTTTGGTAGTTTTTGTTTATTAGATTGAGTAGTTTTTTTTGTGTGGTAGTTTTCCAACGACATTTTAAAAAACTGGCCAAGTGTAAGTCGGACTACTCACAGTGATGGGTTCCGAAGTGTGAATGAATATTTATGCACGCACATAGCACAGCATCAATTTTATCGGCTGCAAAAATAAGTTTTTATTTCTCGATAAAATATGAAGAAGAAAGTTAACTCTGTGGTTTTTGAGATACGGGTTATTTTTGGTTACAAGCTGTACCCCAAAATAGCCCGTATCTCAAAAAATATTGACATAAAAAGCAAAGTCACTTATAAACATCTTTATTGTTTTAATTAAGACAATTAGAACGATAAAGATGTGTATTAAGTGGTTTTGCTTCTTTTCGTGTGGAACGAACCTCAGAAATATATGAATTAAAAAAAACAAAAAAAAAAACAAAACATTAATATATTTATTATTATTCAATAATAAGATCCAACAAAATCAAATCTGCCTAGCCTTTTCCCAACTATGTTGGGGTCGGCTTCCAGTCTAACCGGATGCAGCTGAATACCAGTATTTTACATGGAGCGACTGCCTATCTGACCTCCACAACCCAGTAACTGGGTAATACGATACTCCTTGGTAAGACTGGTGTCAGACTTTCGGGCTTCTGACGACTCGTAACGACTGTCAAAGATCCACGAATGACAGCCGGGACCAACGGCTTAACGTGTTTTCCGAGGCACGGAGGAGTCTCGGTATGTAGAGATGGTCACCCATCCACTGACCAACCCCGGCAAGCGTAGCTTAACCTGATGGATCGACCAGTGCGGCTGTTGTTACTTAGGCACGAGCTCCTCCAGGAACGAAGTTCCTTTTCACGTATGATTTCAAACGCAATTTTCGCATCCGCCATCTTGGCTTTACTTTTTGACCTAAGTATCAACTTTAGCACCCTCGAAAATATGAAAACGACACCAACGACGAAAAATTTTAAAATGTTCGCAGCATCTTGGATTAACATTTTGACTAAATTCACATTTTCTCTCATTTTCTCTCAGTGAGACGCAAGTATGAACCCTTTTCGCGTGACGATTTCTGCCAGTTTACTCCTACCGCAAGCCGCGTTAAGAATTTAGTTCCAAAAATAATATAGGTTAATTAAAAATACATTTTTGTGACCCTTACAAGAAGCCCTTTCATTTGATATGTCACACCCACACAATATAGCTTGCAAAAATGTATTTTCAATTTTCTAATTTGCTACTAAAAGTGACCCCACCCCATATTCAAAATACATTTATTTACGTTACACATCCGTATTTGGGTCACAGAAATTTATATGTGTACCAAATTTCAACTTAATCGGTCCAGTAGATTCGGAGCAAATTGGCTGAGATCGACCGACAGACCGACACACCAGTGATCCTTTACGAGTTCTTTTTTCATTCGTTCGTACAGAACCCTAAAAAGTTACTCCCCTATCCACAATGTACATATATATACCTACTTACAAAAATAATTAATGGGGAATATACCAAAGAGTTTTTATTCAGTTTCTACTACTTTTTTATGCTCGATTTTATTGCAAGTATCGATTAGGATGAATGTAACTTTTGAATCGAAATAAGAAAATATCGTAGACGGGCAGCACTAAGAAGTGTCACGTCGTAACACAATTTTCAGTAATTTTTATCAAGATTTGATCGTGTTTTTCATGTAGCTTATGTATGAAAAATGGTAAAAGTAAGAATGCAGAGAGAATGATAATATCTTTAATATTCCCTTTTGCATATTTACAGCAAGAGAGTAGGTTGTTTAAGTACATATTTTCAACGAATTTAAATAGCCTACCTTTTGGATAGGTGTAGTAATACCTATTCTATGCAACTTTCTCAGTGTACTGACGTGATTTGACTAACTTCATCATATAATTAAAGATATTTGCCACAAACTTATTGTATAAAATAGGCGCGGTAAGATATATTTCTTAATAAATTCGAATGCTGAAAGTTGATGTAAATTCCAACACCCCGTCGAGTCAGCTGATGTGTCACGTGTCAAAATCTTGTCGAGCAGAGAGGATTATTACAATAAAATTATCAAAATTACATTAAAATCAGAATAACAATAAAAATATAAAAATAAATGTCATAAGTCAATTCATAAAATTCAATACAATGTTCATTTCAAATCAATAAAATTATGTTACTTTCAACTTTTGTATTAATTTATAATTCATCAATAGACTAGAGACACTTATTTAACAAGAACCGTTTAAGCTTATTCTGAAACCCACTTGTATATACTAGACTTTGCAGTTTATTGAACATTTTTAATGACTTGTGGTAGGCGCTATGCTTTGCAACGTTCAGGTGAGTCACTTGCTTCATCTGGAGATTTTTTCTTCTTGTACTCTCCCTTTTTTTTCTTTCATCTTCAGTCTCATATTCAAAGATATATTTTGATAAGTGACAAAGTAAGACCAAAATGTAAAAACTTGGGACTGTCAATATATTTAAGTCATTGAAATGTGGCTTGCATGATTCTTGCTGCTGAATTCTAGCTATGGTTCTGACTGCTCTTTTCTGAATCAGAAAAGCTTTTTGAGTATTGTAATCATAACTTCCTCCCCAGAAAAGTATGCTGTATCTCAGTTTTGACTCAACTAATGCGTAATAGACCATTTTTAAATGTTTTATGGTTACCTCGTTTCTTAGACTTCTTAGTACGTAACAGGCAGAGCTGATTGCTTTCTCTAGGTGTGTTAGCTCTTGTTTCCACTTTAACTGGCTATCGATATGAACTCCCAGAAACTTAACCTCTGGGACCACGTTCACTGTTTCTCCATTTATGACGCAGTTAACGCTATTTTTATTTTTGGAAGTAGAACGAAAAATCATTACATTGGTTTTACTGGCATTAACTTTAAGACTGTTAACAGAACCAGCTGTGAAAGATATCTTTTTTTTTTTTGTGTGGGAAATCATCAAATGACTCCTCCCGCTCTGGGTGGAGCGAGAGGGAGTGTCAGACTTTTACTGACTAAAACCCACCCGTGTTCCTTCCGTTGCCTGTGTGACGTGGCCGCGATATCCCTTTCGGACAAACTCGCAACCCTGGCAGGCATTGGCCCTTACGGACCCCGTCAGTTGCTGCTGACATCTCTTTGAGGCGCGCGTGGAACACAACGCGCCGTTGACCCGCGCCTGGTCCTAATCGGACGGCGAGCTACCCATTGCCCACCGTCCGCAAGCCCGCGCCTACGGTGGCCGGAAGTCGGCTTGCGACTCCCGACGCCCGGGGCGTCTCCTGCGGCGACTAGGGGCGCGAGGGCGCGCAGCTTGCATTTCCCTCGCGCGCTCCGCCTCCTCCTTCGCGAGCATTACTGCTTCGCAGAAGGAAGTGACGGCTTCCCATGCACTCCCGCTCCGGACCATGGCCTGAACGCGAGAGATCGCCGCCGCCGATCACCTCCATGAGGACACGGCGGTGCTCCGCCCAAGCAGGGCAGACCTCCACCGTATGCTCCACCGTGTCCTCCGGGCGATCCACACAGTGGTAACACCCGGGCGTTTCCTCCCGCCTTATTCGGAACAGGAACCTCCCAAAACAGCCGTGTCCGGTAAGGACCAGCGTCAGGCGGAAGGTGAGGACGCCATGGCGCCTCTCTAGCAACTCCTCAAAGAGGGGACTTATCGCCGCAATTGTGGCGTGCCCAGCGCTGGGTTGCGACAATCGCACTCTCCATGCCGCCATGAGATCCCGCCGGAGCTCTGTCCGCTGTGCCGTGATTTCTCGCGGCAGCGGAGTTATGCCCCGGCATTTCGCCTCTTCGCGACACTCCCACATGTGCGCGAGGACTTTTGCCTCCAGATCCCATGGCGGTAGTCCGGCAAGGAGGCTCGCCGCCTCACGGGAGACCGTGCGGTATCCTCTGACCAGCCTAATGGCCATGACACTTTGGGACGCGTTCAATCGCTGAGCTGGTCGCAGCCTTAATGAACGCGCCCACACCGGTGCCCCGTAAAGGGCCATGGACCGCACGATCCCCGCGTAGAGCCTCCGGCAGGAGGCGTTTGGACCCCCTAGATTGGGCAGAAGCCGCTTCAAAGCAGCCCCAGCCCTATCCAGTTTGGGAGCCAAACGTCGGAAGTGCTCCACGAAGTTCCACCGGCTGTCGAGGACGAGTCCCAGGTACTTCATCGTCGACTCGACACCGATGTGAACCCCTCCCGCCGTTATCTGGGAACCCGACAGTGGCGCGTTCCGAGGACCATAAAAACACATAGCCTCGGACTTGTGCAAAACCACCTCGAGTCCCAGTTGCCGGATCCTATCGACGATTGTCGCAACCCAACGTGTCGCTAGTTCGGCCGCCACCTCATGCGACCTCCCCTGCACCAGGACCAGCGTGTCGTCAGCGTAGCAGACTACGCTGACGCCGCTAGGGAGGTCAGCGCGCAGCACCCAGTCGTAACCGATGTCCCACAGATGCGGCCCCAGGACCGATCCCTGCGGGACACCGCACGACATCTCTCGCCAGTTCCACTCTCCGTGGTGACCGGGGTAGATGACGGCCCTGTCAGGCCTCGACCACTCGACAGAGGTAGGTCGGCATCCGGTGATACCGGAGTGCCTCCCTAATGCAACTCCAGGGCAGGGTATTGAACGCATTGGCGATGTCAAGAGACACCGCCAAGACCACCCCATGTGAAAGATATCTAAGGTTTGACTAACTATGGAATTAAGATCGTTTATATTGTCAGCCGAAACAACTGCATTGGTATCGTCAGCAAACACTACAAGCTGGATAGATCCCGCAGCTTTTCCACTCATGTGTTGTATAAGGTCATTAACAAACGCAATAAAAAAAAATATCGGACCCAGTATGGAGCCTTGTGGTACGCCAGTGTGCACAGGAGACAGTTGGGACCTATATGTTTCTTCACTTGGACAATTTTTACCTGAAGAATTTGTCTGTGACTCCACTGCTTTGATCTCCACGAACATCTTCCTGTTTTTTAAATATGACGTGAGAAGTGCCAATACTTTACCCCTGACACCGTAGTGCTCAAGTTTTTCTAGTGTGATCCACCGTGTCAAATGCTGAACTTAGGTCTAAGAAAAGCCCAGCTACTTTCTGTTTGCCGTCCAATCTGCTAACTACGTCCTTAATTAGAGTCGATATTGCGTCTTGTGTCCCAACGTTTTTCTGATAACCAAATTGTCTTCTACTTATCACTCCATTTAAAGGTTGAAATGTCTGAGTAATCTAGTTTTAATTAGCTTTTCAAGAATTTTTGAGTGAATAGGTAGTAATGAAATTGGTCTGTACATCTTTGGGTCTGTTTTAGATCGTTTTTTGTGTACAGGTATTATTTTGGCTATCTTCAGTTGATCTGGAAAAATTCCTTCGTCAAAACATTTATTATAAAAAATGCCTAAAGGTTCCGCTAGTACGTCTATATTGTCCTTTATTACTGATATATTTATGTCATCATAGCCACAAGATTTTTTGTCGTCCATTTTTTTCACCATTTTGAATATCTCAAAGGGAGTGACAGGGTCTAGGACAAGGTCATTGGTTACTCTTTTTGCACTTATACGTAAAATATCCATAGCAGCCCCTGTGCACGTAGTAGTTGATGAATTAAGTTCGAACTGCTGGGCAAAGATATTCACAATATCTGATGGTTCTGACACAATCTTATTAATTTGATTTTAAAATTAGTTTTGTGTTGTTTTTGACACTCTTATTTCTATGTTTGTTTATAAGTTTCCGAACATCTTTTGAGATGTTCGTTGATTTTGCTAATTCAGATTGTACTGTTAGCTTTTTGGCCATATTTATTACTTTCCTATACATAGCGATGTATTTTTGCCTATAATCTATCACAGTATCATTTTGTGTATTCCCTTTGCCAGCATAGAGAAATCGTTTCATTTTACTAGAAACCTTTACTCCCTTAGTGACCCAGCGCAGCTGCGTATTGCGCGTTAAGTTTACCTGCAGTCTCCTTTTTCTAAAACAGCGTGTGAACATTTCTTCGAATTTCTTTAAAAATGAGTTCATTCCGAAATCACTCCAGTCTTGATTTAATAGCAAATTCCTAAAGTTTCTTCTTGTATTCACATTAAAAATTCGTTTGGTAATTTTAACACTACTGTTTTTTATATTCCTACATAGTTCGTTACTTTTGAATACTGTACTGCAAAGTAATCCCGCATGTCCATCTGCCAAGCCATTGTAGTCAACATCGCAACTTATCACACAATCGTCTGACAAGTTGGAGAAGACATTGTCTGTACAAGATCGTGAGTCATTTCGAGTAAATGTAGTCGAACTAATTAGAGTTGTAACATGTCAATAAATTTAATAAGTCGTTCCTTTTTTTATTGTCAGTTAATAAGTCAATATTAAAACAACGTTATTTTTGACAACCTTTTTCGAGATAAATCGAATCGATTCGAATACATGGACATTCGACAATGTTTGTATAAAAATACATATCTGTCATGTTTAGCGGCCGAATGAATTACTATAAAAACTTATGTCTGTCGTGTATTTCTAAATGGAACGAACTTTTTACTTCAACCCATGGCAACCAAGGAGGTAACTTATCAAAGATTTTATTAAAATTTCGATTTGGTTTGCAAATAGAGATGTTTAAAGTGTGAAAAATTATAGTTGTTCATCATTGATTCTGGAATTTATAATTAATTTTGTTAGTTTGAATTTCCGCGCATAATTTGAGAAAAGTGCTATATAAGCCTTGGCCGCAACCCGCAGGCATTGATGAATTTTTTTCACGATCGTCCTTCAATGCCCTTGTTGCAGGACGCGACAGTAATGTCCGATTTTTTGGAATACTTAAACGAATCAAATGCCCCGTCTCCGTCATACAGCATTTAAAAAGTAGAAAATATGTTGTGTGTGATGGCCCGGAGGCAAAAGGGCCTGGTTGTCAAACAAAGAAAAACACAACAACAAAAATAAAAATATAACTTTCGAAAAGAAAACACTACGAAGTGTAAAATTACTTTAGTTGCGAAAGTTGGTGGCAACTGGCAAAAGTTCAGTTTTATTTTATTATTGTCACATAGGTAACTTTTAATTAAGTTTTTAATGCATCTCCGTTTGCGACATGGGTTGCCATTTCTTCATGATTTTGCTAATAAACAGACAATTTTCATTAAAATACATGATGAGTACATTACCTACTTTTAAACCCATAATTTACTTTATTAGATTGCTGAAAATATGTAATAAGAAGTAATAGGTACTACATAGTTGTAATAGACACATTTTGACATTATATTTTTTGGGTCTCATTATATGTAATGATGAGATTTTAGTAGTTTTGTAGTTAGTATGTGTGGTAACATAATGTTAGATATATCTGAATATATAACATGTAAAAAAAACCCTGTCCGATTCGTGAGGGTGTTGTTAACGATGGTACTGTTTATGTGGAAATTTTGAGAAAAAAAAGACAAAAAAAAACACATTTCTTTTTCAATGGGGAATTTTACCGGTTTATTATTACATTGTGCGCGGGCGGCCGTCGTTTAGCGGGTGTCTAAAAGTCATAAGTTATGGCCCCTGTGGAAAATTTCCTTATTTTTAATGGAT